>JAVLUX010000003.1:20441665-21641665 GCA_032164185.1 Moxostoma hubbsi
TTGGTCCAGAAAACAGTTTGCCAGCCTCAAGTGCACAAGTCGCCATCCAGAAATCTGGCAGAGAGTCCAAGAACAATTACAGTGCCTGGGTAAATCCCTCCAGGGTACTATGGTCACTGTAAATTTGTACTCCGCTCTTTTAAAAAAAAAAACTTTGCACGCTTTAGGGACTTTGCAAAAGGTGGTCAGAAGACATAACGTGTGTATCATTAGATATCTAATGCAGGACCTCATCAGGGAAATTAACTCCTCAGTCAACAGTCTGAGTGGTGGAAGGATTCCAGCTTACCTGGTCTCCCTAGACCTTGTCGAACAAATCCTTAGATCTGCTACTACCTCCGCAACCTTCACAGATACACCTGGCATATAGTCTTGGCAGTGCAATTCAAACCCATGTAAATTCTCAGAACCTCAAAATAGGATTTATTCTCAATCTACCCATCATAGAAATATACAAAATATACAGACTAAAGTCTGTATTGAATGTTGGGTTTCAGAGAGGTATCACACACATTCACCTCAAAACACCGCCAACACTTGCCTACCATGATAAGGGTCCCCTCGCTCTACCTTATTCCTAACCTAAGCATGTCTGTCAAAGACTGGGGAACAGGGACGAGGGTAGAGCGAGCAGGCAATCGCTGGCACGTTAAGACATCAGCCACCAATGTCCTTGTCCGCCATGATACAGCCACTAAACTAAGGCTACCAAGCCAAATGGTGTTTTTAACGGTTCCCCAAGGACCATGCACAGTGACGATATTGTCCTCCATCATCTCAACAGTGACAAACATGACGCAGAAATTGAGATCATGGACGCATTTAGAGGTCATAACCTCACCATTGGTGACACCCTTCAACAGCAGCTTCAGGCTGAAGGGACAAAATTAGTGAAGTTCAGTCTCAAACCAACTGGCTTGACCACTATATTTCCTAGTCACAGATTGTCATCTTACCAAGAGCACCCTATCAGTTTGGTTATCCTCCTTAGTGGTTGGATCATCACGTCATTTATTGCACACACAATGTACAGGTACATTCAACACCTACAGGCCAGACTGGACTCTCTCCGCATACAGCCGTGTTTACACACCAGTCTAAGCCCATCCCACAGGTTAACCCCAACCATTTCCAAGGAAACTCCTTTTAACCTTTAACCCACCATTCCTCTAACAATTTGTTCCTAGTAACCATTATCAGGTTCTACCTTGATTTTGTGTTATGACCAAAGAACAACAAAGGATTGTTACGGTTAATGCTGTACCTACATATAACTTGAAATGTTTATGTGGGATGAATGTAGTTAGACTTAGCTAGAATTTCTATGCCCAGATGTGCCTCAATCTCTGTCCAGACATTAAAGCCTCTGTGAACTCTAATGAACTGTATGGACTGTGCAACCTTTTTCTTCCCTATCAGGAACACATGGATGGTGTAACCCACAAGTTACTGCGAACTGACAAGAACTGTCCGGCCCTTCAGTTACACTAAAGATGCTGGACAACAACCAACAAGGGGGGGGGGATGTTGGGCCTCATGTATTCAGATACAAGACAAAGGCAGGCCTAACACAGTCGTAAAGCCTGACTGAGGCCCACAAAAACAAAGTCATAAATCTTGCTGATAAAAACCGTGCCAAAATCAAACAAAGGGAGTACAAAACCAACTACAAATCCCAAGAAGCCTTGCTCACTTTACAACTGTGTGAAATTCCAAAGGATCGAACTCTCAACTCCTATTGGATGAGGCACTCAACAGAACGCACCTCAACTATGATGTCATCAGGAGTATAAATACCTTGGAAATCGTTCTCTACCCTGCTTCCAGTGACTTTGCCAGCCGTGCATAGACGCAGTGAATCACTGCTCTCAGGTGTTGCCTCGTTGCACAAGGAAGTAACATGCAACTCGAAACTGCGGCAATACAATCTCTATCTTGCTGGATGAGTTGAAATTACATTGTGTTCCACCGAACACTTTAACGGATCCGAAGGAAACCGCCGAGCAATCTTCATCCGTTTGCCTGCAGAAGTGAAGAAAGAAGAATTCCCTTCCCTCTTCAATCAAGCTGACGTCTCCCGTTATCACCCGAGCCTCGAGGAACCGAGTCGGAGTCGAACGACGGATGAATACAAGTTCTACATGCATCCCCACACGATCCAAGTAAGAGGTTAACGTCTGCGCAGAGATAGAATATTTAGGTGTGTTATTCTTGTGGATCAAGTTATTGTTTTGTACAGTTTACAGACCACTGAGTCCGGTCATTGTTGCTAATAATACTCAAGGTATCAATGTAACATACTAATATCATAAATTAGAGTTTGCTGTGTTGTAATCCAACCACGTTGGACTGTTGTGTGTTTACGCCATTGTGGATGAGACCGGTATACTGTGTTTATCCATTAAAGGACCAGAGGTCGCGGGACGTGTTACGAGTGATAAACTAACAGTTGCCTTCTCTCCCACGATCGCGAAACACTTTATTCTCTCTCTCTCTCTCTCTCTCTCTCTCTCTCTGTCGTACTAACCAAACACACACACACACAAACACACACCCCTCACAACAATTTGCTAGTAGATAACTTTGTGATAAAGCTTATCTTTGTCCCCAGGTTATCGGGCAAGCGGAGACATGCTGTAAAAGGGGCAGACGCCATTAACCGGCTTCTCTCCGCCCACATTCGCGGCCATACTCAATTTTCAATTCAATTTTGGCCTCTCTGGCCGATAGTCACGTCCGTCATTTTGTGCGCATCAGTCCTCTCTCACACACACACACACATACACACACACACACACACACACGTACTGTCCTCTCATGTGTTATAGGCTTATTTTGGTTAGCATATCTAATCACGTCACTGTTTAGTTTGTAGTTGAATGTTGGAAGTTTATTGACTGCATTGTACTGATTATTAATTGATATTATATTTTCAATAAACTTTGTTATAATCAAAAGAGAAGTGTTTTGGTTTGTTTTGCATACACATGTGTCAAAGGCTGGCAGGGGATGCCAGTGTTCGAATTCAACCCTTCGTTGTTCCCTTTTTAATCTTGATGATCTACGGACATCAATTTTCTTAAGAGAACAATCTAATATTGAGACTGTTATACTGGTTATTAGTCCCTGATTAATTAATATTCTATTGATTTTGATAATTGACCATTATCTTTTGATGATTTTAAAGGATTAAAAAGCTAACATTGATTCTAATCAATGTTCTATTGATTTTAATAATTGATAGTTATCTATGATCATTATTAATTATTGCTAATAACCAAACCCGCTCCTAAACTGTGAGCCCTACAGTACAATAATAATAATAATAATACACTACAACAATACAAATACTACTACACTGCAATGTAAACAATCACATGACATATAAAGTGGCACAAAACCCTCAAGTTTTTCCATCACACTTAAAAAAGGATTTTTTTTAGGATGTTCAATTTTTGAGCATTTCCAAAAATTGCTGTATAAATTACAGCTGTCGATTTAACGCGTTAATTCAGTGCGATTCATTTTACAAAAAATAACGTGTTAAAAAAATTAAAGCATTTAATCACATGCCCACGGACCATAATAAGGAAGATTCCTGAGAAATGCAAGCTTGTAGTACCACCTGTTTACTCCAGAGGGCAGTAAGTGAAATTTCAGCTGTATGAGCAATGCACAGTTTATAAGGTGAAGAAAAAACTTCAGTAGGCAGAACAACACAAACATGCTTTACGTTCTTGCATTCAAAACACTCAAAGGAGCACACTTGTGATCTAAGGGATCTCAAGATGTGTTTAAAGATTGAGTATTAAAATATATTTAACTTGACACAGTGACCTAATATTTTATGTTTATGACACAACACACCCGAGACGTCTGACGTCTGTAAAATGGGGCCCTTAAACAAGCCCTCATAATAAATCTGATTGACACATTCTCTTGTGAAATGGATTGCTTTGAACTGTATGCAATGATTGACTTATGTTCAATAATATGCTAGTAAACAATACATTGTATTCTAAAGCCGCTTTTTGTATGGCCTTATCAATGATTAACTCTTCTGCTACAGGAATGTAAAGCATTTTAATAATCTGAATATATATATATATATATATATATATATATATATATATATATATATATATATATATATATATATATATAAAATATTTAAAGATAACTATGTGTAATTATATATTGATATAAATATGTATAATCATTATATATTGAATTATTGTTATATGAGGGGCTTTCTCAGCAAATATTTGTATATTCGATTAATGGTGATTAATTGGGACACCATGTAATTAATTTGATTAAATATTTTAATCAATTGACAGCCCTAGTATAAATTTGATCCGAATATTGATAAATAAGCTGCATTTCTTTCCTAAATGACCCCTAGGAAAAAGAACCAGAGACTCTAAGAAACTATAAATGAATGATTATTAAACCATCCAAGTATTTAGGATTTTACATCAGGGCAGAGTACTATTGCATGAAGACAATATTCAGGCTTATCCAGATGGCTTTTTTAAATCTACTATCTAAACAAGTTATTGTGACCGCTGTGGGCCAGCACAAATAAATGTGTCGATAGAAGCCTCAGGGCTGATGAGATGTGGGAATAAGTCACTTTAATGAAACTGATTCATGATTTTTCAGTTTGAAAATAGACTGTACCTAATTTTATTTATTTATTTTTTAAATACTGTATGAACTTATAGTTCATATGTACTTATTTGCATAAGACATACATATGAAGCCTGTACAGATATCCTCTTAAAATGGGCAAAAAGGCTAGTGGCTGTCATGACCTTGACTCCTGGCATCTACTGTGACCTAAAATATTAATTGATATAATAAAGTACTTCTTTTTTTTTAGAATGGAATTGTAATATCAGGAAGGATTGAATTTATCTAATCTGTAAGACAGCGTGTCTATTTATTTATTTGTTTGTTTGGAAATCACATGTGGTTAGCAGAGGTGCAGAGCCTGTGGCAATGCAGATATGGACCTGTGGCACACCAGGTCATGTTTAAGCATTTAGGAAGGACACAATGAACAATATTGTTTACTGTTCATGGCTGTCATCATACCCTGCTTCACCTAAATGCATGAAATATCCCAGGACATATGCGGAAAAGAATAAGGACACTGCACAATTACCAGCATAGGCATCACATACAGCATAGTGCAGTGCCTTAGTGTAAAAACACCACACAATTGGCCTCATTCATGAAACATTCAAAAATATGTGAGTACATTTGGAGTAATTGGAGATTCACAAAAACTTTCCTCCGTATTCACCAATGGTACATACACCCCAGATTTGTATGTAAAATGTGTGTATATTAGTGAATGCCAAACATACGTAAATAGAGCGTGCATGCATTTTAATGCACAGTTATTATAAACCACTCCCAATTGTGCGGGGGCCCCCTTCATTATTTTCATAACACTACTAATAATGTATTTGACAATGTGGGGGCACCCTGGTAGATCGGGGGCCATAAGCACCTTGCTTAGTTTGCCTATAGGGAGGACAGGCACTCGCTATTAAATGAGAATAGAAAGCTATGTAAAAAGTATTCTTTATTTATTTTTATAAAAATGTTTTGCTTTGTAATCAAAGGTTCTATTGTGAATTAAACAATCCAGAGGTCAATAAAAATGTTTGAAATGAAACTTTAGTGTAAAAAAAATTCAGTTAATGCCGATAGGAGGATGTCCACAATTAACCTTCTCTGGTTCAGTTGTGCACATTGCCAGCTTCATTGGAGTAACTCAAGACTGTAACAGTGATATACTTCCCTTGTATAGAGAAATGTATAGAATGCCTGAAGATATTTGACCTTAACGCTATAAGATGCAACAGTGCGGGGCTTTTTCTATTTTTTCCCTATTGTATCGTGTATGCACCTGCCCACGACATTTGTTTAATTATAGCTTTAAAGCATTATTATTGATCACATGATATTAATTTAACACGATATGTCCCGATGCTGATACAAAATTTGTGAAACCTAAATTATAGAGTTAATATTAAATGAAGAAACTCTCCAGTAATTTTAGAGGGCATTATTTGTTTTTCTCTAGAAAATCAAACACAAACTAACTGCATCCACAAACCATGTCAAGACAATGGCAAATGACAAACCATTTGCACCATGTCAAGAAATTCTGCTGAAAAAAAAACATAAAATTTATGAAGCAGAGTTGGGAATAAACTATACTTTGAAGAAATAAATGCAAGCACCAAATAAATGGTTTTAATGAAGTATATGGTTTGAAATGAAAAATTGCAGTATGATAAGGATCACAAGCAAATCAGATCAGAAGAATCAAGGTGAAAGAGATGGAGAGAGAGAAAGAGATGAAGGAAATCAAAGCAGGTATAGAACTGAGAGGATATATAAATGAGATGGAATTACTTTATCGAGCTTGTCGAGGGACAAGGTTTCATCAGATCTGTGTGCTCTTAAGCCTTGCTTGGGTTACAGAAGCCCCAGCACTCTAGATGTTTTCTACTGTACTTTGCATCCCTGAGAAATTCACCCTCATATTTTTTTTCTGAGGTTCCTTTAGGCAGTGTGATGCTCTGCCAAACATAATCCATGCAAGAAAAACACTTCATATTGCAGGATATTTGGTTAATGTAAATGTACCATTCAAAGTGTCCGCATACCTCCATAATTATTTAAGGAATTTATAACAGAATTAGTCACATTCAGCAACCATTATAAGAAAGATAAATGGCACATAATTGAATTATTTGTCTGAATAAAATTACCCACCATTAAAATCGTGATACAACGTCTCGTTTTATCTGCATACAATTTATATTGTAAGAAATTAGCTTTAATAAGGGAATTATGATTAATTCACTTATTGGAGTAATATTATCCTCATGAAAATAATATCACACTTATTATTATATTTAGCTTTGAAGGAAGATTTTTAAAATAAAGTTAAAATAAAGATTATTTCTCAAAATATACCACAGTCAAATTAGTTTTGACTACAAGCAAGACATTATTGCTAATCTAAACATAAAAACTACTATAACACATCCAAAAAAGGAAACAGGTTGTGAGTGAATTGTAACAGAAGGTTAATGAAAATGATCTATGCAGAGAACATGAACTTTATGGAGTCTGTATACAATGCCTTAAGAACCACTGATACTTAATTCAGACTTAATCTATTTGCAATCTGGTACTTGAATTATATTAGAAAGACACCAGCACTTTCAGCAAAGTCTGGAGATGTACTTACGTTTCCTTGCATTCTTTGATTCTTTAGCTCTTTTTAGAAAGTTGTTCCATCGATGTTTGGACCTCTGTTAAGATCGTAGATGTCTGTTGCTTTGATGGATTATGAGGCCTTCCGCATAGAAGACTCCCGTCTCGTGCATAGGTCATAGTGAAGAGAAGAGCAGGGCTTCCTCAGAGCTTTACTCAGAGCCTTCCTGGAATTCTACATTGCACGGAGCTTGAGGGGCACCGGGGTGAGGCTGCAAACCACGAGGGCCAGAGCACGGAGGATGAGGAAGTGAAGAAGCAAGAGATCCAAAGAAGAGAGAGTGTACTACCTTGGTACCAGAGTATTGAGTGTAGACTGTCCACACCCCAAAGGTGTCCTGAGCCAATTAGAGGTGACTTTTCTGAGTCACATTGTAATTTATATGTTCTTTTCAAAGTGAATTTACAATCCTTTGTGTAAAGAATTTAAAAAAATTTCTGCTTTAAATAGTATGTTTTAGCCTCATGGTCGGACCGGTCCATGTCCCTCATGAACCACAGCAGAGAGTCAGGGGAAAGAGGGTGAGTAAGAGGTGGGACGTGTCTTTTAACTTCTGCTGGAGGTTCCTCCTCTTGAGTCTGGCTTGACCAATGAGAAAGGTGCAATTCCCAAGTGGGAAATGTTCCTTTGTTTGGAAGCTGACTAATTTGCATGAATGTGGTTAGTTTAACCCTCTGGGGTCTGAGGGTGTTTTGGGCCCTGAAGTTTTAACATGTCTTGACATTTGTGCTTTTTTAAGTTGCTTAAAAACACATTAATGGCTAAAGTCTGATAACACTGCATTCAGCACAAACTGTGCTAAAATAATATGTGAGCAACATGTGTGTACATGTTTTTATTTTTGAGAAAATAACGTTTATGCATGAATTTGAAAAAACAAAATTTTTAAGTAATTGAAATAAGGCCATATAACACAGACTAAACATTTGTCCACAGGCTTTTTGAGAACTGGATCTTGTAGCCTACAGTTTTTGCTACATAATGATGTGAAAACAATACTGATCCACTCATTCATACGAAACAATATAGTTTAGAAAAGTGTTTTTTTAGTATTAGAAAGGTCATATGCAAAGAGGCGTGAACTATCATGAATATTGATTGTAATTCACACCTGAGGAGACAAAGACCCTTCCCCTGGGCCTATCAATGAGGAATGCTTGATTAGATCCAAGATGGCGGCGCAGTAGCACGCAGCGGCCACTCCGGATCCAAAATGGTGCTTTTTTTGTTTAATAAGCCCGACTTTTGCGGCACATGGACATCGAAGCAACTTGTGTTCGTGTCTACCATCGCCAAACACTACTAAGTTATAAGACTCATGCAAAAACCAAGCTGCATGATGAACTGTGGGAGGCGCTACGCGTACTCTGCTTGCTACGGAGACCAGGCCTCGAGGCCTCGGCATCGCCTGACGCCGGTGGCCGGGGGAGAGGACGTCGTAAGCGGTGTGCGAGGAAGTGGAAGAGCGGAAAGAGGGCGGGGGGTCCATGCTAGGCTAAAAACAAACCCTATCCAGCGGGCTCTCCCATCTATCCTGCTCTCAAATGTTTGCTCCCTGGACAATAAACTGGACTATATCCGACTCCAGCAGGCTACGCAGCGCGAGTTTAGAGACTGCTGCGTCTTTGTTTTCACGGCGACGTGGCTCAGACGCCACCATTCAGCTAGACGGGCTCTCCTTGTTTCGTGCCGACAGAAATACAGACTCGCGGTGGTGGCTTGTGTGTTTACATCAACACGGAATGGTGCAAGAACTCTGTGCTAGTCTCTAGCTACTGTTCATCGCTGTTGGAGCTTGTGACTGTTAGATGCAGACCTTTTTATTTAACACGGGAATTCACCACTGTTTGCATAACCGGAGTTTACATTCCTCCCAGCGCTAACGTTAAGGAAGCGCTCTTTGAACTGTATGGGGCAATGAGCGAACTGCAGAATGCTCACCCCGACAGACTGTTTATTGTCGCCGGAGATTTCAACCATGCAAATCTCGAGAGTGCTCCCTAAATTCCATCAATATGTGGACTTTGCAACGAGAGGGGCGAACGCGCTTTATCTTGTTTACATGAACATCCCAGGCGCATACCAGGCGGAGCCCCGCCCCCACCTTGGCTACTCAGACCACATCTCTGTTATGCTAATTCCAGCATACAGACCGCTCGTCAGACGCACAAAACCACTTCAGAAGCAGGTCAAAACCTGGCCAGCAGGAGCCATCTCTGCTCTTCAAGACTGTTTTGAGTGTACTGACATGTTTAGGGAGGCTGCAACATATGGCAGCTCTACCAACTTGGAGGAATACACAGCATCAGTGACCAGCTACATCAGCAAGTGCATTGATGATGTCACTTTCTCCAAGAACATCACAACACGCTCCAACCAGAAGCCATGGATGACTGCGGAGGTGCGCACGCTGCTGAAGACCCAAGACTCCGCCTTCAGAGCAGGCGATAAGGCAGCCCTAAGAACAGCTAGGGCCAAACTGTCCCTGGACATCAGAGAGGCAAAGCGCGTACACGTCTAGAGAATCCACAGTCACTTTGAGGACAGCGGTGACACGCGGCGCATGTGGCAGGGCATCCAGGCCTGAGGGACTATTGAGAACATCCTGAGCAGCTGCATCACTGCCTGGTTTGGGACTTGCACTGGTTTGGACCACAAAACCCTGCAGAGGATAGTGAGGACAGCTGAGAAGATCATTGGGGTCTCTCTTCCCTCCATCAAAGACATTTACATAAAACACTGTATCCGCAAAGCAACCAGCATTGTGGAGGACCCCGCACACCCCTCACACAAACTCTTTACCCTCCTGCCATCTGGCAAGAGGTACCGAAGCATTCGGGCCCTCACAACCAGACTGTGTAACAGCTTCTTCCCCCAAGCCATCAGACTCCTCAATATTTCTATTTGAATAAATTGTCAAATGCAATTTGTAATCAAACCTGAATTTTCAGCATCATTACTGCAGTCATAATCCTTCAGAAATCATTATAATATGCTGGTTTTCTAATATGGGCATATTTAAAGTGCATTTTACTCAATTAACCTGAATACATATTTGCAAGCACAAGCTTAGTTGATGATAATGAGGTAGCATAAACACTAGTTAAAATATAATCTAAACATTCATATTATTTTTATATAATATTACTGTGGTTATTAATACATTTATTATTTAATTACTTATTTTTATACACGATTAACAATTGTATTTTATCTAATTACACAATGATGATTCATCGACATTATAGACATTACAGTTTTATCGTCTGTTAATGCCTGATATTCTGTAAAGCTGCTTTGAAACGATGTGTGTTGTGAAAGGCACTATACAAATAAAATTGACTTGACTTGATATTACATATCATATTTATATCATACAGCATATAATTTAAATGCCTGCTTTAGCTGCAACAGCATTTAAATGTAACTAAAACTTGCCTATTAGGACATATTTCAAATTTCAATACTCTGAATCCTGGCTGGCAAGTCTGGAAACAGTCCCACTAGTAAAATATGTACATGTTTATCTAAAATAGCATGTCAACTAATGAAAACTAAATTACTTACTCGTCCGAAATTGTATCTTCGGCTGCATTAAGTCACTCTTCAAAATACAAACGTTCATCGGAGTCCCGCTCTTCTTCTGGAAAATTGTAACTCTTTGTCACTATCCAGGATTTTTCTCACTTGTGTATCGTGCGATCTTCCAAATGCGCAGAAAAGTGAATGAACTTTGTTTTTAAGGCACAGTCAGGGACATTTACCATATGTGATCATATTAGGGATAATTAGTTGAGCCAGGAGAAATTGTACATCACTTTGTTTCATAAAGATTACATTATAGGAGAATATTTGTTTTAAATTTTAATTGTTTTATTTAAAAGTAGACATTTTAAGCTTTCTTTAGACATGTTTCGTGTTTGTGTGATACGTATTCACGGAGTTCACCCTTTTTTTTTCTTTATTTTACAAAAGCACAAGGTTTTGTTGTTATTGTGAGTGTACACAAATAAAAGTAGCCCCTTTATAGTCTCTAATGATGTCTCACACTTATCTGTATGCCCCAAAATGATGGCGTATTTTGTTGTGTCCGCTGTAATTCCGGCGCATCCTTCGACCCCAAAGGGTTAAGTCCCTTTATGCTCTGATTAATATAGCAAGCATACAATGCATGCTGTCAGAATTATATATGTACCATTGTGTGGGATGTCACGCAAGGATTCATTTGGTAGGAAACATGATACTAAATCATTTTACATTGGCTGGTAGTCCTGTCATGAGTCATGCATAAAACAGTATACAATGCAACAAACAAAATCACATTACAAGACAGTAATGACACTATACACAATGTCCTGGGGATATACATGTGAAATTATAGACAGTTTGTCTATAATTTATTGAAGAATGGTCTGTTGTTCTGGGCTTTGTGTCCATTTCCTATTAAGGAAAGCAGTGAATCACGGTTTCTGCATTCCTTTGATGATAACGATCAGTGGGGGATCAGACATAAATGGAGACTGCGTGGTCCTCTGCTTGCTACAGTCTTGAGACATCGGTTGGCTTATTCATTAAATAATGAATAAATGTGTGACTGATTGGTCCAGATGCTACAAAATGAATCTACCCCCCCCCCCCCCCCCCCCAAGTTTATTGTTATAAACTTGAGCCTTGTCTAAAGGATCGAGGAGGAGGTGTTGCTACAATTTACAGTGTAGTTTTAGGTGTTACTCATGGGAAAGGATATAACTTTAAAGTCTTTTGAACTAATAATGTGACACTGATATAAATAAAACAATTCTGCTGTATTTTGCCATTGCTACAGATCTTGTACATAGATCACCAGGGCCTTATTCTGATTTCCTTTGTGAATTTACTAATTTTTTTTTTCAGATCTTGTTGTTACTTTAGATAGAGTTTTAATTGTTGGTGACTTCAACATTCACATAGATAATGAAAATTACACATTGGGATTAGCATTTTTCAATATTTTAAACTCTCTTGGAGTCAAACAAAATGTGACAGGACTCAGATAGAGTCAAAATTATTATTTCATCAGATGGTGCCATTTTTCCATGTTTATTCTATGGAGCAAATACGTGCTTTTATCCTATTTTCTGTTTGCTGTATTATAGGGCACTGCAGGTCAATAGAATAAATGATGCAGCTAAAATTGTGTGGGAGTGTTGGAATGGATGTCAGTGTTTGTTTTGTATGTGTGTATTACAAAAATGTGTGTGCCTCCATATGAAATTTGTGAGCCTCCATATGTTACATATGGCGGACAACATGAAAAAAGGCAACACTCAAATTACTGTAAAGAAATACATTTATTAATGGAAATAAGGATCTTTAAAGCATCCAAAATAATCATCAAACAAGCCCCAAAGAAGTACTGGAAGCAAGCGGAGAGAGACATCTCTGGCAGGAATCAATCTTTATCCTTATCCCCATCGGCCGAGCAACCAAGGAATGACCCCACACATACTGCCGCTCTGCCGAGGAGAAACAAAACACAGAGTAACCACCAGACAAGGCCGTCAAATATATACACACACTCACCTAAAGGATTATTAGGAACACCATACTAATACTGTGTTTGACCCCCTTTCGCCTTCAGAACTGCCTTAATTCTACGTGGCATTGATTCAACAAGGTGCTGAAAGCATTCTTTAGAAATGTTGGCCCATATTGATAGGATAGCATCTTGCAGTTGATGGAGATTTGTGGGATGCACATCCAGGGCACGAAGCTCCCGTTCCACCACATCCCAAAGATGCTCTATTGGGTTGAGATCTGGTGACTGTGGGGGCCATTTTAGTACAGTGAACTCATTGTCATGTTCAAGAAACCAATTTGAAATGATTCGAGCTTTGTGACATGGTGCATTATCCTGCTGGAAGTAGCCATCAGAGGATGGGTACATGGTGGCCATAAAGGGATGGACATGGTCAGAAACAATGCTCAGGTAGGCCGTGCCATTTAAACGATGCCCAATTGGCACTAAGGGGCCTAAAGTGTGCCAAGAAAACATCCCCCACACCATTACACCACCACCACCAGCCTGCACAGTGGTAACAAGGCATGATGGATCCATGTTCTCATTCTGTTTACGCCAAATTCTGACTCTACCATCTGAATGTCTCAACAGAAATCGAGACTCATCAGACCAGGCAACATTTTTCCAGTCTTCAACTGTCCAATTTTGGTGAGCTCTTGCAAATTGTAGCCTCTTTTTCCTATTTGTAGTGGAGATGAGTGGTACCCGGTGGGGTCTTCTGCTGTTGTAGCCCATCCGCCTCAAGGTTGTGCATGTTGTGGCTTCACAAATGCTTTGCTGCATACCTCGGTTGTAACGAGCGGTTATTTCAGTCAAAGTTGCTCTTCTATCAGCTTGAATCAGTCGGCCCATTCTCCTCTGACCTCTAGCATCAACAAGGCATTTTCGCCCACAGTACTGCCGCATACTGGATGTTTTTCCCTTTTTACACCATTCTTTGTAAACCCTAGAAATGGTTGTGCGTGAAAATCCCAGTAACTGAGCAGATTGTGAAATACTCAGACCGGCCCGTCTGGCACCAACAACCATGCCACGCTCAAAATTGCTTAAATCACCTTTCTTTCCCATTCTGACATTCAGTTTGGAGTTCAGGAGATTGTCTTGACCAGGACCACACCCCTAAATGCATTGAAGCAACTGCCATGTGATTGGTTGATTGGATAATTGCATTAATGAGAAATTGAACAGGTGTTCCTAATAATCATTTAGGTGAGTGTGTGTGTATATATATATATATATATATATATATATATATATATATATATATATATATATATACACTACCGTTCAAAAGTTTGGGGTCACTTACTCATTCTTTATTTATTTATTTATTTCACATTTTAGAATAATAGTAGTCAGCAAAACTATGGAATAATAGAAATGGAAATATGGGAATTATTTTGTGACCAAAAAAATCCAAAATAAATCCAAAACTATGTAATATTTTAGCATCTTCAAAGTAGTCACCCTTTGCCTAGATTTTGCAGACATGCACTCGTGACATTTTCTCAACCAACTTCTTGAGGAATCACCCCGGGATGCTTTTTAAACAGTATTGAAGGAGTTCCCATCTATGTTGGGCACTTATTGGCTTCTTTTCTTCATATTTTGATCCAAGTCATCCATTTCAAAAACTTTTTTTTTTTTTAGGAAATTTTAGATTTGTAATTAAATAAATGTATATGTTTTGGCAGAATAATATTTTGTCTACAAAGTTAATTTCAAACTTTTAAGCATACACCTTCAGATCAAAAGATTTTTAAGATCATGAGAAACATTTCAGACAAGTGACCCCAAACTTTTGAACGGTAGTGTATATATATAATTGAAAAATTACTTGAGTCATGCACAAAGTAGAATAAACTATAGTTTGCTAATATGAAATCTGTGGAGTGTATGTAAACTTCTGACCAACTGTGTGTGTATATATATATATATATATATATATATATATATATAGGGATGTCTGTGTACATTGCTGCATTCATCTTTCCCTCGATCCTGACTAGTCTCCCAGTTCCTGCCGCTGAAAAGCATCCCCACAGCATGATGCTGCCAACACCATGCTTCACTGTAGGGATAGTATTGTGGTGATGAGTGGTGCATGGTTTCATCCAGACATAACGCTTGCCATTCAGGCCAAAGAGACCTTATCTTTGTTTCATCAGACCAGAGAATTTTGTTTCTCATGGTCTGATAGTACTTCAGTTGCCTTTTGGCAAACACCTGTTGTGCTGTCATGTGCCATTTACTGAGGAGTGGCTTCCGTCTGGCCACTCTACCATACAGGCCTGATTGGTGGACTGCTGCAGAGATGGTTGTTCTTCAAGAAGGTTCTCCTCTCTCTACAGAGAAATGCTGGAGCTTTGTCAGAGTGACCATGGGGTTCTTGGTCACCTCCTTGACTAATGCCCTTCTCCCCTGATCGCTCAGTTTGGCCGGGCAGCCAGCTCTAGGAAGAGTGCTGGTGGTTCCAAACTTTTTCCATTTACGGATGATGGAGGCCACTGTGCTCACTGGGACCTTCAATGCTGCAGACATTTTTCTGTACCCTTCCCCAGATCTGTGCCTCGATACAATCCTGTCTCTGAGGTCTACAGACAATTCCTTGGACTTCATGGCTTGGTTTGTGCTCTGACATGCACTGTTAACTGTGGGATCTTATATAGACAGGCGTGTGCCTTTCCAAATCATGTCCAATCAACTGAATTTATCACAGGTGGATTCCAATCAAGTTGGAACAAAATGTGGAAAAAGTGAAGTGCTGTGAACACTTTCCGGATGCACTGTATATACAGGGTTGGGGAGTAATGGAATACATATAACGGGATTACGTATTAAAAATACAAAATATAAGTAACTGTACAAACTGTTCCACTACAAATACAATTTAAAATCAATGAAAATTAGAATACAGTTACATTCAAAAAGCATTTTAATTACTGAAGAGAATACTTTGAATTTTATTGTCATCTGTTTCATTGAATATTTAGTTATTTCAGATGGAAAACATTCATCCATATAAATGATGCGATCTAAAGTGCATTTGAACAGCGGTGAAACGCTTTCTTATGATGCGTTACATTCATATGAGCAGAGAAGTAAGTTTGAAGTAAGTTTGGAGCAGAAGAAATAGAAATAAACATGTAAATTGTCAGCCTTACGGTAAGCTATAATGCTATTTCAAGCCATTTTACATGCACATTAGCAGGCACGATCATATATTTTTATCAAGAAAATTCACGTTTGATCATAATATTTTTTTTTCAAGTAAGACCTTTGATATCAGGGCAATAATCATATTCTTGATAATAATTTTTGTATTGTTTTCCTGTAAGAATAATTAAAACAAGATCAATTTGATTCATCTTTATTTAGAAACAACACTGCATAAGATATTTAGGTTTTTCAGAGAATGTATTTTTAACATGTGTATTTTGTCTTACTGCACGGGCAGAGTTTTTATAGTCAAATCAAGTGAAAAAATCTACCAGTGCTGAAGAAGCAACCCAAAGTATTTCATACGTTACTGACCTTAAGTAATCTAAAGGTGTACGTTACAAATTATATTTTACAGCATGTATTCATTAATCTGTAGTGGAATACATTTAAAAAGTAACCCTCCCAATCCTGTATATATATATATATATATATATATATATATATATAACAGTTAGTTCCGGTCCTCAAATCTGATTGGATGAGAGACGTTCCATGAGCACTGATGGTCTCACACCATCAGCACTCTGACAATTCACTGTGTGTATCACTCCGCTTGTGTTCGTGCCATTCTAAACTAAAGTGAAAGAGCAGTGCAGATCTGTTATGAGCTATGGTTTGTCTTCTTTTTTTTTTACATTTCATATGTTAGCCAGCAGGTGGTGGCAAAAGATCATTTTTGTGTGTAATATGAGCCAGTAAGGTGACATGACGTGAATCCGTTTACATACAACAGCTCTTCGTGATCGCTTACTACACTACACTACTAAAGCTAGAAAATAGCTTTAAATGGCTTTAAATTAATAACTTCAGCATTACGGCTCATCATAGCTGATAGACTAAACAGATTGATTAATTACACAATGGTGCTGTTTAAAATGGCGGAGGACATTGCTGTTTCTGTAGTGATCGAGACTTGCATACCAGCTACCGTGATGTAGAGAGAAATACCCCCGCTTGAATGCTATTGTTCCACTGAGAAAGCTGACAGCATATCTGCTTGGGTGTGGCAACAGGTAATCATACACGCTCCATCTCCCTCTCTCTCTCTCTCTCACTCACACACATACACACACACACACACACACACACACATCCATCCTTATTTATTCAATAACTTGTTAGAAACAGCACAAGCCATGATACTATTTCTGAAGTGACATTTTTGAATTACTAATGGAGGCTCGGACACATCATTTGGTTTGAACCAGCAATGGCAGATTCTGATCCATCATGTAGAAAGTAGTTCACTCCCTCGACGTTGTGTCAAATGAAGTTACACAAGGGGTCTGCTTGGGACGCCAAACGTACCTCTGAACTTGAGAAAAGGCCAATGTCAAATTGGCAGATAGAATGTTCATGCTCCGCCCGGACATACGGGTATAAAGGGAAGCAGGGCAGCGTCTGTCAGTCAGAATTTTTCTTTGGAGCCAAACGGTTGTGCAACAGCAAGCTGAGTTCATCACTGTTTCACTCACCTCTATCAGCGAGAAGCACTGCTGTTGGATATAAGGAGCGTTTCCAGCAGGCGTTCTATCTCTCTGCACGCTGTGCAGTCCACTCCTCTGGGTGCTTCAACAGCACTTTCACTGCTTAAAAGAGTGTTCTCCTCCTAAAAGTGTTTTATTTCCTCTAAAAGAGTTTGTGTTGTCCACTTATAAAAGAGCAATACACAGCGGGCGTTGAATGTCCTTTTTAGGATGCGTCTTTTTCAAGATGCCTTTCCGCCCCTGTGTAGTTCCTTGATGCGGTCGATTTCTCTCCAAGACTGATGGCCACAGATATGTGGGCCTGGGCAGCGATCACACTGAGGAGGCATTCGTGGATGGTTCACGTACTCACTGTGAGAACATGACCATGGCAGCATAAGGTCGCGGCTCTTCTTCCTTAAGGTGAATGCCACTTCAGCCACCCCCCACGTCGCTCCTTCTTCCCACGGGATTGAGGATGACCCGGATGGTGAGGAAGGCATTATGGGGATGATGACGGGCTCTGTTTCACCGGGTAAATCCCCACGAACCAACCGCCCCCCCCCCCCCGACACCCTCACTCACTTCTGTCTGAGCTCGGGATGAGTGCGACTCGGGATTGAGCACCTGGATTTGGATGACGACATCGAACTTGAACTTGAACTTTAGTTCAGATACAGTAGTCCAAAATATCAATTGCTTTAATGACTACAAAAATCAGGCACAATTATAACACTTTGTATAATACTGGTACAGTGATAACACTTACTTTTGTAATAGTGTAGCTCTGCATGAAATCATATGGTCCACTCAAAATTTTATTTAATAGTCCTTTAAAATTGACATAAAAAGGCAGTTTTCTGTCAGTAGGCAGCATTTCCATTTTTAAACACAGCTATTCATTTGCATTTTCCCCCCCTTTTTTCCTTGACTATGCCCTCCAAGTATCCATTTGTCCAGTGATTGCAGATGTAAAATGTGAGTAGTCTTTAAACATATCAAATCAGGGCTCCCACTGAAATGCAAAGCCACTTCACATCAGAAACACTGTGTTGTTAGCCACTCACATTTCCTACAGCCTAATACTGCCAACAAAAATGAAGAAATTCACGCTCCCTTAACAGGCCAAATCACTAAGGAAGTGCAACGCTCAAACTAAATCCCTGGTCCTACTTTGCTATCTGTAACGGTTTGCCGGTAATGACGGCAGCAGGTATCAATTGTCGAAATCCCTCTCTGCAGCCTTGATCTCTTAAACCACCCATATTGAAAATGCAAATATGATGGAGGAGAGAGACAGTCTTTCTGATATCATCCTACTGCACACAGAATTATAAATGACCAGCTGATAAGGACAGACGGCTGCTAGACTATTGGAAGATATGCTGATTGATTCACACAATTTACATGGATTAAGAAAATCAAAAGCTGCTTTGTAGTTTTTTCCATTTCCAATATCGGGCAAAAAAGGGAGCATTCAGATCATAAAAACAGCACAAGGGAGTGCCAGGAATAACTTATTGCCATCCACATACAAAAAAGAAAAAGGCTTATTTGTGAATATGTGTGATGGAGATGACTGAAACAGAACAAAAAAGAGAGAAAAATAAGTATTATGAGAAGGAGATAGAGAGACAGAGAAACATCTAGGTTACGGATGTAGCCTCCGTTCCCTGATGGAGGGAACGAGACGTTGTGTTGAAGAAACGACACTAGGGGTCTCTCTTGAGAGCTGAAAATACCTCTGATCTATGATAAAAGGCCAATGAGAAGTTGGCAGACAGAATTTGTATGTCCTGACCCCGGACATACGTCTATAAAGGCGGGGAAATACATCTGTTTCATTCAGGATTTTTCTGAGGAGCCGGAAATGGTCCGGCCACAACAGTGGCTCGGCTCAGTGACGTGGCCGGGAGGACACAACGTTTCGTTCCCTCCATCAGGGAACGGAGGTTACATCTGTAACCTAGACGTTCCCCATCTGTCGCTCACTTTGACGTTGTGCCGAAGAAGTGACACTAGGTCCAATTTAAATCACATCATGCGCTGGGCCGTGTATGTGTACTGCTTACACAGGATCGGGCAGGTAGTTGACGTGCCAAAATGACCAGCTGTATCAGACTGCATGTACCCTACCCTAATGCCCCATAGTCGTCGGAATCCTTATAGTTACTCTAGAGAGGGGAACTAGGCAATGATTGCCAACCAGGGAACGTGCCGAGGCTAGCCGGGCCTCTTTTCTCTCTATGAGTCAATGGCTGGGGCCCTTACACGCATCAGGGAAGGGTGTCTTACCCAGTTTCATATTCTTTCAGGGGGAAAAGACACTGCGGAGACCACACATGCCCAGAGAGGGTGAGGTAAGAGTGGAGACATACACCACATGGGCTTTTAGGTCACATGTGGGAAGTGGCATGGTGGTAGATCCCGCCTCTTCAGAGGGAGGAGTTACTACAGACACGGTGACCGGGGAGCAGTGGAAACTGAGTACAGGGTAGATCTGAGTACTCGCAGTGGATTGGGTCGGCGAATTCCTCCACTGAATTGCGGACCCAGAGGGCTAGGGAAGAGTCATCCAGGGAGCCGAGTGAGTGGGATCACCTGGTAGAAAAAGTGCACGGTTTTACCTCAACCGAGGGAAAGGATGCTAGGTGCAAGCGATCCACCCAGTCAGTCCGTCAGCGTGTTACCTAGTTCTACTGGCTTGGACCTGAGAAAAATGTGACGAAACTGACTCTACCCTGAGATTGTAAAATCTCGTAAAGGTATTAGGTTTTGCCCAACCTGCTGCTCTGCATATGTCTGCTAGGGAGGTGCCTCTGGCCAGTGCCCATGAGGATGCAACACTTCTTGTTGAGTGTGCTCGGACCCGCAAGGGTAGGGCATGGCCTGGGTGCAATAGGCCAATGAAATGGCGTCTTAGGATCACATGTGTGTAGCTGACAGAGAACACTTGCAGTTCCCTGACCCTCTTGATGGAGCCGAGTCCAACTAATTATAGCGGCTCGAAGGGGCGTCTCTGAAGGCCAGAGAGGACCACTGAGAGATCCCAGGAGGGGAACAGGCTTGGCTGGGATTTAACCTCTGGGCACCTCTTAGGAACCTGATAATCAAGTCGTGCTTACCCAAAGCTTTGCCGTCTACTGCGTTATGGTGGGCTGCGATAGCAGCTACATACACATTCAAGGTGGACGGGGACAGCCTTCCCTCCAACCTCTCCTGCAGAAATGAGAGCACTGACCTGACTGCGCACCTTTGTGGGTCTTCGGTCCGAGAAGTACACCAATTTGCGAACAAGCGCCACTTTAGGGTGTAAAGTTGCCTGGTAGAAGGGGCTCTGGCTTGGTTGATCGTGTCTACGATGGCAGGTGGTAGATCAGCTAGATCTTCCACGTCCCGTCGAGGGGACAGACATGGAGGATCCAGAGGTCTGGGTGCGGATGCCAGAGCGTGCCCCGCACCTGAGAAAGAAGGTCTTTCCTCAGGGGAATTTGCCAGGGAGGGGCTGTCGTGAGGGGTACGAGGTCCGAGAACCAAGACCGGGTGGGCCAATAGGGAGCCACTAGAGTGACTTGTTCCTCATCCTCCCTGATTTTACACAGCACCTGTGCAAGAAGGCTCACTGGGGGAAATGCGTACTTGTGCAGCCCCGTGGGCCAGCTGTGTGCCAGTGTGTCTGCCCCGAGGGGAGCCTCTGTTCGGGCATACCAGAGCGGGCAGGGGGAGGTCTCTTGGGAGGCAAACAGGTCTACCTGAGCCTTGCCAAACCATTACCAATTCAGCTGGACCGACTGGGGGTGAAGCCTCCACTCTCCACTGGGCAAGCGTTGTCGTGATAGCGCGTCCACCACCACATTCAGGTTGCCAGGGATGTGAGTGCCGCGCAGCGACTTGAGTCACTGGCTCCAAAGGAGGAGACGTTGGGCGAGATGTGACATGTGGCGGGAGCGTACACTGCCTTGTCAATTTATGTACACTACCGCAGTGGTGTTGTCTGAGCTGATCAAGACGTGTTTGCCCTGAACCAGCAGGAGAAACCTCCGCAGGGCAAAGAATACAGTCAACAACTTTAGGCAGTTGATGTGCCAGTGCAGCGGGGCCCCTTTCCAACGGCCCGCAGCTGTGTGGCTGTTGCACATGCCCCAACCCAATTTGGAGGCATCGGTCGTGACCAGGACGCGTCGGGACACCTGCTGCAAGGGGACTCCTGCCCACAGAAAGCAGGTTTGAATGTTTGGCAGCAGCGGGGGTGACCATCACATGGTGCGTGCCGCGGTGCCATGCTCGTCTTGGGACTCGAGCCTGGAGCCAGTGCTGAAGCGGTCTCATATGCATCAACCCTAGTGGCGCGACTGCCGCGGAGGACGCCATATGTCCCAGGAGCCTCTGGAAAAGTTTTAAAGGGGCTGCCGTGCCTGGCCTGAAGGCGGCATTGCATTCCAGCACTGACTGCGTGCACTCGTTGGTGAGGCACGCTGACATTGAGACAAAGAGATGCTCTGAATCGGGATGACCTTGCTCTTTTCCCAGTTGACCTGAAGCCCTTAGCGGCTGAGGTGCCTGAGCACCTGGTCCCTGTGGGTGCATAGTAACTCTCAGGAGTGGGCCAGGATGAGCCAGTTGTTGAGGTAGTTGAGTATGCGGATGCCGTCTTCTCGGACCAGGGAAAGGGCTGCCTCTGCGATCTTCATAAAGATGAGAGGGGACAGGGACATGCCGAAGGGGAGGACCTTGTACTGATATGCCGTCGAACGCAAACCGTAGAAAAGGTCGATGTCGAGACAATATTGAGACGTGGAAGTAAGCGTACTTCAGGTCTACCGCTGTGAACCAATCTAGATGCCGGTTGCAAGTGAAGATGTGTTTTTGCGTGAGCATTTTGAACGGGAGTTTGTGCAAAGCTGGTTGAAAACTCGCAAGTCCAAGATCAGTCGTAAGCTGCCGCCTTTCTTGGGTATGATGAAGTAAGGGCTGTAGAAGCCCTCCTTCATCTTGGTTGGAGGGACAGGCTCTATCGCGTCTTTGAGTAAGAGTGTCATGATTTCTGTGCACAAGGATTTGGCATGTTCGCTGTGTACTGCGGTAAAGGGGACGCCCCCAAAGAGTGGGGGGTCTGGCAAACTGAATTGGGTAACCGAGTCGGATGGTCCTGGCCAGCCAGCGTGATGGGTTGGGAAGTGAAAGCCACACATCCAAGCTCCGTGCTAGGGGCAATAACAGGACGATTATTTTTGACATACCTGGCGAAGCTTTGCAGCAGGGCGGAGCAGGTAGTATGCCATCTGGAGGCAAAGGTGCATCCCGAGGCTCTGGTGGTGAGAAAAGACTCAAAGCGCTTACCTTGCTCCGCACACCCGGCAGGGGGCAGGTTAGTGACTGAGGAGGAGGTCCGGTGGAGGCGTCCTCTAGACTTATCAGAACCGGCTGGTCGGGAACAGGCATGGGGTCCGTGTCCAGCATGCCGGGACTTATGAGGTGTTTCGGCAGAGTGCCGTGAGAACAGCATTTGCGGGCCAGGTGACCCAGAGACAAAGGAAATAACGTTATATGATAAAGGAAATAGCATAATGTGGTACAGCAAATGAAATAGAGTCTCCTCCCGGCTCTCCACCGGGGGACGGAGTGGTCTGCTTACCAGCTCCGGAACTAACGTCTTTGTCTCTGGGTTGATTGTCTCAGGAGCGCCTGGGAGCCTTCCGGGTCCTCGAGGGGGTCCGTGAGACGGGGGTTGTGCGCTTCCTGCGGGGAGCTCGACACACGGGCTGAGAGCTTGGCCTGGGTTGAGGCGGAGCTGCGTGTTTCTCAGCCACAGGAGGAAACCCTCGGCGAGCAGTTGGGGCTTGGCCCATGGTGGCAGATTTGCGGCAGGCAGGATGTGTGAAATGGCCTCTGTCTGCTTTTTCACCACGGAGAACTGCTAGGTGAAGTCCTCGACGGTGTTGCCAGAGAGGCCAAACTGGGAGACAGGGGCGTCGAGGAAGCATGTCTTGTCCGTCTCGTGCATCTTGACAAGTTCAGCCACAGATGACACTCCTGAACCACAAGTGTGGCCATTGCCTGCCCGAGCGACTGCGCTGAGGCCTTCGTGGCCCTGAGGGCGAGGTCAGTCGCTGAGCACAGTTCCTGCAGCACATCGGGATCAGGACTACCCACGTGCAGATCTTTGTGTGCCTTGCCCTGGTGGACTTGCAGGAGGGCCATGGCATGCAGGGCGGAAGCGGCCTGTCCAGTTGCGCTGTAGGCTTTGGCGGCGTTCGTCCAACAGGCCTTGGAGGGGAGCCCAGGGCGACCCCGCCAGGTGGCAGCGTTCTCTGGACATAGGTGTATCGCAACTGCCCTATCCACCTGGGGAATCACCATGTACCTGTTCCGCCGCAGAGGGTAGTGAGAGCGGATGAGCGAGGGGCTTTGTGACGAGTGTAGAGGGGTGCACTCCATGCAGTCGTCAGCTCATCATGCACCTCCGTGAAGAAAGGGACCAGTGGGGTGTGGCTGTGGGCTTGGTCTTCGACGCAGCGGTGAGCTCATCCACCTCGGGGGTCTGCAGAGTTTAGGCAGGCTGGCTGTGAGGTGAGCCTCTGTTGCCTCGAGCCCGAATGGCAGTCAACGAGCGTGCCAGGGGGCGGATGGTTCGCAGGGGTGTACCCTGCGAAACTGAGCCCGCTGCCATCCCCAGATCATCCCCATCTCCAGTAGCATTTTCCTCAATCCCGTGGAAGAAGGAGCGATGCGGGGGGCGGCTGGACTGGCATTCCTTTGGTTGATGGAAAGCCGCGACCGCAATGTTGCCATGGTCATGTTCTCGCAGTGAGAATGCAAACATTGCCTCGGTGTGATTGCAGCCAAGACACATGAGACAGCGCCTGTTTCCATCTGAAGCGGAGAGCACTCTACTGCATCCAGGAACTACACAGAGAAAGGCATCTTTATAAAGACGCGTCCTAAAAAGGACGTTCAACGCTGCTGTGTATTGCTCTTTTAGAGGAAATACTCTTTTAGAGAAAATCACTCTTTTATAAACTCTTTAAGTGTGTGCTGTCGAAGCGCCCAGGGACAAACTGCCCTGACGTGCAGAGAAGGAGAACGCTGCTGAAGTGCGCCGTAGATCCAATAGCATATCACCAGAGGTAAGAGGAACATGTGTGTGTGACTCGCAGCTCACTGCATACACGACCATCAGCTCAGAAGAAAATTTCTGAATGAAACAGAGGTATTTCCCCGCCTTTATACCCGTATGTCGGGGGGCGGGACATGCAAATTCTGTCTGCCATCTTCTCATTGGCCCTTTTTCATAGATTAGAGGTATATTCGGTGCACAAGAGAGACCCCTAGTGTCGCTTCTTCGACAGACGAGGAACTAGAATCTGTCCATGTGCTTACTATACAGTAGTTAAGCAAAATTTTATGGTCAGAATTATTACTATGATACTGACCTGGAAGACAAAATCCCATAGCAGATCATTTGTCAGTTACAATACCAATCTTTGCTCCAAGGCCAAAATAATCTCTTTTTTGTGGTGAATGGATTTATATATGAATGTGTGTGTGATGCCACATCACAATGCTAGCATGCACCTTAGGGCCATGCATGCTTTCACTCACGACCACGGCTTTGCCACCATTGCTTTAAACTCCCAAAGTTCATTTATCACCATGCTCTCTGTGACAGCACAGTGACATAGACATATTCCCTCATGCCTTTGTCCTCATTCTTGTTTTGGTACTCACCCTCACAGTCTTCGTGCTGTTGCCCAACCCAAGACAGTTAAAGTCTTCACGATCAGCCCTGTTTTTAAGGGCCTTTTTAAATAGATATGTGCATGGCTCCAATTTCCCAGGTGGTTAATAAAGCATCACTCTTGGTGGGCTGCATTTGAAGCTCTATTCTCTATATATATTGAAGCTCTTAGAAATACTAAGAGAAAAGATTCTCCTTCAGTCTCCTGTGGTAGGATTTATAGAGGGCATGTGTATTTTAACACCACTGGATTTCATCCAGGTGCTAAAAAGTTGGTGGTTCTGGATGTATATTCCAGATGATTGCAACATTTCAGATGTTTGATAGGCTAGGGAACTAAACATCATCAACTTAAGTTTGGATGAATAGACTTATCATAAGGTGAATCCTTGATATTAGAGATGAAGACTAACTTCAAAAGTTGGATTTTATTAAACAACATGCCCTTGCATCTAGCACTTTGTTGGGTGATGCATTATTCAGTAGGAGTTGTTAGCAGTCACTTCTGCCTGTAGAATTTTAATGGCAGGGGTTCTATCATAGATGATCAAGGATGACTGAATGACACACCGTTATTATGTTTAATTTTTACATTGGAATCATAGAGTCAGTCAACAAGAAAAAAAGATGAAAAGATCTGATAAAACAGACAAAATGATGACAAATGATAGTGAATAGTTTAATTTATAGCATTCATAATTTCTACCAAACCTTGTTGCAACACAGAATGTCAGATACTTTGTCTACATCTTTAAACCAGCAGTTTAATCCCTATTTTAGACTTCTACTAGACTTTATAAAATATGCCACTAAACAATATTGTCTCATAAACGTGACATATACTCGGATATTTTTGTATCGTGACACCAAAGAGATGGAGGTTTCAGGCTGACCTGATGAGTTTTATCAAGGACATTTTAAAAATAGTACACATAGCCTTCTGCTCTGGCACTTAGTATTATCAAGATGGATTATGGTAACATAAGAGGTTATAGTACCAGGCTTTGTCCCTATCAGCATGTCGGCAACACTCCAGACTTAGGTTTTGCATACTTGCTCTCCTCACCACACACTCTGCCCTATTTTACAACCTAGACATCTAATTTCTCACTCCGTCTATCTTTGTTTCTACTTTGCTTTTACCTAGCCTCACCTTCTGTATTCCACTCGCTATCACTGTCATTCCATAAATTGGCCTCTTAACATAGCCTTCTATTCAAGACTTACTGGAAAGTTCATCAATATAATCTGTTGTGTTCCAATAAAATCATCATCAGAAATAGACGTGTGTTGATGAAATGGAAGCTTTAGCATAAGTTCTGCCGGGAAGACTCAATTGTTACGTCACTCATTACATTCTCATCTATCCAATCGTGTTCTAACACTTGCAGTATAAAAGATGGGTACTTACACATGAGTTCACAGACGCTGACGCTTTCGTTCATTGTTCGCATCAGTTGCCGACCAAACACGTCTAAGGACACGCAATTCGTTTGCGTTTACTCTGATTCTGATGATGATTTCGTCCCGCCGTCTCCTCCTCCTGCTCGCCGCAGCTCACGCATCCAGTGCCGTACGTCTCCATGGGTGCAGTGGTCATTCGAAGACACGGTCATTGCTTTTGAGGACGCCGGCATACTGGTCAGCCAAGGCCCTTCTAGAAAAATGTTCTCCTTCTGGCCCAAAATACCCTGGGTATTCCGCCTGTTTCCCCTTATTCGTCTTCAAAAGCTCCAACTTCGACAGCTCAGCCAAAACCAACTGGCAAGAAAAGATCGGCTAAATCATCCTCACCTCGTCTATCAAAAAGATAATCGCCGCCCGCTCTGTGCCATCTCCTCCGCTGTCAACTGAACCTACAGACATGAATTACCAGATTTTCTCCGCAGTTCAAAGCCTTTCTCAAACCGTTAACGGACTGGAATCTAAAATGTCGGTTTTTCAAACATTTCTTCATCAACCCTAACTTCAGCTCAGATCCGGCCTCGAACTCTTCAGCGATTCTTCAGGTTTCACCCCACTCCTTTCGGATTAAGAAACCCTTCGAACGTGCCTTCTACATCTTCTACTCTGCCTGCTTCTCTACCAACGATCCAGACGCCATTTCAAGATGTCTCCGCTCCACCGGCTCCTTCAAATTTCAGTCTATCCACAGCAACTCCAGCTCAAGCTTCTGGTAGGCGTTTTTGTTTCACCAGCTGCCGCATCAGTGTCCACACAACCAAGAGCCATCATTATCCAAGGCAAAGATATTAACTTGGCCTCATTTCTGCTTCCATCACCTGCGGCTGGCAGGAAAATGGTCAACTGTGGTGACGTGGCAGTCCCTCTTAAAACCTCCGATCCTCACCTTCAACGTAATCTCTCGTTTGGCGAATTCGTGATCGCTTTTAGTATCTACAGAGACATTTTGTGCCAAAGTTATCCCGAGAGAAGGGAAGAGTTAGATCTCTATCTTACCATCATTGCAGACTTTAGCCAAGTCACGGGGGCACGTTGTTTCACGAATACCACAAGGCATTTTCCGCAAATCCGCTTCTTTCATTCTCATTTACAACTCAAGACTTCACTGGTCAGTTACAGTTACCGAACTGCTCGTTCGCCATTTCGGCGGCAAAAAAACTTTAGCCCGTACCATTTGCAGCGCTCATAGCGTTCGCATGCAATGATCCGGCCGCTGTCCACGGTGCTGAAAACATAAGACTCTCTTTATACAGCAGAGGTCGCCGCGTGGCAAAATTTAGCGGCGTCCCTATATTTTCATTCCATGAATCTGTCTGTTCCTATTTTCCGTCTTCCCAATCTTTAATCCTCGACATACTTAAACAGGTATTTAGCGACATCGCCGTTCCCCTCTCGGCGGAAGAAAAAAAAAAATCAATGGGCCCCTCTACTTCACTCGTATTCCTCGGCATTTTCCTAGTCACGGTTTTAATGCAAGCTTCTCTCCCTCACGAAAGCTTTTAAGGATTAGATCCTTCCTGGAAACTTTTCTCTCTATCGTTTTGAACATGACGTGCTTTCGTTGCTCGGTCACCTTAATTTTTTCCACGAGCATAATTCCTCAAGGTAGGGGTTTCATTTCTCGGCCGCTAAATTTGGCTCATTCCGTGCAAGAATTTAGTGACTCGGTCAGTTTTACGAAGGCTGCCCATCCGACATCAAATTTCAGACTCATCTGTTAAATGATTGGAATGGCATTTTCTTTTTATTAAGTTGCTTTTGAATCATCAGCAGAACTTCAACTATTTACCGATGCCGCCCCTCTATTGGCTTCGGGGGGTTCTTTCAAGGGCAATGGTTCACAGAAAAATGGCCAATTGCTTTTCCTAGTTGTCTTCTGGCTCTGTCTCTTCCGCACTCCACGAAATTTATCCTCTACTTGTAGCCAGCGTCATCTGGGGTTCAGCGCAGTCTAGGTAAAGCATTCTGATGTTCTGCGATAATGAAGCCACCGTCGCCATCATTTATAAGGTCGGTTATCTCGCCAGACTATGATGCCTTTCGCAAGACGCTTAATATGGCAATCTGTCATCTTTATTTTATTATCAAAGCTGCTCTCATCTCCAATGCTATTGCCGACATGCTCTCCCGTTTTCGTTTTCAGACTTTCAGACGGATTTTGCCCTTCAGCCCATAAGGATCCAACTCAGTGCCCTCCCCTATCAGCTACTATGTTAAATTAGACGATTTGCTTAGTTCAGCCAGTCATTTCATGGCTAAAGGAGTAGCTCCTTCCACTTATAAAGCTTACATTTCCGCTTGGTCTTCATTCTTTACGTTTTGCTTTTTCAGATTTCCGTATTTCCCATTTTTGACTACGACCGCTTGCTCCTCTCTCGTCTTCACCTCAAGAAACCTAATCTATACCTTCCTCCATCTGTAGATTACTAGCAGGCATTCAGTTCTATGCAAATATTTCAACCCCGACTTTCCAAGTTTATTGACCGCTTCTCCTATTCGTTCATTGCTCATGCATAAGCAAATCCTCTATCATTCTCCACATAACGGTTGCCTTTTACTTTGCCTTTATTGCAAAGACTAATCTCTTCTATTTGCCAGGCCTTTTTCTACGTACATCAATATTTTGCTAGAAGCTGTGTTTCTAACTGCTTTCTATGGTTTTATGCGTCCAGGGGAATTTACATCAGCTACCAATCATTTCGATCCCGCTCGTGATCTGTCCTTCTCCGATCTACTCCTTTCACCTAATTCTTTACTCTCTTCCTTAAGCACTCTATGAATGATTCCAAGGATCCGGCATCACACTAACAATTTCAATTTATAACAATTTTGTCCCTTCTCATCTATGGCAAAATTTCTTAATTCATCATAAATCTCCTCATTTCTACGTCAGCTACCATTCCTTGGGTAGATGGCGTTCCTCCGCATTCGAGTCTGTTATAAGACCTGACTCAAAAACTATCCTCAAAGCTCAGCAAGCTCCTATAACGGTCCAGGTATTTACCTATGCAACTACTGGTGGTGGTGTCATGCTCTTTCATTATCTGTCATAGTTCTAGCTCACTAGAACTAATATAAAAAATAAATAAATAAATAAAAAAATAAAAAAAGATAATCTAAGCATATATATGTTCAGTGTGGTCTACTGTGACCGTGTAGCCTAATGTGGCCTTATCCCGTGGTCTTGTGGCCTGTTACGGCATGGTTCTGTGTGGCCTAGTGGCCGTGTCTCATTGGCCGCATATCCATGTGGCATTAGCAGCCTTGTGGCCCAGCGGGCCTTGTCTCTATGTGGGTCTCAAGACCTTCTGGCATAATTTTGCCTTGTCCTGCGTGTGGCCTACGTGGTCTTGTGGCCCTCATGGCCTTGGTTCCGTGTGGCCTCATGGCCGTTGTCTCTGTCCAACCTCGTCTCAGTGTGGGCTCACGACATCGTGGCCCTCGCGGCCCCATTCTATGTTCAGTGTGGTCTACTGTGACCGTGTAGCCTAATGTGGCCTTGTCCCGTGGTCTCGTGGCCAGTTTTGGCATTGGTTATTTGTGGCCTAAGGCCGTGTCCATGAGTAATTCTGTCAGCGGGCCTTGTCTCTGTGTGGGTCTAAAGGCCTTGTGGCACAATGTTGCCTTGTCCTATATGTAAAAAATGGCCAGTGGTCTCGTGGCCCTTAGCGGCATTGGTTCTATGTGGGCTAGTGGCTGTCGTCTATGTTGCTTGTTCCGTGTGGTCTATAATGGCCTCGTGGCATGTCGATTCCTTGTCCTATATGTAAAAAATGGCCAGTGGTCTCGTAGCCCTAGCGGCATCGGTTCTATATGGCCAAGCGGCCGTTGTCTGTGTGGCCAAGCGGCCTCGAGGCACTGTAGCCTCGCTAAAAGATGGCCATGTGGTCCTCGTGGTTGGTTTTGTGTGGCCTCGTGGCCTTGTCCAGTCTACCTCGTTTTTATGTGCGGCATTAGATGCCGTCGTGGCTGATTGCCAGCCTCGTCTCTGTGGTCTACTAAGGCAGTGTGGCCGTGCGACCTTGTCTCTGTGGTCTAGCAAGGCCATGTGGCCAGTGTGGCTCCGCTTTGTGGTCATTAGGGCCGGTTCTATGTGGCCCAAGGTGGCCTGGCACTGTGCGGCCCAAGGTGGCCTGGCTCTGTGCGGCACAAGGTGGCCTGGCTCTGTGCGGCCCAAGGTGGCCTCGTCTTGGCGGCCAGGCGGCCCGGTTCTGTGTGGTCCATCGCGGCCTTGTCTCTGTGTGGCCTTGTCTTCATGTGATCTTCAACGGCTTGTTTCCACTGACTCTCCTGACACTATATTAGCCTATTTCACAGTTATATCTCTATTCCTTCATGCTCGTTTCCCTTCGACTCGTTCTCAGGGATAAATTGGTTGATCAGTCGTAGTGCGACCCAAACTTCTCAAAAGTCGCTCGTACGAAAGCGTCAGCTCTATTAATGCTTAACGTTTACACAGCAGCAGAATTTTAATTGCATGAATGTATTATTCTTGTCTTCTTATAATGTAGTCACCTCTTACTAATTAGCTATTGGCCTTAAAGGTGTTTTTGTCATGCTCATTATTAACCCTCCTCTCTCTCCATGTTTAGGCTCTCCAGGATTCACAACCGATGGGTATACTTCTCTTTACCGTTCTTTGGGGGTAGGTCCCGTCCCGGTGGAATTTTTCTTCCACCTTCTTTGGGGGTCGGCTGCACCCCTTTCTTCATCGCCAGGCAGGAAATGCAGAGTCCGGACCCCCGGATTGCGAGCTACGGACGGGGCCTTCACCAAAGGACTTTTATCTTTATATTGTTTGCTGAGCTGTAAATAAATGGTTAATTGTTCATTATTATTCTCCCGAGTCTTTCTGGTAGAAATGAAAGCTTTAGCATAAGTTCTGCCGGGAAGACTCAATTGTTACGTCACTCATTACCTTCTCATCTATCCAATCGCGTTCTAACACTTGCAGTATAAAAGATGGGTACTTACACATGCCTGAGTTCACAGATGCTGACGCTTTCGTTCACCTCCACCCTCCCCACCACCAAGATGATTCCTTCCTTCCTCCCCACCACCACCAGGATGGTTCCTTCCCATACCTCACGGGGGGTTGGCTGCGCCCCTGCCTTCATCGCCAGGCAGGAAATGCAGAGTCCGGACCCCCGGATTGCGAGCTACGGACGGGGCCTACACCAAAGAACTTTTATCTTTATATTGTTTGCCGAGCTGTAAATAAATGGTTATTTGTTCAGTATTATTCTCCCGAGTCATTCTGGTAGAACTATCCATAGTCCAATTGGTTCAGGATTAAAAAAATGACATGGAATTAACTTTTAATGCAGCAACATGTTACTATCAAATAAAGATAGCATAATAAGCTACAGAATGTGATTTGCATCTAAAATAAATTATATTTAAAGGAAAGCAGATTTTAAATATTTTGAAACTTTTTTCCTTCTTCTTGGTTCATCAGGTAAAACTGCTCCTAGTGTTTGAGATATCTTGTAAAATGTCTACATCATACCTTCTGTTAGTTTAATCTGTCATCTCGATTTAGACACTGATAGTCCTTTTAAGCCTACAAATAGATACCCATAAATTTTTCAAGAAGATATCACAACATTTTCATTCTTTTTTCAAACTTCACCTGTCAGCAATATCAGCTCTGTTTCAGCCTTTTGCTAAAGGAAGAGATACATATGGGAACATATTGTGATTTGAGTGTGGCAAGGCTTAATGAAAACTTCTGGAATTAATGCCAAGAGGTAGGAGGGAGAGCATGGCAGAGATGACGAGTGAAAAACCAAAGGTCTATCTCCATTGACTGTTTTAGTACCCGAAAACGTTCCCAACCAAAAACGTCATTGTTACTATTGTAACCTCCATTCCCTGATGGAGGGAACGAGAAGTTGTGTCGAAGAAGCGACACTATGGGTCTCTCTTGAGAGCCTCGTGCGTCTCTGAATTTGAGAAAAGGCCAATGAGAAATTGGCTGACAGAATTTTCATGCCCCTCCCCCAGACATACGAGTATAAAGGGAGGGAAATATGCATCTGTCCATTCAGGTTTTGCACTGAGGAGCTGAGAATGAGGTTCGGCCATAACAGTGGCTCGGTTCAGCGTCGTGACCGGGAGTACACAACGTCTTGTTCCCTCCATCAGGGAATGGAGGTTAAAACAGTAACCTAGACATTCCCCGTCTGTCGCTCACTTCAACGTTGTGTTGATGAAGCGAAACTAGGGGTCCATATTCAATCACGCCATGCTGAGAAAAGAGATGCTCTGAACCGGGGCAAGCTTGCTCTTTTTCCAGTTGACCTGAAGCCCTAGATGGCTGAAGTGCCTGAGCACCTGGTCCCTGTGGGCGCACAGTAACTCTCGTAAGTGGGCAAGGATGAGCCAGTCATCAAGGTAGTTGAGTATGCGGATGCCCACTTCCCTTAGCGGGGCAAGGGCTGCCTCTGTGACTTTTGTGAAGACGCGAGGGGACAGGGATATGCCGAAGGGGAGGACCTTGTTCTGATATGCCTGGCAGTCGAACCCAAACCATATAGGCCCAGTTGAAAACTCACAAGTCCAAGATTGGTCGTAAGCCAGCACCTTTCTTGGGTACGATGAAGTAAGGGCTGTAGAAACTCTTCTTCATCTTCGCTGGAGGGACAAGCGCTATCACGTCTTTGAGTAGAAGGGTCGTGATCTCCGCACCCATCTGAATGCCGGCACTGTGACATTCATGGCAGTCAAGCGCAGTTCCTGCAGCACATCAGGATCAGGACTACCCAAGTGCAGATCTTTAAGTGCCTTAGCCTGGTGGATTTGCAGGGGGGCCATGGCATGCAGGGCGGAGACAGCTTGGAGTCTCTCCGCCATCGAGGGTAGTGAGAGCGGAGGAGCAAGGAAGCCTGTTTCGGGCAGTAAATGTTTCCTCTGCGGCTTTGTCAACTCGTCATGCACCTTTGGGAATAAAGGAACCGGGGGGGTTGCATGGCTATGAGTGGCGCCCTGACCCAGGGAACCAATCGTCTAGCCGTTAGGGGGGGGGGGGGGGGGTGAAGGGTTCCAGTCCCGCAAAGCTCACGGCGGTCCGGGCAAGCATAGCAGACGTCTGTGTGTCAGGCTCAGACTGGACGAGTGGAGCCGGAGGTGGCAGCCCAGTTGAGTCATCAGCATCAGATGCCGCTGTGACGCTATCCGATGCAATGGCAAAATCATCATACAGCTCGCGGGGTCTGAGGGAGTAAACAGACTGGCCGTAAGGCGAGCCGCTCTCACCTCGAGCCCGAATGGAAGTAAACGAGCGTGCTGGGGGGCAGGTGGTTCGTGGGGATTTACCCAGCGAAACCAAGCCCGCTGTACGCCCCAAATTGCCTAGGCACGGGCCCGCGAGGCAGCTCTTATGACCGTCAGAAGTGGAGAGAAATCAAATGCATCCAGGAACTACACAGGGGTGGAAGGGCATCTTTATAAAGATGCGTCCTGAAAAGGATGTTAAAGGCGAGCTGTGTATTGCTCTTTTAGAGAAAATAACTCTGTCAAGCACTGTCAAAGCGCCCAGGGGCAAAGCTGCACTGCCATGCAGAGAAGGAGAAAGCCGCTAATATGCGCCATAGATCCAACAGCATGCGCTCTGTAGAGATGAGTGGAACAGTAAGTGAATGCAGCTTGCTGATCACACAACCGCTTGGCTCCAAAGAAAAAATCTGAATGGACAGATGAATATTTCCCTCCCTTTATACACGTATGTCCGGGGGAGGGACATGCAAATTCTGTCTGCCAATTTCTTATGGCCTTTTCTCAAGTTCAGAGATGCGTGAGGCTCTCAAGAGAGACCACTAGTGACACAACATCGAAGTGAGCGACAGACTGGTAACTCTTTTTTTTTCCATCAGGAAAATATGGGTGAATAAATTAATTGAAACAGGATGCAATCATCAAGCAATCGTGAGTGGAATCTTCCATCACTGCTAATTAAGGGCCTCACTAAAACCAAATCTGTCAGAAGCAATGGATTTCAAAGTACAGAAAGGTGAGACTGAATTACAGTTTACCCCTCATGAGAAACAGACACAATACCATATTGGCTTTGACATCTGTGGTGGAGACACAGCAGGTTACACCTCATCCACTGTGACACGCACAGAGTTACCTGGTCTCCCACTGGCAACCCACAAACTCTTTACTCTCTCTGAAGCAGGCACACAGGCAGAATGATAGCTAAGTGATATGTGCACTTGGTCACTTCATGCGTTTTTTACTGATTTGATAGCTATCCGATAATGAAAAAACCAAGGACTCATTTATAAAGACGTGCATAGAATGATTATAAATGTCAACATACAACAATTTCCAATATGTTCCTATGAAATATTTCTAAAACTGTATATACTGTATAAATTATACCATATACTACAAACATGCCCTAATGCATGAAATATGTTCCTTAATTCATCAATCTTTATAAATCACAATTAATGCTAAATTTATGCACATGTGGACGAGCACATGGTCTCCACCTAAAGAATGCCACCAAATATCCTAATATGGTGAGACAGAATACAACTAATGTGCATGTGCAAATTATTAATTCATTCTTTCATAGGTTTGCAAGTTTCTCTAAAAAATGAGTGCAGCTGCCATCAGTGATTCATTTGAAAAAGAACTAGACCAATAAATCTATTCATTGGCAGTGTTTACTGTAAATGCACATGTAGGAGGATAGATTAAAAACCTGCCTGCATAATTGAGCCGTTTTGCATTATTGTGATTTCATCATCAGCAGAGTGCTCAAGCATTGAACGCATGCGACCCAATTTTTCTAACCATGTGTACTTTGCACATGTGCCTGGAAGTATTTGCACTATTTAGTGGGTCCATAAGGTGGCAACACTCACATTTGTGCCTTTGCTGTCAGGAAGATGTAATCACCAGTAAACATGAGGAGATGAATGTGGAAACAACAACAGTGGATGTGCACGTCAGGAAAGTGTGTATCAGGAGATACCTGCATTTGTATATCTCAAGTCTGAAGGAATTTAAAGACGTCTAAAAACATCTTTATAGGTATAAACTTTTGAAGATTAATAGTCCAGTCTCTCATAGCAGTAGTGGCATGCATGCACCAGCCGCCTGTTAGTGCACATAGTCAAATTAAGTAGGCTACACTTTGAAAGGCTAACTGTTTGCAGAAACTAAATGTTTGTGTCAAAACCGAAGGATAATTTGGGCTTTAGCCTGGTTAGTGTCAGATCTGCTTCGGTACTTTTGCAGCATGCTGAATGCTGATTTTTCCCTCTAGTTTGCTTCGTACCACACGCATGTTTGTGATAGGCTGCTTCGATTCATAGTCTGAGCTACTATATTTACAGCACTCCGATTTTCATTCATCATCTTTAGGTTGACTCATATGTCTGAGTGTTCTCTCTGTCTGGGCTGTGGGGTTAAGCGCATATATCATCAGATTAATAATATAATTATTATTGTGACAGCGCTGCTGTTTTTGTTTGTTTGTTTGGGGCTTCTTTGTTCTTTTCATGCCAATGCCAGTGTTGCTCTTTCTAAAAGGTTTTCTCTGCTTGGGAAGAACTCATTTGCTTTCATAGTGTGCTAATCATAGAATATGTTAGACTGACCCACATGCTGTGTTGCTGTCGGTGCCGTGGTTCCTAATTGTGGTTTGTTTAGAGCTTTCTTTCGTTCCTTTTGGGCGTTGTGCCCAGAGATTGTTCTTAATTTTATTTACATTATTATCAACATTTATTGCTATTATTTTTTGAGTGAGTTCATTTGGCCACTCGCTCTTCTATGTTTAGTGAATTGGTTTTAGTTAATTTATTATATTCTCTGTCAGTTTCTGACAGTGTTCAGTTAAATTTATTCTGTCTAGTTTTGTTTCTTTTTTTGTGTAGAGCCAATGTGATGATATGCTCTACTCTTTGTTCTGATTAGACCTTACAACACTCTGGAGTCTTTTTCCAATATAAATCAGTGTAATTTATTGTTGCGCAACAGTTAGCAACTTTTTGTTGTTGTTGATTTCTTCTATTTTCTTTCAGGAGCTGAAGTCTCCAGGTAAGGGAGGATAGATGTCCTCTGCTGATGTTCCCTTCATTGAGTGCCGTGTTTTGACGCTTGCATTCAATTTTGAAATAGGGTCAAATCCATTGAATTTAAAAAAGGCCCTATGATTTCCACAATGAGAAAAACATGGACATTGTGGAGTTCAGTCATGAAAACTATTAAATGCAGAATGTCACATATTCAGAATAAAATGTATGTTCTACTGCTTAATTAATCAAATTTAAATTGTATTGTGTTCTAGAGTTATAATTAAACCACAAAAGGCTACGATTTAATTAAATAAATATGCAGTCTGAATGTGTGAAGCCAGCAGCTCCTACACTGATAACACCTCATCATAAGCATCACATTTGTGCAGTATTTTTAATATATTAAATTACATGCAGACTATATATTTATATCAGAGCATTTTGCTATTGAATATGCATATTTATCTGTGACACTTCACTGGACTGGACAGGGGAAGCAGGACACGATAACAGGAGGGTGAACTCAAAGGTATGGGTTTTAATTTCCAATGTAAAACAAAAAGTACAATACTGAACATAAATTGTTTAGAAGAACACAGGAACGATCTCTCTATATATAAACAAAACTCTTTGGGCTCCGGTTGGCAACGCTAGACTGCCCTCCCCACTGGCGTTGTTGTGGCTCTTATATGCCGCTCTCCCCGTGCTTACTGAAATCAGAGACAGGTGTTAGACATATTTTAGCTCAGGTGCAAGCGCCCTTACCGCTCCCTCTCTCCGAACGGGCGCTTGACCACGCCCCCGCTGCCACATTATCCAATTAGCAAACTGCTTATCTGGAGGTGTGAAGCTATCATCCAAAAATATACAAACTCATATTGCTCCATTCAGATTTTCACCAAAATAAAAGCTCAATTTATTTTGAGCTACTTTTATACTACTACTACTTTATACTGAAATGTTATATTCAATGTAGTCATAAATGATAATAATAATTAATTACATTAAGTTTAATTAATATCTCACAAGTATGAGTGCTTTTAACTGAATAAATGTTGTAATTATTTATTAACAGATTATTTAACTGCACTTGGGTTCTTCATTTCATCGTCTTTGCTATTGCCAGCTACAATATGTTACAGCAATGGTATATATATATATATATATATATATATATATATATATATATATATATCCTCCAAGAAGAATTTGAGACAGATGGCAATCATCAGGATGTGGTTTTGAGATGCATACAAGATGTATGCATAAGGCCTAAAAAGGCCATACATGAAAATGTTGCAGGCATTTGGGATCCCAAAGGCGATAAAGAAAATGCAACACATTATAGCTGTTTGTACCGTAATTGTTTTTTTTGTTTTTTTTTTGTATATAGTGCAGGAATGGTACATGTTGATCAGATTTATGTCTGTTCTGTAAAGTCAGATTTATGTGTGAATTGAATCCAAACTGAACAAAGTTCATGTAACTAAGTGTAAATGTATCACCCACAGAATTCAGATGTTTAATTTGTATCACAATATTTTCATGTCTTTATCTTTATAATTATATTACTAATTTACTATAATTAGTTTATTTTATATTCTAAAATAATTTGTCTCAGATCCCTTGAGCTCTTATTCCATGTTCACATACATTTAAACAGCCCTAGTTCAGAGAGAAAAAGAGGTGCACTGTTTTACAACAGAAAAGTATTAGAGTGTGTGTTGAAGAAAGAGCACGTAACACGCATGTTGTATATAACCAGACTTTATTAAATTTTCACAAAAAGAAGATTCACTGTCATTGAGTCTGTCATTTCAAGGATGCAACATAAACAGGCCATTAAATAAAAAGCTTTTTTCATAGACAGAAGTACTGTCATCTCAATTACCTGTCTCAATGTTTAGGGGTTAATGTTACCTAGGACTGAGCCTGACTCTGTACTTGCAGACCATTTATCAATTTATCAAAACAAATCACACAAACTCATCTGCTCTTTTTGCAATTATTTTTGTCAAGTCACAATTGTGACAGACAAATCATTTAATTCCAGGGTGTTGTTCAACACACTGGAATTGAACATGTCACCTGTTAAATCGCTAGCCCAAAGCTTAACTGCTAACTCAAGCACAATTCACACTAGAACTCACACTAGAACTCACACTAGAAAATGACTTGCAGCAAGTGGTCAAGTAATTTTTCACAGACAGATGTGAGCACAAGTTCTGTAATACCCATACTTAGGACTGAATTAACATCCTTAAGTGTAACAAATATTTTTATTTTTTTGGTTCCTGGGTAGTGTTATTTCCTAATTGCTTATTCCTCAAAAGTATAGAAAATGGCTATTATTCCCCACAAACATTGCTTTTGTGACCAGGAGTGTGATATTTTTAAATGTACCTATTTTCTGGATGAAATGAACTTTCCAGTAATATAAATAGTAGTATAAATGAAAATGTACTCTGGAAGCATTCGCTAATATGTGTGAGGACTAAAATGCATATTTCGGCATGTCTGTTGGGGATCAAGTCAAACCCTGGGCACCTCATTTCACCTGTGAGCACTGCAAAATACTCCGGAAGGTAAGATGGACAATTGTTGCTTAGAAATTTCTGTTAATGTGTTAATTTTTAAAATGGTAAAGTTTTTAATTTTAAAATGTTTTACAATTTTCAATGTTACTGAAAAATACATCATATATGAAAAATGTTGTGAGAATCTCTTACACATTCATTGGTGAAATAAATGTATTTTTGTAGGATGGTACAGAGGGGAAAAGAGAGCCATGAAGTTCGCTATCCCAAGAATTTGGCAGGAACCCACTGATCACTCAAGCAACTGCTACATCTGCATGATGGACCCTTCCAAATTTCAGACTGGCAAGAATGCACCTGCTATCATGTATCCAGACCTTCCTTCATCCATCACCCCGGTGCCACACTGCCATGAGTTCCCCGTCCCACTCCTCCGGAGAGAGAGCTGCTGTCTTTAGAAGAGAGCAGCAAGTCAGAGAGCGAGGAAGACGTAGATTCAGATGACAATTTCAGAGGTGGAGCTGAAGAAAGTAACCCATACTACCCTAACCAAAAAGCCCTCAATGATTTGATTAGAGATCTTGGTCTCACCAAGTCCAATGCCGAGCTTTTGACGTCTAGGCTTAAGCAGTGGAACTTGTTAGATGAAAGTGTGCAAGTCGCAGATCAGAGGAAGCGTCACTTTTCCAGCTTCTTCATCTGTCAAGATGGGCTCTGCTTCTGCCACAAAGTGAACAGTCTGTTTGAGGCAATCGGAATCGCTTGTAACCAGAATGAGTGGCGCCTCTTCATTGACAGCTCATCCAGGGGCCTCAATGGTAAATGGTAAAAAGTACGCGTCTCTTCCCCTGGCTCACTCTGTGCACCTCAAAGAGGATTACAACAGCATCAAGACCTTTCTGGATGCCTTGAAGTATGATGAGTATGGCTGGGAGGTCATAGGAGACTTCAAAATGGTGGCATTCCTGATGGGTCTCCAAGGCATTTTTACCAAGTTTCCCTGCTATCTTTGCCTTTAGGAAAGCAGGGACACCAAGGTGCACTACCACAGGCAGGATTGGCCACAGCTTACCAAATTCTCTGTGGGGAGATACAGCGTCAAGTGGAAGCCAATGATGGACTCCCGGAAGGTGCCGATGCCACCACTGCACATCAAATTGGGCCTTATGAAACAATTTGTCAGAGCTCTAGATAAGGAGTCGGCAGCCTTCAAGTACCTTCAAGACTTTTTCCCTAAAGTGTCTGAGGCAAATGTCAAAGCCAGAGTCTTCAACGGACCAGAGAAAAGATCCTGGAGTACAATGAATTCCCCATGAAGCTCACTAGTAAGGAGAAAGTGGATTGGAACAGCTTTGTCGCAGTGGTTCGAGGCTTCCTGGGCAATCACAAGGCTGAAAACTACGTGGCGCTGGTTGAGACTCTGGTTAAAAACTACAGCACAATGGGCTGTAGAATGTCCCTCAAAGTCCATATCCTTGTTGCTCATCTTGATAAATTCGAGGATAACATGGGAACGTACTTGGAGGAGCAAGGTGAGTACTTCCATCAGGATATACTGGACACTGAACGCCGCTACCAAGGACGGTATAATGAGAACATGATGGGAGACTACATTTGGGGGATGATTTGTGAAAGTGATTTACAGTATAATCGTAAATCTTGAAAAACTACTCACTTCTAAATCTTTTGTAGTTATTTTTGTATTACATAAGTATAAATACATGTTGATTTGGATTAATATGTTGTTTTTTTGACTTTATGTGAATGAAAAGACACAGATTTGCCCGTTTTCTCATTGGAAATAGGTCCATTTCAAAATATCACTGTCCTGGTCACAAAAGCAAGGTTTGTGGGGAATAATATCCATTTCTATACTTTGAGGCATAAGCAATTAGGAAATAACACACCCCAGGAACAAAAATTGTGTTACATAGTGTTATCAAATAGTTTTTCATTCTGTAGCAAAGATCATCAAAACTCTGTTAATTAATCTCACATGTACAATATATTTATTGTAAGGACAATGCACTGTGACAACCAGTGGTTAAATATTTCTGACATTTTCAGTTACCGAAAAGATTGATATTTGGCCACAGATCACCATGACTGAACCTAGAACTTTTGCATTATAGCAACCCTTGGGCCTAAACCACAAATGCTTCTCTTTAAACTTTATAGGCCAGACAGCTAGTGCCCTGAATCAAGCACTTTTTGCAAATAATTTGTTATGGAGAAGCCAATGGTTACAATTGCATTCAAAACAATCATGCTAAAGCACAATATCTGTGCTCTGTTAATTGTAAAATAACAATATATTGTAACACTTATCTGATATGGTTTATCTGTCAAAACAAACAAAGTCATAAACAAGTTTAACTTGATTAAATGGCTTCTTCTATGGTTTAATTTCCAGTACGGCATTTGCGAGCAGACAGATATAGACTATTCAATGTTGTTTTTACATAAACATAAACATATAGACATTTGGGAACACATCTGCTTATGAACATACTTGTATTGACATTTTGACAGCAGTACAATCACAAACACACATATAGACAGACACACACATACACAGCTGCCTCAGTAGAATAATGCAAACAGAACACAAAAGCAGCCAGCTTCCATACCACCTCCCACCCATCCACCCACACACAAACACAGTGATGTCGCATATTAGCCGGAGTGGCTGGCAGCAGCCGAGGGTGAATCATGGTCTTGCCTGCAGCTAAGTATTATGGGGGAGATGCCAGAGCATTATTGCCTTCGACAGAGGCAGGAGGGTGGACACAATCCAAGCAGGCCTACAGGCCCCTTCCACACATTCAACACACCCACTACATAAGTCCTGAAAGTACAAACATTGTTTGTGTGTGTGGGGTGGGGGAGGGGGAAATAAAGAAAGAACCCCCCCCCCCCCCCCCAACCACCACCACCACCAATAAAACAAACATAATTTATACCCTGATCAATGGAAAGATGGGTAAATGCTTCACGCTGCAACCCACCAGTTTTAAAGCCAAATCTATGCCCTTTGTCATATGGAAGAGGTGAACAAAACAACTAAAATAATTCAGAACCAGTGCACTATTTGCATTGTCTCTCTGTCTGTCACTGGCTATAAATTCAAGTACTTAAAGGTGCTGTATGCGATTTTAGTCGTTTTTTAACTTTGAACAGACTTAGCAGGGAACGTCTTTCTGTTTAACGAGCCTATGGCTATGACAGAGACATAATCAAGACTAGCAAGTTCAACCCCCCCACCTGCACCCAAACAAACAAAACCAAATCTAAGCCCATGTCTGGTCTTGTCTTCTGCTTGTCATTTATTAAAAAATAAAAAAATTAATCACTTACAGCCCCTTTAAGTTCACAGTAAGATTCTAGTGTTTATATTTAAAAGACTATTCAAGATGCTGACTTTTACTTTTAAAATAATTTAATTACTTACGAATTGTAATGCTGTGTATGGAGGATATATACAGAGGTTGGATGAAAAAAAATTTGCATTTCAAACTGTTCTAAGACCAGTTTTCTTAGTCCACTCAAAGAAAATCACCTTTGGTTAAGCCATTAAATGGTTAGACAGCAAGGCACAAATAAGCTGTTTTAGTTTTCAGGTGCAGTCATGTTGACTCAAAGTTACAAAAATTGCCATGTGCATCGGCCATGTGAAATGCATTGCTCTCTGCGCCATACTGCATTCCAGTCAATCATTGTAGTTTACCATTCAAAGTTCAACAATAGACAATTCAGATGTGATATATTTGAAAATGCACTCCATAGAGTTCAGTATATTGGGCAACAATGATGCGAGTCATGTGAAAGGGCCTTAATTGGAATAAAACGATCTCCACATAAGGAGTTTCCCCACAATCACTCATGGACAGTGATACGTCACTCTTTGCAAACGTATATGTAAACATTTACTTACCTGAGGGCACAATTGGCAAGTGTTTATTTTGTTCAAGTTGGCTTTTGCAAAACTGCTTGTTTAGATTTGTTTTATTGTTGTGACATTACTTGGCCCCCCCAGCTGCGGTAAAGCCAGAGTTTTTGAGGTTTCCATCGCAGAGTTGCTTTTGCTGTGTCTTATCTCACCCCCAGGCCAAACTTGGAAGTAGGTCATAAATGTTACCCACATTCCCACACACAATGCAGCCTCATAAAGACCAGTAATGAAGGTGCCGAACCTGCATGAGTTGCCCATAACTCTTTAGACACCAGAATGCATTAAAACATCCCTGATGGAGGGAATGAGACAGTTGTGTCAATGTAGTGACACTAGGGGTCTCTCTTGAGAGCCTCGGTTACCTCTTATCTTTGAGAAAAGGCCAATGAGAATTGATGAACAGAATTTGCATGCCCCTCCTCTGTACATACAGGTATAAAAGGAGGGAAGCATGCGTCTGTTCAGATATGTTTTGAGCTGAGGAGCTGAGAGTAAAGTCCCGGCCATTTCAGTGGCTAGTACAGTGTTGTGCCAAGAGTGACATAACGTCTCGTTCCCTACTATCAGGGTACGGAGGTTACTGCAGTAACCGAGACATTCCCCTTCTGTCACTCACTCGACGCTGTGTTGATGTAGTGACACTAGGGGTCCCTATCTAAAAACGCCACAATACTGAACCATGTCACGTGGACTGCTGATGCAGGTGCAATCAAGCTTCTGCATGTAAAAATAGGTGCATCAGACTGCATGTAACAGATGTCATATAGTTCCCCACATCCCTGAGGGGGGAAGCGACGTAACTAGCATGGGAGCAGGCCGCGCCATACATGTTTTCTTGTTTTTTAGATTGTTAGATGCGGCTGGGGCCGCCATGCCGAGAAAAGAGATTCTCTAAACTGGGGGGAGCTTGTTCTTTTCCCAGTTGACCCGAAGCCCTAAACGGCTGAGGTGCATGAGCACCAGGTCCCTGTGTGCACAGAGCAACTGTCGAGAGTGCGCTAAGATTAGCCAGTCATCAAGGTAGTTGAATATGCAAATGCCCACTTCCCTTAATGGGGCAAGAGCTGCCTCTGCGACTTTCGTGAAGACGGGAGGAGACCGGTACAGACCGAAGGGGAGGACCTTGTACTGATACGCCTGGCTGTTGAAAGCGAACCGTAGAAAGGGTCTGTGATGGGTTAATATTGAGACATGAATGTATGCATCCTTCAGGTCTACCTCCACGAACAAATCTTGATGCCGGACGCATGTCAGAATATGTTTCTCAAATCAAATCAAATCACTTTATTGTCACACTACTGTGTACACGAGTGCAACAGTAGGTGAAAGTCTTGTGTGCAGTTCCGAGCAACATTGCAGTAATGACAGTGACGAGACATAAACCACTATACACTTTTCAGTGTATATATATATATATTTATACCCTTCTCTAGTGTGTGTATTCTACATTGTGTGTATTGTGTACATTTGTTATGTAAATTGTTGTGTAAGTTTGTTATGTAAATTGTTTTGTGTAATATGTTGTTTATTGTAAAGTGGTTTATGTCTCGTCACTGTCATTACTGCTGTTGCACTCGTGTACACAGTAGTGTGACAATAAAGTGATTTGATTTTTGATTTTTTTGATTTTTGATTTGATTTTTTTTTTACAATAAACAACATATTTACACAACACAATTTACATAACAAATGTACACATACTTACACAACAGTTTACATATCAAATGTACACAATACACACAATGTAGAATACACATACACTAGATAAGGGTATATATATATAAATATATATATATATATATATACACTAATTGAATTGGGAGCGAGAATATATTTGACAGAATGAAGATTAATAAAGTGCAGTGCTGATTGTTGATCATGAGAGATCATGTGTTCAAAAGTCTTATTGCTTGTGGGAAGAAGCTGTCATGTAGTCGGGTGGTGCGGGTCCTGATGCTGCGATAACGCCTGCCTGATGGAAGCAGTGAGAGCAGCCCATAACTCGGGTGGCTGGAGTCTCTGATAATCCTCCAAGCTTTTTTCACACACCGTCTGTTATATATATACTGGAGGGAAGCTCACCTCCGATGAGGTTTCTGGCAGTTCGCACCACCCTTTGCAGGTCTTTGCGGTTGTGGGCGGTGCTATTGCAGTACCAGGCGGTGATGCAGCCAGTCAGTATACTCTCTACAGTACTGGTGTAGAACCGTGTGAGGATGTGGTGGTTCATTCCAAACTTCCTCAGCCGTCTCAGGAAGAAGAGGCGCTGGTGAGCCTTCTTCACAACGGCCTCAGTGTGGACGGACCATGTGAGTTCCTCAGTAATGTGGACACCGAGGAACTTGAAACTGCTGACTCTCTCCACCGGTGCTCCATTAATGGTGATGGGGCTGTGTTCTCTGTCTTTCTTCCTGAAGTCCACCACAAGCTCCTTGGTTTTACTGACGCTGAGGGAGAGGTTGTGCTCCTGACACCAGTGCGTCAGAGTGTGCACCTCCTCTCTGTAGGCTGTTTCATCATTGTCAGTGATCAGACCTACAACCGTCGTATCGTCAGCAAACTTAATGATGGCATTGGAGCTATGTGTCGCCACACAGTCATGTGTGTAAAGGGAATACAGGAGTGGGCTGAGAACACAGCCCTGCGGGGCTCCAGTGTTGAGGGTCAGTGATGAGGAGATGTTGCTGCCCATTCTAACCACCTGATGTCTGCCTGACAGGAAATCCAGGATCCAGCTGCACAGTGAGCTGTTTAAGCCCAGAGTCCGGAGTTTCACATCAAGCTTGGAGGGCACTATGGTGTTAAATGCTGAGCTGTAGTCTACAAACAGCATTCTCACATATGTGTTCCTTTTTTCTAGATGGGAGAGAGCAGTGTGTATTGTAGATGCAATGGCATCATCAGTGGAGCGGTTGTTGCGGTAGGCAAACTGCAATGGGTCCAAAGAGGTGGGCAGAACAGAGCAGATGTAATCTCTGATCAACCTCTCAAAGCATTTGCTGATGATGAGGGTGAGGGCAACAGGACGCCAGTCATTTAAGCAAGTGATTTTTGATTGCTTCGGTACAGGCACAATGGTTGATGTTTTGAAGCATGTGGAGACTACGGACAGGAAGAGGGACAGGTTGAAAATGTCTGTAAAAATACCAGCCAGTTGGTTCGCGCATGCTCTGATGACGCGGCCCGGAATGCCGTCTGGACCCGCGGCTTTGCGGATATTCACCCGTCAAAAGGATCGGGTTACATTCGCAACAGAGACGGAGAGTGAACCAACCTCTGTAGTATCGGCCGCGAGTGCTCTCTCCACGAGAGCGGTGTCGTTGTTGTCCTCGAAACGAGCATATTTTTTCTGTGGTATCAAAACTGGTATCGGGAACAACGAAATTGCACATGTATCGGTACCGACCACTGAACTTTGGTCAGCGTGACAACACTAATGCATACATTTTCATGTAAGAGGGATGATAGAAAATAACATTATTTAAATGGTGCTAATTAGAAGACCTGCTCTTGATTTTTTTAGGACTAAGTCTGTCCGAGGGGGGCAGTTCACTACATCACGTATGTGTGTGACATGTGAATGAGCATACATAAATAGCATGATAAGGCATACAATTATGCATTTTGAATAGCATTCTGAATGTGTGTGTGTGTGTGTGTTTGGATATATAAACTGTATATATATGCTTATATTTGTAATGTTTAGGCTTATATTTTTTATGTTTATTTAAACACTATAGTGAAGTATTGGAGCTATATCCTGGAGTGGGACTGTAACAGTCTTTAAAAGTAATTACACCTGGCTGCTCTGGACTTGATTTAAAAGACACAACATCAAAGAGTTTTAAAAACAGACTAATTAATATATATTAAAATAAGAAAGCCTGTTTTATGCAATATCAGCTTGATCTATGTAGCAATTTATGTTATTCAGGGTTGTTGTGCTTGAAATTAAATATTCAAACACATTTGTTCTATTTTCTATTTTCACTCACAAGGTAATTTAATATAATCAGCAGGCCTGTTTTTCCTAGCATTCCATTCTTGAAAAAAAAAAAAAAAAGGTAATCCTAAATGATTACCTGTGGGCACTCTTTGGTGTTACATTTGAGGATTAATTAAGATGGCTTGTATTATCCTGACAAAGCCAATAAAACTCCTGCCAATAAAACTGGTGTACCAATGCATTGGATGACCACCTAAAGTATTCTGAAGCAGCTCATAAACTGACCAAAATAAGCATCTTTGTGCATCATGGGGAACTTTAGTTATTGCACAAATAATATCCAGGAATATGCAACAATTTCTTTTTTTCCTGAGTGTTACAGAGCGAGACATGACTGTTCAATGACAGTACCAGAGGATGAATGTGGGCAGCAAGTACTGAATGAAGGTGTTACATTTCTGAATGGCAGTTTCATCAGGACATACAGCCTCTTGGAGTAGTGGAATTGCTCATGTTTCATCCAATGACTGACTGAATAAACAGGATGTGATGCCAGTATTTTTTGTATTGTTTATTATTTTTTCCTTTTTTTCTTTGTAGAATAAAAATATAATACAGGCAATGCACAGTACAGATTACAAACATTCTTTCATTTTCACATTTCCCAAAAATACTCTTATGCATAAGTGTACCTTACAGATTTTTTGTCAATGTAACTTTATACATGTAACTTTCTGTGTAAAGTTATAAGTCGTCTGTATAATTTTATTATGTAGTAGTCACATTGTGCACTAAATAAATTGTAAGCATCATAAGTTCACATGGCTGCATGAGTCTCTTTACAGAGCCCTTGTGCACAATGATTTCTCCATTGCAATGTACAGTATGACAACTTAAATTACTATGCTTTTGGGAAACAGATCATACATCTTTTTAGGCATACAATGCTTACGTGAAATGGGCTAGAATTAGAACAAGGAATTATCTACAGTATGTCGTTTATATTTTAGTGGCTGACAAAACATTGTGTAAGAAAATCAGCTATTTAGCAAATAGTGAAATGAAAAGTCATGCACATGAGTTCTGTGTGAAATGATACTGCCTGAAATACTACGTAGATGAGCTGCAATAAACTTTGTCTGGTGCTTTCTAACCATGCATATGTTTTATGCATTAGTTTTGGCAAATCTGCTTGAATGTTCAATGCATTGGTCTTGAACATTGTGGCGCCACCACCCCTTTGAAATTATACTGATCTTCTCAGGGTTATTTTTTTAATTTAATTTAAGGAATCAAAAGGTCAGTAAAATGTACTCATAATAATTGCACCAAGTGCTAATAAATTAAGAAATATGCATGCAACATTTTTAAGATGTTTTTAAAAAAATATTAATACCAGCATATTTTATATACCCCCAAAGTATGAGCTTCTAAAAGGTCAAGAGATCAATATTCACTTCTGGCTAAGAATTTATTTGAATAATTTCTGTATTGGAAGGTAAAGGAACAACATCCAGTAAGATTGTCCCTGATTTACTGGTAAATCAATTTCCCAAATCAATAAGGTCAAAAAGGTTCCTATATTAAACCATGATTGTAATGAGAGAAAAAGACACTGACTTCAACAGAATTATTTGACATAAAGCCATACATCTAATGATATATTTTGTCGATCAAACATCTGAAGATTATCAGGGAAAGTTTGTTCTATGTACTGACCTTATAAGTGATCAGGCTCTCGAGCAATAGATTTTTTAAAGATTTGCATTGGCGGCAGTTTAAAATACCAGTAATGCCCAGAGTTCTTCGCTGTCACAACAGAATTTAAGGAAAGCTTCCTTTTGCACAAACAACCTGTAAACAAGCCATCTGTCACCTGGGGACAGAATATGTGTTCTGCTTCAGAGCATTCATAATGAATCAGGCTGATCAAGGCAAAGGATGGAGGCATGCTTTGGTTTGCTGCATAGCCTGTAGTTAAACAAACGAGAAATTGTGTTTAAAATGCCAACCTTTTGTGAGGCAGCTTGTGGTAAACTTGTCCCCTAGGCATATTTGAATTTCTTGTGCTGTAATTTGAAGGGAGGTGAAGAGAATAAAAGCACTGCCTGTGTGCTTATGTGGCAAGGTTGTGGGGGGAAGCGTGGGAGAATGCAAAATGATGTAATAAAGCTCACAAAACCGAGTCTCGTTTTAAACCTTTTGTACAGTCATTTCCAAAGTGCATTAGGTTTAAATCAGTTCCATTGCACTCTATTCATCATTCTATAGATGCATGAAGGTGAGATGTAAAGGCTAAAAATATTATGTAAATCACAAATTAGAGGAAAGTCTTTAGGGTATTTTTTGCTTCGAACAATTTTAATTTTTACATTTAACAAATTGCAGTTAATGCTGTTTATTTTATTTATGTAAAGTGATGACATTAGGAGAGTCATTAGAATGTGGGGACTGAATTTTGCCTGAAATTTTAACCAATGGATATCCTTTGTAGAATTAAAAAAAAAAAAAACCTTTAGAAACATGATTCTGTTTGATTAATTTGCTGAAACTAAATGGCCGGCCTGGTAACGAGAGGGACCAAAAAGGTTCATATAACATATAATGTCGACTAAGCACGTAATTTTTAATTCACAGCAGTACCTTTCTTGGTCTGGTATGTTCCTTTTCAGCAGAGTCCAGCGTGCTAGCATCCAATGTCAAACTATCCAAAGCCTACTACAATAGCAAATGAAGAAGTAAGGGTAGTAGTAGCTAGTTGTACGTGTGCGTGCTAATTTGGTTTCTCTATGTGACAATCTAAAAGTGACAATATGCTATAAAGCTAAAGGGCATTTAAAAAGATCTTTTGGTGGAGAATTTGTTCCTTTTGTCCATACAAAGAAAAGAATAAAGGAAGTAATTTTATTGGAACTATACAGTGTCACATAAAATATCACATAGGGCTACACATTTTACTTTAATAAAGAAAACAAAATGTTGCTGCTTGTTCAGTTTAATTAAAATGAGCTAAAGCAGCACAATTCTATAGCATGTTATCACAACTTGATTTCATTGCATTCTATCCATTTCAATTTGTAAAATGGAAGTTTACAAAATCTATTTGAATTTGGACTACATTAATACTTTTTGTGGTGTTAATTTAGCATTGATGAAACTGCCAGACCTACGAGACAGGCAAGCCAGGCAATTGCCTAGGGCCCCAAGCTGGGGGCCCCCGCGGGCAGCAATAACAGTAGTTCAGAGAATTACATTTTCATAGAGGGGCCCCTATCCATTTAGCTACAAATTCAAGTAAGAGCAGAATTTAAAATGCTGTGACAGTCACAAAACAAACTTTTCTTGGATTATTATGAACTATAACACGATCAAAAGACTCCATTGTATCATAATTCTACACATCACAACATACATAAGAGTTTTATAAAAAAATGGAAATAATCTTTTACTTACAATAAAGGTGCCTCTGTTCATTTTGTCCCCATTCAAATGCAAATTGACTTATTTTTCAGAGCTTTTGCTCTGCTGTTCACTCACGGTCTTTAGCCACTGCCTCAAGCCAGGGAGCCTCGCTCTCCCTGGCTTCGATCGCCATCAGTGAAGCCTGGAGCACACCTGCTCACAATGCATACTGAAAGAAAAGCAGTGGAAAAAAATGACTAAGTCAATGCATTGGGAGCGTGTGTGCTCCGGGGTCTAACTCACGGTGAGTGAAGCCGGGGAGGGTGGCTCATCTTGGCTTGAATGATATGCAAGTGGCTCATCTCTGCTTTAATAACATGCAAGAGCCCCCTGGATGTGCAGTTGAATAGGGGGTTGATGAAAAAATGCAGTCGGGAGGAGCATTTCGGCTTGAGTCAGAGGCTAAAGGCCCTGGGTGAACGGCAAAGCAAAAGCAGTGAACAACTGACAACTGAAGTCAATACACTGGGATGGCTCAATTTGTTCGTAAGACCCTGCCAATATCATGTTTAGGTGTTTTGCTATTGAAACACTACACAGAGTGCAAGATTTTGCAGAGAATGGACATTAATGATAAGGTGTTGAATATGTAAAACCTGAACAAAGACTGATCGAATATTGATTGATCAATATTTCGAATATTGATTGATCAATATTTCTTCATATTTTAAATTTTTTTGACTAAAATCTCGAATGATTTTATTTATAGGATTCTTGCAATGAAAAGTATACAGAAGTTTGGAGGATTGTGCTCATCTGTGTTTGGCTGGAAGACAATAAAGCTCAGAATTTCCGGTTTAATTTTCCATGCTTTGATTTTCACTTGACACGTTTATTAAAATCTTATTGTTGTAAGTTTGCAATCATCAAAATCTCTTTAAAATATAAAATCTTAAGATGCAGATCTTTCAAATTATATATTGGATTTCAATATTGGTCTACAATTTCACAGTTTAAACATGCAATAAACAAATTAAATGTGAATATTTTTTTTTAACCACCCATCGTTAAGAGGTTAAACCTCTTTGAGTGTTTTAATCCAGTGCCTAAAGTTGCATCACTTCACTCATTGATATGTGAATTTGGAAATTGTACATTCAAAACAACAAACATGCCTGGAAACAAACACATCCTTTGCCCACGTCTTTTCAAAATTACCATGACAATCATTGCACTGCAAAAGCAAGAGTCTGATGTCATTTATTCAGAAAGGACATAGAATAAAAAGGATATCTTGTACTGTGCATTTCTGAATATTTTGTATATACAAACATTGTCTTTTTTCACTAGGAGGCATTCCTGCAACTCTGAGCTAAACGGCAGGTCAACTCTCTCATCTGAATCTGTTTATGTGCTCCTATGGTCAATTCGGGGAGTGAAAAAAAAACAACAAACAGTTGTTGTTGTTGTTTTCCCCCTTTATTGAAAATAGATCTCTCTTTGCTTTCTCTCTAAAAATCACTGCAAATGCTGTCACTTCATATTTTCTGTATCCCTTGTATTTTTGAAAGACACACACGCATGCATGCATGCATGCACGCACGCACACAGAGATGCACTCAACTTTGTGTATAAAGCCATGTAGCCCTTGTTCTAGAGATAACTAACATTAAAACATAAGCTGTAGGATTTAGACTAATATCTTGTTTGATCTCTTGGCACATGCTCAGAGCTCAGAGGCTCTCTCTCCAACTCCAACCTCTATTAAACACTTTGAGTAAGAACACATCCATTGGTCCATGCTGTTTTGATATAATCTCCTTCAAACATCGACCCTCCAAGCTGTTGCATATATATACTGTATATATAAAACTGCTTTGCCAAAATAATGGTTGGGGTTGCTTCAATTTGGTCAGGGGTTGCTTCAATTTGGTCAGGTCTAGGCTCAGCAACATTATGCGGTAATAAAATGAAGTCAGCTGAGTACCTGAATATACTGAATGACTAGGTTATCTCATCAATGGATTTTTTCTTCTCTGACAGCAAGGCAGGGGTGTAAAGTGTACTGAAAAATAATACTCAAGTAAAAGTACTGTTACTTCTTAAAAAAATTGTTTGAGTAGAGTAAAAGTACCTGTTCAAAAACAGTGCTTCATCTTTTTGCAAACCAAGATTGAATATAATTTTGATAAAGACTAAATTAAAATTTTGATTAAATTACAACTGTGTATTTGAGTATGCTTCACCCCAACAGTATTTACCATTTATTTTCTCTGGTCAGGTGTAGCCAGATTTTTGACTGTCTGCACAGAGTCTGTTCTAGTTTGCAGATTATATTGAATATATAATCTTATGCAGAAATATATTCTGGTTGGAGGTAGGAAGAGACTGTCTGACAGATACAACAAACCACATCTAATTTTGTTTCAACATGTTTTTTAGGGGTGGCTTAATCTGAAATACTTTATATGATACCAAAATAAAGTAATGGAAGGGTGCACACAAAAACTAATCGAAAACATGCGTGACAGTTTCTGTGAATGGTTATACAGAAAACACGATAAATTAGCAGAAATGTGTGATATCTGTCTATCGTAAAGTAATAAGTAACAGTTATTTTACAGACATAACTTACAAATGTTATGCTTTTGAATATGTTTTTTTTTTAATTGCTACTATGTGCCTCAAACAAAACTCTGAATATCTTTTTAAGAATTATTTACAATATCTTGGGATCTACTTGCTTGTTTTGATTGGGGGGGGTTGTCGAATGATTGTTTGAACCTCCACCTTCAAACAATCATTATTTAATGTCAGTTGACATAGAGATTCCCCTGTTAGAAGACATACCTCCAAAACATTGCCTGGGAACCATGAAACATGTTCCCCTCCTGTGCATGCTCTATTTAAAAGTTAAAAAAAAAAGATTCGGGGTGATTTTCTCTCTGTTTCCTCCAAATTTGGAATGCCCAATTCCCAATGTGCTTGTAAGTCCTCGTGGTCGCATAGTGAATGGGTGGCAGAGGACGAATCCCAGCTGTATCCACGTCTGAGACTGTCAACCCACGCATCTTATCACGTGGATTGTTGAGCGCTTTGCCACAGAGACATAGCGTGTGTGTGGAGGCTTCACTTCATCCTCCACGGCATCCACACACCCTACCGAGAACGAACCACATTATAGCGATCACGAGAAGGTTACACCATGTGCCTCTACCCTCCCTTGAAACCAGGTCAATTTGGTTGCTTAGGAGACCTGGCATGAGTCACTCAGCATACCATGGGATTCGAACTAGTGAACTCCAGGTGTGGTAGCCAGGCCCCTCTGTACACGCTCCATTAATTCTGCATCAGCCACCCAAACATGCATGCATATGATTAGTCTCCTGACCCTTCACTCCTCCACTTCTTTGTTCTCCAGCAGTGTTCAGTTCCACCTGTCAAAGATGCAAATAAAATGCTGCATGAGTGATGAGGTTTGGGCAGAACATCAGACAGTTATCATGAGGGGGGGCAAGTATAGAGGTGAAAAGTACATGGAGATAAAGAGATACATGAGCGTGAACTGTGGAGAAACCAGATATCTTAATTCTAGAAGAATGGATCAATGAATCTGTGCAGTTTGGTGAGTAGATGTGGCAGAGATTATTGTCTTGTCTTGCCCTTAAGATTGATCTTGACCCTGAATGCTGCTTGAGAGTAAAGACCTGATGTCTGATTGAGCCCTCACCAAGCCCAACTTCATTAAGTTCACTGAAGATATCAGTGCAGCATTTTGGGTTGCCAAAACCGCTTTTCTCTGGGCCAAAAAAAACCTTCTGAATCTTTAGCACTGACATTTTGGCAAAGATAAGGCCTCTTATCTCTCCCCTCACCCCCATATTGCTCACACTGAAAGGTTCTTTACTCAAGAAATTGCAGAGATAAAAAAGGCAATAACTTGAGTAAGCAATCATGGTATGTCCTTGGCAGACATAAATAAAAATAAATTGTAACAATTCAATGAGAGTTCAAGGGATTTGGTGCACTATTTTACCAAGTGCTTCACAGTATTCTAAATGCATATTAATATGGAGTATTGCTATAGGTACTACTTTCCTCAGTTCTCTGGGGATCTATTGATGTGCTATTAAAGAGGAGCTACTTAGGACCAACAGTTTACCTAGGCAGCTTCTGTTAGATAAGCGGCTGAGGCCTGAAAAGGACTTAATAAGCTTGAAATTTGCTTTTGTGTGGAGATGCCATGGCCTTAATTAGAAATGCTTTATTAATGCGTCAAACGTTAAGGGATTTTCAGTGTGTCTCCTGCAATCAGTCAACTGCAGCCAACCAAATTATCAAAACAATGCACTTCAAGGTTTTTTCTGTGTATAAAGCTTTTTGATTGATTGATTGATTAATACTTATTGTCTTTTTTCTCATAAAGTTGTTTTGCGGCTGATGTACATGGTCCTCACCATCTTATAAACACATACACACGGGACAGTTTACCCAGTATACCGACATAACATAAGTCGTAATCACAAGTCACAAATGCATGTACCATAATAGCAATGGAAGACAATATACAGTGCAGCCGGAAAGTATTCAAAGCGCTTCACTTTTTCCACATTTTGTTATTGTTACGTTCTCCTCCCAGTCTAGGGGTCTGGAGGGGAGGTAACAAAAGAAAAGAAAATATGATAAAAAAAAGGGAACGTAGAGACGTAAAAATACGTGGAGAACACACTTCAGCCTCAGTCTCAGAGTGAAAACATACACAACTTTAAGGAAAAGTAAAAGTATTTATTTCCTTCAAAAAGGTGAACAAAAGATGGGAATAAGTCTTCAGGAGAGAGCATGGCCTAAAATAATAAACAAAAACTAAGTAAGTAATAGTAGGCTAACTAAGTTTTAAGGGAGCTACCTACCCTGCATAAAAACAAAGATGAAAATCAACAACACAAACTTCCCTGAGCTTCCTCTCTAACCAAAAGCAGGAGAAAATGTATATACAAAATAAGGCACCCTCTCCCTACATTTCCCAGATAGTCATTAATAAGTGAACCGAGTTAATAGAAAATTATACAATACCTTTTAATTACCCACAGGTAAAAAGTCGACACTAGAGAACACTAAAAAGTAAGCTGAGTAACTGTTGTCACACAATAAATGAGCATAGGTCCCACTCCTAACCCAAAGATATGCACAAGTACTCGCTTAACTTGCATGCACACAATTTCCAGTCTAAGGCTGGGGAGAAGTGTTCCTCAGCACATGCTTTTCTGAATGAACCATTTATACTCCTCTGCTCAGTCTCAGGCATGGTCACAACGAGTTGCAGCTGATGGTAATTAACCTGAGTGAGAGAGAGAGAGAGAGCACACAAGCATTTTCCCACAACAAGGGATATTAACACAACTTAGGATGTAACACCCCCACCACTAAGATTACAGACCAGGGTTCGATAAGGTTTCTGTACCACCAGCCCAACATGCACGGCACCTAAGTTGTCATCTTAACAGATCTGGACAGAGCATCAGCCACAATGTTGTCGGTGCCTTTGATGTGCTGGATCTGGAGATTGAATCTTGAAGCTTGAGAGCCCAGCGCAATAAACGCTGGTTAGAGGAAGACATGCTGGACAGAAAAGTTAGAGGATTATGGTCTGTATACACAATTACAGGTAGAGCACTACTCCCAACGTAAACCTCAAAATGTTGTAAAGCCCACAATAAAGCCAAAGCTTCCTTCTCAATTGTGCTATAGGATAGCTGAGCCTTTGAGATCTTGAGGGAGAAATAAGACACAGGGTGTTCAATGCCTTGAGCATCTTCTTGAATAAGGACAGCTCCCGCACCAAAGTGGCTTGCATCCACCTGCAGTTTGAATGGCAGTTTAAAGTTAGGGCAGCTAACACAGGGGCATTACTCAACAGGTCTTTAGCAGCTTCAAATGCTCGATCACAGTCACTGCTCCACCTAAACATTCTCACTGTGCTTAGGAGGTCTGTGAGAGGAGTAACTACAGAGGAAAAGTTTCTGCAAAAACCTCTGTAGTAACCTGACATTCCCAGAAATCGTCGAAGCTCAGACTTGTTGTTAGGTTTAGAAAACTTAAGAATAGCTTCCACTTTAGCTTCAACAGGTTTCACCCAACCATGGCCTACCTTTTTCCCAAGGTAGGTTACTGTAGCCTTCCCTATCTCACACTTAGATAGGTTTAAGGTTAGCGAAGCACGTTTTAACCTTTCGAAGACTATTTCCAATGTTTTAATATGGTCTCCCTACGATTCAGTATAGACTACAATGTCATCAAGGTATGCATCACAATTTGGTACATCACCCAACACAATATGCATCAGCCTTTGAAAGGTGGCTGGAGCATTTCTCATACCAAAGGCAAAGACAGAGTATTCCAGGAAGTGATCTGGAGTAACAAATGCAGAGTCTTCTGCAGCACGGGTAGTTAGTGGCACTTGCCAGTAACCCTTTAATAAGTCAAGTTTTGTTACAAACCTGGCTGATCCTACCCGGTCTACACAATCCTCCATACGGGGGAGCGGAAAGGAGTCAGGTTTCGTTACTGACTTTACCTTGTGAAAGTCAGTACAAAACCGGTATGTGCCATCTGCCTTTGGAACTAATAAACACGGTGAGCTCAACGGGCTCTGACTATGCTGAGCCAGACCATGCTGCAACATGTACTCGACTTCGGTTTTCATTATGTGACGATTAGTTGGGTTAGCTCTGTAGGAGTGCTGTTTGATCGGTTTAGCTGAACCCACATTGATATCATGTTCAAGAACTGTGGTTCTCCCTGGCACATCAGAAAACAGAGGTGAATACCGATGCATTAATAGTATAGTCTGACTGGCCTCCTCAGGTTCTAGATGAGAAAGAAAGGAAGGTAGATCTTTCATCACAGCAGAGTTTAGTAGTCTTTTACCATCTTGTTCAGCAGCTTGCACTGCTACAGCAACCGGTAAGGGCGTAGTCACAAGGTTACATGGGGGATCAGGCTTAGAGTCACGAACAAAACTCTTTAACATGTTAATGTGGCATATTCTGGTTTTACACACCTATCAGGAGTGGTGACAACATAGTCTGTTTCACTAAGCTTTTCCTTGACAGAATATGGACCTGTGAACTTAGCATGAAGGGATGAACCAGGCTCAGGTAGAAGTATAAGAACTTCGTCATTCGGTTGAAAACTACGAGAAACACTTTTTTTGTCGTAGCGGTCTTTCATTTTAGACTGAGTTGTGACCAAGTGTTCTCTAGCCAGTTTACAAGCTCTGTGTAACCATTCTCTAAATGAGCTTACATAATCAAGGACTGTGACAGGCATTGCATCTTTAGCCAACAACTGCTCACTTAACACTTTAAGAGGGCCCCGCACCGTGTGACCAAAGACAAGATCGGCAGGGCTGAATCCAAGTGATTCCTGCTCTGCTTCTCGGATCGCAAACATCAAGAATGGTAAACTTTCTGCCCAATCGTTACCACTAGAAAGACAGTAAGTCTGCAGCATCATCTTTAGCATTTGGTGGAACCTTTCCACAGCACCTTGAGATTGAGGGTGGTATGCACTTGACAGTTTATGCCTAATTCCAAACTGAGTTAGAGTCTGTGTAAACAGTTTTGAGGTGAAATTTGTACCCTGATCAGTTTGTATGACCTTTGGCAATCCAAAGACAGTGCAAAACTTGATCAGCTCACGAACAATGATGTGGGCTTTCGTAGAGCGCAAGGGGATTGCTTCGGGGAAACGAGTAGAAGTACACATTATAGACAGTATGTACTCGTGACCAGATTTTGACTTAGGCAGAGGACCTACGCAGTCCAATAACAAGCGTTCAAAAGGTTCTCGCATAATGGGAATAGGCCGCAAGGGAGCAACTGGAAGTTTTTGGTTCGGTTTACCAGCTATTTGACAGGCAGCACACGAGCGGCAGAACTTGGACACAGCTGACTTTAGCCCTGGCCAAAAAAAAAAAAATAGCGTGACACTCGTTTGAACGTCTTGGTAACTCCTAAGTGCCCTGAGAGTACATGCTCATGAGCGATTTTCAGTACAGGTTCTCTATACTGTTGAGGCAGAACGATTTGGTGAACTTCATTGAGGAATGAACGAGCAATGGGTTTCCATCTCCACATTAAAACTTCCTCTTCCCAAAAGTACTTTACCCTATCATGAGGTTTTCTTTTGAGATTCGCAACAGACTCAATACAGCTTGCTAAAGAAGGGTCTGTTCTCTGAGCAGTAGCCAACTGTTCCCTGCCCACTCCCAATACAGTCTTAAATTCAGGTACATAATCTACCTCGCAGGTTTTTGTAACATCTGCCTCCTCTTGCATCATTTTATGATCACCTGGGTCAACCAAGAAGCTCTCAGAGAGATCAATTACATCTCCCAACTTCTTTTTTTGGGCACGCGTAACTGCGCAGGCAGGAAAGGCAGCAGGAAACTTTTGCACAAGCGATGAACTATCATCTTGAATTGGTTCTCTAATTACCAAGGGTCTAGGAAAAACATCTCCACCGGTGAGATCATTCCCTAGAATAACATCTACCCCATCAACAGGTAGATGAGAGCAAACCCCGAGTGTTACAAGGCCGGTGACCAAGTCTGACGTAAGGTACAAGTCATGTAATGGTAAACTAAGACAACCCATCCCTTGTATTAAAATATTTGTGCCGGAATAAACGGTTAAAGACGGTAACGATTTTTCACAAATCAGTGACTGGACAGACCCAGTGTCTCTCAAAATCTTTACCAACTTACCCACTGCGTCAGGCGAATGAGACACTGTTCCATCCAGTAAAAACGGCTGATATGCACTCGTAATAGTGTCCGTACTACAATTAATGTTACCGACAGTGTGCACCAAAGCTGCACTTTTAGGCGATGAAGCATTAGTTTTCTGTTTCCAAGCCCGACACTCAGAAATCAGGTGACTTGGATCTGGTACGAGTTCATACGCTCTGAGTACAGCGGCCTTCACAATGTCATAGTCAAGCGATTTATCTAGCGGCGGGGCAGAGGAAACCTCCTGGGCTTTCCCAGAAAGGCTGCACTGCAAAAGCAATGCCCACACATCTTTAGGCCAGTGCAACTTCACGGCTATGCGCTCGAACGTAACAAAATAAGCATCTACTTCATTTTCCCTAAATGGCGGAACCAGTTTCAAATACCTGCTAACATCAAAATTTGCATTGGCTTCAGCCTCATGAAGGTTGCCGCAGAACATATATCTAAAGGAGAGCTAGAAGGAGTTCGTGAACGAGGCAAAGGTACAGGTTTGCTTTTTAGTTCTGGCACCTTTCGATCCATCTGACGCAATTGAATATCACGGTCAGCCTCCGCCTCTATCATGCGCAATTTAACCAGCATTGTCTGATGCTCTTGTTTTTTAATTATCAAATCAAGCTCTTTCATCTTAAACGCCAATACTGGGTCGACAGAAGGCTCTACTACAAGGATACATTATGTTACGCCTTATTCCAAAATGGATTAAATTCATTATTTTCCTAAATTCTAAAAATAATACCCCATAATGACAACGAGAAAGAAGTTTGTTTGTAATCTTTGCAAATTTATTACAAATAAATCACATGTACAGAAGTATTCACAGCCTTTGATCAATACTTTGTTGAAGCACCTTTGGCACCAATTACAGCCTCAAGTCTTTTTGTGTATGATGCTACAAGCTTGGTACACCTATTTTTGGGCAGTTTCTCCCATTCTTTGCAGGACCTTTAAGCTCAGGTTGGATGGGGAGCATCGCTGCACAGCCATTTTCAGATCTCTCCAGAGACGATCAATCAGGTTCAAGTCGGGCTCTGGCTGGGCCTCTCAAGGACATTCACAGAGTTGTCCCGTAGCCACTTCTTCGTTATCTTGGCTGTGTGCTTAGGGTCGTTGTCCTGTTGGAAAATGAACCGTCGCCCCAGTCTGAGTTCCAGAGTGCTCTGGTACAGGGTTTCATCAAGGATGTCTCTGTACATTGCCGCATTCATCTTTCCCTTGTTCCTGACTAGTCTTCCAGTTCCTGCCGCTGAAAAACATGCCAACAGCATGATGCTGCCACCACCATGCTTCACTCTAGGGATGGTATTGGCCAGGTGATGAGCGGTGCCTGGTTTCCTCCAGACATGACACTTACCATTCAGGCAAAAGTGTTCAATATTTGTTTCATTAGACCAGAGAATATTGTTTCTCATGGTCGGAGTGTCCTTAAGGTGCTTTTGGCAACTCCAGGCGGGCTGTCATGTGCCTTTTACAGAGGAGTGGCTTCCCTCTGGCCACTCTACATTACAGGCCTGATTGGTGGAGTGCTGCAGAGATGGTTGTTCTTCTGGAGGGTTCTCCTCTCTTCACAGAGAATGCTGGAGCTCTGTCAGAGTGATCATAGTGTTATTGGTCACCTCCCTGACTAAGGCCCTTTTCACCTGATCATTCAGTTTGGCTGTGCGGCCAACTCTAGGAAGAGGCCTGGTGGTTCCAAACTCCATTTACAGATGATGGAGGTCACTGTGCTCATTGAGACCTTCAATACTGCAGAAATGTTTCTGTCATCTTCCCCAGATCTGTGCCTCGAAACAATCCTGTCTACAGACAATTCCTTGGACTTCATGGCTTGGTTTGTGCTCTGACATGCTTTGTTAACTGTGGGACCTTATATAGACAGGTGTGTGCCTTTCCAAATCATGTCCAATCAACTGAATTTACCAGAGGTGGACTCCAATCAAGTTGTAGAAACATATCAAGGATGATCAGTGGAAACAGGATACACCTGAGCTCAATTTTGAGTGTCATGGCAAAGGCTGTGAATACTTATGTTCATGTGATTTTTTTTTTTTTTTTTTCATTTTGTATTTTTGATAAATTTGCAAAGATTTCAAACAAACTTATTACTCATTATGGGATATTGTTTGTAAAATTTTGAGGAAAATAATTTTCTCCATTTTGGAATAAGGCTGTAACATAACAAAATGTGGAAAAAGTGAAGCGCTGTGAATACTTTGCGGATGCACTGTATGTTACATTATACAGGCAAACCTCTGGAATAAAGGACCATTTGAATTGTTTCCTTCTGTGCTTTGGTATTCTAAACCTTTTTCCTAAGGGTAGAAGTTGATATTCGTTGTACAAAACACGTTGGCTGTCAGAGATAATATTGTGAGTTTGTCTTAATACTCTTAAAATGTTCATTTGGGAACATATGAAGAATGGGTACTCCCACAAGTTTAAGGCAGACATTAAGTAATTTGTTTAATTTTGCTTCAAGCTGTACTGATAAACTGTTATACCAAACTGTAGCCCCAAACAGTAGTAAACTCTGAATGACTGCACGGTAGAACAGAAGTAAAACTTGTTTACTCACACCAAAAGATCTTAGTCTTCTGAGAAAATAATAATAATATATAATAACAATAAATGCGTTGTTGCACCTTATTGCATAAATAGTCAATGTGATTACTCCAAGATAGATTTGAATCAAAATATATAACTAAATACTTGAAGGATAAAACCTGTTTGAATATTTTATCATGAATAATTACTTTAGGGGGACATGCCAAATACAATATCCTCAGTTTTGTCTGTACACAACTGAGAAGTTTTTATCACACCATTCAATAAGTCTCTCTTGATAAAAATCTACACCACACTCTAAGAGGGATATTAAAGTTGTGTCATCTGAATATTTGACAATGAAATAATTAGACATACAGTTAACACAGTCATTTGTGCAAAGAGTAAACAGTACAGGCGAATTCACAAAGCCCTGTGGAGCCCCACAATTTGTTGAAATACATGCAGAGAGAGTATTGTTAACTTTCACCGGTTGTTTTCTGTTGGTAAGAAATTAACGAAACCACACACACACAAAAAAAAAAACAAAAAAAACAATAAACTGGTTAACCTTGAGCTCCAGCACTCTCTGTTCATAATACAAGGAGACATCCCTTATAATTTTCCCTGTTATCTATTACTTCAAACCTAGTGAAAAAGGTATTTAATCTGTTTGAAAATTCTAATTAATTCTCTAAGGTAATATGTCTCTTAGTCTCTGTCATCCCTGCCTGCATTTCATGGTGTTCCATACTATTTTTGAACTTAGTGAGCTAAGGGCTTCCTCTAGTATTTTTTTGTGATCCTGTTTTGCTCTCCACAGCTGACATTTTAATTTCCTCCTGGCTGTTAAAGTTCAAAGTGTTTTTTGTCCTTAAAAGTCCGTTTCAAAGGTCGACGTCATGCCATGCGGGGTTCGGACGTGTGAATGGCGAGCTCTGTGTACTTTGCTAATTTTAATACTTTTCATGTCATAAACCAGTGATATTCGACACACCCTGATCCTTAACTGTTCTAGGAAGACAATATGTCAAATAATTCAAAATCCTCTGGCTCTGGAGACATTAAAAAACACATAAGTGCTCATGCTGACCAGGGAGTCAAATTGGCCGGAGAAGTGAAGGAGATGAGTGAAGGGGCTTGAATCGCTGAACGTGTCGGCAATGCTGCCGAAGGTCGTTGATGACTTCCGGCTCAGAGATCCACAGAGGGAGACAGGCCCTGATCAATTCTGGCCAAATTTCTGAGATCATCTGATAAATTATGTTATGCTCTTGTGTTATGCGAGGCGAGTAAAAGAAGGCATTCTTGGAAGAACCACAGCATTTTCTCATTCCCAGACTTTGCATATTCGACAAGAGAGAAACGTGATTCAAGGAAACTCTTACATCAACAGAAGGTCGCTTTTGCACTGATGTTCCTAAGATGCTAAGGATGGCCTTAAAACATTTAAACGCCCACAGCAAGCATTCTCCTTCATAAAGTCAATGGAGTGAGTAAGGCATTTGGTGATACTCATATTGCAGCCGAGCAGGCCTGACTAACTGAACATTCACTTGACCATCCGAGGTAGTTGAGCGCCTTTTTTGTTTCTTTTTGCGCTGGTTCTGCCTAGTGGCTGAAGTTGTTTTGTGTAGCAGCAATCCTTTGGGACAGTGTTGTGGATGAATCTGTATGTTTTTGGAGTATTTCTTACAGGACATTGGAGTGATTGGGTTATCTGTTACACTTGAATGGGTAACTACAGATAACTACAATTGTTATCTGTAACAATTGAATGGGCCAACTCACTGAATATTTGTTTGACTGTCCGAAGAATCTGAACAGCACTTTTTTATCTTTATATATCTTTAATCTTGATTCTGAGATAAACTTGGAGGAGCTTGGTGAAGTAATTAAGGCCTTGCCTACAAACAAGGCTCTGGGGCCAAATGGCTTTGCCTCTGAATTGTTTAGATCTTATGTTATATTATTAGCTCCACTTTTGCTAGAGGTTTATACGGAATCATTAAAGAATGGAAAGCTTCCGCCAACCATGACACAAGCCCGGATCGGTCTGATTCTTAACCCTTGTGCGTCAATTAAAAAAAGTTACACATAGGTTCATAAAGGACAAAAATGTCCATGTCAAAAAAGTGTCATAAAAATATTATAGATTAATATTTTTTTCCACTTTCACTGACTTAGATTTTTTTACCAGCATCAGTTCTAATCATAATTACCAAACATTCATTTATTTTCAAGAATTTTAACCCTTTAAATGCCGGTTTCTTTACATAATGCCACTGTTGATATTTATAAAAATTATAATAATAATAATAATTTTCAATTTACTAAATGCTAAGCAGAATTTTTTTTCTTTGATTATTACAGCCTTGGATATGTCAATGATTAACAACAACATTAATTTTGATGCATTAATATTTTTTATGCAGTATCAGATTTAAAAAAAAGCTACCACTCAGGTCCTTAAAGGACAAAAATGTCCATGTCAAAAAAGTGTCATAAAAATATTATAGATTAATATTTTTTTCCACTTTCACTGACTTAGATTTTTTTACCAGCATCAGTTCTAATAATAATTACCAAACATTCATTTATTTTCAAGAATTTTAACCCTTTAAATGCCAGTTTCTTTACATAATGCCACTGTTGATATTTATAAAAATTATAATAATAATAATAATTTTCTATATACTAAATTCTAAGCAGAATTTTTTTTCTTTAAATATTACAGCCTTGGATATGTCATTGATTAACAACAATATTAATTTTGATGCAATCATATTTTTTTATGCAGTATCAGATAAAAAAAAAACTACCACTCAGGTCCATAAAGGACAAAAATGTCCATGTCAAAAAAGTGTCATAAAAATATTATAGATTAATATTTTTTTCCACTTTCACTGACTTAGATTTTTTACTAGCATCAGTTCTAATCATAATTACCAAACATTCATTTATTTTCAAGAATTTTAACCCTTTAAATGCCAGTTTCTTTACATAATGCCACTGTTGATATTTATAAAAATTATAATAATAATAATAATTTTCTATATACTAAATTCTAAGCAGAATTTTTTTTCTTTAAATATTACAGCCTTGGATATGTCAATGATTAACAACAATATTAATTTTGATGCAATCATATTTTTTTATGCAGTATCAGATAAAAAAAAAACTACCACTCAGGTCCATAAAGGACAAAAATGTCCATGTCAAAAAAGTGTCATAAAAATATTATAGATTAATATTTTTTTCCACTTTCACTGACTTAGATTTTTTACTAGCATCAGTTCTAATCATAATTACCAAACATTGATTTATTTTCAAGAATTTTAACCCTTTAAATGCCAGTTTCTTTACATAATGCCACTGTTGATATTTATAAAAATTATAATAATAATAATAATTTTCTATATACTAAATTCTAAGCAGATTTTTTTTTCTTTAAATATTACAGCCTTGGATATGTCAATGATTAACAACAATATTAATTTTGATGCAATCATATTTTTTATGCAGTATCGGATAAAAAACAAAACTACCACTCAGGCCCATAAAGGACAAAAATGTCCATGTCAAAAAAGTGTCATAAAAATATTATAGATTAATATTTTTTTCCACTTTCACTGACTTAGATTTTTTACTAGCATCAGTTCTAATAATAATTACCAAACAGTCATTAATTTTCAGAATTGTAACCCTTTAAATGCTGGTTTCTTTACATAATGCCACTTTTGTTTTTTATAAAAATTATAATAATAATAAAAAAATTCCATATACTAAATGCTAAGCAGATTTTTTTTTTCTTTAAATATTACAGCCTTGGATATGTCAATGGTTAACAACAACATTAATTTTGATGCATTCATATTTTTATGCAGTATCAGATTAAAAAAAAAAAAATTACCACTCAGGCCCATAAAGGACAAAAATGTCCAAGTCAAATCATTGTTTTATTACTCCTATTATCCTCCAAAGTTTTTAATTTTTGATAGAATATACCTTATATTGCTCTAGAAATAAAGCAAAAATACAAGATCACTTTGAACAAGAACAAGATTTATTGTTCAAAACTCAAGAACACTCAGAACAGAAATAGTAGGCATTTGCCTACTATGAGGGAATTCACTAACAGCAGGAGCTGCAGTATGTAACTGTGTGGACTTTGCAGATATACTTGCCACACTTGTTGCAGGTGGTAGCACTTTTTTTCTTTTTGCCAGTGCAGGACACGCATAACTTCCTCTTTTTGGTGTTTGGGTCTCCCTGGTGTTGATCCTCCATCATGGTGGATGTAGATGGTGTGCGGGGGATGCACTGTCTTCGTGACATTTGCGGCATCACAAGCGCTTTCCCCAGTTCCTCCGACTAGGATGGAATTGTACCGACTAGGGCCATCTTCCTCTTTAGAAGCTCCTCCGCCAGTCCATAGGAGGTGAAAAAATTGTCGCAGGTGACGGTGTTCCCCTGGAGCCCCTCCGTCATTTCCAGAACGACCCTTTTTCCTTGGTTCACCTCCGCAGGACTTCCAGGAGCCTTCCCCGTGTAAATTTGCAGCTTCCATGCATAGGATGTGGTGACGTCACAGGTGACCCAAATCTTTATGCCATACTTGGCAGGCTTGCTGGGCATGTACTGGCGAAATCCGCATCGGCCTTTGAAAGGGACGAGCTGCTCATCCACACAGACATCCTGGCCTGGGTTGAACAGCAAGGGAAGGCGATGTGTCCACTTCTGCCAGATGGTCCGAAATGCAGCCAGCTTGTCGTGCCTGTAACGTGCAGGTCGTGTCATCCTGTCATCGAACCTCAGGGTGGAGCTTAGAAGCATGAATTTACGGTGGGACATGGTGGCTCGGAAAATGGAACGTCCGTTTTCCACATCCCACAGGCTACTTGTTGATTCATTTCGGGACCTGTACATGCCGGCCAGAATCAGTAGACCGATGTATGCCTGAATATCAGTGGAATCGAAATCAATCCAATCTGTCACAGAACGCCTCCCCTGTAAATTGGTGTTCTCCAGAAGAAGCTGAATGATTTCTTCGGTGATGAAGAGGTCGAAGCAGGACTGCAAAGTTGTGATGCGGGCAGTGGCGTAGTGTGTGGGACCCGGGGTCATACCCTTGGCAGGATTGTAGCGCTGCGTCTCAGTGTGAGTGGAAGACCAGAGAATCTGCCCATTTTTGGAATTCCACTGAGGATCTGCAGTCTCTTCTGTGTCCTCACTCTCAGTGCTGTCATCAGAGGAACAAGAGCTTTCAGAGTCAGACTCCAATGCAAACTCGACTTCATCCTCTGAAGTCAACTGTTCATCCTCACTTTCAGGTGTACCCGGGTGCTCACTGGTGCTGGGCACAACTAGCTCCAGAGCTTCGCTTGCTGTGAAACGTCTCTTCATCTTGCAAATAATGAAATGACAAGGCCCTCAAGCATCACATATTTATAGGTTTGGCTGTGAGAGCACTTGTGTCAACGAAAATCTACCAGACAAAACAATCACCATTTTCTCGAGGTGAAGACAAAAACAAGGTGGTTGTGGGGCCTCTGAACTTCTACATCAAAATCAAGCTCACCTTTTATCTTTGTATGAAAATAATAACAAATGAAAAAGTTCAAGCAAGAAATAAGAAATGTTTTTGAATGAAAAATATCTTCAAAGCTCAGTAACTTTTTGACCTTTTCAGTTTTCACATGGCAGGGTCTGTGACTCTGCCAAGGGTATGACTCATTTACATGGGGTGGGATTTGTGATTTCCAGTACAATATAATTTCTTTCTTTCACTGTTCACACACACACACACACCTAAAATTTTCAGTACACATACTAACCACACTCTGACATCCATACCAACACACCCACACAATTATAGCTTCATAATTTATCTAATTGGCTTTATAATATGCATAAGCCGAAAACAGCAGAAAACAACAATAAAGTGATAATTTGCTTTATATGCCAAACCTGAAAAAATGGCACCATCTGATAAAAAATAGTAAAAATGTAAATTTTGAAGCCTTGCCAACATAATGAAAGCCTGTTAAGAAAGATCGCATAATTTTATAGTTTAATGGCACTGGGATTAAAAATCGCAGTTTTAATGGGTTTCAATGGGGACATTTTTGTCCAAAAGGCCCTAAGTGGGATTATTTTTTGTACCTAGTGCAAAATAGATTTTTTAAAGTAAATGAAGGTGAAATATTAAAATTCCAATAAAAATGCACACCTGTGGCAAATTTTATGCAGTTAGCATTAACACAGGCAAAGTTATCAAAAAAACAAAACTGAAAAGGACAAAAATGTCCATAAGGTCGCACGAGGGTTAAAAAGGACAAAGTTCCAAGCAAGGGTAAGAGTTACCATCCAATATCTCTGATCCAGCTAGATGTAAAAATATTGTCAAAAATTCTGGCTAACCGATTAAGTTATTACATCTCTTATACATATAGATCAGGTGGGGTTTATTCAGGGCCACAGCTCTTCTGATAACATCAATATAATTTGGTCAGTGGCGAATGATCAGACTCCAGTCGCTGCCATTTCACTTAAAACCGAAAAGGCATTTGATATGGTAGAATGGGATTATCTTTTTTTTTTGTAATTAACATTTTTTATTAAATCTTACACATGGATGGTCTCAGGATGCTTCACTGTTGGCACGACACAGGACTCATGGTAGCGTCCACCTTTTATTCTCCAGACTATCAATATTCCAGATGTCCCAAACAGTCGTAAGGGGGCTTCATCACAGAAAATAACTTTGCACCAGTCTTCTGCTGTCCAATCCTTGTACTTCCTGCAGAATTTCAGTCTGTTCTTGATGTTTTTCTTGGAGAGAAGTGGCTTCTTTGGTGCCTTTCTTGACACCAGGCCAAAATTATTCGCCTCACTGTCCGTGCAGATGCACTCACACCAAACTGCTGCCAATATTGAGCAAGCTCTGCACTAATGGTGACACGATTCTGTAGCTGACTTCTCAGGAGAAGATGGCCCTGGCTCTTGCTGGACACTCTTATACTCTGGGACTGCAGTTGAACCTCTCTCCTTGAAGTTATTCACTCTGCACAGTAATATAGAAACAATGTGAATCAACACCACAACAACTGAAGCAGAAAACTTTCTGAAACACAACATTTATGTCACTGCCAATACTTTTGGCCACGGCTGTATATATATTATATACATACATATACATATACACACATAATAATCATACTCACAAAAAAATGTATTACAGTACTCTCTCCACACACCACCCGAGAGCCTCCCAAAAATTCCAAATGGCTGCCCTATTTCCGGACAAACAAGTCTAAATCACCCTGTTTTCCCAATGACACCTCCTACCCTCCCCATCTCTGTGCACCACTCCGGATATGGGGGCACAGTTGACCTCCAACCCCTCAAAATAACTTTGTGGCAGGGCAGAGGGTTGGGCCTGGTCGTGATCCTAACTCGCTTTACACTGGTGCCGAAACCCGGGAAGGAAGAGGGATACGCCATAGTAGAGTGCTCGCCACTACCGTTCACCCCAACGGAGCAGCCGCGGCCATCTGCCAGGGGACGAGGAGCCCAGCCGCCTGGGAAGCAGAGGAATGGCTGCCGACCGCGAGGGGAGAAGGGGCTTCTAGCCAAATGCCTGGAGCGGTCAGGGCCGCTGCCAGGGGCGGAGGAGTCCCCTTCCAGCCGCTGAAACACGGCGGGGTCTGAGACCGCCGACTGCGAGTGGAGATGACCTGCCAGCAGACGGGGCTTAGGGCACGCCCTCCCCCAGGGAAGGGGGGGGGTTGGGTGTACGTCATGCTGGGGGCTGCCCAGCCTGAGAGAACGAGGGAGGAATGTGGCAGGGTGGAGGGCGGGGCCGAGTCGTGATCCTACACAGCTGGTCCTGTATTAGGCTAATCAAGCCTCTGAGTAGGATAAAGGCCAGCTGCAGAGGATGGTGTGGGAGAGAGAGAGATCGTGTATGGACATGTCCGTCATGTGTGTGTGTTTTGTCTTTTAAGTTTATCATTAAAATATTATTTATATTGTCAAACCGGTTCTCACCTACTCCTTTCCCCTGAACTCCCTTTAAAAATCTGCTTGGTGATCATTACACAGGTCAGATCCCAGTTCTCTATATGGCCATCCCCCATATCCATCGCCCACAACACAAAGTCTGGGGCAAAACGAATCCTGAGTGCCCACCACGTTGCACACAAAATTCTGAACCTTATACCAGAATTCTGTATCTTGACACACCACCAAATAACATGGGCCATGTCTCCATCCTTCGTTTGGCATCTCCAGCTGGTGGGTGTGTCTTTAAGAGCCTATACAGTCTAGAGGGGGTCCAATAAAATCTATGCCAAATGTTTAATTGTATAAGATGCACCCTAGCATCTCTAAATGCAGACTTAATGTTTTTAAGAATCTTAGCCCACACTCCTTCCTCCATTGCCAAGTTGAAATCTTTCTCCCATACTATCTTGAGAGAAGTTAAGGATCCGTCCCCCAGACTCTGAATTAACAGGGAGTAGCACACTGATGCCTAATGACCTTTTCCAAAAGCCTCAATCACCTCTCCCAAAGCATCTGCCTCCTTAGGTGTGTGTGTGTGCTACTCCCAAAAATAGTACAAAGCAGGTGGCGCAGTTGTAAATACCTATAAAATTGAGGTCTGTGGATGCCAAAATGCCGGACCAAATTTTCAAACAATCTCAACTCTTCACTCTCACATAGGTCACTGAACGCAGCAACCCCCCTCACAATCTACTCTGGCCAACAGAAAGGGGACTTGACAATACACAATCTTGGGTTCTGCCATATGCTCAAGGCAACATTTTAATACATTTCAGATATAAACAATCTGGACTGACAAATAAACAAACTTTTGTCCATACCTAAAAGCTAGGCAAACCAATGGATTAATTTCAGATTATTTTACTAAGGACAGAGGCACCCAGCAAGGTTGCCCTCTTTCCCCATTAATGTTCTGTCTTGCCCTGGAACCATTAGCAGACGTGATATGAAGGCAAGATGATTTTCTGGGGGTGGTGGTGGGAGGTGTGGCTTATAAGCTTTTGCTTTACGCAGATTATATTTTATTATTCATCTCCGACCCCATTAGATCTATGCCTTGCCTCAACAGAATTATTCATTCCTTTTCTAAATTATCATGATTTATATTCAGTTGGTCTAAACCCAAAGCTTTGGTTCTGACAGCATACTGCCCAGTAACAGCTTTCCAGCTGGGTGCCTTCCAGTGTACCAAACAAGGCATTAGGTATTTGGCCATTTTATTCCCAGCAACTTTGTTTGATTTAGTTAAGAGTTAATTTTATTTTGACCTCTTAATAAAAAGGTTTTCGAGCAATGTGGGCAGTTGGGCGTCATTGCATCTATATATGATTGGTAAAGATAATGTTATTAAAATTAATTGTATTTCAAAATGTAACTACCTGTCACAATCTCTCCTTGTAGATGTCCCTCTTCTCTTATTTCAAGCAATTTGATAGCATAGCGAAGTCCTTCATTTGGAATGGTAAGTGTCCTAGATTACATTTGAATAAGTTACAGTGGCTGATAGAAAATGGTGGGCTAGGCCTACCCAAGAATTTGTTTTATTATTATGAATTCAGTCTCAGACATTTGGCTCATTGGTAGCTTCCACCTGAGAGAGCCCCTCCCTTGTTTAGTATTGAACAGGAAGTTCTTGCCCCTATTTTCCCAATGCAAAGCCTTTCTATCAAACTAATCTGAGAAGTTAAGCTACACCTTTCTCGCATTTGGAATTTTGGAATTTACAGAACTCAGTTCTGTAGGTATTAACAGCTGCGCCACCTGCTCTATAATTTTTTGGGAGTAGCACACACCCCCCTAAAGCGGCAGATACTCTGGGAGAGGTGATTACTGCTTTTGGAAAAGGTCACAAGGCATCAGTGTATTACTCCCTGCTAATTCAGAGTCTGGGGTCGGAGCTTTAACTTCTATCAAGAGATTATGGGAGAACGTTTTAAACTTGGTATTTGAGGAGGGGGTGTGGTCTAGGATTAAAAAAAAAATTCAAGTCTGCATCAAGAGATGCCAGGGTGCATCTGCAGTTTAAGATTTCATTTACATAAATTCTATTGAACCCCCTCTAGATTGTATAGACTTGGTTTTGAAGACATCCACCTGCTGGCGATGCCAATCAGAAGATTTAGACATAACCCATGATTTTTGGGAGTAGGTTAAGATCCAAGAATTTTGGTTGAAGGTTAAGAGTTTTATGTATGACGATTTGGGTACTCAAATTTCACTTTTCCCCTGACACTGTATTTTGGGCGGTCATAAATTTGGAGGATAAACACAAAAAATTGGTTTTCTGATTAGTATCATGATTGGCAAAAAATTATTTTAAGGGGATGGAAGTCGGAGGGAGAGCTCTAATTTCTGGAGTGGTGTGCGGAGATGGGTAGGGTGGCTGTTTTCGAGGAGGGGTCAAGCAGAAAGCTGCATATTCAGAATTTGTTTGATAGGAAATGGGGCATATACTTAGTATTTTTGGGGGACTCTCGGGGAGGGGCTGTGGAGAGAGTAGTTTAGTTTTAATTATACATGATTATTTTCATTTCTTTTTTTTGTGTGTGTGTTTATTGCTATTTGTGACCAGAGGGGTATTTGTTGGGAGTCAGGGTGGGGTGGGTGATTGGTGAGGGGGATGGGTAATAGTGGGGGTCTAATGTTAAATGTGTTTCAATGTGTATATGTTGTGTTTTTTCTTTGTGATATGTCTATGAATCAATAAAAAAGTTTAATTGAAAAAAAGCCAGTTTCTTAATAATTAATTATTTGATATTCTTGGGTACATATATCTTGTTATTACGATATACTTTCACTAACTAGGTTGGTATTACCAACTGTATGCAACAATAAGTGTACTCTGTCATAACTGTAGTGGTGACATCTGTTATCCTCTTGAAACACCTCTCCAACAGTGCTATCAAAACACACTCGGAGCTTGTGCCAAATACGGGACTCGTATGCTAAACTCAGATTTACATAACACTTATCTAATACCTTGTCTTTTCTCGTTCCCAACATCACATATTGGTGAAACCCAGGGATTACATGTTTAATTGTACATTTGTTAAAGTCTCCAAGTACAAGTGCTGGTGCCTCTGGGTATTGCTGCTGCAGTTTGTGAACACAAGTCCGCAATGGTGCCAGCAGCTCTCAAACTTGTGTCACTTGGAGGGCTTACACAACAAAAAGCAGTATGCAACTAAACTCAAGTGGCAGATAGAATAACCTGAGTTGAATGCACAATATTTCCACATTAGAATCACAGACCCTATCTTTTACACTGTACTGAAAACACCATTGGTCAATCAGATATATACAAATTCCTCCTCCTTTCACTTTACTCAAGTGTCCAGTTCTATCCACCCACACTGATGTGAAACCATTCAAGTGGTATAAGGTTTCTAGCATGAAGGGGTCTAAACCATGATTCAGTAAAACACATGATTGAAGATTCATGAAATTCATTAGAGTATATTGTGTACATTTGCAACTTATCTATTTTTTTGCTGAATGATTGTAGATTGCTCAGAATGACAGACGGCAAGGGGGGTCGGGTGAATCTTCATGTTATCCTAATGCTTCTTCTCTTCCCTTGTTTCCTTCTCCAATGTGTCTTTATTAGTTCTGCCGGGATGTTAGAGAGTACACTGGGTGTTGAACCAATGGTGTCAGAAAATTCCCGGAGCTTCAGTAATGTTTCTCGATCATACGTAAGAAATTCCCAAATCTGCGTTGTGAGAGCCGGCATCCAGGTATCCAAACCCACACCATCCATATCGTCAATTGAGTGTTTCCGCCATAGGAGTCACAGTCAGCACGTCTCAAACAAAACAAAACTCCACAGAATAAGGATAGATCCACAAACAGACCTCATTGTTATTCAGTGTATCTGACTTGTGCTAAATGTACAACACATGAGCTGCAAAACAACTGACATATTTAATATTTAACATTTAACATGCAACAATGGTGGTGGTAACCAGACATGGTTCACAGCTGTGCAGCATCCCAGAAGTCATAGCTGAGCTATGTTTGTATTACTGAATGAGAACTTTAATTGTAATAATAGGCACACTACTGGGTACCCAAGCAGAAAATTAGGGATTGTTTTTCCCTCTGAATTGTCATGTACATTTTTTTTAAAGCAGTATTAATTTCCCATCTGTTTTTCCAAAGGAAAAGTTAGTTAGTAACATAATACAAGGTGGTGGCTGGGAATAAGAATGCCCTCACCCTTAATTCATCCCTGATGCAATCCTACACTCGACATGAAGCCACACAACATGTAATTAACAACACAATGATTTCCAACATTTGAAACAGCAAATTTGCATTAATGGTGAATATATATTTATGTTAAAACATGTACTGTGACACTCTGAGATTTAAATTAAACAGCAAATTTCACTGAAGAAATTAGAATGTAGTTGTGTGTGAACAGAATATTTAGCTAATAGGCAAATGCAGAATATAAAAAAAATCCTATGCAAATGTTAATATTCTGATACAATTTTTAATTTATGGATTTGACAAGTTCAAGCTCTTAAAATTCCACAGAGGGAATAGTCAAATCAGCAAATCAAAAAAGCTGTCCATGTGGCCATGACTAATTAAACACAGTATCAACTAGGGGTTTGCAGCAAAGCCACTATCTGTATCTTTATCTGTTGCAATGGAAAAAAAAAATATCTTTATTCTATATATTTGTAACGAACTGAAACGGGAGAGGATCTACACTACCGTTCAAAAGTTTGGGGTCACTTGCCTGAAATGTTTCTCATTATCTTAAAAACCTTTTGATCTGAAGGCGTACGCTTAAATGTTTGAAATTCTTTTTGTAGACAAAAACATAATTGTGCCAACATATTAATTTAATTACAAAAAATAAAATGTTATTTAAAAAAAAAAAATGTTTTTGGAAAAATGGATGACTTGGACCGAATAATTAAAAGCAGCCACTATGTGCCCAACATATAGATGGGAACTCCTTCAATACTGTTTAAAAAGCATCCCAGGGTGATACCTCAAGAAGCTGGTTGAGTAAATGCCAAGAGTACATTTCTGTAAAATCTAGGCAAAGTGTGGCCACTTTGAAGACGCTAAAATATAATATAGTGTTTAGTTATTTTATTTAATTTTTTTCACAGCATAATTCCCAAATTTCCATTTCCATTATTCTATAGTTTTGATGACATTACTATTATTGTAAAATGTGAAAAAAAAAAAAAAAAAAAAAAAGAATGAGTAAGTGACCCTAAACTTTTGAACGGTAGTGTATGTGCAGCTTTTATTGTAGCCAAGAACAAGAACACCAGGAATAACAAAATCCACGAGGAATGTAAGGCTAAACAAAAACATGAAATAACTGACAAATGGACAGGAGGGAAACAAGGGCTTAAATACACAAGGGGAAACAAGGAACACCTGGGAAAACAATCAGGGAAATGGAACCAATGAGGGGAAAACCAATCAAAAAACAGAACTACAAAAAAGGACTACAAAAACCAAACTGGAAACAGGAACTAAATAGGAAACTTCAACATAAAAGCACAAAAACAAAAGACAACAGAGAACATGAGAGTCCCCCCTTTAAGGAGCGGATTCCAGACGCTCCAAAAACAAAACACAAAAAAAAAAAACAAAAAAAAAAAAAACATTGTCCATAGAGCACAAGGTAAACAGATAGTCCAGGGGGGCACAAGGGGCAAATAGGCAATTCAAGGGGACACGAGGGGCACAGAGGGACAAGACTATGACAGAACAGGGGGGTGGCCAGGAGACAGATAGGGCAGGGACAGGGTCAGGAGGCCAGGGAGATGGCCGTGGGTCAGGTGGCCAGGGAGGCGGCCATAGGGCAGGGACCGGGTCAGGGGGTCTAGGGGATGGCCACAGGGCCAGGAGGTCTAGGGGATGGCCACAAGGCTAGGACAGGGTCAAGGGGTCTGGGGAATGGCCACAGGGCTAGGACAGGGTCAGGAGGTCTAGGGGATGGCCACAGGGCTAGGGCAGGGTCAGGAGGCTTAGGTGATGGCCTCGGGATTGGGACAGGGTCAGGAGGCCAAAGAGAGGGCCACAGGACTGGGACAGGGTCAGGAGGTCTATGGGATGGTGAGGAGGCCACAAGACAGGGTCAGAAGGCCAGGGAGGAGGCCACAAGACAGGGTCAGAAGGCCTGAGAGGAGGCCGCAGGACAGGGTCAGAAGGCCAGGGAGGAGGCCACAAGGCAGGGTCAGAAGGCCAGGGAAGAGGCCTGAGAGGAGGCCGCAGGACAGGGTCAGAAGGCCAGGGAGGAGGCCACAAGGCAGGATCAGAAGGCCAGGGAAGAGCCCACAAGACAGGGTCAGAAGGCCTGGGAGGAGTCGAGGAGGACTCCAGGGGCAGTGCCAGGGTAGGCGGAGCCATAGAAGGTTCAGGAGGCAGAGCCGCAGAGGGCACTGGAGGCGAGAAAGGCTCCGGGGTAGAGGAAGGCCCTGGAGGCGGAGACCTGGGAAGCTCAAGAGGCTGAGGCCTGGTAGGCCCGAGAGACGGAGTACTGGGTGGCTCGGGAGGCGGAGCACTGGGAAGCAGAGCACTGGGAGGCTCGGGAGGCGGAGCACTGGGAAGCAGAGTACTGGGAGGCTCGGGAGGCAGAGCACAGGGAAGCTCGTGAGGCGGAGCTCTGGAGGTGGATCACTGGGAAGCAGAGTACTGGGAGGCTCGGGAGGCAGAGCTCTGGGAAGCTCGGGAGGCGGAGCTCTGGGAAGCTCGGGAGGCGGAGCTCTGGGAAGCGGAGCACTGGGAGGCTCGGGAGGCGGAGCTCTGGGAAGCAGAGCACTGGGAGGCTCGGGAGGCGGAGCTCTGGGAGGCTCGGGAGGCGGAGCTCTGGGAGGCTCGGGAGGCGGAGCTCTGGGAGGCTCGGGAGGCGGAGCACTGAAAGCGGAGCACTGGGAGGCGGAGCTCTGGGAAGCTCGGGAGGCGGAGCTCTGGAGGTGGATCACTGGGAAGCAGAGTACTGGGAGGCTCGGGAGGCAGAGCACAGGGAAGCTTGGGAGGCGGAGCTCTGGGAAGCTCGGGAGGCGGAGCTCTGGGAAGCGGAGCACTGGGAGGCTCGGGAGGCGGAGCTCTGGGAGGCTCGGGAGGCGGAGCACTGGGAAGCAGAGCACTGGGAGGCTCGGGAGGCGGAGCTCTGGGAAGCTCGGGAGGCGGAGCTCTGGGAAGCGGAGCACTGGGTGGCTCGGGAGGCGGAGCACTGAAAGCGGAGCACTGGGAGGCGGAGCTCTGGGAAGCTCGGGAGGCGGAGCTCTGGGAAGCAGAGCACTGGGAGGCTCGGGAGGCGGAGCACTGGGAGGCTCGGGAGGCGGAGCACTGGGAAGCAGAGCACTGGGAGGCTCGGGAGGCAGAGCACAGGGAAGCTTGGGAGGCGGAGCTCTGGGAAGCTCGGGAGGCGGAGCTCTGGGAAGCGGAGCACTGGGAGGCTCGGGAGGCGGAGCTCTGGGAGGCTCGGGAGGCGGAGCACTGGGAAGCAGAGCACTGGGAGGCTCGGGAGGCGGAGCTCTGGGAAGCTCGGGAGGCGGAGCTCTGGGAAGCGGAGCACTGGGTGGCTCGGGAGGCGGAGCACTGAAAGCGGAGCACTGGGAGGCGGAGCTCTGGGAAGCTCGGGAGGCGGAGCTCTGGGAAGCAGAGCACTGGGAGGCTCGGGAGGCGGAGCACTGGGAGGCTCGGGAGGCGGAGCACTGGGAAGCAGAGCACTGGGAGGCTCGGGAGGCGGAGCTCTGGGAAGCTCGGGAGGCGGAGCTCTGGGAAGCAGAGCACTGGGAGGCTCGGGAGGCGGAGCTCTGGGAAGCTCAGGAGGCGGAGCACTGGGAAGCAGGCTCGGGACGGTCGAGGCTACAGGCGCTGGCTCTGAGACGGTCGAGGCGACAGGCGCTGGCTCTGGGACGGTCGAGGCGACAGGCGCTGGCTCTGGGACGGTCGAGGCGACAGGCGCTGGCTCTGGGACGGTCGAGGCGACAGGCGCTGGCTCTGGGACGGTCGAGGCGACAGGCGCTGGCTCTGGGACGGTCGAGGCGACAGGCGCTGGCTCTGGCTTTGGCACTGAGGACGGGGCCGTGGAGGGCGGAGACTGGTGAGCGGAAGCCCTTCCTCTTCGCCTCCTCTTCCTGGCAGACGAGGCTGGCAACGCTGGCGCTGGGACGGACGAGGATGGCAACGCTGGCGCTGGGACGGACGAGGCTGGCAACGCATTGACCGTGACAGGCGTGGGCGTTGGCTCGTAGGCCGTGGCAGGTGTGGGCATTGGCTCGTTGGCCGTGGCAGGCGTGGGCGTTGGCTCGTTGGCCGTGGCAGGCGTGAGCTTGTTGTCCGTGGCAGGCGAGGGCTCGTTGGAGGTACCGACAGGGGCAAACGTCTCCAACACCAGGTTGACATACCTCTCCCACGTATAAATCACCAGTCTCAGGCAACTCAATCCATCCTTGGGCCAGGAGGCCGAGCTGAAAAATGGACTTGAGGTGCCCATCAGTAAAACTACTGCATCGGGCAACGGTGCAAAACAGACGTGAGTATTCTGTCAACGGGAGGTTTGCTCGGCTCAGCTGAAGAAAAACAGCCGCTAGATCCATGTTGGTGTGGTCAGTTATTCTGTAACGAACTGAAACGGGAGAGGATCTATGTGCAGCTTTTATTGTAGCCAAGAACACCAGGAATAACAAAATCCACGAGGAATGTAAGGCTAAACAAAAACATGAAATAACTGACAAATGGACAGGAGGGAAACAAGGGCTTAAATACACAAGGGGAAACAAGGAACACCTGGGAAAACAATCAGGGAAATGGAACCAATGAGGGGAAAACCAATCAAAAAACAGAACTACAAAAAAAGGACTACAAAAACCAAACTGGAAACAGGAACTAAACAGGAAACTTCAACATAAAAGCACAAAACAAAAGACAACAGAGAACATGACAACTACAAAGGACTACCAAAACCAAACAGGAAACAGGAACTAAATAGGAAACTTCAACATAAAAGCACAAAAACAAAAGACAACAGAGAACATGACAATATTAAAAAAAGAAGTGTATCAAATCTAAATGAAAAGTCAATTTTAAATGTGACTCTATTACATTCATAGTATCCACATAACAAATATGCCTTGTATAATTCATAAAATGATTTATTTTTATTCCTATTATTATTATTATTATTATTATTATTATTATTATTCATGTTATTATATTTAATTGTATTGTTTTTTATAATTTTTTCTTACAAGATCAAGCTGATAATGTGTTGTCAACCTAGTATTGTTCTTCGTCATCATCCATATTATCAAACAACAAACAAAGCTAAAAATATTCTAAAAATACAAATACAAATTATTCAGTTTGAATCAGAAATTGACAACAACATTGTGACTTCTTAATGGTACAACAGTAAGACTGGGAAATATTGCTACAACAAATGTGTCTATATCTCGATGTTTCAGTTTGTTTTTAGATGTTTATATTTGCTCTGATATTACTTTAAAATTATTAAAAAAAACTATTAAAACATTTAAAGAAGGCATTCTTTCCACAGTTTTTCACTGAATTAACACAAGTAGGACTAATATATAATAATGTTCCTTTATGTACTCAAAAATACATAAATACAGTACACAATTATTTGCCTACATATATATTTTATGTTTGCTGTGAATGAATGTCATGTGTTGTAATGAGTTGTGTTGAGAGGTGATTATCTAACCGCACACGTTTTATAAAGATGAATATGGTGACACAAATAACCATGATAATATGCACAGAACAATAAACCTACACTCCAAACTAACACATGGGTTAATCAGACTAGAACTGACCAAGAGTGTACAAAACATGTGGGTATATATACAATCAGGTGTTGATGAGGGAATGGAGAACAGGTGAGGAAGATGGGGAAGAGATGGCGATGCTATGATGAAGGCAGTGCATCATGCAAAATGTAGTTCATGGTAAACCTGAAGGCAGAAGACAAAAGCTATATCAAAATATATACCAGGATGACTCCTGGTGCCCACAGATGGAAGAGGAGGGCAGGAAGATGGAGATGATGAGGAAGGATCCAGGGATTGATTATGAGTTTCAGGAGGAATTAGTGGATGATCAGGTGGGAAGGGAGGTGTTTGGGGATGATCAGGAGGCGGCCATAGGGCAGGGGCAGGATTGGGAGGCCTGGGAGGCGGCCACAGAGCAGGGACAGGGCCGGGCGGCCTGGCCGCACTTAGAGGGCAGATCCAGAGGTGGAGCAGCAGAAGTAGGGATTTGAGATCCCAATGACAGAGCAGGAGATGTGTCCAGAGATGAAGCAGGCAGAGCTGACAGAGGAGGAGTCCCAGGGGTTGAGGGCAGCGCCGAGATAGGCTCGACCAAGGCAGGCGGAGCCATGGATTGTGGAGGGGCTGAACTGTAGGTCTTAGAGCCCGGAGAGCAGATGAAGGCTTGAAGGACCATGGTGGAGCCAGAGGCTCGGAGGACCAAGGCAGCGTCGTAGGCTCAGAGGACGAAGGTGGAGCTGGGAGATCGGAGGACTGAGGCGGAGCCGGTGGGACTGAGGACCAAGGCAGAGATGTAGGGATGGAGGTCTCTGGTGGAGCTGAAGGATTGTAGAGCCAAGGCATAGCCAGAGGATCGGAGAGCCAAGGTGGAGCCAGGAAACCAATGGACCAAGGTGGAGCTGGGGGGACAAGGGACCCCGGTGAAGGTGATAGGCTGAAGGACCACGGTGGAGACGAGCGGACGTAAAGCCAAGTTGATGTCGAGGGCTCGGAGAAACTAGGTGGAGTCCAGGGCTCGTAGGGCAGTTCCCCTTGTCTGGGAATTCACAGGGGGCGATAGTCGAGCTGGTGACTTGGGGGGGAACCGGCTGATCTGGATGAAGAAATGCTAATGTCCTGTATGGAGGCAATGGAGGAGAAGGGGCCAACGTGCTGGACAGAACCAGCAAGTCCATGATGCTGGATGGAACCATAATGGCAACACACTATGACAATGAACAAGATGTGTGAGAAATAACTTACTAATTTTGTTTAACCCATTTGATTATTATAATACTGAATTATTATTGTGGATAATTTTTTTTTATTTTGAGGATTCAATTTGTTTTAGCATATGCAATAGTAATTTATAGCTCACGAATCACGTAGCCCCACGGGTGAACACAAAGAGCTCATCAACCTTTTACTCTGAAGCACACACAATCCATTAATTTTATTTAGCCTAATCGCATCTTTTTTCTTTTGTGGTTTAATAATGTTAGATGACCATATCACTATTTTTATATAATTTTATTAATTGAGCAGCCGTGAAGGATTGTTAAATTAGTCTAATTATATGCTCATTTGGAAATAAAAAGCACATTAAAATCATTGTAATATTCACAATATTGCCTAATTTTATATTACCAGCAAAATCATTGCAATGATATTCCAGACCTATACAGCCATAGACAACAGTTTGTGCTTGTTCTTAGAAGGTGTCTTGTGTTCAGTTTGCTGTATAAAGAAATCGCTCTTACTGATCAGAAACTTCACTATATTACAGATAATAATTATCACAAAAATAAACTTTGATGTAATCACTCGTGTCATTGTTTTAAGAGTAGAAAATTGTTAATGCATTTTAAACTCATTTGGAGATGATATGATGTATTTGACCCATTTGGAGAGCAGATGTGACCAAAGAACACAAGCTCCAAATGGAGGTAAGACTGGATGTTTAAAAAGTGAGAGAGCAAACAAGGGAGAAAGGGAGGCAGAAAAGCCAACATGCTTCTCACTGCATGACTGCTATACAATTACAGCACAATTATAGTAATGAGCTTTTACTACACACCCACACAACATATGACACACTGACTTTTTTTTTTTTACACATTAGAGACAATTACCCAGTATTTACTGCTGCTGTTGTTGATTTTACTCATTATAATCTAAAAAAAATAAAGGTATATGTGTGGAGTGCTGAGGTGAAATTATTGGCATATTTTTGACAGCTTTAATAAATAAAAGGGTAAATGTCAAATTTTCTTTTTAGAAATTGGATTTAAAGTAATTACATTAGAGCACTTACATTATAAATTATATATATATATAAGGACAACCAATGGATGTAATGTAGTGTGAGGGGAATCTGGATTACTGGTCAGATGCAGTACAGTGGAACAGATACTGTTTAATCCTTTTGTCAGAATTAGTGTTTAACAAAGCCTTCAATTAAGACTCAGTTCAGACTTTAATGTGACTTCTCGAAGACTTCAAATACGAGCAAGCTTTTTAAAGTAGAATGTGTAACAGATTAAATTCCACTAATGCAAATATTCCCAGTGCATTAACACCTTATCCACAAACAGTGAGCTCTCAGTTCCATCCATATCCTTCATTGAAATTTTTTCTAAACATCTTTTAAGCACTTCCTGTCGGATCTCTCCTTAGGATGGCCACTGACTGCCACATGAGCAATTGACAACTCGCACTGGTCTCAAGTGTAATGCGCTCAAAGCGATGTTGGCTATAGCTGACAATTTATTGGCTGTGTCTGAAAACTGGAAAACGCTGCTTTCAGAGGCTGTATTCGGAGGTAGGATGAAAAAAAAGTGAGAAAAAAAAGTTTTCTATGTTTGTACAGTTTCATTAAGAGTTCTGTTCATTCAAAAACACTGACAGTTAAAATGTTAACTGATTAGGCAGAAAGTCAGCTGCCTATGTTTTCTGATCTAGCCTTTGCATGGCCACTACTGAAATAAAAGGCTGCTAATCATGTCAAATAGTACCATTTTACTGGAATATTTTGTTTAGTCATCAGTCGATATTGCTTTTCTCCTTTCTTTCTTTTTATATTGTATATATTTGTATATTTGAGGCCTTAAGGAAACTGAATGTAGTCATGATGTTTAATGAGGTAGACAAATATTTTGATTGTTTTACTGATCCAGGGTTCCCATTTAAATATTGAAATATGGGATACTTTTGTACAACCCCAATACCGAAAAAGTTGGGACAGTATGAAAAATGCTAATAAAAACAAAAATAAGTGATTTGTAAATTATATTCACCCTTTGTTGTATTGAAAGCACTATGTGATGTTTTACCTTGTGAATTGTATTGCTTTTTGAAAATGTATTGTAATTTCAAATCAGATGATTGCAACATGCTCCAAAAAAGTTGAGACAGTTGAGTGTTTACCACTATGTAACATCACCATTTCTTCTAATAACACTTTGTAAGGACTTCACAGGAGGGAGGACACGGGAACAGGGTTCGACACAAAGGTAGGCTCTTTAATTAAGGGTTGCAGACAGACAGGGGTAGTGCAAAAACGTGTAAGTGCTAAACATAAACTCTTTTAACTTATAATCTAATAATTTGGCTCAGTCTCTCTATTTCCAACACTGGACTGGCAGCTCTCTCTCTCGACTGGAGGCACTGGTGCTCTTTTATGCCGCTCTCCCCGTACTCACTGAAATTAGAGACAGGTGTTAGACATAATTTAGCTCAGGTGCAAGCGCCCTTACCGCTTTCTCCCTTTGGATGGGCGCTTGACCACGCCCGCTGCCACACACTTATTAAGCATTTGGGCACTAAAGACACAAGTTTTTAATGTTTAGAAAGTGTAATTTTTCCCCATTCTTCCATTATGTAGGTCTTTAGCTGCATAATTGTACAGGGTCTTCCTTGCCGTATGGTGTGCTTCATAATGCACCGCACATTTTCAATTGGAGACAGGTCAGGACTGCAGGCAGGTCAATCTAGCACCCGCACTCTCTGCTCACACAGTCATGCACTTTTAATCTGGGCAGTATGTGGTCTGAAGTTGTCCTGCTGAAAAATGCAGGCACATTCCTAGAAAAGACAGTGCTGGATGGCAGTATATGTTGCTCCAATATTTTTGTATATATTTCGAAAATATCTGTTTGCATTCACGGTGTTCTCACAGATGTGTGTGTTACCCATGCAATGGGCACTGACACACTCCTGGCCCATACAGACACTGGCTTTTGGACCTGATACTAATAACAGCTTGGATGGTGTTTTTCATCTTCGGCCTGGATAACACGATGGCTGTGGTTTTTCAAAAACTTTTTGAAATGTCGACTCTTCTGACCAAAAAACACAGTTCTACTTTCCAACTAAGATGAGACAGAGACCAGTGAAATCGGCAACGCTTCTGGACAGTGTTGATGTCGGTTTTCTGTTTTGCATAGTAAAGTTTTCTCTTGCATCTGTGGATGCAGCGGCATGAGGTGTTGACTAACAAAGCTTTACTAATGTTATCCCAAGCCCATGTACATGATATCCATTACAGATGCATGCCGTTTTTTAAGATAGTGACATCTGAGGGATCAGAGATCATGTGTATTCAGAAGTGGTTTTCGTCTTGCCCTTTACACACCAAGATTTGACCAAATTCCTTTTAACTATATTATACACTGTAGAGGGTGAAATGCCCAAAATCCTTCCAATTTGTCTTTGGGGAACATTGTTCTCAAAGTGCTGGATTATTTGCTGAAGCATCTCTTAACGAATTGACAAGTCTTGAACGATACTTGCTCTTGAAGGACTAGGCTGTTTTTGGACTTATACAGTGCTATGACACAATTGCCTCACCTATTTAACATCTCGTTTCACATCGCCTTGTTATTTCACCTGGTAAAATTGTTAATATTCTTAAATTACCCCTGTCTCAATTTCTTTGGAGCGTGCTGCAATCAACTGATTTGAAATGACTGTACATTAAAAAAAAAAAAAACTATGATATTCACAAGGTAAAACATCATATAATGTGCAGTTGTAGTGCTTTTAATATAGCAAAGGGTGAATATTATTTACAAATCACTCCAATTTGTTTTTATTAGCATTTTCATACTGTCCTAACTTTTTGGGAATTGGGGTCGTAGTTATGCTTGGCTCTAAAATATCAAATATTTATTAATCGGCACATTGCACTCTGTTGTATTCCAAGAAGCCTGTATGTTTTTGTATGTTTTCAAGCTGCACAATCTTAATTAAGTACAAAGCACCAAGATATGTTTAAAATCTGTCAAGATCTGTAAATACCTCATTATTTATAATAAATCATTTTAGCTACCTTTATGTTATATTTAGTTTTAAAAAGTACTTTAAATTCCTTTGTTTGCCTTCATCCAGTGTTGAAGTTTGCTTGGTTTTACCTGAAATTTGTTATCATAAGCATACGTATGTCATGTCACTTTTATAATAATAATAATAAAAATGTTCTAATAATAAAAATAAAAACTAACAGGAAAGGTCAAACTTGTAGTCCAGCCTGAAATGTAAAGTTGATCTTACTCACAGTGTTGCGAATAGTCCTCAAATGCTTAATAAAAGTTATAAATACCGCCAGTAAGTTATGTATTAATTCATGGTTTATATTATACATTATGAATTATGAAGCACTTTAAATTATATACAGGCCCGCTCAAAGGAAGAGCATGAAAGTTAATTCATAATGCCCTGACCTGATACATGCCCACACATGGTACATTTAACACTCTTCACACACAAATGTAAAGTGTACGTTTTTAATGGCAGGAATAACCTAATTAATTTCTGTTCATCCACATTGTCTTTTAGCTGTTGCATTCAGGGTTGCAGTCAAGAATCCCAGCTCTGATTGATAGATGATAGATGAGAATGAAATGGGGTTCAGCAATTATTTACTTTAATCAATGCTGGGTTATGACCAGATACCCACTGTATAAATGGTATTCATGTCTGGTTGTCTGTCTGTCTGTCTGTCTATCTGTCGTTATGTCTGTCTGTATGTCCATCTATCTGTCAATCTATCCATCCATCTGGCAAAGTCATGCAACTGGCCAAGTTAAAAATTCTACTCTTAGTGCAATAAATTGTAGGTGTGTGTTTTATTATGTTTTGATCATTTTAAAAGTATTTTGTGGTCATGTGCTCAAAGCTTCATGTAGAATGAAAAAGAATAAGCATTCTATAAAGCTTTGTGTCAGGAAAATCAAAAGTAACACAAAAAGGACAAGTTCAGTAGTTTCACAGAAGTCTCTTTTGTATGATATGGTATGATCTTATAAATAACCAGCCATGATTTGTAGTTGTATTTTATTTATTTTTTCAGAAGTGAAACTGGATTAAAAATATAATGTGAGGTGCTTATTGAACCTTAAAAGCATGCATAATGCACTGTATTAAATTGAGCATTGGCTCAACATTTATTATTTTCACAGCTGTGAAACAACACACATAAACCCAGACATGCACAATGAAGCAACTGAACTACTGTAGCATCTCTTGTAGCATCTGTTTAGCAAAGTGTTCATGGCCTCATATTAGGTATCGCCATGGGCATATTGTGTTGCTCCCCAGACAGGCCAGTCAGCAGAAGAGACTGTTCTATCCCAATCCAAACCCCTCTGTGCTGTCCTGTGGGACTTGAATCTTGGCATGTCCTCAAACACAGCACCATGGAAGCAGACCCAGACAACAATCAGTCCCCATGTTTTTATGCCGAAGATTGATATGTGCTTAACTATTTGAAATGAACACAATCACTGCTTTCAATATCAAACACAATGGTTACTTAAAAGCATGCAGGACATTGATTTAATTGGAAAGCAAGGTTAAGGAGATAGCACTTGCGTAAAAATTGCAGAATGATGAGTGCATAATTATTTGCAATGAAAACAATCATGCATTTACATAGCTTTCAGTATCTTACATAGTTTTTGTTTGTTCATGTCTCTATACAAAATAATGTGTTTACACCATTACTGTATCTATTCACAAAATCTGTTGGACCAGCAGACAGTGTGTAATTGATTTAACAATATTTAGTATGTAACATCCCAACACTTTGACATCCAGTTTGATTTTCTGCACATATTTTTGTTAATGAAATCACTACTGTATGGTTCTTGTGCCAGCATCCACTTCCCTAGCTGCAAGTTATTTAGAATTTTGACTGAAGCCAATGCAACTTTCTAAGATCTTCTGAAATTAAGACCATGCCAATATTTGTCAAATAATTAATATTCCTCCGAGGACATCTTAAGATTTACGGCCAGTATAAATCAGTTGAAGAAGAGAACAGAAAGAGGAATGAGGCAAGTAACAAAGTGAGAGAGTTAAAGAGAGACAAAGTAAGAGAGAAAAAGGTAGCAATATTTTCAGACAGAGTGGACAGTTTGAGTTTACACTTCACAAAACTCTGCCACAGGTTGAAAATGGCCCAACTCTGCTTGGGATCCTCCCATCATGGTAAACATCCATTTTCATTTTCATCAGATGTGAGAAGCACCTCAGGCAACATGAGCTGCTGGCCTGTGCCTCTGACATGTGGAGATATGAGGCTAATACATTTCTGCAGCAACCTGAGCTGATCAGATCGGCACACTCCCCCTGTTTTCAATGAGAATACCTCAGCCTTCTTGATTTACGCTGGAGCAGTTCTGAAATGCAAATAAGGCTTGTTTATTTCAACACACTTAAAGATCTCCATCGTCTCCGGAACAATGGGTTAAGTAGCAACTGCAGCGATAAAGAAAAACAAATACATGATTCAAAATAATAATAATAAAAGTTTTTTAAATGCATGTGTTCCATTGCTATATAAAACACCAATAAACCCCTTTGATGGAGGTAAATGTCACCCAGTGCTCTCTGACACAAGAACAATGGAAAATGTCATGGCAAAAAAAAAAAATAAATAAAAAGGAAAAGAAAAATAAGGATTTTAAATCTCCAGATAAAAAGTCAATATTTTTTTCTGATTTCCTGCCTTACTAAAAGAAAAAAGAAAAAAACATAAAGTAAAAATGCTTATTACAGTAATGTTGAGAATTTGGAATAGCTTACATCAGGCTGCTTTTCCTGGATCAGTGTTAGCTATAGATCTGCATACAACTAATTGGACAAAGCTGCACAAATTAAGGGCAATATACAACTGTATGTCTCTTTATGTGTTTAGCTGTTGAGAATTAATAGTTTAAATGGCATGCAAACTGTTCTTGAATCTAGTGATGTCTATCTTTGCAGAGTGGTATTACTTGACAGAGGAATGAGGCAAAAGAGATCATGGGCATGTTGGTTAGAGTCCTGGATGATGGATCGTGCCTGACTGTACCAATAAATAGTGTGTATCATGCTGACTGATGATAGTTCACAGCCTATAATCCTCTTTGCCATTGGTGGTGATATTTGTTATTGTTGCATTATAAATACTTATTGAATAACGTGGCACAAATGCTGTACACACAGGAACTTAAACACATAATCTTAATAAAAACATTTTGTCTTTGATCTTTACTGAAGTTAAATTAACACGTTAAATGTGCTTATTTAGAATGAAAACAAATGGTGTACAAATAAGATTAGGAAAAGAGTTGAATATATTAAATTCCAAAAAGAAATGTATAACGCACTATTATATGTGTTTATTTATGTAATTACTGATTTATAAACAAGCTCATTAGCCAATTAAATTTTAAGCACAAACTCAAATAATTTCTAGTTGCTAAATGGTACAACATTAAACTTTTGAAATCTTAAAGATCATCATTTGTGTACAGAATGTGCAAACTCATCAAATATATAAAAAATAAACTGCAGAATAAAATGTTTAGAGCATATGGTGCTCAGTCAATTACTTTATTATTTAATGTCTATAATTTATACAGTATAACACTATCACATATGGCATGTTATCTTCTATGTCTAGTCAGTAAACTCTCTTTAACTGAAATCACCAAGGCATTTCTTAAAAAATGCAGGATCTGTGGCAAAGAGAATCTTGCAGCAAATGATCCAGTATGAACTGTAGATTCTGTAACATCTTGAGGACTGAAACATTTGAATCAGTCATTGCCTGAAAGCCTCATCTAATGTCTCTCAGTCCCTGACTAATTAATATGCATGACGTTTTACTGCCTCATGTGCCCACTTTACACAATGAACTATGTGGCAGCATAGGCTTCTCTGTCTTCTTTTTTATATTTATTTTGAGTTGGGATGTTGGTTTGATCTTTCTCTCTGTCTAGAAAAAAACACACACTGCATGCCAGAGTGTGAGTGAAATTTGTGCTGTGTGCCACTCTTCAAAACTCAATTGCAGTAGAGTCAATAAACATGCTGGGTCATATTCCCTATCTCCAATCCAGTTTTATCAGGGTGTGTACTTATTTTTATTTCCTTTTTGTGCTTGGGGACCAAAAGGCTCTGCCTTAGAGATAGTCCTCATATGTATTACGTCTTCTCATTCAGTTCTCTCACATCATTCCTCAGACCACTCCCCATGGGTCTCACTGTATTTTCATTGGACAGTAGCAATGCAACTAACTAAATGGAGTGTGAATCCAATATTTGTCAAGCTGGCTCTCATGTCACCATCCACTCACATAAAAATTCTGGAGTCAAGTGAAAAGTTTTTGATTCTGGCAGTGGAAAAGATAGTTTGAAACAGAGTCTGAAACACGGTAGCAAACTATAGTGAGGTAAACTTTTCTAAAAACTATACTATAGATGCAGACCGCAGTGGACCATATGAGTTTCTGACGTCTTTGAACTATTTTCAAGAGCATACAGAAGTGAATTAATATAGTGATTGATTATTATCCTTCAATAACAAAGCTTTTTTTTTTTTTTCGCGATATTCTCGATAATTTGGACACTGTGTGAATGCAATCAATATGTATGCTAAATAAGTTTGTAAAATTATTTCATGCTAATATCTTACCATGTCACACATGGCCTTTATTTTGAAATGTAGCCTACCTCAAGCGGGATTTGAAAGGGAAATGTGAGTAATCGATTCTGTTTTGTATCTAATGAATACAAATGTTTACTAGTAAGAATGTATTTCAATTGTAGAGCTCTGCAATTGCATTCTTACTAGTAACAATGTCATCACAGAACTCTGTAGCTATAATTCTTAGTAGTAAAAACAAATGTAGATCTCTTTAATTTGAGTTTTTCTAGGCAATACTACACATTGCAGTGCTCTGTAATTCAATTGTAGAGCTCTACAATTGCATTCTTACTTGTATAAATACAAATAGAGTGCTTTGTAATTGGAATTCTTACTAGTGAAAAATCCATTATAGAGATCGTCTAGGTTACTGTTGTGGAGACCACACCTGCCTGGACTGGGGGAGGTAAAGAGTGGTGAAACACATCACATGGGCTTTTAGGTCACTTGTGGAGAATGGCACAGTGGTAGATCCTACCTCATTGGGAGGGAGGAGTTGCTACAAACACGGCGACCGGGGGTCAGTGAGGACTGCTCAAGGGCGACACGGGTCTGCTCGCAAGGGGACCGTACTGCGGAAAATACACACAGGGGGGTAAGTCCACATGGGGGCCGACCTGTGGAGCACCTATTCCAGTACAGGTAAATTGAGTACCCGCATTGGGTTTGATCAGCTAATTCCTCCGCTGAATTTGCAGACCAGAGGGCTAGGGAGGAGTCATCCAGGGAGCCGAGTAAGTGGAATCTCCTGGGATAAGAGCATACGGTATTTCCTCAGCAAATGGAAAGAGCACTAGGTGCAAGCGGTACACCCGGTCAGTTGTTACCTGAGAAAACACGGGATGAAACTGACTCAACCCTGAGATTGTAAAATCTCGTAAAGGCATTGGGTGTTGCCCAATCCGCTGCTCTGCATATATCTGCTAGGGAGGTGCCTTTGGCCAGTGCCCACGAGGATGCCACACTTCTCCTCAAGTGTGCTCAAACCCGCAAAGGTGTGATAGTTCAATGCTATGGCGTCAACCAGCCAGTGGAAAAGCCTCTGTTTGGAGACAGCGTTCCCTTTCAGAATGTCCAAATAGACACACAAAGCACGTACCGGACACAGCAACGAAGGGGCTGGGTCTGCCTCCTCCCGGAGCAGCACTTGCAGGTTCACTACCTGGTCTCTGAAGGAGTCGTAGGAACCTTGGGCACATAGCCTGGTCGTGGTCTTAGGATCACATGAGTGTCTGCTGGACTGAACTCCAGGCATGTGTTGCTGACAGAGAACGCTTGCAGGTCCCAGACCCTTTTGATGGAGGCGAGCGCAATCAGGAGGTCTGTCTTCAGGGAGAGGGCCTTGAGTTTGACTGATTCTAGCGGCTCAAAGGGGGGTCTCTGAAGGCCGAGAGGACCACTGAGAGATCCCAGGAGGGGAACAGGCTTGGCCAAAAGGGATTCAACCTCCGGGCGCCTCTTAGGAACCTGATAACTAAGTTGTGCTTACCCAAAGACTTGCCATCTACTGCGTCATGGTGGGCCGCTATAGCAGCTACGTACACCTTCATGGTTTAGGTGGACAGCTTCTCCTGCAGAAATGAGAGCACTGACCCGACTGCGCACCTCTGTGGGTCTTCAGCCCAGGAAGAACACCAATTCACGAACAAGTGCCACTTCAGGGCATAAAGTTGCCTGGTATAGGGCGCTCTGGCTTGGTTGATCGTGTCTACGACAGCTGGTGTTAGGCCAGCTAGATCTTATGCATCCTGTCCAGGGGCCAGACGTGGAGGTTCCAGAGATCTGGGCACGGATGCCAGAGAGTGCCCTGTCCCTGAGAAAGAATGTTCTTCCTCAGGGGAATTCGCTAGGGAGGGGCAGTCGCAAGGAGCATGAGATCCGAGAACCAAGTCCATGAGTGCCAATAATGAGTTTATAATTAAAATATTATTAAATCATCAAGCTGGTTCTCACCTCCTCCTTTCCATGAATCCCTTTACAATCGAGTAACAAGTAACACAGTATTTTAAATTTTAGACCATAATATCTGAGTTACTTTTTAAATAATGTTACGCATTGCTTTTGTACACCACTAATGCCCCAGTATTGTGAGAATTCAGGAGAAAAAGTGTGCAAATTTCGGAGATGAGACGTATTGCATGATGGGCATTGTAGTTCTATAGAGTGTGAGGCCAGAGACTAGTTAGCAAGAATTAGTCACTTCTATTTAAATGAATGTGAGAAATTGGATTGCCCAACCATGATGCTCTAGTACTCAACAGTTAAAGGATGTAGAAAGGAAGTCTCGCCTTTAGGTAAAAGAGCCAATCACCTTTAAGGTGCAGATGTCATCTGTCAAACTACCCACTAACGTGCATGCGCATTTCATGTTTTAGAGTAATATGATGTCAACAACATTCAGTTGAGTGAAACGCAGTTGATTCATGTATTAATGAACACTGAATTAAAAAAATCAATACACGCGTTTAGGCAGAGGGATTATAAGACGTCTTCCACTGGCCATGACATTAAACACAGGGTGAAATACTCGCTCATTTTACTGACTTATTCAGCCAAACTGCTCTGTGTTATAGCTCCCAGTAACTAGGAGAATGGGATGAGAATAGCTGACTCTGGTTCAGTGACTCAAAGCAACATTATACATAGATTGTGTACACAGAGAAATGTCTTTCTAAACATATGCTATATTTTTGTTACATTTACATTTAGGCATTTGGCAGACTCTTTTATCCAAAGCGACTTACAGAGCCTTTATTACAGGGACAATCCCCCCGGAGCAACCTGGAGTTAAGTGCCTTGCTCAAGGACACAATGGTGGTGGCTGTGGGGATCGAACCAGTGACTTTCTGATTACCAGTTATGTGCATTAGACCATTACACCACCACCACTCCATTATACTCTGGGACAGTCAAGGCTACAGGCATTGGCTCTGAGAGGGTTGAGGCGACAGGCATGGGTGCTGGCTCATTAACCGTGGCAGGTATGGGCTCTGATACCCCGTGAGGAATAGCCTTCATGGCCAAACGCACCGACAGAACTTGGCTAGTGTTAGCCCCCCAAAATATATTTAGTCTTGCATATCCAATTTTCAAGGCTTCTATGGTTTCGTTAGGAGTTTGCAGTGTTTTCTTGACAATAGGCAAAGAACAATGTAACAGCAGAAGCTCAAGATGGATTGAGAGATCAATTAATGAGTTGAAGGTAAGATGTTTAACCATGTATGCCAGCTCAGTTGAGATCTCAAAGAAATATGGACTTGAGTGCAGTTTCATTAAAACCACTTCCAGCAATTGTTCTGAAATTCAGGGCATTATCAGACACACTGCAATATTCTTGAGTGAGGTCTCAATGGAAGAAAAGAGTTTCTCTTCCATTTTTCTGCCATCAGGCGAGTTAATAGCGATAGTCCGAGAAGGAGGAGGTGATGCAGAGATAGCTAGTGTGATGAGATCAACCATGGCATTGAGACCAGTAAGGTTTGTTGCTGTTCCATTAACTGTCCATGATGAGTAAAAGCTTGTTTCCACTCCATGTTGTCTGCTGCATCCATGAGAATAGGTGAAGTATTCTGTCAGGAAATACACCAGGAGAGTAGGTTGCAAGTGCAGTAAGGGCTGTTTAATGTAAATCAGGCAACAGTACAGTTCAAACAGCAGGCAAAATCCAATAATCAGCACAGGCAGAAGGTCAGGTGATTGGCAAACAGAGGTAACAGGGCTAGAGGCAAACTTGTGGTCACAAAAGGCAAAGGTATTTTAACAAGAGATCAGGCAGACTATGAAGGCTTGTTATCATCTTAGACACAAGCAATAAAGTGTATATTTCGCCCTGACAAAACATGACAGGGTTTCTTATAAAGGGTGCAGTCATAACTGTGGTGACGATGTGCAGGTGAGGCTGATCAGAGTTCAGGTGATTAGGATCGAGGTAGTGCATTGTGTTGTGGAAATAGTCTGGGGTGGCCATGTTTGGAGGCCACATTGCTTTCTGTGAAACTAAGTTCAACTTTGAAGTTGTGGTATCTGTACGCACCGTGGATCAACTCAAAACAAGTGTGCACTTAAGATGACTTAAGTGAAACATATTATTTTATTCATAGCACATGACATATATGATGCAAGATCAAATGTTTGACTTTGCTGCTTTAGTGGTTAGTGTTTATTCTTCATTATTCATATTGGCTGCCATGTTGATGTTGATGGAAAAACAAATAATCCATATTCATATTATTGATTCTTTATTTTAAATATGATGTGAAGATCTACTTTCTAAATATCTGTTTGTTTGCTATGCTGTTTTGACATGAGTGTTGTACAGTAGCTTGCAAGACACAGACATATGAATATATGAATATATATATATATATATATATATATATATATATATATACAAATAGTAAATTTTTTCTATCGTACTGATGTCAGGGCTTTGTGATGACCCCTCAAATACCTTGACTTTGTTGTCCTGAACTTTGCAGGTATGCTTGGGGTCATTGTCCATTTGGAAGACCCATTTGTGACCGAGCTTTAACTTCCTGGCTGATGTCTTGAGATGTTGCTTCAATATATCCAGATAATTTTCCTTCCTCATGATCCCATCTATTTTGTGAAGTGCACCAGTCCCTCCTGCATCAAAGCACCCCCACAACATGATGCTGCCACCCCCATGCTTCACAGCTGGGATGGTGTTCTTCAGCTTGCAAGCCTCACCCTTTTTCCTCCAAAAACAATGAAGGTCATTGTAACTTAACAGTTCAATTTTTGTTTCATCAGATCAGAGGACATTTCTCCGAAAAGTTATTTAAAAAAAAAAAAGATATTTGTCCTCATGTGCACTTGAAAACTGTAGTCTGGCTTTTTTAAGGCAGTTTTAGAGCAGTGGCTTCTTCCTTGCTGAGCAGCCTTTCAAGTTAGGCTGATATAGGATTTGTTTTACTGTGGATATAGATACTTGTTTCCTCCAGCTTCTTCACAAGGTCCTTTGCTGTTGTTCTGGAATTGATTTGCACTTTTTGCACCAAACTACGTTCAAATCTGGGAGACAGAATGCATCTCCTTCCTAAGCGGTATGATGGCTGCGTGGTCCCATGGTGTTTATACTTGCGTACTATTGTTAGTACAGTTGAACATGGTACATTCATGTATTTGGAAATTGCTAAGGATGAACCAGACTCCACAATTTGTTTTATGAAAACTTGGCTGATTTCTATTGATTTTCCCATGATGACAAGCAAAGAAGAACAAAAATGAGTTTGAAGGTAGGACTTAAAATACATCCACATGTACACCTCCAATTCAGTACACCTCCTATCAGAATTTAATTGGCTAATTGTTTAAAGGCTTGACATAATTTTCTGGAATTGTCCAAGCTGCTTGAAGGCAAAGTTAACTCAGTGTATGTAAACTTCTGACCCACTGAAATTGTGATATAGTCAATTAAAAAGTGAAACAATCTGTCTGTAAACAATTGTTGGAATAATTACTTGCAGGGTTGGAAGGGTTACTTTTGAAATGTATTTCACTACAGATTACAGAATACATGCTGTTTGTGGTCTCTGTTAATTGTACGCGTCTGGAGCTTGTCGAGTGTAATATTTCTAAGATACGACATCATATGCACTTTCCATTTTTTTAAATGTTTATGTTAATGTATCACACGATTCACACATGACTCCCATTTATTTATTTATAGCCTGAGCACCATGTTAAATTGCTGATCTGAAGTGATAATTTCGAGTCAGAGCTTGTGATCCATCTCTTAAAGTTGACCACATTTATATCCACATCAGCGATTAAGGTTTAAATGCTCCATAGAGTAGACATCTATTCAGAATATTCCTGCTCATGTAAAACAAATAAACTGAAGCATACTCTGTCTTTTTTTTTTCTTCTTCTTTTTTATACTGTGCCAAATTTGAGAATGTTAAGTGTTCTTCAGCTCTGGAAAGGCACTATATAAATGTATTAATTATATTTATCCCTATAATTATCCCTAATTGACTTGCAGTACTTTCACCTGTTTGTTGGCTTTTAGTTCTTTTAGTGAATTTGTATTTATTATTCCCTCAAAATGTGTGCTTGACATTTCACAGTTTGCTTGACACCTCCTGCCTCAAGAATAATGTTATTATACATGCACAGACAAGCGAAAATTCAGTTTCATGCAGATATTAATATCACAAATACCAGGAGAAACCACAGTTAACAACATATTCCACTGTTAATGTGGCCAACAAATTCAGGTTCATCTGGTAAGACAAACAAAAATTAAATAATAATCAATAAGTCTAATAATAATAACAATTATTATTATTATTATTAGAACATTATTATGAAAAGGCATATACAAGGCATATTAAATTTAAATAAACTTTAAATGTAAGAGTAGCAAAATGGGTGTTTAAATTAGATTTGATGCACTTCCAGTTTAAGCCCTGTTCACACTTGGTTCTATCCGAATACAGATACAGAAAATGTTGTCATATGAACAAATACAAATAGAGACAATGGCTTTGCTGCACACCCCTACAATTTATTTTGAATGATGTTGCATACATTCCATTAGGTGTCAAGGCAAGTCCTAGATGACACATGCAAAAGGTTACTGAGTGCACCTTTAATGTTTGCTAATAAAAATACAATTGTTCATTGTTAGTTCATGTTTGTTTGTTGTGTATACCCTGACATTGACCATTCTGCAGCAAATCAGTTATTTGTATCTGTATCTGTACCTGTTGTGACTGCAAAATAATCTGTATTTGTGTTTGGATTTAACCAAAATTTTTATTTGTAGCACTTTTCACAACACACATCAAAGCAGCTTTACGAGAAAATTATGCTTTAACACAAAATGCTGTAATATAGTAATGCCTTCGAATCATAAAAGTGCAGTTTAATAAAAAAATAAAATAAAAATAAGATTGTAAATTGTACCTTAAAAGAAATAAAAGAAAATAAGTATATTTATATTTAGACACCTAGTGAGCAAGCCCAAGGCAAAAAACTCCATAAGATGTTGGTTAATGGAGAAAAATAACCTTGGGGTAAACCAGGCTCACTGTGGGGGCAAGTTCTCCTCTGGCTAAACAGTATGAATTTAATGCCAATATTAGTTATTTATATGTAGTAAAAGTATACCAAATATACTTATATAATTCATACAATTATTTCTACTTATATTTAATAATATTATTTTCATTATTTGTTTCTTACATAAATGCATATACAGCATCTCAACATTTTTCAGCCTATTCAATATATTCATGTATTTGCTCTGAAATTCCTTTTCTTTTTCTTTTTTTTCTTTTTTTTTACCTGAGCAGATTTGGGAGGGTTACTTTTGAAATGTATTCCACTACAGATTACAGAATGCATGCTGTAAAATGTAATGTGTAACATATTTTGTCAGATTACTCAAGGTCAGTAACATATTCTAAATACTTTGGAGTTTTTTACTTGTTTTGTCTATTAAAAAATAAACATGTTAAAAATACATTCTCTGAAAAAACTAAATATCTTATGCAGTGTTGATTCTAAAACAATATAAATCAAATTGATCTTGTTTTAAGGATTTTTAGCTATTTTTACTGGAAAAATTTGTACAAAAATTCTTATCAAGAATACGATTTTTGCCCTAATATCAAAGGTCTTGCTAGAAATTATGATCCAGCATGAATTTTATTGATAAATTTTAGCTTTTTAGCTTAGCATAAAGCTGACAATTTACACAAGGTTTATTTCAATTTCTTGTGCTCCAAACTTACTTCAAACTTACTTCTCTGTCTGCTCATATGAATGTAACACATCATAAGAAAGTGTTTCAACACTGTTCAAATGCACTTTGGATCAAATCGTTTATATGTATACATTTTTCCATCTGAAAGGACTAAATATAAAATTAAACAAATGACAATAAATTGCAAAGTAATCTCTTCAGTAATCAACATACTTTTTGATTGTAACTGTATTCTAAATACCAATTATTTATACTGTAACTGGAGTGGAATACAGTTACTTATATTTTAGATACATATTCCTATTACATGTATTCCATTACTCCCCAACCCTTTACCGAGGCACCTTAATTTCAGCAAAACATACATTCTAGACAACAAGATTCAAAATGTTTAATGCATGAAGTAAAAATACTTAAACATAATGAAGGCATGTTTTCCTATGGAATTAATTAATATAATATTCAATAATCATAATGTATATGCAGCAATATATAGCAATAGAGTAATAAAATGCATGATATAACTAAATATATTTTTACAAAAACATGTTTTTTTTATTTTCTGAATGAATAAGGTGTGCAAAAACCTTTTTGGAACCAAGTTAAATACTATTATAATACTGGAATATTTTAGTGGATTATTGTATTATTTGTAGGATTAGATTTGTTTTAGCCTATGCAATAGCAATGCATGAGCACCATGAATGAACATAGAATACTAGCGTCACCTGTTTACTCCGAAGCACACACAAAACATGTAGGCTTTTAATTTCCTTGAATTGCAGCTTTTTGCGGTTTAATAATCACATATTTCCATTTTAAAAAAATTATGTTATTTTGATTAATTGTGCAGCCCTGAAGGATCTTTATATTAGTCACAATATTGCTTAATTCCATATCACCAGCTTTGCGATGATATCACAGCTATACATCCCTACACAACAGCCCAGGCTTATTCTTTGCATATTACTTGCGTTCAGTTAATTTTAAAGAGAAATCGTTCTTGATCAGAAACGTCACCCCTCCCTCACACATCTTGAGGACCAAGTGGGATACAGAAGCATATTCCCCTATAGCTTGCCCAGAAAGTTTTAAACATTATCATGGACATTTCAAAAAGTAAACAAAAATTATAATAATAAAAAAAAATACTATATATATATATATATATATATATACAGGTGCTGGTCATATAATTAGAATATCATCAAAAAGTTGATTTATTTCAGTAATTCCATTAAAAAAGTGAAACTTGATATTATATTCATTCATTCCACACACACTGATATATTTCAAGTGTTCATTCCTTTTAATTTTTTATGATTATAACTGACAACTAATGAAAACCCAAAATCAGTATCTCAGAAAATTAGAATATTGTGAAAAGGTTCAATATTGAAGACACCTGGTGCCACACTATAATCAGCTAATTAACTCAAAACACCTGCAAAGGCCTTTAAATGGTCTCTCAGTCTAGTTCTGTAGGCTACACAATCATGGGGAAGACTGCTGACTTGACAGCTGTCCAAAAGTCGACCATTGACATCTTGCACAAGGAGGGCAAGACACAAAAGGTCATTGCTAAAGAGACTGGCTGTTCACAGAGCTCTGTGTCCAAGCACATTAATAGAGAGGCGAAGGGAAGAAAAAGATGTGGTAGAAAAAAGTGTACAAGCAATAGGGATAATCGCACCCTGGAGAGGATTGTGAAACAAAACCCATTAAAAAATGTGGGGGAGATTCACAAAGAGTGGACTGCAGCTGGAGTCAGTGCTTCAAGAACCACCACGCACAGACGTATGCATGACATGGGTTTCAGCTGTCACAGTCCTTGTGTCAAGCCACTCTTGAACAAGACACAGCGTCAGAAGCGTCTCGCCTGGGCTAAAGACAAAAAAGACTGGACTGCTGCTGAGTGGTCCAAAGTTATGTTCTCTGATGAAAGTAAATTTTGCATTTCCTTTGGAAATCAAGGTCCCAGAGTCTGGAGGAAGAGAGGAGAGGCACAGAATCCACATTGCTTGAAGTCCAGTGTAAAGTGTCCACAGTCAGTGATGGTTTGGGGTGCCATGTCATCTGCTGGTGTTGGTCCACTGTGTTTTCTGAGGTCCAAGGTCAACGCAGCCATCTACCAGGAAGTTTTAGAGCACTTCATTCTTCCTGCTGCTGACCAATTTTATGGAGATGCAGATTTCATTTTCCAACAGGACTTAAAGCTACCAGTACCTGGTTTAAGGACCATGGTATCCCTGTTCTTAATTGGCCAGCAAACTCGCCTGACCTTAACCCTATAGAAAATCTATGGGGTATTGTGAAGAGGAAGATGCGATACGCCAGACCCAACAATGCAGAAGAGCTGAAGGCCACTATCAGAGCAACCTGGGCTCTCATAACACCTGAGCAGTGCCACAGACTGATCAACTCCATGCCACGCCACATTGCTGCAGTAATTCAGGCGAAAGGAGCCCCAACTAAGTATTGAGTGCTGTACATGCTCATACTTTTCATGTTCATACTTTTCAGTTGGCCAACATTTCTAAAAATCCTTTTTTTTGTATTGGTCTTAAGTAATATTCTAATTTTCGGAGATACCGAATTTGGGATTTTCATTAGCTGTCAGTTTTAATCATCACAATTAAATGAAATAAACATTTGAAATATATCAGTCTGTGTGTAATGAATGAATATAATATCCAAGTTTCACTTTTTGAATGGAATTACTGAAATAAATCAACTTTTTGATGATATTCTAATTATATGACCAGCACCTGTGTGTATATATATATTTAAATTTTTTTGTCAATGTTACTCTTACTGTTACTGAGCAAAGCTCAGATTTTGGAGATGCCCCCAATAAATGTAGACTGCAATGCGGCCATCAGATTTGAAGCTGAAATCACACAATACACAAGTTTATACTTCAGTCACACTGGCTTCACAGACTCACCGTTGCATTGTCAATTTATTAGTTTTTTTTTATCTCTGTGCTCGTTGGATAATCAGTCTAAAGAAAATGTTTCTATTATTAGTTGAATGTGTTATTCATTTTGAAGTAATTATTAGTGCCTTTCCAAATACGATAATTAAAAAAAAGATATATATTTTTTTTTTGCACAAATACAATTTTGTCATATATTATATTTTTTCCTCCCTTTCTCTGGCCCTCTGTCTGAAACGCTCAGTTTTACACAGTGTTGCTCTTCAATATAAATGCCCACTGTTGTGATTTTCTAACATCGTGCAGTACTTCCAATAGAGCCATATTTTAAATGCAGTCCGAAGAAACTTCACAAGACCACAACATTTATAAAACCAAATTTCAGGATTAACGCATAACTCACATCCAAGACATTTCATCTAAATATACGTATTAAACTGTTCAATCAAGCAAACAGACTTGACATATGAAATATTCATGAATGAAGTTATTTACTTTCGGATTTGCTGTTCAATAGTATTTTAGCTGCCCCATATCCCTCAATAACTGTGACTGGTTCAGTAGCATACAAAGCAATCCATGCTGAAATGTTCTGAATACACAAATGTAATGCAGTCCATGGTGATGTTGGTGTGCTTCAACCAACCAAAGCTGAGTCGCTGTTCTTCAAATCTCACATCTTCCCTGTTTGTTTACACACAGGACTATGTGTGTTTCTCTCAGTCAGTGGCAGCAGCAGAATGAGATGTGTTTTTAAAGGTTGTGCTTGTACCACTCTTAAAACGCAGTGCACATCGCTGGTGTTGTGCAGAAACACATCAATACAGTCAAAGATGTCCATGTTTACAAAAAAACAACAATTAAAAATATCAAAGATGGGTGCAAAAACGGTCCAGAATTCCTTCAAAACAGCACAACAACATGATAGTGCAGCTGAATGAAACACAATGGGGGTCTCCATTTTAGAGTTACAGTATAACTTAACATTGCGTTTTTTAAAAGCAGTGTGAGATGTATGATAATGGTATAAGCCTTTCCTCTAGTGCACTTTTATGTAGAAACAATTTTTAATCTAGATATGCACATGAAGGTGTCCTGTATAAGTCCCCTGTGGATGAATCTCCCATGAAAGGCCCATTTCTCTCCTCTTCATCTGTGTGACTGACTGAGCAACAGTGGGCGGGGCCAAGGGTGCAATGACAAAAAATAGGCATTGATGTCTTGCTGAAGAGGCAGTCATGAAGATGTGTTTGGTACTTGTGAAGTCACAAGTTCCACAATTTCCAAACAAGCCGTTTTTGCAGCTTGGTTTAAATAAATGCTCTTTTTCTATTAAGGAGTAAGTCTTCAGTTCTGAAACTTACAGTATGTTTAATAGTACAATGACCTCTTATATGTCAAAAGATCAAGGAAACTTTTATTCCTCATGTCATGACCCCTTGTCACTTCCTGTGTGAAGTCCAACATACCAATAAGACCAATAGTGCGTTCCGTAGAAATTGCATTTGCATAATCAGTGACGAGCGCAATTCGGAGGTTCCTTTTCCAGATTGGTGAGGTTTAGGCTTTGAGGGTAGTTAATAAAATATGCACTCCTTTTCAATATATTACATCACTTACAATTTAAAATAAATTGCTTTACAACTAACTTTTGATGCCCCTCTGTAAAAATTGCACCCCGAAACCGTAGCTCACACATGCCAATATGTTAAAAAAACTAGAATTTTGTTAAGCACAGGCTGAGTTGAGCTCAAGAACTGTCAGCCTATTATCGTCAAATTGATTCACAGTGAGATCTTTTTGAAAAAGGACCCCGATTTCATACATGTCAAAGCTGGTCAAGATTTGTATACAACACCCATCCATTGACTGGATAATGGGAAGCTCCTTGAGGCACTTTACCGTCAATCCTAGGTGTCTCGTTTCCTTCCTTACAACACTGTAATCAAGCTTCTTTGAATTTACTGGTAACCCCTGTCAAGATAGCCTTCAAGTTTCAGTTGTTTAAAGACTGTTCAATAACAAAACATCTCATTACAAACACTTCACTACGCTAATGAAAACACTGAACGACACTTGTTTTTTTTTTTAAAACATTACCATTAAAGCCTTTTTACAGTTTTATTCTTTGTTAAAATGAGACAGGCAGTGTGGGCTGCTTGCTTATGCTAACACGTCCTACAATATTCTAGATCAGGTTTGCTAATGTTAATTAGCACAGAGAGCCCCATCAATCAGCCCCACCATCAATCTCGCTCTCTCTGCCTCTTTCTTTCTAGTAGATGATTGGATTTTTTTATGAGTAGAAATTGTAATGAAACAATCCACACTCAAGTGTACCATTATGAGGAGCTAAGTATGTTTGTGTGAGTAAATTATAGAGAAATAATTAAAATAAACACAAATGAAGTCTATGGATGAATATAAATTCTGTGACTCCATCTCTGGACTTATTGAGACGACTTTTAGTTGTACATTTTGAAAAGTCTCTGAATGAAGAGCTAAGAGAACGAAAAGAAGGGCAGAATTTACTAAAACTATTCATGCATTATTTATTTAAAGATTGCTTAGACTGTCACCACTAATAATGTCAAGTAATAAACAAGACAGAATAAATTTAGAGAATTTATTTGTAATTTTCCCCAAGAAATGTAATTTATTTGCAATCTCTCTCTCTCTCTCTCTCTCTCTCTCTCTCTCTCTCTCTCTCTCTCTCTCTCTCTCTCTCTCACACACACACACACACACACACACACACACACACACACTGAGAAAGCTAAAGAGGTTAAACATGTTTTCTTTTTAGGGAATTTTTTTTCACTTTCCTCAAACCTTGATGATTAATTGTGCAATTCAACAAAAGTGCTGAATAAGATGTTTACGCCATCAAAACGTCACATTCATTTTTCATGGCCAGTACACGTGTCACTACACTCTAGTTCTCTCCTAACCATCAACCCTAAAATCCCTCTGCTCACTGACTCTGTAACCCCTCTTACAGCCTCTGGAAATCAGTCTAGGGTTAAATGAATAGTCATTCGTGTAGAGTAAAATAGGAGAAATGTGTGTGTATGGGTCTTGAGCTAACTGTCACACACTGCAACTGGAGGCAGACTGTAAATTAGCTTTCCTCCACTGCAGGGATACTAAATAATTTGCTGTTCATGCCATTTGAGCAACTTTTTAAAGTCATTAATGTTCAATTGAACCAATTTATATAGTGCTGAGTGGACAGGGAGTTTACACAGACCTGGGAATACTGACAGCTCAAGTAAATGAGATCACTGGACAAGTGAATCAAAGGGTGATGAATGGAACATTTGCTTTTTAAATAACCTGTTAGTTTGAACTATATCCATTTGCTGTGATTATGTAAGCCATAAAGATCTACAAAGGAGAGTGGTCAATTCCTTTACTGATTCAGCTCACTCTTTGTCATTAGATATCCTGACACACAGTTTTCTCCACACACACACACACACACACACACACACACACACACACACACAGAAAAAAAATGTATTTTTTTCATTGTTAGATTACAATGCTTGTCAATCATAACTTAATTTGACTCCCATGAAATTGGAGAAAGATACTTCTGAGAAGTATTAGTGCATTAATATATCAGTCCTGTTCTTTTTCAGAAGCTCCATTGTCTGTGTCCTGGGTGCACCTTAACAGAGTTTCTGAATTAGATCTGGGAATTTGCATACTGGCCCTTAGAGGATTTAACTGTAAATCTCCGCTCAGAGGAATAGGAAAGTCTTTTTCATGTATGTTTCAGGGGTATAACATATTTCTACCAGAAATACCAGAGACAATTACCACATATTTGTACAATACACTTGAAAAGGATAAAAAAAAATGCTTTGATATGCATTTGGCCCTTGAAAAGGGTGAGCATTATTTTTGGTGCAATACCTCTGCAAAAATAAACAATGCCATGCAAATGCTTTATTTTACCCTAGCAAAGAAGGGGGTACCCAAGCAAAAAGGAAATTAGAAATGATCTGTAAAATGACAATTGCAACAAGATGCAGATTAGAGGCAAATATAAATGAAAGTAATGATATGATGTTTGATACCGAAGTTTATGTCGAAGCCTTTGTCAAAACCAAAACGCGTTTGCATGATGTTGTGACATGTGAAGCATCAATCAGATTAGGCTGATCATACTCAAGATGACTTCCTAAGTTAAGAAATATTTAAATACACTATTTACATTTCGACCATAAAAATGGAAGGTAAACTTTGTTGAAACACCAGTGTTGAACACCAATGATAAACTATCCAAAAATACAATGACAAATAATAGCATAAAAATATTATTTGCAATAAAATTTCCACATGGACATTAGCGATAAACATAAATGACATATCAAATGAACCATGCGAGAAAAAAAAGCTATATTAACGTTATTGGGTTTGCACACTTGATAGGCCTAGCACTAATATCACTTACCTATAGAACATTTTTAAATTAAACACATAAATAACTAAATGTCATAGAAGTGGTGTACCCGATGAAAGGGACAAGGGATTTTCTGGAAAATTACAAATTCCAATATAATATATAAAATGTGAAAACAATATAATGACAAAAAGTATCAATTATTTAAATAAGGAGAGGTATAGAAGACGCCTTTCAAATAGGGCTTATTTGATAGCGGCTCAGGCATACTGCTCTGTTATATGACTGTAATTCAATAATGTTGTTGCACAATATCCCACCACTAGCTGTCAGAAGGCACACAGCAACAGACTGTCACGATTCCCTGTTGTCTGCCTTGTGTTTCTCCCTTGCCATCTCCAAGACTACACTTCCCATAATTCCTGGCCCTCATCACTGCCAGCCGTCCCTCATTGTTTTCACCTGTGTGTCGTTATCCTTGTGTATTTAAACCCTGTTGTGTCTTCATCCTGTGTCGGTTGTTGAATGTTAAATATAATGTTGGATGTGTTTATGCCTGAGCCCGTCATGGATGCTTTCTCGTGTTTATATCTTTTGTTTTCCCATCGTGAATGTTTTGTTTGTTCTTGTGTTCACCATTCATTTGTCTTTGTTTAATTTTCAATAAAGCTGCACGTAGATCTTCACTCTTCGTCTGCCCGTTCGTAACACAGACAATACTTGCCCTTTAAGAGAGAACAGCAAATGCAACATATGAAGTAAATCAAGAGAATCGTTGAAATTTAACCTACGATAGGAGGTTAAATTTGGAGATAATGGAGATGATCATAACAAGTACACTGAACAACTTGTGCATAAACAACGAGAACAATGTGGAAAATTTTAATTTAAGTGTAATTCATGAAGTATTTTAACACTAATAGTAGCTCCTAACCCCAAGACAGACAAATGGCATGGCTACTGTCGTCAATCCACATAAAAAAATGTAATAAATATAATATCATTATGAAATTGGCCATTTTAAAAAGTATCGCCAGAATCACAATTGAGTCGATGTGTTTTAATAGTATAATATTATAATATATATATATATATATATATATATATATATATATATATACAAATATTGACATTGACCTTTAAAAAATGTATCGCCTGAATTCCGAGGGTGTTTCATCATTGTAAACTTAGCTGTAGATGCAGATACCTATTCCACAAACTGAAACAACATTTACACTGGAAATAAAGGTTTTGATAACTCTGCACTCCTTGGCCACATCAAAATGAAACTGTGTAGCATGGATGAGTTGGAAATTTCTGTCATCCGTCAGCAGAATCATCTATCAAACTATTAATGCCCTCTCCAGACCACACATCATCCGACAATTCATAGCTTATTTTTTCTTTGTGAATACAGGCCCTGAACTGAATGAATGATGGAATTCTACTAAGAGTCTACCTGAGAGAACTACCACTATGCTTTCATTTCTTTAAGCCAACAAGCACATTTTTTTATCAAACTTCAAGTATGCCTCTTCTTTCTTCCTAGCTTGTGTTCCTCTGATTTTGTTCTGCACCTTTGGTCATCTGTTTTGTGATGCATATCAATTGTGTTTAATTAGGGATTCTAAAAATTAACAGCTCAGCTATCAGAATTGTATATGGACTGTAACAATGTAACATTCCACTATGTAAGTGCAGTAAAGCTATTATCTGGATGATAAAATCACAAAATTGTTTGTATCTGTATTCATATACAACAACAAATGGGCATGCTTCAATGGGGGAATTGGTGAAAACTAAAGTAATTTTTTATATAATTTACTAAAACTTGAAAAAGAAAACGTACACCTGCAAAGCTCCCGTGAGTAGGATATTAATAGGTAAGTAGTAATGTTTCAAACATCCCACTCCTCTTCAGATTTAAAACAAAACAGCCATCTTAAATAGTATAGATCATACGATATTACAAATCAAGTCACCTGATCAAACTACACCAACTTATTGTACAAAGTGCTGTACAAATAAAACATGCATAAAAAGCATAATGTAAAGCATATCAATACACATCATCCACACTTAATCACATACATCACATTAAGGGTGTGTAATGCGTCCATTGTCCATCTCAATATGTAGGTTATTTCCCATTGAGCAGAAAATAAGTCTTCCTATTTCTCCTAAAAAAAACCTATAAAGGCTATAAAGTAAAGTGGATTCAGCGTGCTTCATTATGTTTTGATAAGACACAGGTTGAATGTTTAACTACTAAGAGGAATAAATAATCGGTTGTTACAGGTAGGGTGGTTTGCCCTATTCAGTACTTACCAGTGGTTTATGACATTCAAAAGTCGATTAAACGTTATTGGTACATTTTTAAATCAGATCAGACCTAATCTGAGCAGACCTCCCTCTTCTTCTTCTAATTTTCTGAGTTCAGTGCATGATGGTAATTATCCGTGGGATAATTATCAACAGTGTCATTTTACTCATAAGCCTGAAATGAGTAAATAGGTATCAAAATTAGAATTGCCGAATGTCGGAGTAATATTAGAAATTGTCTTGGTTACTGTTGTAACCTCCGTTCCCTGATGGAGGGAACAAGATATTGTGTCGATGAAGTGACACTATTGCTTGCTACTGGGAGCCCGAGACATTTCTGATCTTTGAGAAAAGGCCAATGAAAATCGACGAGTGGAATTTGCATGCCACTTCCCCGGACATATTGGAATGCAACCACTCATTCAGGTTTTGCACTGAGGAGCCACAATGTCTCGCTCCCTCCATCAGGGAACGGAGGTTACAACAGTAACCAAGACGTTCCCCTTCTGTCACTCACTCGACATGTCGATGAAGGGTGTGTAAGGAGGAAGGACATCCAGGGTCCACACTTTTCTGAACGCAACTGAGAGAAGGAGTGCACGCCTTCGCCTCAAGGGAGGGAAAAGGCACTATGCGCAAGCGGTACACTTGTTTGAACCTGACAACACAAAGGACGAAACCCGCTTAATCCAGAGGTTGTAGAACAGAATGCACTGATCCAACTGCACATCTCTGGGGGCCTTCGTGTCGGAAAGAACACCACTTAGCGAACAGATAGCACGTCAGGTCATACAGGCGCCTCATCGAGGGAGCCCTGGCCTGAGTGATCAAGTCTACCACTGCAGGTGGTACACCACTTAAGTCTTTCACGTCCCATCCAAGGGCCAGTCATAGAGATTCCAGAGGTCTGGTCGCGGGTGCCAGATAGTGCCCTGCAGAAAGAAGGACCTTCCTTGGGGGAAATCGGTGGGGGGGGGGGGCTTTCATGAGGAGCGTGATGTCTGAGAACCATGTCCGGGTGGGCCAGTAAGGTGCCACTAGGATGATCTGCTCCTCGTGCTCCCTGACCTTGCATAACATCTGTGCAAGTAAGCTCACTGGGGGAAACGCATACTTGCGCTGCCCCAGGGGCCAGCTGTGTGCCAGCATGTCTGTGTTGAAGGAAGCCTCAGTCAGAGAAAACCAGAGAGGGCTAAACAAATGGCGGCAGGCCTGTGTGACAAGCATGCGGTGTGCGGCCTGGGTGTGATAGGCCAATGTAATGGCGTCCACTACCCAGTGTGAAAGCCTGTGTTTGGAGACAGCGTTCCCTTTCCACTGTCCACCAAAGCAGACAAAGAGCTGCTCAGAACGTCTAAATCTCTGCGTGCGGTCCAAGGAGATACGCAAAGCATGTACCGGACACAGCAATAAAGGGGCTGGGCCTGCCTCCTCCCGGGGCAGTGCTTGCAGTTTCACTACCTGGTCCCTGAGGGGAGTGGTAGAAACCTTGGGCATGTAGCCCGGTCGTGGTCTTAGGATCACATGAGTGTCTGCCGGACTGCACTCCAGGCAAGTGTCGCTGACAGAGAACGCTTGCAGGTCCCTTATCCTCTTGATGGAGGCGAGCGTGATCAGGAGGTCCCTGAGTCCGACTGATTCTAGTGCCTCGAAGACCCAAGAGGACCACTGAGAGATCCCAGGAGGGGGACAGGCTTGGCCGGGCACCTCTTAGTGTCACGATCCACTGTTTTCTGGCCTGTGTTTCTCCCCTGTCATCTCTCCCGGACTACACTTCCCATAATTCCCTGCTCTCATCACTGCCATCTGTCTTTCATTGTCCTTACCTGTGTTTAGTTTAATCATTATCCTTTGTGTATTTAAGCCCTGTTGTTTGATCATTCGTGGACAGTTGTTGTATGTATTTAGACCACCTTTGTTTTGATCCTGATCCTGTTCCTGTTCCTGTTTTCCCATCGTGGATGTTTTATTTGTTCCTGTATTTTTGTTTTTTTGTTATATTCTGAGTAACCCTGTTCATCTTTTGTTTTTTCATTAAAAGCTGCAGTTAGATCCTCTTTCCTCATCTGCCTCATTACAGAACAACTGACCAATAATGGATCTAGCAGCCATCAGAATTCTCCTCCTCAGGCAAGGGGACCGTCCAGTTGAAGATCACGCTCGTGAGTTTTTAGAGCTGGCAAATGTAGTGGACTACCCAGAATTTTCCTTGGTGGTTTTCTTCAGGGCAGGTCTCAGTAGTTCACTACAGGAGCTATTGCCTCCAGCGTATCCTCACTGGACACTCCTCGAGTTCGTGGAGGAGACTCTGCGAGTTAGCGGCTCGCCGTTCACTGTGGGTGTTGTGGAAGAGGACTTTACATCTCCTCCCACAGTGGTCACCCCCCAGCCTTTCATGGCTCGTCCCTCCATGCCTGCCATGGCCAACGAGCCAACGCCCACACCTGCCACGGCCAACGAGCCAACACCCACGCCTGCCACAGCCAACGAGCCAACGCCCATGCCTGCAACGGCCAACGAGCCAACGCCCACGCCTGCCACGCCCAATGAGCTGGAAGTCTCGTCCGTCCCAGAGCCAGCGTTGCCAGCCTCGTTCGTCCCAGAGCCAGCGTTGCCAGCCTCATCCGTCCAGAGGAGGAGGAGAAGAAGAAGGGCTTCTGTTTCCCAGTCTCCGCCCTCCACGGCTCCCCCTCCTGAGTCTTCCAGGGCTCTGCCTCCCGAGTCTTCCAGGGCTCTGCCTCCTGAGCCATCCACGGCTTCGTCTCCCGAGCCTTCCAGGGCTCCGCCTCCCAAGGCTTTCAGGGCTCCACCTCCCAAGCCATCTACGGCTCCGCCTCCCGAGCCTTCCACGGCTTTGCCTTCTACCGCTCTGCCTCCTGAGCCTTCCACATCTCCTGAGGCTTCCACGTTTCTGTCTTCCAAGGCTCCGTCTCCTGAGCCTTCCACGGCTCCATCCTCCACGGCTCCTTCACCTGAGCCTTCCACGTCTCCTGAGCATTTCACGACTCCTGAGCGCTTCCCAACCCAGTCCCTGACCTGCGGCCTCCTCTCTGGCCTCCTGACCCTATCCCTGTCCTGCGGCCTCCTCCCTGTCCTCCTGACCCTGTCCCCATTCCATGGCCGCCTCCCAGGCATCCTGACCTAGTCCCCGTCATGTGACCGCCTCCCCAGGCCTCCTGATCTATTCCCCGTCCTGTGGCCACCTCCCAGGCCTCCTGACCCAGTCCCCATCCTGTGGCCTCCTCCCAGGCCCCCTGACCCAGTCCCCATCCTATGGCCACTCCCAGGTCTCCTGATACTCTCCCTGGCCACCTCCCACGCCTCTTGATCCTGGCTGTCTGCCTGATCTACTCTAGTACCCTTGGTCTCCTGGCTGCACACCTGATCTGCTCCCAGACCTTGCCTTGTTCCACTACTCTCCTTGCCCCTTGTGCCCCTTGGACTGCCTGTTTGCCCCTTGTGCCCCCTTTTTAAAAAAAAAACAAAAAAAACACAGGAACAAATAAAACATCCACGATGGGAAAACATGAACAGGAACAGAATCAGGATCAGGATCAAAACATGGGTGGTCTAAATATATACAACAACTGACAACGAATGATCAAAGAACAGGGCTTAAATACACAAAGGATAATGATTAAATTAAACACAGGTGAGGACAATGAAAGACAGAGGGCAGTGATGAGAGCAAGGAATTATGGGAAGTGTAGTCTGGGAGAGATGACAGGGGAGAAACACAGGCCAGACAATAGTGGATCGTGACACTTAGGAACCTGATAATTAAGTTGTGCTTACCCAAAGACTTGCCATCTACTGTGTCATGGTGGGCCGCGATAGTGGCTACATACACCTTCAAGGTGGAGGGGGATGAGCCTTCAGCCCGGGAAGAACACCAATTCACGAACAAGCGCCACTTCAGGGCATAAAGTTGCCTGGTTGAGGGGGCTCTGGCTTGATTGATCGTGTCTATGACGGCAGGTGGTAGATCAGCTAGATCTTCCGCATCCCATCCAGGAGCCAGACATGGAGGTTCCAGAGGTCTGGGTGTGGATGCCAGAGCATGCCCTGTCCCTGAGAAAGAAGGTCTTTCCTCAGGGGAATTTGCCAGGGAGGGGCTATCGCAAGGAGTACGAAATCTGAGAACCAAGTCCGAGTGGGCCAATAGGGGGCCACTAGAGAGACTTGTTCCTCGTCCTCACTGGCCTTGCACAGCACCTGTGCAAGAAGGCTTACTGGGGGAAATGTGTACTTGCGCAGCCCCGTGGGCCAGCTGTGTGCCAGTGCGTATGCCCCTAGGGGAGCCTCCGTTTCGGCGTACCCGTGCGGGCAGTAGGAGGTCTCTCGGGAGGCGAACAGGTCTACCTGAGCCTTGCCGAACCGTTCCCAAATCAGCTGGACAGACTCTCCGCTGGGCAAATGTTGTCGTGATAGTATGTCTGCCACCACGTTGAGGTTGCCTGGGATGTGAGTGGCACGCAGCGACTTGAGTTGGCTCCAAAGGAGGAGACGACGGGCGAGTTGTGACATGTGGCGATTTATGTACTCTACTGTGGTGGTGCTGTCTGATCGGACCAAGACATGTTTGCCCTGAATTAGCGGGAGAAACCTCCGCAGGGCAAAAAGTACAGCCAACAACTCTAGGCAGTTGATGTGCCAGTGCAGCGGGGCTACTTTCCAATGGCCCACGGCTGCGTGTCCATTGCACATGGCGCCCCAACCTTATTTGGAGTCGTTGGTAGTGACCAGGACACATTGGGACACCTGCTGCAAGGGGACTTCTGTCCGCAGAAATCAGAGGTCTGTCCAAGGTTTGAACGTTTGGCGGGTGGTGGGGGTGATGATCACATGGTGCGTGACTTGGCTCCATGCTCGTCTCGGGACTCAAGTCTGGAGCCAGTGCTGAAGCAGTCTCATATGCATCAACCCCAGCGGTGCGACCGCTGAGAAGGATGCCATATGCCCCAGGAGCCTCTGGAAAAGTTTTAAAGGGACCGCTGTGCCCGGCCTTAAGGCGGCGAGGCATTTCAGCACTGACTGCGCATGCTCGTTGGTGAGTTGTGCTGACATTGAGACCGAGTCTAACTCCATGCCGAGAAAAGAGATGCTCTGAACCGGGGCGAGCTTGCTCTTTTCAAAGTTGACCTGAAGCCCTAAACGGCTGAGGTGCCGGAGTACTTGGTCCCTGTGGGCGCATAGTAACTCTCAGGAGTGGGCCAGGATGAGCCAGTCAACAAGGTAGTTGAGTATGCGGATGCCTGCTTACCAAAGCGGGGCAAGGGCTGCCTCTGTGACCTTCGTAAAGACTCGAGGGGACAGGGACATGCCGAAGGGGAGGACCTTGTACTGATATGCCTGGCCGTCGAACGTGAACCGTAGAAAGGGTCAATGTCAAGGCAATATTTCGACGTGGAAGTACGCGTCCTTCAGGTCTACCTCTGCGAACCAATCTAGATGCCGGACACAAGTTAGAATATGTTTTTGAGTGAGCATTTTGAAAAATTTGGAGTTTGTGCAATGGCACCAGTCAAGGGGTGGGCTATATTAGGCAGCAAGTGAACAGTCAGTTCTTGAATTGCATGTGTTGAAAACAGAAAAAACAGGCAAGCGTAAGGATCTGAGAGACTTTGACAAGTGCCAAATTGTGATGGCTAGATGAATGCATCAAAGCATCTCCAAAACGGCAGGTCTTGTTGGATGTTGCCGGTATGCAGTGGTTAGTACTCTGTTAAAGATTTTCTCGTCAAAAAAAAAAAACATGGCAGCAGGGTTGCCAGCATGTTAATGTCAAATTTATGGTGTCTTGCTGTTGCTGAAATTAACTGCTAGTTCCTGTTTTTACAGCTACAGTATACAACTGTAATTTAGCTGGATATAGCTGTCAAATGACATTCTATATACTGTTGTTGAAATTAACAGCTATGTTCCCAGCATGCACTGCAGCATGGAGAATTTACTTAGATTTGTTTTACTATTTACTGGTTTATTTGGACATTGTTTTTGTTGTAGTCTTAAGTTACTTGTATTTTAATGTTTTTACCTAAAATTATGTTTGTTAATTGTCACAATTTTTGCATTTTCTATGCCGAGAGTTGATTTCTGTGTGTCATGATAACTCGAATTAAGCTGTGAGTACATCAAACACAGTTTGCTGATATAATTTTGTTGAAATAACCTTTAAAGTTTTTGCTTTTATATTTTTTTTGTGTAACGCATCATTATTGCGACATATAGTGTCATTTGCAAGGTAGTATCAGATATTCAGTCTGCATTACAGAATTACAGTTTTGTCTTCTAAGTAGCATAGTGCAACAACTTGTGATTTACTTTGCATTTTAAATTGACTGGCAGGAAGAACATAATATAATAATAAAGAAGGTCCAAGGTACCAGCTCAAGAGAACACTAAACACCATAATGGTGACTGCAATCAAAACACAACTATTGATAACAAAACAACTATGCTAGTTAAATTAAGACTTCTATTTAGTCTTGAATGAAACATTTTTGAAGCCCCAATGCATTGCCAAAGCATACATACTTATTCATGCAAAAAGGCTTATGGGTATTTCACCATTATAACCCACAATATAGTGCTATACTGTTATTTTACTGTGTACAGGTTGTTTTTTTTTTTCATAAAATATACACCGTTCAATCCTGGCAAAATTTTACATTTAATATTTCAAAGGTTGATTTTGTTTTTATTAATTAACTTCTCATTAGACATGAGATAATAAAGAACGACCAAAGAGTTGGTCATGGTGTGGGGTTGAAATATATGTTTCAAAATGTAACTATAGCTTTCACCAAGATGATATTACGATTTTATATATTAATTTCCCCCTAATATTTTGTATAGAACAGCTATTTACCATACAACTAATCATTTCGCAGCGAGCCTGCTCTTGATCTCCCAGAATGACACATTTTTAACAGCAAACTACTGTATTTAAGCATCACAGTAGATTGCTGTAGGACTTTGGCTGTAAATTTACAGTAATTTTTACAGTGTACCTACCAAAAGGTAGAAAGGTGTCGGAACATACAGTGCATCGCAGCTTGCTGCGTATGGGAATGCGTTGCCGCAGATTGGTCAGAGTGACCATACTGGCACCTGTCCTCCACCGAAAGTGCCTACAATGGGCATGTGAGCGTCACAAATGGACTATGAAGCAATGGAAAAAGGTGGCCTGGTCTGATGAATCATGTTTTCTTTAAAATCATGTGGATGGCTGGGTGCGTGTGCATCGTTTACCTGAGGAAGAGATGGCAGCAGAATGCACCATGGGAAGAAGGCAGGCCTGTGAAGGCAGTGTAATACTCTGGGCATTGTTCTGCTGGGAAAACTTGGGTACTGGCATTCATATGGATGTTACTTTGACACGTACCAACTACCTAAAGATTGTTGCAGACCACTTACACCCCTTCATGGCAACGGTATTCCCTGATGGCAGTGTTCTCTTTCAGCAGGATAATGCACCCTGCCACTCTGCAAAAATTGTTCAGGAATGGTTTGAGGAAGATGATAAAGAGTTCAAGGTGTTGACTTGGCCTCAAATTTCCCCAGATCTCAATCCGATTGACCAAAAAGTCTGATTTGATCCACCTTGCGACATACAGTACAAAAAGGATATGCTGCTAAAGTCTTGGTACTAGATACAACAGGACATCTTTAGAGGTCTTGTGGAAACCATTCCTTGATGGGTCAGATATGTTTTGGCGCTATTAATGTTGTGGCTGATCGCTGTATATATAGATGTTGATATTTTTGGTGTTATGATATGCATGGTGTATTGAGACAGGATTTTGTGAAGGATGTATTACATGCCCTTTCGGTGATAAATGGATGTGATTTGGTTTAGATTATGTTTATTGATGTGTTGCATATTATACCAGTAATAAATGTTATATTTGTATAGCACAATGTATGTTGGTGTAGTCACACATGTGCCTTAAATACAGGCCAGACCAGATTGATCACACTGTGAATTTGGTAGCAGTAGGTCTAGATTAGCTGCTGAAATGGATCTTTTCTTAACAAAATTTGAATCACTGCCCCCAAGTGCTGGAAATTTCAAAATAAATAAATAAATAAAAATGTAGCACCTATTACTTTCTTTCTTCCATGGATTACAAAAGATGATGTTAGGCAGTATGTTATCTGCAGTGAATTTTCACTTTCATTGCATCTTTTTTTCCATGCAATGAAAGCAAATTATTATTGAGGCTGTCTTTCTGCCAAACATCTTCTTTTGTGTTCAACAGAAGCAAGTTATAGGTTTAAAGCAACATAAGAGTGAGTGAATGACAAGTTTTTAATTTTTTGTGTGAACTATACCTTAAATCTTCTTTGTTGTCTAATCACATACAGATGTATGATCATATTTGAATCTAGAGTAAGCTCTTGTGCTCTGATGTACAGTGTACACATGTTGCCTGATTTTATTTTATTTTTTTCTTTGTGGCTAAACTGCATACTCTGATCCATATTTGCTCTACTATGCTGATCTGCCAAGTTCACCCTTGCCACCAAAGCCTGATTCAGTGTTTTTCCCTGCAAAAGCCATCGCCATCATATTGCACAATGAGAAAACTGTTCTTCCCTTGCAGGAGAGTCCAAGAAAGGATGAGAAAAGTTGTGTTTGCTGGTGGTAGCCAGTGTAGTTTAAAAATAGTCTATATTCTATTGCAATATTCCCAGTTTTTTCTTCTGATTTTACCTCACTGTAATAGCCATTCGCTTCAGTTATAGCCAATAAAAACCTCTCAGTTAAAATTAAACATCATATTCTTTTCGATTTTGAGTCAAATCTGTATCAAATCAAGAACATTTAGCCTATAGTTAACCTCACATTTAGAAGTAATAAGTTATTTTGGAAAGAAATATAAAGAATGGTAGCCTGTGAGTCTTTCTTCAAATGACCGTTAATTTTAAATTACGCAAGAGCACGATTAAATGTGTGCAGATCAAATGCACGTTCATATACAGTATAGCTATAAGACAGTGACTAAGGTAATTAGATATTAAGATAATATATAAAGGTAGGATGGTAGTGTATTCTTGAATGTTTTTCTCATCTGTTCATTCATTAATGCGTTTAAATGCCTGGTACTATTAGCCTATCTATTTTCTGCATTTAATTAAATGCTAGCCTATTTCACTAATTTAATTATTTGTTGTCTGTCAACCTTAAATAATCAAATGTGATGATGAAAAATGATTAAATAAAAAAATAAAACCTAAAAATAACCATTAGAAAACTTTCTTTGTTATTTTAAGGTTGCCCCACAAAAACATTCCTGCAACTTTCATTGGAAGGTAAGTTAATGTTTACACAAATAAAACCTAAAAAATAACCTGCCTGCAATGTTCTGAGATGTTAGTTTATGGTTTTAAAAATATAACCTAAAGAGAATTGGTTCCCAAGAATTTACCAAACTTGAACAATATGCTAACATTAGGGAATGTTCTGTGTTTGCTGGGTCCTTGTCACAGACTATTCACATTTGGCTTGCTCACTGGGGTTTTGTAAGACACTATTTTATTCTTTGTAAAGCTGCCCTTTGTTTGTGAAAAGTAGACCTATTACACAAATTATTGAAAAAAAATATTGTTGAATTATTAACATATTAACTGCTCAGTTAAGTTGACTATAAGGAAAATATAGAAATTTTAGCACCCATTCACTTGCATTGTACTGACCTACAGAGCTTAAGTATTGTTCTAGAAATCATAATTTGTGTTCTGCAGAAGAAAGAAAGTCTGGAATGAGGGTCAGTAATTGATCAGTTTTGGGGTGTACTATCTCTTTAAAGTGACAGCTCAGCCATAATTTAATATTCCATCATCATTTCCCTACCCTCATGTTGTTCCAAACCAGTGTGGCCTTCTGTATTCTGTGAAACACAACAGATGTTAGACAGAATGTTGGGACTGACAGTCTCAGTGTTTGGAACAACATGATGGTAAATGATGAAAGAATTTCCATTAATTATAATAATATTAATAATAATTCTGTAATGCATATTCAATGTGTATTATGAAATCATACATTATGTCCATTAACCTGTTGATACGCACTTCCCCACATGTGGTGGTGACGTCACTCTGCTTACGTTTAATATAATTTACCGTCTATAAATGTAATGAATTTTAACCAATTATCATTTTCAAAGGTCTAAGGATTCAACATTGATATCCGATCTCTGTTTCATAAACCGCAATTTAGTTATTTGTGCCAGGAGTACAAATGAAAACATGCAATATCAAAACTGGACTTCATACCTTTGTTATGAAATCACGATCGCCAGCTGAATCCAGTTCGCCACGCTTGGGTCAATTGTCCATGTCAAGCGTTCATTGAAAAACATCCAAAAGCACTTTTTGTCCATAAAAGTGATAAATCTGAGAAAAATCCCAGGAGATCAGCAGTTACAGATACTCAAACCAGCCCATCTGGCACCAACAATCATGCCACGGTGTATATCACTAGCCTAGTTTCCATCCACTTATTTTGTTATTGACAAAGTGAAAATGCGTGGAAAAAAGTTTGGGAAATTTGCCGTCTTCTGCCTGTTTCCATTCAAATGACCTTTTATCGATAAAAATGGTGTGCGTGATTATGTCATGCCTAAAAAAACACTTTGTCGCATAACTTTTGGTTGCTCGCAAAAGAAATCTGCCCTTAAGCCGTTTCCATACAGAAATGTGTGTTAATTGCTAATTGTGTACCTTTCGCCTTCTAGATTTTTTTTCCTCCAAAGTTTTGGTAAAATGGGGAGATTATTGAGACAATTCATTGAAATTAGCCAGCTTACTGTCATTTTAGTTTCACAAATAAATGCAATCAGAAGATGAGTAATTGCAATCAAAAGGGTGCAGTTGCCCTTCTGATATGTATTATTGGTCCTGATGTAGCACCTATCGCAGGTTGCTACCGGTTTTGACCTGAATGCGAATCGGCGTGGTCCAGTTCAAGCTGGCAACCTGCACCAAGTAGTGGGGGAAACTTTCAGTCTTAGTATAAGGACCATCCATCGATGTGTATATGTTGTGTGCACAGCTATTAATTACAAATTTATGCTGTGTAATATCAGGTATTACATATTATATAATATATTCCTGATTGTCAATAGGCTATTTTGAACAATCATATAATCTAATGCTTTGCTATCACAACTACATTATGTCCCGCATATTTGTCCAGCTTCTTTTAAAGACCAAATGATCTAGATTATGATCTAAAATTATTTTGATGTGCTAAAACTTTTTACGCAAAGAAATCCTTGGATAGAAACGTAGTTACTGAGATAACATTGATTCCCCATTCTGATGGTTGATATAAAAATGAACTGAAGCTCCTGACCCATATCTGCATGAATAAGTAGATGTACAGGTGTACCTAATAAAGTGGCCAGTGAGAGTACATTTACGTTATATAATTTTCACAATATACCAGGTGTTTCAAGTACAGTATATAGAATACACTTATGTAAATACACCATAATTGTGTGTACTTTATATAATTGTCTATTATATTTTACATATACAGGCTATACATTAGTCTAAATTGAGACATTGATAACATTTAAAACAATTACCACCCGCACAATCATCCTTTAAATATGGGTGTCCAAGCTATTTGCACGTGTAGCTATTTGCGCAACAGTTGTGCAATTCACATGCAATTTGTTAGATTGATCCAAATAAAAAGTAGTCATTTTCATGCACATAGTAAATCAGGGCCTTTGACATTAATATTTCCATTCTCACAGCTGTTTCTGATCATTTCAGGTTTACTAGGAAAAGGTACAGATCAATTAACAATGTTGACAGCCAATAAAAGTAATTGTCAATTCCCACTCCCTTTTTTACACTGTTTCCCAGCCCACCTCTCATTCGCCATCTGGTTGCCCGCTGAGTTATGATCAGCACAATGGGATCAAATTAAATTAATCAAATGTTGTTAGTGTAAGCATTCAAATTGATTTACAAGCCTTGCTCTGAACTATAAACATAGCTGTGTCAATAAAGACATCTTTCTTATTGTGTCTGAGAAAGATGTTCCCCCTACCCCTCTCACTCTCTCTCGTTCTCTACTCCTACCTCTTCATTTTTATTCGTGCTTACTGACAGGGCTATTAATTAACAAAGTTTATCAATGGTGGCTGCCTCCATTTGTTTTTCTGTCATGAGTTATGCCATACTGTACATGCTCAGGGAACAGAAAATGGCATTAATAATGCTATCTGATCTGCATGCAGAGGTCATGTTTAATTATTACAAATTACCTCTGCAGCTTAAAAGGTCTTACCAGATCTTAGCAGGAAAGAGAAGGAGATAGAAGGGAAAGGATAAGCTTACAGAGTTGAGTGTGTAAATATCCGCTAAGAGAAAAATAAACACAGTAATACATCTCAATCATGGATAATAAATCCAGTCTGCATATCCAACATGGGAAACATCAGACAGAATATATGAGCAAAATTCTCAGTACTACCAGCAGATGTTTGTTGACATCTGATGCAAATTTATGAGAAAGCAGCTAAGGCACTCAATTTGGACACTTTGGGATTTAATAGTTTTTTTTATATACAGTAAGAAGAACTTGATTTATCAAGGCACCACTATTACTGTTTCTCTGATATCGGTTAAGGATCGTGAAAATTTACTTTGTGCCTTGCTGCTGTGGGACCACCAGGTGCCACTTTTTTATTGACTGCTGAGTGCAAGTGTGGACACAGACATGAATTATACCTCAATCTAAGTGAATCGACTTTTCATTGAAGGCATCATATCTCATAATTCACAGAAACTTAGGGGTGGGCTATTTTTGACAAGCAACCAATCAGTAAAGCCCTAATAACTATTTAATAGGGGGCTCATTTGACTTCGGCTTACTCCAGCCTATATATATACAGTACTTTAACCTAGTTCTCCCTTGGATCACGTCTTTCAACAGGGTAGAATACACTGGCAGTTGGATGAAGGCTTGAGTGGTTTTGGGATGTCTGAGGTGCATGATCACTTTCCTTTTTCTGGGCCATCACAAATTTGTAACAGGGTATGTTCTATCAAAGATTATGGTAGGCATATTCCTCCTCATCTGAGGTATTGGTCTCTGACTTATCCTCAGTCTGACTTGTTGATAATCTTTTATGTTTTACTTTCTTTGTTTCTTTAACCTCAGGGATGGGATCTTCCAAATGCGTTACACGACTCTATGCACTTCTCCCAGATGGCACATGGTTTTCCTGGGCCACCACTCTTGGAAAGGTTCCGCACCAACACACTGTCACCTGGTTGAAGGGTGGGACCTCTCACTACTGGTCATAATATGTCTTGCCTTTGGTTGAAAACATTTGGCTCTGTGCAATCTGTTAAGCTTGTCTCATTCTAGATTCCCACATTTGTGCAAAGACTTGATGGTTTGATCTCTCCCTTTTGTTTTTCAGGTTGAACAGCAAGTCAATAGGCAATTGTGGCGATCTGCCGTACAAGAGGAAAAATGGAGGGTACCCAGTCGCTTCATGCCTTGTGCAATTATAGGCATGCACAATGTGATATACAGTCTCTCCACTGTGTTATACTGTGGGTGATATGGAGTTGTTCTTGCGTGTGCTATTCCTGAAAGTAGTTGTAATCTCTGAAATAAGGAATTGTCAAACTCCCTTCCCTGGTCGTTGCAGAGTTTTTCAAGATACCCAAATTGAGGAATGAAGTCTTGAAAGATTTTCTCTGCTTCTTTCTTACTGGACTAATTTTTAACTGGATATGCCTGGGCAAAATGGGTGAACTGGTATACAATTTAAATCACGCCATACGCTGAACCGCGTACGTGGGCTAATCACACAGGAGCAGAAAGCTATTTTACGTGCCAAAACAACCAGCTGTTTCAGACTGCACGTACCTTTCTCCAATGCCCCATACAATCATCAAAACCTTCTGGTTCTTTACCCCCGATAGGGGGAAACAAGGCAATGTGCCAAGCATGGGAGCAGGCCGTGCCAGCCACGTCTTTTCTCTCTCTATGTTTCTTGCATAGAGTTAAAGCAGCTGGGGCCATCTTAAGCATCGGGGAAGGTGATGTTTCCCGGTTCCTAGGAAGACCCTGTGGAGATCACACCTGCCCAGAGAGGGGGAGGTAAAGAGTGGTGAGATACATCACATGGGCATCTAGGACTCATGTGGAAAGTGGCGCGGTGGTAGATCCTGCCTCATTGGGAGGGAGGAGTTGCTACAGACACGGCGACCAGGAGGCTGCGATTGTAAAATCTCGTAAATGTAAATTTCGTAAATTGCCCATCCCTCTGTTCTGCATATGTCTGCTAGGGAGGTGCCTCTGACCAGTGCCTATGAGGATGCAACACTTCTTGTCGAGTGTGCTCGGAACCGCAAGGGGGGGGGGGGGGCACGGCCTGGGTGTGAGAGGCTAATGTAATCCACTACCCAGTGGGAAATCCTCTGTTTGGAGGCAGCGTTCCCTTTCCGCTGCCCACCAAAGAAGACAAAGAGATGCACAAAACGTCTAAAGCTCTGCGTGCGGCCCAAATAGATATGCAAAGCACGTACCGGACACAGCAACGAAGGGGCTGGGCCAGCCTCCTTTCGGGGAAGCGCTTGCAGGTTCACTACCTGGTCCCTGAAGCGAGTCGTAGGAAACTTGGGCACGTAGCCTGGTTTGTCTGCCCGACCGAACTCGCTGTGTGTCGCTGACAGAGAAAGCTTGCAGGTCCCCGACCCTCTTGATGGAGGTGAGCGCGATCAGGAGGGCCGTCTTCAGGGAGAGGGCCTTGAGTTCGACTGATTTGACAGCCTCCCCTCCAACCTCTCCTGCAGAAATGAGAGCACTGACCTAACTGGCGCACCTCTGTGGGTTTTCAGCCCGGGAAGTATACCAATAGGCCTTTATCGCATCACATTAGAACGCCGGAAGTAGCCGTCAAAAATAGCTGAAGCAGTGTACTGCGTCTTCCGGTTATTGTGTTCGAAATGGCTGCCTGTAATCGCTGGACAACTTCGCTCTCGCATCTCCCAAAAGTTGGCCAAGACGATGTGGTGCGACTCGTGAATGAACGCTCAAAGGTAAAATCATCCAAGTTGGAGAAAGGATACAAGTTCTTCTACGAGAATTTTGTCTTCAATTATAGAGGTAAGTAGCTTGAATTATGTTCTGTTGGCGAGTTATCGCTTGCTTGTTATGTTTAGTAAACTATTCGTCAGCTTGTTAGATAGGTTCACTTCAAATACAGCGTATCCTATTTGAATAATTCGAACAATGTGACTTTTTTGCTTTCACTTGAGTATGTCAGTGTCAGTGGTCATTAAACTTTTGGCTGAGGAGGTAACCTCTAGCTAACGTTAATGGCCCGATGTTTTGATGATCACTTTAGCTACATTAACGTTCCGAAATGCCATTGCGGCAGTTTAAGAATCACAGCCAAAGGTTAAGTTGTATGTGGTTAAACATTTAATCCTTTTTCAGTATGATGTGTGACTATTTCCCCCTGTTAATGCAGTGTCAGATTTAGTGAGTGAGGAAGTGGTAGTGCAGGCGAGCTGCTACCGTTCTATGCAAAAGAATGAAGAGCCACATACACTTCAGGTTACATTGATTGTCAGGAAGTTCAGGCCGAAATCATGCTCTAGTTCCTAACTTACTCATCAACATGCATTACTGGCTTTCTGTAGTCTTTTGTTTATCAACAGGACATCATGTAGATAGTAGCCTAATCTATCTGATCCTTGATGGATTTCATCAGATTTACAGTTTGGATCCAGACAGTGCTACAGTACCAAATTACCCCAAACTTGTAATGTGTAGTGAATAGAGCATGGTTTCGGACCTACAAAGGTTCAGGTGCATTTGTTCAGTATGTTTTTGTTTCTTCTGCTGTTGCAGATGCTCTTTTTGTTGTTCCATATATCTGCTGTTGCAGATCTGTACCTTTTTTTTTGTTTGGCTGTTGCCTTAATTTTATTCAACCTAGTTTTACAGTAATGATCCTAGTGTGAAATAAATGCTAATCCTAATGTATAGGCTAAACATCCAAACTTTCCCTCAAGTAAATGTTCTCCATTTCTAGATTGTGCTGCATGCTGTTAGACCTGTGGAGTTAAATGGATGCTCCTGCTCGTGTGCTGCTGGAATGGCTTTATGCAACCATGTGGTTGCACTTCTGTTTCAAACGGCTCACTACAGCACCATGGGGCTGAAAACTGTGCCAACCCCACTGTCCTGCACCGGTGTGCTTCAATCATGGCACCGTCCAAGGACACAGGTAAGTTTGTCTGATGCAAGTTGTGTCTTTAAAGTTTGTAAGTGCACACTGTTGGAATACTGATTCTGGTGTAGATGTTTCTGCACAGTGTATCCATATCCTACACCTCATCCATATGAATTGTTCACATGGTAATATAAGATTTGTCTGGGTCATACACCTACAATATGACTTGTGTGCTGAATTAAACTGATACTCTCTCAGACTTGCAACTGAATTTAATTTATTTTTGTGTTGATACAGGGGATTCGTCCCGAACCCACGGATGAACTCGTGGTACGAAAGCCAAAGGCGCTAGGACGCAGTAGTGTCAAATCTACTCTGTATCGCGCTTACGCTGGTAAGTTTTAATTACGGTAATTTACTTATAGACTTTTATCACGGCAGAATTGATTACTGGAAGTGCTCGTCGAAGCAGTGTATCGATTCTTCCGGTTGTATATTTTCAATGTGCTTTTGTTAACATCTAGTTGAATAAACGCCTCTGAAAATGTCCAGATTTGTAAATCATCCTGCGGGTGTTCATTTTAAGAGACAGGAGAAGAGATATTTTGATGATTACTGTGTACATACATGATTTTTCAAACTCAAAGGAACTTGTAGGTTTTTAATCTAAAATAAGCCATGGCTCTTAAACATGCGTGAAAATTTCACCCCACGTCAGTGCTCGTCTAAATAGTGACCACAACGCTGCAGTGTGTATGAGCACTGATGAATAAGATCAAAATTAATATTTTTATTTATTTGTATTAAATATTTCAGTCATTTTTCGTTTCACTGTATGCAATTCTCACGTTTATTCCAAAATTCATCGCACTTTTAGCCTGTTAAGATGAATTCAATTTGTAGGATCTTTACATTTCTTTACGGCAGTTTAAGACATTAATTCATCTATTTTCATACTGCTCTTACAATAATAGACCATGGTTTTACTACAAATACAGGTTAGTTTGGAAATAAATGTATGTATTAATCAGAATGCGCATTTGAAAGGGAAATATATTTGCAGGAGGAACATTTCAACTAGTTGAAGATATAATGTAAACATCCTTAGCGCCGTGTCCAGGACAACTCGAGGTATCACACACCAGATGTGCACTTTCTCAGTTTATGGCCAGCAATATTGTTGTTTAAGCACATTATGGAATTAAGATAATGTCTGTACTATGTTATGATTAAACCTGAATCCGATTATTCATTATTATTACTATTGCTGAAAGTCCGATAACATCAGCAATTTTTAAATGAGAACATGCAGATAGTTCTTTATATCAGATTAGCTACACTGTCGCTTGTAAATCATTGGCAGTTATTAACTGATGAATGGTTTCTGTTACTTGTGTTTTTAGGACCCCTTCCTGACCCGACGGTGTTGTCAGTTGGAGCCCAACTACGCAACCATCAGCCACAACCTGGCATTTGCAAAATCTTATGCGGCCTCTCTGACCTGACTTTAGTGGACTCTAAATTTGGACTAGTCCCTCGAGGTTCAGTTCTTTCTTATCAGTGCACACCAGTAATACCCCGAGAAATCATTAAGCATCCAGAAGCTCCCTCATTCCCACAACTTCCATTAATTAGTGGATTATCATTAGAACGGCATCTACATTTTGTCCCCAACTGTCATCAGTTTTATCACATACAGAGTTTAGAACTAACCCGTGAATGTGCAAGTATCATCGAAGAGAATACAAGGGGGCAGTCGGAGAATCCTTTTTGGAAGGAAGTCCGACAGCCCCGCCTAACTTCCAGTAGATTCGGCGAAGTTTGTAGCGTTAGAGGGGAGTCATCTAGTCAGGCTCTGGCAGCCAGGATCATAAAGGGGGTAAGGCAAACACCTGCCATGAAAAGGGGTATTGACCTTGAGCCAGAAGTTTTACAACAGTACAGTGACCTTTGCAATGTCAGTGTCGCTCCTTCTGGATTCGTTGTGAATCCTGATGCGCCTTACCTCGGTGCTAGCCCTGATGCCAAAGTGTATGATCCCACTGCAAATCCACCCTTTGGGTTAGCTGAAGTGAAATGCCCAGATGTTAACAGTATAACAGAGGTTACACATGTGAAGTTTATTGGTGGTCAGGCCAAACTAAAAAAATATCACAAGTATTTCTGGCAAGTGCAAGGCCAGTTAGCCATATCTGGTTTAAAATGGTGTGATTTCATTACATCCACACAAAGTGACCTCACAGTAGAGCGAATTTGGCTCGACGAGTCGCTGATCAGTGAAATGAAAGGTAAACTTGATATATTTTATTTTGACACATATATGGAAACGTACCTGAAACTAAAGTAAATCTATACATCCACCCCCACCACACACACACATAGACACACAAACAAATGGGATCTCTTTCTGATTTTATTTATGGAACTGACATACCTACTCTCTAATCATCACCACCACCACATGCATGTGCGCACTTACGCACACACAAATGTTCCCACACACTTGTACTTAATCCATTAATGAATTGTTTTAATTGTAAATTAAATGTATGTAAATATAAATGTAATATGAGTGTCTGATTTTTTTTTAGTGTATAAATGTTATGTTATTGTATTAATTTTCACATAAATTTTATTTGATAGATGTATATATTTGTTATAGATGTATATATGTCATGCTATATATATATATAATAAATGCTATGTCATGTTTTAATGCAATAAAATGAAACCAATCAAATCTGAATCATTCATCTTATGCCTATGTTAAGGGTTTCACACTGGGACATCACCCTTCACATCCAGAGGGCCTTGGTAGTTGGACATTAGGCAACAAGTTGCCCATAGCTGATTGACGGACCCTGAAAGGGTCAAAGGAATGGTTGTGTCCCAGATATGATATTCCTTCACTCTTCTGATGGCTCTCTCCACCAGGATTCTTAGTCGGGCGATGTTCTGGGTTTTTTCTGTGTCCTCTTTGCTGAACCTGGTACCTCTTTTTAAGGGGGGGATTATGAGGGTTGCTCCAACATCAGACAGCATCTGTTCAATGACAAAGCCTTTATCAGCCATGCATGCATCTCCAGGCTCAAACAGGCTGAGGATCCCTGACTGGCATGTAATTTCTCGATCTGATATTGAACCTGTAAAAAGCTTTGAGATAAAGGTGATAACACCACATGGGGCAATGCCAATTAGACCTTTGAAAGTATTGGTGTTCTTGTAGGAGGAGAATGTTTCTGACTGGAGGGTAAGTGATGATGGTGCCTCACATCTGATTTCTGTGCAGTCCAGAATAACACGCACATTCGGGCAGTACTGTGCAAACTTTGTTGGCATTGTTGCTTGCACCTGTTCCCTTGTCATCCAGATTGGCACTGACCCCAAAACAATGAATAGATAGTTGGCCCATGTAATTATTATTCTACTCACCGTAGTGAGACTAATGCCAAATAAGTCGGCAATCACCTTCTCCTTCATACCAACGGCAACTCGACAGCAGTAAAGAAACAGTTCATCCACAAGTGCCAGCCTCCGGTTCGGGCTCGGTTTCTCCAGTGCCATGACATCGCTTGCCCTCTGAGCTCTGGTCCAGTAGACTAGCCTAGATGCTGAGGGGGCAACCGATTCCCAAAACGACCAAAACACCTTCTCTGATTGAAAACGGGTGTAGAACCGGAATTCCTCGTCAGTGGCACAGTATCTGTTGATGTTTAGTGTACATGACAGGTCACTCAGTTGTCTTTCTAAACTTCTGACCTTTGCCTCCAGTTGCCTGATGGTTTCGGCAGCAGCATCAGCATCTAGTCCACCTGCGGAGTCGCGGGTGTAATTGTGATTACTGGCGGGTTCTTGATCCTCCGCGACTGTAGGCTGTTCATCCGCGTTCTCTATAGCAGAGTCGCTATTCTGAAACTCTTCTTATCAATCTCACCCAAGCCTTGCAGAGGTGTTTGTCTTTTGGGAAGTCATGGAAGCTAAGGTATGGCTGTCTTTGTTTTGATGTTGAACAACCCGGTACACTGCAATAGCACCGGCGAGAGGAGGCAGCCATAGTTTATCTGGTAACTAAGTAACCACCGGAAGTGCGAGTACACTGCTTGGCGATTTCGAACGTTCCAAACCAGGAAATGCGATAAAGGCCTATTTGTGAACAAGCACCACTTCAGGGCGTAAAGTTGCCTGGTAGAGGGAGCTCTGGCTTTGTTGATCGTGTCTACAACAGCAGGTTGTAGATCAGCTAGATCTTCCGCATCCTTTCCAGGGTCCAGACGTGGAGATTCCAGTGGTCTTGGTGCGGATGCCAGAGGGTGCCCCGTCCCTGAGAAAGAAGGTCTTTCCTCAGGGGAATTCGCCAGGGAAGGGCTGTCACGAGGAGCATGAGATCCGAGAAACAAGTACGAGTGGGCCAAAAGGGGGCCACTAGAGTGACTTGTTCCTCGTCCTCCCTGACCTTGCACAGCACCCGTGCAAGAAGGTTCACTGGGGGAAATGCGTACTTGCGCAGCCCCATGGGCCAGCTGTGTGCCAGCGCGTCTGCCCCGATGGGAGCCTCCATTCGGACGTACCAGACCGGGCAGTGGGAGGTCTCTCAGGAGGTGAACAGTTCTACTTGTGCCTTGCCGAACCGTTCTCAAATCAGCTGGACCGACTGGGGGTGGACCGACTTGCCTCCACTCTCCCCTGGGCAAGCTTTGCCATTATAGTGCATCCGCTACCACATTGAGGTTGCTGGGGATGTGAGTGGCATGCAGTGACCTGAGTTGGTGCTGGCTCCAAAGGAGGAGACAACGTTCGAGTTGTGACATGTGGCGGGACCGTACGCCACCTTGGCAATTTATGTACGCTACCGCTTGTGTACGGTGATGTTGTCTGATCGGATCAAGATTGCTTATTGCACACGGTGCCCCAACCCAATTTGGAGGTGTCGGTAGTGACTAGGATGTGTCGGGATACCTGCTGCAAAGGGACACCTGTCCGTAGAAAGCAGAGGTCTGTCCAGGGTTTGAACATTTGGCGACAGGCGGGGGTAATGACCACACGGTGTGTGCCGCGGTGCCATGCTCTGAACCGGAGTGAGCTTGCTCTGTTCCAAGTTGAACTGAAGCCCTAGCCGGCTGAGGTGCCTGAGCACCTGGTCCCTGTGGGTGCATAGTAACAATCGGGAGTGGGCCAGAATGAGCTAGACATCGAGGTAGTGGAGTATGGGGATGCCTGCTTCCCGGAGCGGGGTAAGGGCTGCCTCTGTGACCTTCGTAAAGATGCGAGGGGAGGACCTTGTACTGATACACCTGGCCGTCGAAAGTGAACCGTAGAAAGGGTCGATGTCGAGGCAATATTTCGACGTGTAAGTACGCATCCTTCAGGTTTACCACTGCAAACTAATCTAGATGCCGTACGCAAGTTAGAATATGTTTTTGAGTGAGCATTTTGAACAATTTGGAGTTCGGCCTGGTTGAAAACTCGCAAGTCCAAGATTGGTCATAAGCCACCGCCTTTCTTGGGTATGATGAAGTAAGTGCTGTAGAAACCATTCTTCATCTCGGTTGGAGGGACAGGCTCTATCGTGTCTTTGAGTCGCGATTTCCGTGCGCAGGGATTTGGCATCTTCGCTGTGGGGGTGGGGGGTATGGCAAATTGAATTGCGTAAGATTTTAATTGAGTCTAATGTTCTTGGCCAGCCAGCGTGACAGATTGAGAAGTGAAAGCCACATATCCAAGGAAATAGCAGCAGGTAATGCGGCGTCGGGAGGCAAAAGCGCGTCCTAAGGCTCTGGTGCTGAGAGAAGACTTGAAGCAATTACCTCCCTCCGCACACCCGGCAGGGGGCGGGTTAGTGACTGAGGACGAGGTCCCATGGAGGACTGTTGAGGTGTGGTGGCAGAGTGCCGTGAGAAGCCGCAGGAGGATGCCCCCAACGAGCAGACAGAGCGTGACCCATGCTGGCAGCTTTGCGGTGGGGCATGATGTGAGATATAGCCTCCGTCTGCTTCTTCAACGCTGAGAACTGCTGGGCGAAGTCCTCGACGGTAACGCCGAAAAGGCTGAACTGGGTGCGTCGAGGAAGCTTGTCTTGCCCACTTTGCACATCTCAACCAGGTTCAGCCACAGATGTCGTCCCTGAACCACGAGAGTGGCCATTGTCTGCCTGAGTGATCGTGCTGTGAAAATCATGGCCCTGAGGGTGAGTGCAGTTCCTGCAGCATGTCGGGATCAGGACTACACAAGTGCAGCTCTTTAAGTGCCTTGGCCTGGTGGACTTGCAGGTGGACATTGAAGTCATCATCCTACAGGCCTTGGAGGGGAGCACAGGGCAACCCCGCCAGGTGGCGGCGTTCTTGGGGCATAGGTGGATCGCAACCACTCTGTCCACCTGGGGGACCGCCGTGTACCCGTACCCATCTTTATATAGACGTGTCCTGAAAAGGACGTTCAATGCTGTATATTTGCTCTTTTAGAGAAAATAGCTTTAACTGTGCTGTCGAAGCACCCAGGGGCAAGCTGCACTGTCGTGCAGGGAAGGACAAAGCCGCTGATATGCGCCATAGATCCAACAGCAATCGCTCAGAGATGGGAGGAAACAGACTGTGACTCGCAGCTCGCTGCATACACAACCGATTGGCTCCGAAGAAAATTTCTGAATGAAACAGACGCATTTCCCTCCCTTTATTTAATTCTGTCTGCCAATGTCTCATTGGCCTTTTCTCATAGATCAGAGATGCTAAAGGTGCTAAAGAGAGACCCCAAGTGTCACTTCTTCGACATAACGTCGAAGTGAGCGACAGACGGGGATCCACCTTACTTGGCTAAAGATGCAAGTAGTCATCACTCAAGTTCAAACGGTGCACTAGTTGTAATGGAACTCGTAGGTGCTCTTTAAAGGACATGCATGTTTTATATGTCATGAAGGCACGCTTTGTCGTGACATACTTTTCAATTTCTTGTTTCATCAAGGTCCAATAGAACTGTTCATGAGCCAGATGACTCCCAATTTCTCCACTCCCACATGCCCCATGTCATCATGCAACTTCTTAAAAACCATAGCCTTTAACTGCTGGGGAAGCACTAATTGTTTGTACTGTCCTGTACTGTCCTGTTTTTCTGTACAGTATCTCATAATCTAGTTCCAGTTTAGTCCGTTCATAGAGAAGTTGTCTAATTTATCTTGTCTTTTGTTATCTTTTGTCTCTTTCATTTGACATCAAGCTTTGCTCTTTTAACTTGATAACTTCACTAATCGCTGAGTCATCCTGCTGAGCAGCTTTGATGTTTCTGGAGTGACACTGGAAACACTACTCTCTGTCGATTCAGCTTCTTCACTCTGAGTGCTGAGTTGTAACACTGCTAACCAAGGAACATCATCCTCTGCAACAGTTTTTGTACCCTCTCACACAGTAGACACAGTTTCTGGTGACAATGTTTCTGTTTGCTCACCCATGTGATCTTGCAGCTTCTGGGGGTATCTCAACAGAGTATCAGCATCAGTGTTTGTTTTTACAGGTCTGTATCTTAGGTCAAATTAAAATCAGCTAACTCATCCAAACAACCATGCCCTACTGCATTCAATCTGGCAGTGCATAGGTCAGCGGATTGTTATCCGTAGAAACTGTGAATGTTGGAGCATAAGGATAGCTTTGGAATTTATTGCAAATGGCCCATTTGAGTGCCAAGAATTCCAGTTTACAGGAACGTAGGTGGTAATTCTTTTTTGTGGGAGTTAATGTGTGAGACCCATATACAATGACATAGAAACTGTTGCCCTGTATTTGGTAATGCACTGCTCCTTTACCTTCATTTGAAGCATCAGTGTGTAATACAAATGGCAATTCAAAGTCTGGGTAAGCCAGTATTGTCAGGCTAATCAAAATATCCACAACTTTGGAAAAACACTCTGATGTCCTGCTGTCTAAGTGATTGGGGTTCTGGAATGAAGTTGCCCCTTCTCTAGCTTCTTCACTCTACCTTGAACACAGTGAACATGTGGTTCCTGGGTACTTCCACTTGCTTCAGATGGACTTTGCAGTAGTGTGAAGAGAGGTTTCGCCATTCTGGAGAAGTCTTGGATAAAAGAGCTGTAGTAGCTCAGGAATACAAGCAGCATTCAGACTTCTCCAACTGTGCAAGGTTCCTTGATTTTAGTGCCATGACAGCTGGGTTCTTTTGCTGGGTTGATTTGAATTCCCTCTCCTGACACTATACTTCCAGTGTTTCTTCCTTGCCTTTTAAATTGCTCACATTTCTTTGGACAAAGTTTGATTCCATGTTTTCTCATTTGATGTAACACATTTCTGAGATGGTCACTAAAGTTCTTTGAATCGCATAGAACACCATCCAAAGACTGAGCGCAGCACTCATTTCTAATACTCTCCAACACTCCTTCCATGCATCTCTGAAATCCAGCTGGGACATTTGTCAACCCGAAGTGAATATGCACCCATTCATATAGCTCCCACGGAGTGCTGAATGCGGTAACATGTCTAGATTCTTCCATCACAAATTCCTGATGGTAGGCGCTACCTTGATCCAAAATGGAAAACCAGGAATTTCCACCAAGGTTATCCAGCAGATCTTGAATTCTGGGTAGAGGATGTAGATCAGAGATGGTCTTTCATTTAAGACCAGGGTTTTGGCCATGTCCTCCTGTACCTTCAGAGCCTTAGAGAGAAGATCAATTAAGCTGATGTTATTTGTCAACCCACAAATCTCTCTTATTTTCTCCTCAATCATATTGAAGCCTAACAGAGGACAGTCCATGCACTATTGACTCACCAACATGGGGAATTTGATGGCAATTCACCCATGTTTGCAGTGACATGAAGCTGGCTGTCAGCTAGTAAGGTCTCCAATGGTTGAATTTTGACTCTTGGTAAGTTTCGCTTAAGCCAAATTTTTCCAACAATACTGACCTGAGCTCAACTGTCTAAGAGCATTTGAGCTTGAACTCCATTCAAAAGGCAAGTAATTATACAGTGACTGCCAATCAACTGTGTAACACTTTTTTCTCCACTCACATAAGCCCTTCTCTGTGAACTTTGGGTTACATGTGTCTCAGCCTTGTTTGTACTTATAGAAGGTTGGGACACAGGATCTCATGCAGTCACTGGTGGTGGTGGTCTCTGTCTAGTAACCTCCTCCCTTTTAACGACTGGTTGCTTTTCAGGAGACAGCCCACTGCTTGACTACATCGGAAACAGTGAGAACAACTGTCATTGTTTTGGGATTTACACTGCTTGCAATTTCCCTTTGTTTCAGATTTTGATGGTTGTTGTACACTTCCTGCAGCTACACTGATTTGTTGTTGACCACCACAGCCCATGGACATGACAACTTTCTCTAGATTCTTACTCAAAGCAGATACTTGTGCAGGGTGTTCATGAATTGCATCATGATTGCCTTTAACTTCTGCTTGACTCTTGGGAGAACATTGCCCATTAACATCATCCTGCTGTAGTAAACTAGCATTAGTGACTTTGGGTTTGTATGTGTGTGGCCTATTCTTTTTTTTCAGCCTTTCAGCCTTCTCACTAACAGACTGTGTAATCAGCTCTAAAATCTGTTCATCAGTGGTTGGCTGTATGACTATGGCTGCTTTAATTTCCCTGCGGACATATGATTTTTTTTCATTTAGACCCTGATACAGTGAATGAACAAAAACAACTTGGACTAATTTGCTGTCATATTGAAACTCAGATCCAGTTTGTTGTAAAGCAAACAACACTCTCTGCTTAAGCCCCATTAACCTGTACAGAAACTGTTGAGGGGATTCTCTGTCTTGTTGTTTTTGATTACTCAACTCCAGAAATATTTCAGTACAGCTTTTGTCCCTAAGGTGAGCTCTAAATGACCGTATCAATTAAGCTACTGTGAGACTGTCTTTGGTAATGAGCATCTCTTTAAAGGTACCAGGTTTGATTACCTTAAGCACTGTTTGAATGATTTCAGAAATTGTATTACCTTCGTAATAGGTATATAGGCTGCAACTCAAATCAGAGTTTGAATCTGCAATTTGTTCACCATAAATCTTAAACACTAAACATGGCAAATCAGATGCAACATCTGAAAATGTAATCTACCCAGTCACTTTTTCAGATACTCTAAGCAATGGGACAGTTAGTTAAGTTCTAAAAGGTGACGTCAGACCTGTAGTTTTTTTCTACCTATACCCTTGCAGCTGCTGGTGCTGAATGTACCATCAGTGTCACTGTCTCTCTATTTCATTCTGCGTTGGAGAACAAGCCTGTTTCAGGGGCAGTTAGTTCATCAATGAGGGTAAGCTAGCAGGCCACCCCTTGGTCCTCCAGACTTAGTTGTTGCTTTCCTTGCATGAAGTCAACAGTAAAGTCATAGAGTTCCACTTCTGCAGCATCCACACTTAGGAACGCCTCTCCTATATATCTCCTGTATATATACACACGTACACACGCTGATGGCAAAAAGTTTGGAATAATGTACATATTTTGGTCTTATGGAAAGAAACTGTTACTTTTATTCACCAAAGTGGCATTCAACTGATCCTAATGTATAGTCAGGACATTGATAAAGTGAAAAATTACCATTACAATTTGAAAAAAAAAAAATCCTGAACTTCTTGACCTATTTCAAAGAGTTCTCATCAAAAAATCCTCCACATTCAGCATTGACAGCTTTGCAGATCCTTGGCATTCTAGCAGTCAGTCGTCCAGATACTCAGGTGACATTTCACCCCACGCTTCCTGTAGCACTTGCCATAGATGTGGCTGTTTTGTCAGGCTCTTCTGACAAACCTTACAGTCTGTCCGATCCCACAAAAGCTCAATGAGGTTACGATCCAATACACACTTTTCCAAATATCTGTTGTCCATTGTCTGTTTCTTCACCCAGTCTAACATTTTCTTTTTGTTTTTTTGTTTCAAAAGTGGCTAGTTCTTTGCAATTCTTCCCATAAGGCCTGCACCCCTGAATCTTCTCTTTACTGTTGTTCATGAAACTGGTGTTGAGTGGGTAGAATTCAATGAAGCTGTCAGCTGAGGACATGTGAGGCATCTATTTCTCAAACTAGAGACTCTGATGTACATATCCTCTTGATAGTTGTACATCTGGGCCTTCCACATATCATCTGTCTTTGTTAGAGCCAGTTGTCCTTTGTCTTTGAAGACTGTAGTGTACGCATTTGTATGAAATCTTCAGTTGTTTGGCAATTTCAAGCACTGTATAGCCTTCGTTCCTCAAAACAATGACTGACTGATGAGTTTCTGGAGAAAGCGGTTTCTTTTTTTTGTTTTGCCATTTTTTACATAATATTGACCTTAAAACATACCAGTCTATTGTATACTGTAGCAACTCTAAAACAAACAAACACAAAGACAATATTAATCTTCATTTTATGAATCAAATAGCATTCAGCAATGTTTGATATAATGGCAGGTGATTTTCTAGTACCAAATTAGCTATTTAGCATGATTACTCAACAATAAGGTGTTGGAGCGATGGCTACTGGAAATGGGGCTAGATTTGATCAAAAATTCTATTGTTTGCTGATTTTTACATCAGTAATGTCCTGACTATACTTTGTGATCAGTCGAATGCCACTTAAATTAAAGTAACAATATCCTTCTGAAACAGCCAAATCTGTACATTATTCCAAACTTCTGGCTACCAGTGTACTTATCAATAATGGCGCCCTTGTGTATTTACATTTTACATTTCTTTTTCTTTTAGTCAGATTACCTGTTACTGGCAAATTGACTTATCCAGTCATCGTCAGCATATGGCTTTGAATGGATGGCTTGGTGTAGGTTAATAAAAGCTTTCCAGCAGCAGGGACAGATGAGTGTGCAGTCTGGTCTCTGTACGTGCCATTGATAAGCTGTTATTTCACTGCACACTGCACAAAACACTCTGAGCTGGAGCCTTCACTGTTCTGCTGTAGCTAGCCATGGCCTCCAATAGGAGACGCATGCAAATGAGATGGCAAATTAAAGGTGACCATTTGAGCCCGTTCCCTCTCATTTTTGCATTCTCATTCTCCCTCTCTTTATCTTTATCATCTTGATCTGGCCCTCCATGAATCTCTCCCTCTTTTTTCTCATTCTCATACACTCATTCACTATTTCTGCCCGATAGGTATATACAAGGACCTGATTTAGAACAAAAGGCATGCCTCGTTAGACCTGCAGCCTGCCATCTCACAGTAAATTGCCCTATTCTAGTGACAGAAAGGAAAGGGTTGATAGATTGAACGAATTAGAGCTGAGCACGTCTATCTGAATGGACAGAGGGAAAGGAACAAAGAGAGAAAGAACAAGAGATGGTGGAAACAGAGAGAATGACTTGGGAAGGGATAGGAATAATATTAGGAATAATTAGATTACTACAGATCTGTCAAAACTCTCAAAACTCTCAAATGTTGTTAGAGCACAATGTCTTGACAGTGTGAATTTAGCATGTAAAGTGAATCATGAACATATAAGAGACCTTGCTGGGCAAGAGTTTGCATCAACTGGTTGGCCATTTCTCAGAAGCATTGCTATCAATTGTAACCACCGTCAATATATTGTTCAGTCCTCCACAGTCCAATCATTCTCTTTCATAATCCTCACTGTTTTACCCTACAAATGTATGTAGATGCATGCATCAAGCCTGTGAAAACAAATAATGCCACCATGTTACATGAAGAGACTTACAGAAAATTAGCAAAACAGAGAGTGTTATTCTTAATCCTAAATGTAAAACAATACATTTTAATTAAATAAATTACCACAATGGATTTATACGACATTCTTCTCAAATTATATGGGTTTTAAATGTTAACAAAAATGTCAGTTTAGTAAACTTGTTAAATTAAAGCTGCACTATGGAACTTTGGGCTCTCTTGTGACATATGTGGTTAAAACCTAAAATTGCAAGCAACTTGTGGAGGAACATCATTTGCGTTTTGACACTGCTCTTCTGTGCAGATGAATCTCATGGTTTGAGGTTACCTGCTTTGTGTGAGTTCACTCAGATATCTTCACCTGCAGAGCCATATTGTGATATTTTCATGTTGATATTATGTTATTTGTTTAAAAAAAATATTTATTAGATATTGCTTGCTTTGAAGAGGATAAAAACACTCTTATTTAAATATTGTTTTTATAATTATCAACATGTTTTATCCATTACACATTAATGTTTATATTGTACTACACTTTTTTTATTATTTAATTTAAGAACTCAATCTCGTGATATGTCTGATATGAGTTCAACTACAACTAAAGGGGGTTAATTAAAAAGGAGGATGCAATAACCGGCTTGACAATATAAATAATTGTTTAATATAAAACTGAACCTAAAGACAAACACACACAAAGGTGTCGGACAGCTGTCCGTAAATCTCTCTCTCTCTCTGTCACACTGTCATCTTCGGTCGGCTTTTATCTCTCTCGAGGGCTTATTAGCCTGATTAGGGGCCGGGTGTGTGGAATCACGACCCCTGCCACATTCCTCCCTAGTTCTCTCAGGCCGTGGAGCCCCCAGCATGGCGTACTGATCACTGATTATGCAAACAAGATTACTTCCAGGTTTGAACACAGGATTTGAAACCATGTCTTCCACACTGCTGTCGCAAAACACTTCGAGTGGTGCCAAAAGGGAAGGTGAACACACTTGAACTGATGCAAAAATGTCTGATAGTAGATTGTGCTTGTCAGTGAGTAAGCATAATATGTCAGATTGTAGGGTATTGGAACTCTCGGAAACAACATTCCGGCTTCCTTTGGGATCATTTTGGCATCCTAGCATGTTCCAAAAATGTTCATTTTAAGTGGACATATCAATAATTACAACTAACAAAAAATCATTTCATGACCAGACAGGAATAATTATTTATTCTAAATGAAGTTCAGAAAATAAAACTGAAAATGAAAAATGTACCTTCTCGTTGTATCTGCTGAAAATATGTCTATATTGTACATTTCTATGTATATTCAACTGTAAGCAAATTGTAAGCAAATGTACATTTCGTCCCTGTCTGATGAAAGGCATGTATCTCCAAAATATTAATTATATGAAAATAACATTAGCCACTTTAGCATAAATATAATTCTATCATTACACATCTGTTAGTGAACCTTTGATATTATAGTTGGACTTACATGGACTGACATTTTGGTTAGCAAACGTAGACATTAGATAAACGTTTTCTTATCATGGTTTCCATTGACGCATGTTGAGTCACAGACTCCAGTCTAACTGTTTGTGTTCCCAGAATTTATATTTGGATATAATCTGAGCTTTCACTTACTATCTTAGATTGAAATCAGTTTTATGACTAGGTTTTATTCCGGTTATTGAGTGGACAGTTAGGTTTCGAGATGCGGTTCGGGTCCAACGCCTAAATTGCTAAAGATAGAAATAGCTCACAATTTCTCAAAATGTTTATGGCTGGTATAGTCTACTTTTTAATGCCACCTGACATTGTGTGTGCATGAATGGCTTTGGTTGAAATAACAGCCAGCAGATGTAGGCAATCCTCTCACTATACTTCAAACTAAAAATCTAATATTTTATTTACACAAATCAATGCTTTTGGACTCCTTTCATAGTTGTGCATATTTTTAAATCCTTTTCAAAGAACAAGAGCAAATACTTTACCTTGATGGTCAAGTTATATATGATCAGACGCTACAGTTGAAGCTCTTCAAAACATAAGGGCAGGACTTTGGTTTTGATGGAGAATTCTCAAGGCCAATGGAGATACTTGTTAAACAGATAGCCTTATTAAAATAATTTAATTGGTAATTTTTATGCACTATTTAAAAAGTAGGGTAATTTAGCACATTACGATAACTTGTGGTGAAAACCTTTAATATATTTAACAAGAAAATACATGTACTTTTAGATTAAATATTGTTAAAATTAATTTGTTTCATTTATTTATTTATTTTTGCCAGATAAATGTTATAGTGACCTTGTAATTTTTGGTGAAAAATAGTAAAACATAATTTGATTATGTTTTATCTAAATAGTTATATTTGGAACTACATCTGAGAAACAGGTCTCTTTCTCCTCTAAACATTCTCAAAACAGAGATATGGTTACAATCTCGAAACATTCTCTGAATTATGGGGACAATAGAAATGTCCTCATAAACCACATTTATAGCATAATACCCTTGTAATTACCAGTTTGTAACCTAAAAATATGTCCAAACAACAAACACACACACACACACACACACACACACACACACAAGCAACAGGAAATCATCTCCAACACAACATGGAGGGCAGACACTCTCAGTACACCACAAACGTTGCAGTCCTTTTCAATTAGGAATCCCCTGCTCCACCTGGTACAAGGGCAGTCAAGCGCAGACATGCTGTGGAGATTACTACAGCAATCACACTGCATCTTAATCTCTCTATCACCCATGGCCAAATGAGAGAGGGCAAGACAAAACAACACAACACCACACAGCACCACACATATCTCAATAATTGCATGGTAATATCTGTGTGGCAGCGAGGCATGATGACGAAGTGAGGAAATAAAAGAGAGAGAAGCAGGTGAGGATGGCGAGAGGGCTGTGTGTTGAAGGTGAATTGATGGCCAATGAGCTGTGATGGATGATGGTAAATGTGGTCAAATCAAATAAATCTGAATAATTTGATCATTTGTATGAAGGGGAGGTGAATTGGGAGAATGGAGTCTGACATTTGAGACTGTGCTATTGGGGCTCATGGTGGGTACTTCCTGTTCAACAGGCAGAGCTGAAGATCCATCAGTAGAGCAGTAATGGTGGTGATAAAAATGTTCAATACCATCAGCAGTTCGCCAAGAATGGTGCCTTCTAGGCTGTTTGAGATACGCCAACCTAACAGCATATTAATCAGAGTTTTTGTCCGATCATCATGCCTCACCCTCTGTGGGTTCAAAATGCTGCTCGTCATAACTGTATATTACAGTTTTTCTCAATCACTTTGGCTATTTTTTTTAAACAGACTTAATATTCTCTAAACTGTAAGTCCAATTGTCACAACTGTTTTTTGGGACATCAAAACTCTATTCCATGTCCGCAAAATGTAGTAACTCATACAAAACATTTAATTCATGATTCAAAACCAAGTTATTGTGTCAGTAAATTGGCCAATGCTACAAAAATAATATATTATCATTGTGTGAGCCGTACTGGTCAAACTGTTTAGATGTTTTTTCACCATGGCAGTCAACCCTGGAAATGTTTGCTATATACGAATTTCATTTTTGTTCTAGTTTTTTGTTTAAACTCACTGTTTACTGTCCTATACAAGAATGCCAGTTTTGTCTAGCTGAAAGCTATTGTGTATCACACACAGCTTTTTGATACCGATTTCAACATTAAGTAAAAGCTTACTGGGAAAAGTAAAAACAACTAAACAAATGCAACAATTAAAAAAACCTGCGATAGTTCTGTAAAAAACAATAAATTGTACCTCCTCACATTATGTAACACTACAAGATCCCATCTTATTGGTGGACATCCTGTCGCTCTTGTTGGTCTGGCCAGAGATTTAGCAGATATCACAAACTTTCTATATCATAGATATTTATGGAATATACATGTATGTCTGACAGATATTGATAATTGAATGGATAATATTGCATGTGATGGCTCACACGATGAAAGCATTTTTAAAAGTTGTGAAGAGTATGACAATTTCGCTGAGAATCAACTCTTCAGTTCTGATCAGCAAGCCATGTCCATTTCGTTATTGTGCAAACTGCGGTTGAGAAAAACTGTAAACATCGAACAGATTCGGATTTCAAGCTTGACGCTGGAAACTTATCGCATCGTTTCTGGCTAGGACATGGTGTAACCTGAGATCACAGAAGCACAGAATATAATATCCATTCCAAGAGCACCAATGGTAAAACAGGAAAAACAGACCTCAATATTTTCACCACTCAGGCACCTCCTGCCTCTAATTTCCCTCTACTCAAAACTTTACATGAATCTAAAGTCCATGGAGGTGTGTAGTTACAGCTCAGTGTGTCCTCTTTTGTCACACTGACAATGTTGACAGAGGCACAAAGGAGTCTTATCTGAGAATAGGCAAATATTTTAAATCCTCTACTCCCTTTTCTGTTTGAGCATCAGATAGCTTAAATGAAAGAGCCTAGGCGCTGAGATGGCAGGGCTTAGTAAGATACAGTAATTCTCCTTTAATCAGGATGCTTTTTTTCATTTCTAATATCACACCCCCTCATTAAAGAGGATTAAATATTGCCTCTGCAGCTCTAAAAACTGACTTTCCCCAAACCAGTGGGAGAGAAATGGAGAGAAAGAGAGAGAGAGAGAGAGAGAGAGAGAGAGAGAAAAAAAAACAATGGAATTTTACTGAGGCTTTGTAGCCAGCTCTTTCACTTGCACAGCCAAATTGAGAATTTTTGCAACCACCCCATAAAGGTCAGAGGCTCTGCCCAGTTTTCTTTTCCATACATTTTCATTAAAAAGTAGAGAACCTGGATGAAATTTGTGTTCATAACATTTACAAGATGTAAATTACAAGATTTATGCAATGCAAAACTCTTCCTTGTTGTAGCTTGAGCATGTACGTAACTACTGTTTTGTTTTTCAGGGGACATTGCCCTTTGATAATTAACCATGTACCGAATACTGTTAGTTGTGTAAATCAAGTTTAGGACTTGAATAAGATGATGAAGTGAAATTTGGATGATGCTTTGCATGAATGAAAGACAAATAAGCTTTCCATTCCCAGTTGCTATGCTTTAAAATACCAAACTTTGTCTTACAAAGCCTGTCTACCACACGTTTATTATCCAGAGAGGTGTTTTGTTTTGCATATGAGAGATTGGATTTTCTTTCTTGGTTGTGTAGTCTCATTTAGATCCATGGTATGGAACTATCGAGGTCATGAAAGTTTTTGCAGCCTCCTATTTTTTTTTTTACTTTATTATGATATAACTGACACTGCAAAAAGTGCAGAGTTTTACTTCTTTCTACAGATTAAACCATAAAGCACATGGATATTTTCAAAAACCTCTATATTTCTCATTGTTTCTAGTGCTTTTTGTTTATATGGACTTCCCCGTCTGTCACTCATTTCGACGTTGTACCGAATATACCTCTGATCTATGAAAAAAGACCAGTGAGAAGTTGGCTGACAGAATATGCATGTCCCACCCCCGGACATATGGGTACAAAGGGAAATGCGTCTGTTTCATTCAGGAATTTTCTACGGAGCCGATGGTCGTGTATGCGGTGAGCTGCGAATCACACACCTCTTCCTCTTACCTCTGAGCGATCTGCTGTTGGATCTACAGCGCACTTCAGCGGCTTTCTCCTTCTTTGCACGGCAGTGCAGTTTGCCCTTGGGCGCTTTGACAGCGCAAACTATAAGAGTGTTTGTAAAAGAGTGATTTTCTCTAAAAGAGTGATTTTCTATAAAAGGAGTTAGTTTCTCTAAAAGTGCAAATACAAAGCTGGCGTTGAACGTCCTTATCAGGACGCGTCTTTTTAAAGACGTCTTTCCACCTCTGTGTAGTTTCTGGATGCGGTTGATATCTCTCCACTTCTGACAGTCATAAAAGCTGCCTTGTGTGCCTGGGCTGCGATCACACGCAGTCAGTGTTTTATGAATGGTTCATGTTCTCAGTGCGAGAACATAGCCAAGGCAGCATTGCTGTCATGAGAGAAAGCCACTTCAGCCGCCCCCCCACACCTCGCCTCCTTCCTACGGGATTGGGGCAGGCGGCGTGGGTGATTTAGGCGATTTGGGGATAATGATGGGCTCGGTTTCGGCGGGTAAATCCCCTCGAACCACCCGCATCCCCGGCACGCTTGCTTCCGTCCAAGCCCGAGATGAGTGCGGCTCGCTTCACGGCCAGCCGGCATTCTCCATTGAGCCCCCGGAATTGGATGATGACATCCAATTACAGCTACAGCGGCATTTGATGCTGATGACTCGCCTGGGCCGCCACTTTCGGGTCTGCTTGCCCAGTTTGAGGCTGACGCGCAGAGGTCCACTATGCTTTCCCGGGCTGCCGCGAGCGCAAGGCTGGACTGGAAACCTCCGCCCCCCCCTCACGGCTACTTGATTGGTTCCTCGGGCATGTGCGCCACCCCACACAAACCCCCCCCCCCCCCCCTCCCCCCGTTCCTTTCTTCCCGGACGTGCATGACGAGTCGAGTAAGCCGTAAAGGGCACCTTTTACTGCCCAAAACCGGCTTCCTCGCTCCTCCGCTCTCACTACTCTCGACGGTGGAACGGTCCCAGACCAATTTCGCCCTGCATGCCATAGCCCCTCCTGCAACCAACACCAGGCCAAAGCACTTCAAAATCTGCACTTGGGTAGTCCTGTTCCTGATGTGCTACAAGAACTGCGCTCAATAACCGATTGTGCCATCCGGGGCCACGAAGGTCCCAGCGCCGGCACTCGGACGGGCGATGGCCACACTTGTCGTCCAGAAACGTCATCTATGGACTGGACCTGGTCGAGATACGAGAGGTAGACAAAGCATGCTTTATCAAATGCCCCTGTCTCCCAGCTCCATCCATTCGGCGGCACCGTTGACGAAGTGCGCTGTAGATCCAACAGCAGATAACTCAGAGGTAAGAGGAAGAGGTGTGTGACTCGCAGCTCACTGCATACACGACCATCGGCTCCATAGAAAATTTCTGAATGAAACAGATGCATTTGTAAAAAAGCAGACGGAGGCCATCTCTAACAACATCATGCCCCATTGCACTTCCAGAACAGGCCGGGTTCTGTCTGCCCACCGAGGGTGTCCTCCTGCGGCTTCCAAAAAAAAACAAAAAACGTGCAGCTCAACCAAGAGCAGGCCCAGCTTTCAGACCCACCGAGCACCCCGTAGGAAGCGCACGCCCCCATCTCACGAACCCCTTCGAGGACCCGGAAGGTTCCCAAGCGTTCCTGAGACCGACGACCCAGAGATCGAGACTGGGAAGAGAACCTTCAGTTAAAGGTATTTTTTGCACGTTTTTCAATAATAGTGAAATTTCCTCTTTCTCTGGGTCACCTGGCACGCAAATGCCGTTCTCACGGCACTCTGCCGCCACACCTCAACAGTCCCGGCCCACTGGACGCAGACCTCTCGCCTCCAGCCCCACAACTGTTCCCCGGGCAGCCGGTTCTGACGAGTTCAGAGGAGTCCTCCATGGGACCTCCTCCTCACTCATTAACCCGCCCCCTGTCGGGTGTGCAGGGCAAGGTAAGTGCTTGGAGTCTTCTCTCAGCACCAGAGCCTCGGGACGCACCTTTGCCTCCCAACGGCGCATTACCTGCTCTGCCCCGCCAGGTACTTCAAAAATAATCTTCCCGTTAGTGCCCCTAGCACGGTGCTTGGATGCGTGGCTTTCACTTCCCAACCCGTCACGCTGACTGGCCAGGACCATCCGACTTAGTTATGCAATTCAGTTTGCCAGCCCCCCCCCCCCTTCAAGAGTGTCCGCTTTACCACAGTACATGGCGAACATGCCAATTCCCTGCATGCGGAAATCGCGACCCTCTTACTCAAGAGCCTGTCCCTCCAACCGAGATGAAGAAGGGTCTCTACAGCCCTTACTTCATCATACCCAAAAAAGGCGGTGGTTTACCACCTATCTTGGACTTGCGAGTTTTCAACTGGGCTTTGCACAAACTCCCATTCAAAATGCTCACGCAAAAACACACCTCGATGACTGGCTCATCCTGGCCCACTCCCGAGAGTTACCATGTGCCCACAGGGACCAGGTGCTCAGGCACCTCAGCAGTTTAGGGCTTCAGGTCAACAGGGAAAAGAGCAAGATCGCCCCAGTTCAGAGCATCTCTTTTCTCGGCATGGAGTTAGACTCAGTCTCAATGTCAGCGTGCCTCACCAACGAGCGTGCGCAGTCAGTGCTGGAATGCCTCGCCGCCTTCAGGCCAGGCACTGCGGTCCCTTTAAAACTTTTCCAGAAGCTCCAGGGGCATATGGCGTCCTCCACGGCAGTCGCATCACTGGGGTTGATGCATATGAGACCGCTTCAGCACTGGCTCCAGACTCGAGTCCCGAGATGAGAATGGCGCCGCGGCACGCACCGTGTGATGGTCACCCCTGCCTGCCGCCAAACATTCAAACCCTAGACAGACCTCTGCTTTCTGCGGACAGGAGTCCCCTTGTAGCAGGTGTCCTGACGCATCTTAGTCATGACCGACACCTCCAAACTGGGTTGGGACATCGTGTGCAATGGGCACGCAGCCGAGGGCCGCGCTGCACTGGCACATCAACTGCCTAGAGTTGTTGGCTGTACTTTTTGCCCTGCAGAGGTTTCTCCCACTAGTTCAGGGCAAACACGTCTTGATCCGATCAGACAGCACCACCACGGTGGCGTACATAAAACGCCAAGGCGCCGTATGCTCAAGTCGCTGCACGCCACTCACATCCCCGGAAACCTCAATGTGATGGCGGACGCGCTATCACAATGCTTGCCCTGTGGAGAGTGGAGGCTTCACCCCCAGTCGGTCCAGCTGATTTGGTAATGGTTCTGCAAGGCTCAGGTAGACCTGTTCACCTCCCAGGAGACCTCCCACTGCCCGTTCTGGTATGCCTGAACAGAGGCTCCCCTCGGGGTAGACGCACTGGCACACAGCTGGCCCACGGGGCTACGTAAGTACGCATTTCCCCCAGTAAGCCTTCTTGCACAGGTCCTGTGCACAGTCAGGGAGGATGAGGAACAAGTCACTCTGGTGGCTCCCTATTGGCCCACCAGGGCTTGGTTCTCGGACCTCGTACTCCTTGTGACAGCCCCTTCCTGGCAAATTCCACTGAGGAAAGACCTTCTTTCTCAGGGACGGGGCATGCTCTGGCATCCGCACTGAGACCTCTGGACCCTCCATGTCCAGCCCCTGGACGGGACATGGAAGATTTAGCTGATCTACCAAGCCGGAGCCCCTTCTACCAGGCAACTTTACACCCTGAATTGCCGCTTGTTCGCGAATTGGTGTTCTTCCAGAGAGCTCTTTCTCTCTCTCAGCTCTTTGTCTGCCTTGGTGGACAGCGGAACGGGAACGCTGTCTCCAAACAGAGGCCTTCCCACTGGGTAGTTGACACCATTACATTGGCCTATCACACCCAGACCGTGCCCCTCCCCTTGCTGAGCTGAGCACACTCGACAAGAAGTGTTGTGTCCTCGTGGGCACTGGCCAGAGGCACCTCCCTAGCAGACTTATGCTGAGCAGTGGTTTGGGCAACATCCAATACATTTACGAGATTTTACAATCTCAGGGTTGAGTCGGTTTCGTCCCGTGTTTTTCTCAGGTCCGAGGCAGTAGAACTCGGTAACGCGCTAACAAACTGTCCGGGTAGACCGCTTGCAGCTAGCGCCCTTTCCCTCCACTGAGGTAAAATCGTGCGCTTTTTCTTCCAGGTGATCCCATTCGCTTGGCTCCCTGGATGACTCCTCCCTAGCCCTCTGGGTCTGCAATTCAGTGGAGGAATTCACTGACCCCATCCACTGCGGGTACTCAAATCTACCCTGTACTGGAATAGGTGCTCCACAGGTCAGGGCTCCTACATGGACTTCCACCCTGTGTGTATTTTCCGCGGTACGGTACCCTTAGGAGCAGACCCGCGTCTCCCTTGGGCAGTTCCCACTGTCCCAAGGTCGTTGTGTCTATAGCAACTCCTCCCTCCGAAGAGGCGGGAACTACCACCATGCCACTTCCCCCATGTGACCTAAAAGCACATGTGGTGTATTCACCACTCTTACCTCCCCCTCTCTGGGCAGGTGTGGTCTCCGCAGGCTCTTTTCCCTCTGAAAGAATAGGAAACTGGGTAAGACCCCCTTCCCCGGTGCATGTAAGGGCCCCAGGCGTTGACTCTATGCGAGAAACATAGAGAGAAAAGAGGCCCGGCTAGGCTCGACCCGTTCCAAGGTTGGTAAGCATTGCCTTGTTCCCCTGTCTAGGGTAACTATAAGGATTCCGACAACTTTATGGGGCATTGGGGAGGGGTACATCCAGTCTGATACAGCTGGTAGTTTTGGCACGTGAAGTACCTGCTCGCTCCTGTGTCAGCAGTACACGTACATGGCTCAGCGCATGGCGTGATTTAAATTGGACCCCTAGTGTCGCTTCTTCGACACAACATCGAAGTGAGTGACAGACGGGGAACGTCTAGGTTACGGATTATAACCTCCATTCCCTGATGGAGGGAATGAGATGCTGTGTCCTCCTGGCCACGTTGCTGAGCCGAGCCACTGTTGTGGCCAGCCATTTCTGGCTCCTCAGAAAAATTCTGAATGAAACAGACGCATTTCCCCGCCTTTGTACCCGTATATCCAGGGGCAGGACATGCAAATTCTGTCTTCTCATTGGCCTTTTTTCATAGATCAGAGGTATATTCGGTGCTCAAGAGAGACCCCTAGTGTTGCTTCTTCGACACAACGTCTCGTTCCCTCCATCAGGGAATGGAGGTTACGTCAGGGAACGGAGGTTACATCCGTGACGGTTTTGTTTAAATTTGGTCCCATATAATTTAAACCATTTTGAAGGAAATGCGCTCAAGAGCATTTGGAAATCAACTACATTGTGGTAATGTGAATTCTTCATTATGTGGAAGGCTAATAAATGATTAAAATTAAATTCACTTCTGCAAAGTACACAAAAGTCCTCAGACTGAGAAATTCTGTTTGCAAATATTTCGGTACAAATTGTAATTTCCTTGAGGGTCTCTCTGGAAATATGTGTCTGTTAGCCATTGGCACTTTATAAATGATTCAAATATAAATCAGCTATTCACTTCACAGAGAAGCTTTCAACAAGTTTGAGCATCTATTGAGCACCTAACCCCTGAGATACTCAAAGTTAAATGTATATTGAGCACCTAACCCCTGAGGTACTAAAAGTTAAATGTATGCATTGAGAGAAAATAAGATGTAATCCCTAACAACATTAAACCTTTTTTGAATTATACATACACCTGTCTGTACCAAATGTTTAGTAGCACACAATTATGCCATCTTTATCCTTTGCCGTGAGATTAGAAAATAATTCTTAATTAAAAAGTACAACATTTCCTCACATTTTGGTGCCAGAACAGTCATTGTTTTTCATATGTGTAGTTTTCAGTATTTTAGTTTGTTACAGATGTAAAAGGTATAAAAAAATTTTTTTTTACCTGTCTGATATGTTGCACTTAAGCAGGGAAGAAATGTTCCTCCACTTTACAACACTTTACAATACTCCACTTTGATTGCCAATTTTTGTACAGTGGTAAAATATGTTTTTATTGACTAGCTCTCATTCAGTCTTGGACAGTGTAATACTGCATGTCCAAGTCTATAAAACCAATGCTGATTAGAGTTATGGCAAAATAAATACCCTTCATTTCATTCATTTAATATTTAGTCCTTTCAGATTGAAAACATTTATACATAAAAATGATGCGATCCAAAGTGCATTTGAACAGTATTGAAACACTTTCTTATGATGTGTTAAGATGAGTGCACACTGTATTTTTTTCCACGATTCTGCCGTCCGAGACAAATTTCAGGAATCTTAAAGGATTTCTCTCGTTGCAGGGCAAAATCGGCAATCTTACAACGTTCAGTGTGACATGTTCACAGACGGCCGATTAATAGCCTTTGATATGATCTTCAGCCTCCGACCAAGTACTGGTAGTGTCAGAAATTTAGCATCGTAGCCGTATAGTGTGACTGCTATTACGACATGATGAGATATTCCGCTCCTCTCTCACACCCGAAAGAAAGGTCCGTTTGCACCACCATATCTGCATTTGTGCCCAGTTATCACTCTACTCAAGCACTTTCAATGTTTTTACCTCTTTTCATTTTATATAAAATGTTTTAATAAATAAATAAGCAGAAAATACTTTTGAGAAAAGTGTAACACGTCAGCAATATGAAAGCAATATTCTCTGAATTAAATAAATAGCTTACAAAACGAAAATAAATAAATGATTGCATTTTCTAGTTATTTTTCTTAATATTTATCATGCATTTTCTTTACAACGTTATTATAATTACTATTTTACTTTTAATAAATTTACATTAAACATGTGTAAATGTCTTTAGTTAAGATTCACATCACTCCAAATTTATAAATAAATAAATAAAATAGAAGGATTGAACAATTTATACTGGGAAGTATTTATGGGACGTTTGAATCCAAATCAGCAAATAAGAGTTGGATACAATTATAGAAATCTATGTCATGTTCCATAGGGAATTTGTAAGCGTGGTATATTATCAGCCTTTATGAATTTTCGATAATTTGATTGGCCGATAGGTTAGTAATCTAAAAAAGGAGAAAGACATACTATGACCACCTTTTTTGTTTTCTCCAATGTGAATGGAGAAGTTTGTAATTTTCTGTGCCACAAGTCTTTTTATTTCCACAATGAATATTTGCTTGTGGTAGCTCATTATTACTGTAGGCTACCTCCCTCACTTGCATTATTCTCAACGTCTGTAATTTTTTGTATTTGTGATCAAGTCTTTTTTCTTGTAAATGTGAGCCTATGCTCGTGATGGAAATGCTGATGTCCTGACTTTCAGAGAAAGAAAAACTATGCTCCTCAGTGGTGGGCAAATTGTGCCATTTTGCTTCTATTCTGCAACACTCCTGTAACTTGAGTCACGTTCACGGATCGGGATGATTGGGACCACAGTCGGCTACATGTGCAGTCTGAAATAATGTTGCACAGTGTGCCATGGCGATATCAATGCGTTCATATCATACAGTCTGACAAGCAACAATCGTAAAGGACTACTATAAATCGTACTGTGTGCACCAGCACATGGTAAGTTTGGAGCAGAAGAAATAGAAATAAACCTTGAGTAAATTGTCAGCTTCATGCTAAGCTAAAATGCTATTGCTAGCCATTTTACATGCACATGTTACCAGGCATGATTATATTGTATTTTTCAAGAAAATTCACGTTGGATCATAATTAATTTTTGTTCTAGTAAGACCGTTGATATTAGGGCAAAAATCATAATCATTTTCCTGTAAAAATATCTAAAAATCCTTAAAACAAGATCAGTTAGATTTACCTTGTAGGTCTGTCATCTGTAGTGGAATACATTTAAAAAGTAACCCTCTGACCTGTGACTATACGTATGTCTTAAATAGAAAATCCCCAGTTAGTTTTTAGCAAGTCTGTTAAACTCACTCTATCTGGTGCTGAGTTACACACTGTCTCCTTACAAAGAGCATCTCACATTGTATTATATTAGTAGGGACTTCCTTACAGGAATTGTGGATGGGGTTCAAGTTTGCTGAACTTTGACACAAATTTGCAGCATTGATTAATAAGAAGTTGATTGTTTTGGCAGTGATCTCTTTGTCCTTCATATATAGCTACCTTGAATATTAACAGTAGACGAGAAAAAACAAAAATATTGGTGAGTTTCTTTATAATTTAACTCTCCCAGAGTATAAATTTGATAATTTTATAAAAATATATATATATATATAATTTGTTATATGATTACCATATTCATTAGGGGCCAAGCCTCAAAGGGCCCTATTGCATCCGTTAGTGTATCTCTATTATTAGTATTATTATTCTGGCGGGAAGTAGAACCGTACGTAGGAAAATGATTAATTTGGCACACTGATAGGGGTGGTCATGAATAGCCACATACCAAATCTGGAGTATCTAGGACATACTCTATTGCCACCACCATGCCAAAAAATTATATTTTCTTTTGGGCATATCTTTTGAATTGTTTGTCATAGTCCATAATTATTTTGTATTTTTGTCAGATTACTCTCCTCCTGATGATTCCAATGGACCCTTACATTAAAACTCCACCCATAACAGTGTCCGCCATCTTGAATTAGGATGTTTACAGTTTAAGGCTTTCATTTCTTTTAAACTTGGTCTGATTTTCCCAAATGGCTCAAGCTGCACAGGTATTACTTCACTTCATTTAGATTTTTGCAATTGTTAAAAAGTTACAGCACCGTGAAGTTAATGAGGTCGACACAAAATAGAATTTAAGGCTAAAACTCAGCAACGCTTTTTACTATCGAAACCAAACTTGGTAAGCTTCATCAAGACAATGATCTGTGTGTACATGCAGAGTTTGGAGGCAGTGATACCAATGGGTCAAGAAATGTGAAAATTTAGTTTTTGTCCATAACTTTTGAACCGTTTGTCCTAAAATCATGAAACGTTGGTGTCTCAGCATTGTCAGATTTGAATGAAAATGTCTATGCTTCATTAATATCATGTCCTGAGGATACCTGAGCAGTTTGGTTACAGCGCCACATAGTGGTCAAAATGCTTATTCAATATTAGCTAAAATTTTGGTGTATTATTGCATCCTTAAGATTTCAGAAAATGCAGAGATACATTTAAAAATGTATTTATTTACTGTTTTTTGTATTGTTTCTTTTTTATCTATTTATTTATTTTTTAAGCCTTTTGCCTCTCAGCTTGGAATGTCTCTTTAGCACTTCTACAGCTTGGTGCTTCATAGTGCAGTGGTCTATGCACTATGTACGTCTGCACGACATAACTATGAGGCATGGTGATTGAAAGGGTGCTGGTTCAAGCCCAATTCCGGGTATGTTGAAAACAATTTAAAAGTTGCAATGAACATCATATCCTGACTGTTCTTTCTTTCAGTTGTGTTTGATCTCAACTATATCAGCTCTCCATTGGAATATTATTATAAAAATTGTATCTTTTGAATGTTTTGCCGGATTTTAATGAAAATTAAGATGCGTCTTCGACATCAAGTCCTGAGGGTACTTGCACTGTTTGAAGACATCACACCTAGAGTTTAAAAACCCACACTTATGTGCTGACTCCAAACTAAGCTGAGTTTGGAGTCAGCACAGAAGTGTGGGTTTTTTATTGTGCACAAAACTGTAATATGGAAAGGTACTGTACAGGTTCAAACCCTGCTTGGGCTAATTGTGTACCAGTGTGAATTTGCAGAATACACCATAGCCACTCTGAGAGTGAGTAAAAAAGGGGTTATTAATGGATAGCATAGCAAGGTGCACACCTTGCTCCCTTATCCAATAAGAACCCCTTTTTTCCTCATAGGAGTGACCTATCAGCCTGAGCCACAGAGTTTATTTGTCATTTACTATGACTGTAACAATGGTTATTTGTAATTTTGTGGTAATTTTGTGTTTACTATGGTTCCCATTCATAGGACCTCTACACTGCATCGCTTGATGCCTTGGGAACACGTCAGTGGTCATGTGGTCGGAAGCCCTATATAATCACGTCAATTTATTGGCTAATGGTTCTTAAGAGGCACTCAGAAGGAGCTATGTCATGGGCTTCTTATAAGCGCTCGCCCTGGTCCCATCACTTTAGTGCACAATCCTTTTCTTAACGCATTTTGTTTCTGGCAAATCACGTCAAAGCCAGGATACATTTTTCTCCCTTTTTTGTGGCAAAATGTAGGGATGCCATTAGAAACAGCATAACTTTCTGAGCAAAACAGCAAATTTCCTATGGGGCTTTCTGCATAGCAAAGGATCGATGAGGACAACAGCGCTTCATTGAGGTTCGCATTTTCTCTGAAAACGAAATCCCCAGTGGTTCCAGTTCTATGGCTTCCATACAGTTACAGGGAAATTGGGTAATTCATATGATAGAGCATGGTTATGTCACTTAATTCAGGTGGTCATTGCTGAAATTCAGTGGGGTACTGCCTACAGTGGTTTCTGTTTAGGAAGACCATTCTTGACTCAGGAAATGCATTCCCTCTTACAGAAAGGAGCAATAGAAGAGATTCTTCCTTCTCATAGAGAGTTTGTTTTTTTTAGTTGTTATTTCCTGGTCCCAAAGATAGACGGTGACTTGCATCCCATTTTGGATTTTAGATTATTAAATTACACTCATTAATGTCATTTCAGGATGCTGACGCAAAAACAAACACTGCAACAAATAGAGCTGGAGGACTGGTATGTGACAACAGATTTGAAGGACACTTATTTTCACATTCAGATTCGCTTTTGGGGGCATCCTTCCATTCAGATTTGTTTTGGCACCACACACAATTATGAGATTCATGGATGCAGCTCTGGCCCCTTTGAGGCTTCAGGGAATCCACATTTTGAATGATCTCAACGACTGGTTAGTGTTGGCCCACTCAGAAAGTCTGGCTGCTCAACACTGAGATGTCATTCTCATACATCTGAACAATCTGTGGCTGCGAGTCAATCTAGAGAAGAGCGTCTTGTTGCCAAGGTGTGGAGCTAGACTTGCTGGCGATGAAAGCACTTCTGTTTCCAGCTCGTGTTCAGTCGTTACGTCTGTGTTTAATGATGTTCAGAGAGGGGTGTGTTCTCCCTGCGTGAATGTTTCATCTACTATCATTCTCCTGGGCATGTTGCAGGCAATACTTTTCCAGTGTTGGATGAGATTCATGAAAGGACTTCCCCACTGAGGCATGCGCTTTGCCCCCTCAAAGTGATCCGTGGTTGCTGCCAGGCACTGTTACCATGGAGACAGACCCGTTTTCTAATATCAGGCATTCCGTCAGGTGTGTTGCTGCAAAGTGATAATGACAGACACCTCCTCCGTGGGTTGGGGCCCTTTACGAAGGTCATCCAGTTTATAAAGTATGGACTGGCCAGTGGCAAAATTGGAACATAAAATGCCTGGAAATGTTTGCAGTGCTGTTGTGGCACTGAGATGTTTTCTTCCACAGATTCAGGGCAGTCATGTCTACTTCCAGTCAGACAACATAATAGTGGTGTCTTACATCAACCATCAGGGAGGTGTGTGTTCTCGTGACATGCTGTGTCTGACACCACATTCTTCTATGGGCACATGACAATGTACTGTATCTCCAGGCCATGCATGCACCGGTTGCTTGAATTTGGGGGCAGATCTCTTGTTCAGACAGGGTCTGAGACCTGGAGATTGGACATTACTCCTTTAGACTCCTTTAGATAGAGAACAAATCTGGAGGAGGTTTGGGAGAGTGGCAAAATATCACACAGCCATCTCGCCTCCGGCCCTGTTGGGCATCGATACATTGCAGCATATGGCAACCCTAGCCAGACTTATTGAAATTATGGTTTTGGCCCCTCAACAGGGACCTGTAATGAAAGATGGTTTATACCCTACTGTGGTTGATACCATTCTGAATGCCAGAGCCCCATCATGTATAAGTTTGAGTGGCATATTTTCACCTCTTTTCACAAAACGAAGATCCAGTTCACTCAGTCCTGGAGTATTTACGGGAGCATATCAGGTCTGGGGTTTCTGCAGCAATGCTCAAAGTTTATGTTGCCACTATAGTGACTGAAAAAATGCTTGTTAGGGAGACAACAAGCATTTTGATAGGGGCTTTGATAGGGAGACATTCTCTTGTCTCTCAATTTATGCGTGGAATGTGTAGGTTTTCATGGGATTTATCTGTGGTGCTAGTGGCGCATTCGGGTGCTCCCTTTGAGCCCCTTACATCTGTCTCTGAAAGTTTTGAATTTTAAAACAACCCTGGGTTCGCGTTGACATAGCTTAAGATAGTGATTTGCATGCCTTGTCAATCAATCCATTGTATATAGATTTCACACTTTTTTGGGGTATTTGCCTAAGGATGTTTCTACATTCATTTGCACCTTAATTTGAGTCAATGAGAGTGAAATTTTTGCAGATGCTGTGCACTGTTAGAGTTTTGGGAGTCTGAGTTGATCGCACTAGTCAGTGGCATAAGTCAGCTGTTTGTATGCTTTGGTCTCTATACAGAGGCTGTCTCATTGGCTTGTTAAAGCAATTTTGAGAGCTTACGAGGTGTGGTTTGCCTTCGCCTTTGGCCATTTGGGCTCATTCTACAAGGAGCGTGGCATCCTTGTGGGCTTTGGCAAGATGTGCAAAACTTATTTCAGGGTGAGTACTTATATGGAGGCCATGACATAGCTCCTTAGAGACTTCGCTTAATACTTCACCATCAGCAAATAAATTGCAGTGATTGTATAAGGCTTCAGACCACTGACCACAAGCGCCGCAGTGTCTCATTCCCACTCAGAGAACCAGGGTTACATATGTAACCGAGGTGTTTTACAACAAATAAAATGGTTAAACTATAATTACTGTAGTAAAACCACAGTTAATATGTGTAGGTAATATTTAGGGCATGCAGTGTTTCTGTTGGACTCCAAATACATTAAACACAGAAACATACATAAAAACATTCTGCCGTGATGTCCCTATATTGTATATTTGCTCTTAAATTGGGGTTCAAATTGTATCTGCCATTAGATAACCGTAACAACAGTAAATGTTCCCACCTAGGCACAAGTCAGGACAGAAGCAGCATGTGCCCAAAAGTATATTCGTAAAGTTACCATTTGAGTTATAATAATTCAACACACTAAAATGACATTGAATCATTTATTTAAATATTTAAAATTGCAGTGACTGTCCATACGTAATATTAGACTGAACTAAAGACTAGAACTACAGAAATGTCCTTAAATGGCATGATGACCAAACTGAAGAGTATCTGAAGAGTGTAAGTGTTTATAGATTAAAATGGGCAAACTTTAAAAAATGTGTTCAGACTATCTTTCTATATCAGTGGAAATTATATGTCAGAGGCCTGTTATGAAAGAATGTTATGTGAAAGTTAATTTATTTTTTTTTAACAAAACTTATTTCAAGGTTATCCAAGTATCTTGAGCCATCAGCCCAAGTGGAAGCTGCAGTAATGGGATACGAATTTTCAAAATAAATTTCATTTTGCATATTGCTTTCTGTTTAATCCCATAGCACAATAAAAGTGCACACCAGCTCATAAGAGTCATTACCAACTCTATGATTATGCTACTTATCATGTCATTCCCTTCATTGTGCTGTACAGCATTTTTTCATTTGGATTAAGGCTAACCAAGCAAAACTCCACAGTTAATAAAATGAAATAATTAATAAAACGGATTCAGCAAACATGCTCTGGATATAAGGTGAACCAGGAGACCAAGAAAGTCAGTGGGAAGGAGCCAGGTGAGTGAAAGGGGAAAAACAAAACAAACACATGAGCACTGCATGTTCACTCATTTAATTGCAGATTGTGTTTGTTTAGGCTTCTAATATCTTCTTTACTGACAAATCAGAACCATTTTCAGCTCTTAACACTGAATCATTACAGATGCTACTTTTCCTCTTCCTGTCCACACCAACTTTGCATCTTGCAGCTTAAAGAAAGTGTTCACCCAAAAATGTAAATACTGTATTTGTTTACTCACACTCATGTTGTACCAACCAGTATGACTTTCTATCTTCAGTGGAACACAAAAAGGGAAATTAAGCAGTGTGATAGCCTCAGTCACTCTTCGTTTTCATTTACTCTTTTTTGCATACAATGAAAGTGAATGGTGACTATGGCTGTCATTCTGCCCAACATTTCATTTTGTGTTCCACAGAAGAAAGAATGCTAAAGGGGTCTGTAAGTTGTAGCAACTTAATGGTGAGTAAATGATGACAGGATGTTTAGTTTTTCCTTTTCTTTGTTTGTATCGTATTATCTATTCTTTTAAGAGTTGCACAAATATCTAACTCTCTGTTGATTGCACAGCAATATTTGTGTCAGTGGATTTTAGCCATACAATGCCAACTTTAGAGCACTTTCCCTCTCCACTTGCAAAGTTAATTTAGATGAGGGGAGATACGGACCCATTATGCATGGAAAATGAGATGGGATAAGAGGTGCTGAAGGTAATTTTTTTAAGCTTTTACACTGTGAAAAATGTATCAGTGGGGTTGTAATTGCAACATAAAAAAGAGAGAATATTTTCACCAAATTAATCTGTTTGTTAATTTACATACCAACTTAATATCATTAGTTGCAAACACAAAATTCTTATGGTTAAATATTGTATGTATTATCTTTTGAGTAATCTCTACAAAGCTTTATAGGTGTGTGGAATTTAAATATAGTATTTAAGTTACATTTACTTAAAAGACTTGACTGTTGAATTTGAATGATGCAAATTGGTTTAAACAGCAGGACACATGTCTCTACAGCAGACTATGCAGTGAGATATTTGCAATTTTGAAGTTTGAACATATGTAGTGACTGCTACAATGACATGCATGTTGCCAAAAACCTGTAAAAGGTATACATCTATGCAAATATGTTGTGTAAAAAGAATGTAAATAGTTTAATGTGTATTTCTTATATAAACTTATTTTCCACCATAGAACTTTTTTTTTTTGGACAATTTTATGCACAAAGTTCAGTTTCAAGATGAGAAAAAGCACTCCAATGTGTTTATGCTTCAGTTACTCTGTGTCACCTTTCATTAAAGCCAAAAATTATGTGTTCCAAAGTAGTAGCATTTTATCCTAGGTATAGTTACCAATGGTCCTTTAGTGGGAACTCTACAAAGACTTCCATGCATTTTATGGATTATTTACTACCTAACGTTCATTTCTATCCCCTACCCCTAAACCTAACCCTCACAGAAACCTTTTTGCATTTTTTAATTTTTAAAAAAAAATGTTTAATATGTTTAATAAGCAATTTCCCACAAGGTAGGTGATCTCAGGTTTTACTATCCTACACTCTTCCCAATACTGTAAAATTAGACAAAGCGCCTTATCAAGGCATACCCAAAGCAAATTTAAAGCTGTTTTTGAACAGTTTAAAGTACATGCATGGTTTAGGACTCTTTTGAAAGGTGACACTCTGAGGTTTGTTCCCCAGCAGAATCACTGTAAATGCTACTTGTTAATAAAAGTTTGAACATATTTAAATATATATTTTTTTTCCCGCCTGATTTTGTTTTTTGTTTGCATACAGATGCCTGCAGATGACTATAACTGGGAGCTATTAGCTGGAAATCATAGTGGGACAACAGTATGATGCCTTACCTAGTCCAAGTTCAAATTTTATAACAATTCTACAGAAAATGAATATTTTACACATGTTTTTCTAAGGGTATGTCCAGGCATTTTCCAGAAGTGCCTTTTGGATACTCTAAACTAGGATATAAAAACAAGTGTGTGTGCATGTGTGTTGTTTTGTTTTTCCATCGGGGCTTGCTGTAGCTGGGTTGAAAATGCATGAGCACCATATGTGGTGGCCAATTCATTCGAGAGTTGCAACGTGCTGCATCAAATAAATGCGGGAGAAGTTCTGAACTTTAAACTTTAACTTGTCTGCGTTTCTTATTTTATTTTTATTATATACAATTTAGGCAAACCCGATATGAATGCTCTGTTACTTTAAAGTTCTCACGAAAGAGTCAAATCAACAGGAAAAAAATTTAAGGATCAAATTATATAACACATTTACTTAACAATGATTTAACATAGTTACATAAGGTATGCTGAGGCAAAATGCTTTTTAAATGAGCTGATTCATAAATGTATGATGAAATGTAAGAACATTTTGTTAATGCCTAGTCCTGCCATAAATCAATGATTACCTGCCTCTTGAGTTGTAAGCAATATCATTTTGCTTGATTTCTTTTATTCATTCAGCCAAGGAGCTTTAGTTGTATAGCTGTTTGTTCTCTGTCATTTGGATTAAATATGCTCAATATGCTCTTGTGTGTGTTTGTGTCAACGGGTTGGAAATGCAGACGTGAAAGGAAAAAATTTACATTGTATGTCATTATGTACAATTTCAAATCTTTCTTTGTCAAGATATGAAGGGATAATTGACTGTAGAATTACAGAAAATTTATGAACATTCGAGGTGTTAATCCAGACGCGAAGAGCAGTGACCGCTATACCACAGGTGTGCATTAACTTTAAAAACTTGGACGGTTTTGATTACGTTTTTCTGCTTTTTTTTTTGTTTTCTCAACACATTTTCAGGTTTTTATCTTGGGTTGATAATTTTCTGTATACATGTAACTAGGGATGTCCTGATCGGGGATCGGCAGACAGACTGATCACCTTACTCTGATCAAATCAGCTGAGCACAATTTGCGGCAGAGCGTAAACTGACAAATAACTTTTGAACAAGAAAGAGAAAACTGTCCAACACCCACTTGCAATATCTGCAATTCGATCGTTTCGCAAGGTGGAAGCTATAGAGCTGCATTCAATACAACCAATTTGATATGACATCTTAAAACTATGCATGCAAAGGAATACAGCGAGTTCACTAAAACAACACAGGAAAAGGCTTCTGTGCCGAAGCAACAAACACTGGACAAAACTGTTAAAAGGAAGGAAAAATATCCCCGAGAGAGCGAAAAAGCCAAAATGATTACAGAGAAAGTGGTTGAATTCATAGCTTTTGACAAGCAGCCCATCTCTGCGGTAGAGAATGCACGTTTTTGGCGTCTTTTGGAGCTTTTGGATCTGCGCTATGCCCTGCCGTCTTGACACTACAATTCAGGCACCACCTTACAAGAGCTGTACAGTAAGGATTGTGACAACATACGAGGTGATTTAAAACAATGTGACTGCTGTTAGTTTTACAACAGACATTTGGAGCTCTGACGTTTGCCACATGTCATTGCTCAGCCTCACTGCACACTGGATTGATTCCTCCACTTTCAAGTTTCAGCGTGCAGTATTAAATGCACACCAGTTTTGTGGGTCTCATACAGCCGATCATGTAAAACAACTCTCACCCGCAAGGGAGGATGCTGAAACAAGTACATGTTATTTTGCCTGACAATGAAAGGAATATGTTTTGAATTTGTTTTATTGGATACATTATTGTTGAACTTGGGCCTGTTCAAGTGTAATTGCGAAATTTTGAATTAGTTATAGTTATGGAATAAATTCTTTGTTGTGACTATTCAAGTCAAGCTGTTTACACCATTTGTAAGTGTAGGGTAAACGTACCTATTAAGCTCAAGTACCCATTAAGAGCACTACCATCTTTGAGCTCAGTTTATAAAAAGAAAAAGCAGTGTATTATCCCATTTGATGTTTTAACCAATTGATGTGTTTGTTACTACATACCTCCTGTAATTTTAAACCAATCAGACCATTGCACACTGAGATATGTGTATCTATGTATTCACACTGTCTGGCGGCCTTTTTGAAAGCTGTCTAAAAACTTTCACCAGAAGAGGAGCCCCTCAAATGTGCATTTTTTTATATGTTTAAGCCTTTTTTTGGGGGCAAGTACATCTACTTATTGCAAAATTAAGAGATTAATGTTTAGACTTTTGCATATTTTAACCTGAAACCTGGATGTGGGAAATAATTACAGTTAGATCTAAAAGATAGTTTTAGCAACATAGCCCAGATGCTACAGAACATAGCTAGCTTACTAGCTGTATAAGATTGTGTGCTGCACTAATATATTACTTCACAGGCATTAATGGCTTGTACTTTTAAATCCATAATATTATAATGTTACATTTTATTGATAGTCTGTGGTTTTAAACTGCTGTAATTTTTAAAGAATTCATATTATTGTAAGGTGATCTTAAAGGGTGCACTACTATGACAATCACACAGCTTCAGTGTGACATCAATTAGAAAAAGTATAATTTCATAGATATTGTCAATAATAGTTGTTCATATTAAAATTGGTATAAACTTAATACATGACCTAGATTATTTATTTATCAAAATATTTTCCTTTTCATGTAATATTTATTAATTAACTAATTTGTGCTCCAATTAAGCACAGTGTGCTCCCTTTAAGCTAATCTGCATTGAACGTCTATGTAAATACGTAATAATCAGACTTTAAATGTTAACTGATGGTTGTCACTAAGTTAATCTTCATAAAATGATTAATAAACTCATTTTCACAGTCTTAAGATGACAAAAGCTAGACGAAACTATAGTGCAGGACCCTTCTACTTGAAGAACCACCAAGAGATAGACGATCTCTACAAAAAGAAGAGAATATAAATTCTCTAAATTCTAAATAAAGTTGACATTATGAAGAGGCTTCATAATGTGGCTAGTTTCTGTGTTCATCCCCATGAATTAAATGTTTTATTGTTTTGTTTTGTTATTTGTTTGTTCAATATGTGTTACTTAGCTGAACGTGGACTATTCTAGATGTTGCAATGAGTTTGAATGACACGTCACTATGAATAGGATAGGCTACCTGATCAAAATGAATGCCTTGTTGCTTGATTTTACTGTTCTGTTTTTTTGTGATTGACTCTGTACCTTCAAATAAAATCTTTTCAATCATTGCTTAAAAAGGTTGTTTAAAATAAACAAGATTTTATAATAAAACGTGTTGTGAGCTTATTGGGAACAGGGGTGTGCTTAAAGGGTACACAAACGTACCCATTAAGCCCAGTCAGACTTTGCGTTTAATGATGTACATTTTAATTTAAATGCTTTTGTCATTTAAAATAAAATAAAATATTGTTGTTTAAGAGATTAATATTTTATTTTAACATAACTTTTTGTACTAAAACCAATATCCTGTGCCCTAAAAATGTCTCAATGTAGATTTTGGTGAGCTTAATAGGTACGTTTACCCTATATAAGATTATATTCATCCATACAAAACTGCATATTAAAAAGTTAAAATAAGCTATTTCACCATTATAAGAAGAAGTTTTATGTGAGTTTTATAAAAATGCTAGCTGCACTAAGTTAAATGCTGAAGACATCTGCCTATAACATTTTCAAGCCAAACCAACTTGGAAATTCATGAATAGATTTTCTTTGCATATCACAAAACTGAATAAAAAAAAGGATTTTTTTTTTCATATCAGTTTATTAGCCCTTAAATCAATTAAACAATTTAAACATTTAATACTATGACATCACAACAAATATGAAATGTTCTTAAAATATCTCTTTTATGACACACGGCTCTGTTTGTGGAATTTACATTATATATATATTTTCAAATAAATACAGTTGTGTAAATGTTTGTAATATTCCATAAAACTCCTAAGACCGTTTGACCTAGAGGCATAAAACCAACTGTAAAAAAACTCAGAATATTATTCTTCATATAGCACAATACTTATTTTTGGGAGTAAACATTCAGTACTTTTTATACAGATATTATAATACTAGTCACTGGGTTTAATATATTTATAGGTATAATGAAATCCCATTCAAGGCCTCCCAACGTGATTCAGTTCGACAGGCGCTCGCCCAGGTTTGCCGGCGTCCACTTCACCATGGTGAAGGACGAGAACGCCGGCACCTTACGCATGGAAATCACCACCCTTCTACAGAAGCATGCGATAGAGCCTGTCCATCCAGCCGAAATGAAGAGCGGGTGCAAAACAGCCCCTACTTCATTGTACCGAAAAAAGGCGGTGGATTGCGGCCAATCTTGGACTTATGAGTTCCAAACTGGGCCTTACACAGACTCTCATTCAAGATGTTGACGTTAAGATGCATTCTAATGAGCATCCGGCATCAAGGTTGGTTCGCGGTGTAGACCTGAAGGACGCGTACTTCCTCATCTCAATTCTACCACGACACAGACCCTTCCTGTAGTTTGCATTCGAGGGTCAGGCATACCAGTACAAAGTCCTCCCTTTTGGCCTGTCCTTGTCCCCTCACGTCTTCACATAGATCACAGAGGCTGCCCTTGGCCGTTAAGGGAAGTGGCCATCCGCATTCTCAAATACCTCGATGACTGACTAATCCTAGCTCACTCTTGTGACATGTTGTGTGCACACAGGGACCTGGTGCTCATGCACCTCAGCCGCTAGGGCTTCAGGTCAACTGGGAAAAGAGCAAGCTCCTCCCGGTTCAGAGCATCTCTTTTCTCGGTGTGGAGTTGGACTCAGTCTCGATGACGGTGCGCCTCACGAACAAGTGCACCCTGTCGGTGATGGCCTGTCTGAAGGCGTTCAGACAGAAGACCGCGGTTCCACTGAAACTATTTCAGAGGCTTCTGGGGCATATGGCATCCTCGGCGGTGGCCACATTGCTCGGGTTGATGCATATGAGACCGCTTCAGCACTGACTCCGGACACAAGTCCCGAGATGGGCATGGCACCATGGCACCCATCGCATGGCCACCACGCCGATCTGCCACCGTCTCTTCAGCCCTTGGAACAACTTTGCATTTCTACGGGCAGGGGTTCCCCTAGAGCAGGTCTCCTGGCACGTCATGGTTGCAAAGTACCGACACCTCCAAGACAGGCTGGGGTGCCACATGCAACGGGCACGTGACCACCAGGCCCTGGACGGGCCGGCTGCTACGTTGGCACATCAACTGCCTCCAGTTGCTTTAATACTGCTCACCCTGCGGAGGTTCTGGCCATTGATCCAGGGCAAGCAAGTGTTGGTTCGAACAGACAACACGGCGACATTCGCATATATCAACTGCAAAGGTGGGTTACACTCCCCTCACATGTCTCAACTCGCCCACCATCTCCTCCTCTGGAGTCAGCACCTCAAATCGCTGCCACTCACATCCCAGGTTACCTCAACACCACAGCGGATGCGCTGTCACGACAGGTCACCCGCAAGGGAGAGTTGAGACTCCACCCTCAGGTGGTTCAGCTAATTTGGAGTCGATAGGGGCAGGCACAGGTAGACCTGTTTGCCTCCCCAGAATCTTCCCATTGCCTGTTCTGGTATGCCCTGACCGAGGCCCCTCTCGGCATAGATGTGCTGGCACACAGCTGGCCACCTGGATTACGCAAGTATGCATTCCCCCCAGTGAGACTACTAGCACAGACCCTGTGCAAGGTCAGGGAGGATGAGGAGCAGGTCACCCTAGTAGTTCCCTACTGACCGACACAGACTTGGTTCTCTACCTCCTGCTCCTCGCTTCAGCCCCTACCTGGCAAATCCCCCTGAGTAAGGACCTGCTTTCTCAGGGACGGGGGACTGTCTGGCACCCACGATCAGACCTCTGGAACCTCCATGTCTGGCCCTTGGACGGGATGTGGAAGACCTTAGTGGCCTACCTTCTGCCATGGTAGACACCATCACTTAGGCTAGGGCCCCCTCTACTAAGTGGTGTTCTTCCCAACAAGCGAAGACCCCCAGAGATGCGCAGTCAGTTCAGTGCTTCCTTTCTGTAGGAGAGGTTGGAAGGACTGCTGTCCCCCTCCACCTTGAAGGTGTATGTAGCGGCCATAGCTGTGCACCACAAAACAGTGGATGTCAAGTCCTTAGGCAAGAACGACCTGATTATCAGGTTCCTGAGAGGCGCTAGGAGGTTGAATTCCTCCAGACCTTGCCTCGTTCCCTCATGGGACCTCTCCGTAGCCCTGCAAGGCCTGAATGTGGCTACCTTCAAGCCCCTAGAGTCAGTAGAGCTTAAGGCACTCTCCTTGAAGACTGTCCCCCTGACGGCGCTCACCTCCATCAAGACGGTTAGGGGACCTGCAAGTATTCTCTGTCAGTGAAACGTGCCTGAGTTCTGCCCGGGCTATTCTCATTTAATCCAGAGAACCCGACCGGGCTATGTGCCCAAGGTTCCCACGACCCCTTTCAGGGACAAGGTGGTGAACCTGAAAGCCCTGCCCCCAGGAAGAGTCAGGCCCACCCTTAGCATTGCAGTGTTGCTTTGCACATCTATTTGGATTGCACTCAGATCTTTAGGATCTCTGAGCAGCTCTTTGTCTGCATTGATGGACAGCGGAAAGGAAGCGCTGTCTCCAAACAGAGGATCGCCCACTGGATCATCGATGCCATTGCTGTTGCCTACCAGGTCTAGCACATGCTGCCCCCTGCTGGGCTATGAGCCCATTCCACCCGGAGCATGGCGGCCTCCTGGGATCTGACCAGTGGTGCCTGCTACACCCAACACCTTCGCGAGATTCTACAATCTCCGGGTTGAGCCGTTCTCCTCCCGTGTCTTTGCAGGAAAAAACGGGTAAGTCTGGACCGACCAGCTGGGTATACCACTTGTGCCTAGCACCTTTCACCTCACTCGAGCTGAAGATGTGCATTGTTGATTTCAAGCAGTGTCCACAAATGTGTTCCCTGGTTAATTTTCTACTAGCCCTGCAGCAGATGAGTTTGCGGAAAAACTCACTGCCAGCCCAGTATTTGTGCTAACTACGCCCCGTGCTGGACAGGTGCTCTGCATGCGCTGGTTCCCCATAGGCATCCCCTTGTGATGTATTTTCTGCTGAAAAACGTATTCTTGTTGGCAAACCAGAAACAACCTCTGCCCCAGTCTCCATGCTCTTAGAACTTCCTCCCCATTGGGTAGGACCTACCATGGGACTTCTTCACATGACATACTTCCGATTAGACTTGGCAAGATCATGAGACATATTTCCACTTAATTCACCCCCCCCCCCCCCCCCCCCCCGGGCATGCTATGGTCTCTGCGGTATCTTCTCCTTGGGAGTGACACCCCCACCCCCCGACGCAGACACTGGCGTACCGGGCGGTTGGCGAATTCTCTCTTTTTCCGGGGAGAGAATGAAAAAAGAGGGAAAAGAGACACAACTAGGACAAGCCTGTCCCCATCCTTTTGAGTACTCGACTCATCACCTAAGGGCTGCCACAGTGCTGAACTACCTGCTGAAATGGACAGGCTCTTATTCTTGGCTCCTCGGCACAAAACCTGAATGAGCAGTATGCATGCCCCCTCCATTATACCCGTATGTCAGGGGCAGAGGCATGCAAATACCACTCGCCAATTCCCATTGACCTTTTATCAAAGATCAGAGGCGTCTAAGGCTCCCAAGAGTTACCCACTAGTGTCACTACATCGACACAACGTCTCATTCCTTCCATCTGGGGACGGAGGTTATAAAAGTAACCAGGACGTTTAATTATGCTAGATTAAAACCGTGGGTAGTTTTTGCAAATATATGTCTTTTTTTTTCTTTGATAAGACATCTCAGTTTTGAATCCTGACTCAACTTCAAAGCTCGAAGATAACTGGATGCCTGTGTTTAAGGACAGGATCCTGCACTTTGCCAACAGAGAAAAGTGGCTCGTCATCTGCTTCCCAATGTGCAAACTGTAACAGCAGGTATTGGGGATAAAGAACATTTATCTATATTTAAGGGAACAGCAAAACTGTGCGATTATTCAGGTAACTATTTAAATTACATAACGGAAATATTTTACCCCAAAATTTAAATTGTCATTACTTACTCACACCCATGCCATTAGACACCAAAGGAGAAACTCTTTGTCTCAGAGCCAAGATTAAAACATTATTTTTCATTGAGTATGCCAGAGCCTTTATGGTAGCCTCCAGAAGGAAATACAGTAACACTACAATAAGTTTCTATGCCTATTTTTTAAAATTAGTAAATGCATTTCATGCCCATGGCCCATATTTAGAGCACTGTACATGTTCACTACTCATGTACACACACTGTATAAATAACGAGAGAATTGTCATTTGTTAATCACTGTGTTAAAATTGATGCATTATGAACTACCAATGAACACATTTCATAAATTTACATTAACCCTCAATTTTCATTGCTACTTTAATGTAGTTAACTAATGATAACGGATACAAAGTTATTGAAAAGTGTTACTGAAAATACTAAATACATTAGAAGAAGCATTTGTAAGTCATGAGTACTGTGTCAGAAGCATAATGATTTTACTGCTCCTAAAGATGTGTACTTAAATGTTTTAAACTTAGTCTTCATGCAGTCATGTGTGTGTGTATTTGTGTATGATAGAGAGAGAGAGAGAGAGAGAGAGAGAGAGAGACGGAGCGTGTGTGATCACCTGTTGCCACACCCAAGCAGAGATGCTGTCAGCCATCCAAGCGGAGGTATTCCTCTGTATTTTACGGTAGCCGGTGCGCAAAAGACATTCACAATAGAAACCGTAATGTCCTCCGCCATTTTAAACAATATGTATACAATGTGGAAACTATTTTTTTTGGATACATTTACTGTTCATGTATTGCTGTTGAAATGTTTAATGAATTTGTAACATTGTAATATGAATAAATATTTCGAATTTCTTTGAAACACTTGTTTACTACACTTTTTATAATAAATAGGCTATATTAGGAAACGTCTCGGGTTACTTAACTGTAACCCCTGTTCCCTTATAAAAACGGAACGAGATGCTGTGCTGATTTAGCCCTTTGGGAACAACTTTAGGTGTGACCAGCTGTGAATATGTGTGCAACACAAAATGAAATTGGCCAGAATTTCTAGCCTCTGCTGGTGACATCATTAGATGCACCTGTAGCAGGGCTATAAATAGATGCATCACAGGTGCATCGTCAGGTATTTTGTCTGAAGAGCAATCCTGGGGCATCCCAGTGCGGCAATGAAGCGCAGCATCTCCTTTCGCTTTTATCAAGGACCAGGGGTTACAGTTAAGTAACCCGAGACGTTCCCTGTCAAAAAGCTACACTTTAATGCTGAGCTGATTTAGTGCTTTGGGAATGAGAATACCCACGCCGCCACACTTTGGATGCCGGACCCCTTACAGTTGTTTAGTTGTGCTCACAAGAGCACGAGAGGTCTCAGACATGAGCTTGTGATGTTGACTCAAGGACATGGGTTACCCCCACAAGGCTGGGCGCAAGACCGTCAGGGTTTTTTCTTCTTAGAAATGTCTGCCCTGAGGTCTTGCTTTGGGGGCTGCTGAGGGTGACGAGCAGGCCCCCAATCACTGTGAGAGGAAGCACAACTCGCCACACTTTGTTTTTGAGCCTCCTTGACCGGGGTGGGGCTGGGTGGCCAACGGCCCCTCCCCCTGAAAGTGGCGAGGAAGGAATTGCCCGAAGGCTTCCTCGTGGCTCTTTGCCTCCTGGAACCTGGTGATAGCTACATTCATAGTGTCACCAAATAAGCCAGAATGCTTTTTCCTTGTCTCTGATTCCTGACAGGTTGAGCCATAAGTGTCTCTCCGTGCTGACTAGAGCAGACATAGACACTGGCATAGACATAGACAATGGCACGAGCCGTCTGCTTGGTCGCGCGGAGAGACAGATCCGTGGCTCGACATAGCTCAGAAAAGCCTCTTTGTCGACCGTAGTGCACTCAGGTCCTTCAACAGATCAGCCTGGTATGCCTGTAACACTGTGATAGTGTGCAGGGCAGCACCAGCCTGACCTACAACCTGATAAGCCTTCCCCACAAGCGTGGAGGTGGTCTTGCACGGCTTTGTGGGGAGAGTTGGTCTCTTTAGTGATGATGCGGCACCAGGTGAGAGATAACCCGCAAGTGTCTCATCTACTGGCGGCATCACTGAATACCCCCGTGCCTCGGTACCCATGATAGTCGAATATCTCGACGTCGAGGGCACGAAGACACGGGAAGTATAAGGTTTCCTCCATGAACTAGAGCGCTCGTCATGGAGGTCATCAAAGAATGGAAGGGACTGATATAGCATTCCCTTTTTTCTTTTTTTTTTTGGCCACCAGACAGAAATCTGTCTTCTAGTTTGGAGCATTTGGGGTGTCTCTTGTTCGTGTGGCCAGTCTAACTGTAGCCTGGCCACAGCCCGAGTAACCACCTCGAGTAATTCCTCAGCCGCTTCATTATTGTGCGTGGAATGTTCAGAGGTTCAGTGTCCCCCTCGTGAACCGAAGAGGTGCCGAAGTGCACTTCAAGCTTACAAGAATGATCAGCTGGATCTGGGGAGAGAGCGAGCGATAGAGACTGACCCGTCTCTCGCTCCTCAGCCAGATCTATGCAAGAGCCCCACAATGAAAGAGTGGGCGCTGGCTCATGGAAGTAAGCGAGACGAGTGCGAAGCATTTTGACTGTAAACCGATCGCAATGCTCGCACCTGCCCCGTCCCAAAGCAAGAGCAGCATGCACTTCCCAAACACACAAAACAAAATTGGTGTCCCCATTTCAGCCATAGAGCTTAAACATGGGAACACACACCACTTGCTTTGTTTATCAGTCATTCTTTTTCTTCTTTTTTTTTTTTTTTTTAAAGAGAAAGGTTTCTGCACACTGCCTAACAATTCTAACTCCTCACAGAGGAAAGTAGAAAGTTTTGACAGTCAAGGATTACAACACACACAGAATGATCTGAAGACGAAAGATCTGACAATGCACCTGTCTATTTATAGCCCTGCTGCAGGTGCATCCAATGATGTCACCAGCAGAGGCTATAAATTCTGGTCAATTTCATTGACGTGTTGCACACATATTCACAGCTGGTCACACCTAAAGTTGTTCCCAAAGCGCTAAATCAGCACAGCATCAAAGTGTAGCTTTTTGACAGGGAACTTGGAATATAAATTAAATGCATTTGAAAATCAAGCGTTACTAAATAAAAAATATGTGTAGCCTATCAGAAAAAATGTTAATGGTTGTTCCCTACAAGAAAAATATTGCCTTTATAACTTAAAAAATGCCTGTAAATTGATAAATTTGAGTTGGCATTTCTTGTAGTCTTATATGTCAAACAAAAATGTGTTAAGTTCAAAACACTCTAAAAGCTGATGCAAATAGTTGCCTCGTTTTTTTTGAGTAAAACCAGCACAATATATTTTACAGTTCTCCCGTGTCTCAGCATTAGTTTCCAGAAGGGTACAAAGGGAATATATTTTTGGCTAGTAGGGCCTTTCAATTCACACAATATTTATATGAAAAGCAAACAATTATTTCAACCTCTGTTTTGAGACTTTTCAGATGACATCTGTGTATTCTAAATGTTTTAATAAAGACTCGCATTAGTTTGCGGTTTGGACAGGTGTCTTATGGCTCGTTGCCTTTAGTTCTCTTAACATCTCTTAATCTGTGATTTTAGGAATTCCAGACAAGCAATCTATTATAATTCTATCTTCAGTCTGTCACTGTCCATCGCTCTTGATTTACGAACATGTTAAATATGTGAAATTCTATCAAGTGTAAGAATGCAAGTGAACAATTGTACCATGTTGCACTGTCAAAACATTTGCAAACAAATGTACCATGTTGTAATACAATTCTGATGGATCTGTTCTGATACCCCCGGGAAGTTTGGTAGTTTGATTCACTGCTCTCCCTGCTCTGCCTGACACCAACACATTGCGTCAATTGTTTATAAATCATTAAAGGTATTCATTTGATGGAAGTTGCCCTGACTGAAATTATTGCCACAGCTCCAATATTTATTTGTATTAATGTATATATAAATATTGTTCTGCCTTGTGCATATTCTTGGTACATGAAAATGTGTCATGACATGCTACTAGTTCTTCAAATCTTCTTTTATGCTCTGTGGAAGGAAGAAAATCATAGAAGTTTGGAAAGTTGTATGATGTCAGTATTTTTATTGTTGGTTGATTTATTCCATTAACGTTTGCAGTTCACAGTTGTCTCCTAGGCTTCCAGAGCTGTCATAACAAGTGATAACAATTTTACAATTTGCTTGTATACCCTGAAAAGGATCCATTTTGTCTTTCAGATTTTCTCTATATTCCTCTCTTTCATTTATGACCTCAGAGGAGTGTCCTAACTATATAAAACACCATGAGGCACTCTTCATAAAGCCAGAGAATGACCCGTTGCCCCGCTGTTCTGCGCCTGAATGTCTGTTGAAGAGCACAGTATTATCCACTTTGGCAATCAAGTCTAGACTAAAGTGACTGTCTCCAGCAGAATAGTGGCTGTTGCAGGGGCGTCATCTTTACCCTCTCTCATCTGCTCCTGACGAGCCTGTTTCCTTTTTATCATCTTTACTCTTTTGATGTGTAAAAAAAAAATATGCCAGAGGAAATTAGGATGCGCGACTCCCAAACGGAAGACTGCAGAAAAGGTTTAAAAATATAATGAGATGATTTACTTCCCTTTTATGGTGGTTGTGTAACACATAGAGTGCACACAACCAGAGACTCATAGCGATACAAAATGAATCCATTCTATCATGAATAATATTTTTTGTTATAGTGTGGAGTAAATATTCCATGAGTTTGTTGGCACTGAAGTGATAATATTTTATGTAAACTTTGGTAACATATCTATTTTGAAAATAGGCCAGAATGAATATTATTCAGTGATTTTCATGACAAAATAACACCCATATGCAATTTGACAACAATATGAAAACTGAATTAATGAAAAGATGACAAATGAAGGAAGAACATGAAACAGGCTTTACAAGAAAAGTGTAAACAAGCACCCAAATACAAGTAACAGATATATATCCCTACGAAGTGTGAAAGGGCAGATGAGAGGGGTGGGTGTGAGCGAGACGTACTGACAAATGAGCCACTCGCCCAAAACTTACACCGCAATAACCTAAAATAATGGAAGCTGACCTCTGGGCTATCACCCACATCCTTACAATGATTACACCAGCACTGTGGCCACACTCACCTGCCCCTATCTCATGCATACCGACACACATTGTACCACCCCTGCAATAAAAAATGGTGGTCACAGGAACACCTCACAGCTGCTTGACTGCACCAGAATCATGGCACATGTTCCTGGTGGCGCACATGCATCTGCAATATATAAATGTAACCTGTAGTGTCAAGCCATTCCCAAACGCCCTCATTTCCAATAACCAGATGGAGAGTTCATTGTGAGTTATGTCAGTCTAAAACCTGATAACCCATGTTTGAGCACTGACCCACAGAGTGGAAGATACGGTGTATGCCATTTTTTGTTAAGCCTATGCGAAAAATTAAGTAATCACATTTGCTCTGTTTATATTCAAGCAGACAGTCGGTTCTACATCATATTTAATGGCATGTAATATAGATATCTGCTGAAGGCCAAAATTCCATAAAGCCTTTCATAATGTACTTACTGTAGGTCCTCAATTTTAAGAAAGACCAATGGTGTTGAGCATCAGAATGGTCTTCTAAGCCATAAATGCAATCTATTAACTCTATAAAGCCATCCTTGTCATATTTTATTCATGAATGTCTAAATCATCTACACTGTCAACATGATACATTTTTGATGAAAAACATGTTGTATGCAATATACAAATATTTGCTGAAAGCCACTCATATATATAATTTTAAAATATTCAGATTATCAAAATTCATTACATTCCTGTGGCAGAAGAGTTAATCATTGATAAGACAAAACAAAAAGCGGCTTTAGAATGCAATGTATTGTTTACTACCATATTATTGATCATAAGTCAATCATTGGCATACAGTTCACAACAATCCTTTTCACAAGTGAATTTGTCAAACAGTTCGAGATTTATTATGAGGGCTTGTTTAAGGACCTGTCAATGTACACCTGTGTCAGACATGCTTGTGTAGCATCTCGGGTGTGTTGCATCATAAACATAAAATGTTTAGGTCACTGTGTCAAATGAAATATAGTTTAATACTTAGAACACATCTTGAGATCCCTTAGTTCGAATTTGCGCTCCATCAAGTGTTTTAAAAGCAAGAACGTAACATGTTTTCTTCACTGTATAAACTGCGCATTGCCACAGAGCTGAAATTTCAATTACTGCCTTCTGGAGTAAACAGGTGGTACTACAAGCTTGCATTTCTCAGGAATCTTCCTTATTACAGTCTGGGGGCATTGCGAATAATTACGTAAATTTTTTTAATGCGTTTTCTTAAATAAAATTAAATCGCACTGAATTAACGCGTTAAATCGGCAGCCCTAATATATATATATATATCGCTTGGCAGTCGAGTGTGAAGCGGCTGGGATGAGGATTAGCACCTCTAAATCTGAGGCCATGGTTCGCAGCAGGAAACCGATGGAGTGCGTACTCCAGGTAGGGAAGGAGGTATTGCTCCAAGTGAAGGAGTTCAAGTACCTCGGGGTCTTGTTCACGAGTGAGGTGACAATGGAGCAGGAGGTTGGCCGAAGAATCAGGGCAGCGGGGGCGGTATTGCACTCGCTCTATCGCACCGTTATCACAAAAAGAGAGCTGAGCCGGAAGGCAAAGCTCTCCATCTACCGGTCAATTTTTGTTCCTACCCTCACCTATGGTCATGAATTTTATTTTTGCTAGGACTCAATCTCATTTTTTATCTCTGCTCTATATAAAATCCATATATACTGGTAGACAAAAGTTTGGAATAATACAGATTTTGCTCTTATGGATAGAAATTGGAACATTTATTCACCAAAGTGGCATTCAACTGATCACAATGAATAGTCAGGACATAATTAGCATGAATAATTACAATTACAATTTGAATTTGTTTTGTTTTATAAGAGTTAAAACAATCCTACACATGCAGCAATGACAGCTTTGCAGATCTTTCTAACTGTCAGTTTGTCCAGATACTCAGGTGACATTTCACCCCACACTTCCTGTAGTAAATACCACAGATGTGGCTGTCTTGTCGAGCACTTCTCATGCACCTTACAGTCTAGCTGATCCCACAAAAGCTCAGTGGGTTTAATATCCAAAACACTCTTTTCCAATTATCTGTTGTCCAATGTCTGTGTTTCTTTGCCCACTCTAACATTTTCTTTTTGTTTTTCTGTTTCAAAAGTTGCTTTTTCTTTGCAATTCTTCCCATAAGGCCTGGACACCTGAGTCTTCTCTTTAACGTTGTTTATGAAACTGGTGTTGAGTGGGTAGAATTCAATGAAGCTGTCTGCAGAGCACATGTGAGGTGTCTATTTCTCAAACTAGAGACTCTGATGTACTTATCCTCTTGTTTAGTTGTACGTATGGCCTTCCACATCTCTTTATGTCCTTGTTAGAGCCAGTTGTCCTTTTGTTTTGTTTTTTGGCAATTACATTCATTGTATAGACTTCATTCCTCAAAACAATGATTAGCTGACGAGTTTCTAGAGAAACCTGTTTCTTTTTTGCCATTTTTGACCTAATATTGATCTTAAGACATGTCAGTCTGTTGCATACTGTGTCAACTCAAAAACAAACACAAAGATGTTAAGTTTCATTTAACGAACTAAAGTGGATTAAGGGAAAGGAGTAGGCAAGAACCGGCTTAAAAATATAAATAAAATTAAATAAAAATACAAACACATACAGGGCAGCTACCAGTAATTCTCTCTCTCAAACTTTCGTCACGGCTGCCTTTATCCCACGCGCACCCCATCAGGCTGATTAGGGACCAGGCTTGCCTCATTCCAGCCCGACCCCACCCCCACTCCGCTCAACACGAACCAAATAGCTTTCAACTGTGTTAGATATAATGGCAAGTGATTTTATACTACAAAATTAGCAATTTAGCATGATCAATCAAAGATAAGGTGTTGGAGTCATGGCTGCTGGATATATACAGGTGCTGGTCATATAATTAGAATATCATCAAAAAGTTGATTTATTTCAGTAATTCCATTCAAAAGGTGAAACTTGTATAATGTATACATTCATTCCACACAGACTGATATATTTCAAGTGTTCATTCCTTTTAATTTTGATGATTATAAATGACAATTAATGAAAACCCCAAAATCTCAGAAAATTAGAATATTGTGAAAAGGTTCAATATTGAAGACACCTGGTGCCACACTCTAATCAGCTAATTAACTCAAAACACCTGCAAAGGCCTTTAAATGGTCTCTCAGTCTAGTTCTGTAGGCTACACAATCATGGGGAAGACTGCAGACTTGGCAGCTGTCCAAAAGACAACCATTGACATTTTGCACAAGGAGGGCAAGACACAAAAGGTCATTGCTAAAGAGGCTGGCTGTTCACAGAGCTCTGTGTCCAAGCACATTAATAGAGAGGCGAAGGGAAGAAAAAGATGTGGTAGAAAAAAGTGTACAAGCAATAGGGATAACCGCACCCTGGAGAGGATTGTGAAACAAAACCCATTCAAAAATGTGGGGGAGATTCACAAAGAGGGGACTGCAGCTGGAGTCAGTGCTTCAAGAACCACCACGCACAGACGTATGCAAGACATGGGTTTCAGCTGTCACATTCCTTGTGTCAAGCCACTCTTGAACAAGACACAGCGTCAGAAGCGACTCGCCTTGGCAAAAGACAGAAAGGACTGGACTGTTGAGTGGTCCAAAGTTATGTTCTCTGATGAAAGTAAATTTTGCATTTCCTTTGGAAATCAAGGTCCCAGAGTCTGGAGGAAGAGAGGAGAGGCACAGAATCCACATTGCTTGAAGTCCAGTGTAAAGTTTCCACAGTCAGTGATGGTTTGGGGTGCCATGTCATCTGCTGGTGTTGGTCCACTGTGTTTTCTGAGGTCGAGGGTCAACGCAGCCGTCTACCAGGAAGTTTTAGAGCACTTCATGCTTCCTGCTGCTGACCAATTTTATGGAGATGCAGATTTCATTTTCCAACAGGACTTGGCACCTGCACACAGTGCCAAAGCTACCAATACCTGGTTTAAGGACCATGGTATCCCTGTTCTTAATTGGCCAGCAAACTCGCCTGACCTTAACCCTATAGAAAATCTATGGGGTATTGTGAAGAGGAAGATGCGATACGCCAGACCCAACAATGCAGAAGAGCTGAAGGCCACTATCAGAGCAACCTGGGCTCTCATAACACCTGAGCAGTGCCACAGACTGATCGACTCCATGCCACGCCGCATTGCTGCAGTAATTCAGGCAAAAGGAGCCCCAGCTAAGTATTGAGTGCTGTACATGCTCATACTTTTCATGTTCATACTTTTCAGTTGGCCAACATTTCTAAAAATCCTTTTTTTGTATTGGTCTTAAGTAATATTCTAATTTTCGGAGATACTGAATTTGGGATTTTCATTAGTTGTCAGTTTTAATCATCACAATTAAATGAAATAAACATTTGAAATATATCAGTCTGTGTGTAATGAATGAATATAATATCCAAGTTTCACTTTTTGAATGGAATTACTGAAATAAATCAACTTTTTGATGATATTCTAATTATATGACCAGCACCTGTATGTATGTATGTATGTATGTATATATATATATATATATATATATATATATATATATATATATATATATATATATATATATATATATATATATATATATATATAGATAGATAGATAGATGGAGTATATTTACATATATATTTAATTAATATTTGATTGAGGTGCTGAATTGTAATTTCATATATTATAGACTTATGACCCAAGATTTATGACTTTGGCATGTATGGGATATGAGAAACTTGAATAAAAAATAGTCCTTTAGAAAAATAAATTGCTGGGTCTCAATAAGATAATTACATTTAAATCCTGATGTGTCATATATGATTAAAAAAAATAGGTAGGTGCCTTTAGGTTTATTATTTCATATATCAAGCTTTTTTGGGTTAAAATGTAATTCAAATTTGCATAGTTCCCTTTGATTTTAAAGGACTTTCTTTCTTTTTACCACCACCCCTCTCTAAAACATCTGTGATGCATATTGCAGTTTACAATGTTACATCTGAATATCAATTATTCAGCAAATGTGTTTTCATCCTCTCTGCTTATATCTCTGATATACTGTATTAATGGGCTTTAGGTTTCTTTAGCAATTCTTTCCCTATGGCAGAGCTTCCTCCAAAGCATGTTTTATTGAAATGGAAGATGGGCAGGAAAAAAAGAAAGAAATATGCAAGCAATTAATTATGTTCTAACTTTACTACCTGACCTCATTAACTGCAATAGACCTGTGAGTGCCCCTTAAATGCCCATTTAACTGCCTATACAGATAATCAATGTAATACATTTCAATTGGACAGGAAAAAGTGCTCATTTAAGGACCAGTGATAAAGCAGGAGAAAATTAGGAATCAGTAGAACATGGGATGACAACTGAAGACAGATGGAGACAAGCAGAGGAAATTGATTGTACGATGAAAGATATATATATATATATATATATATATATATATATATATATATATCTTTCCTTTTTGCCACTTCGTATGATGCCTGACCTGAGTAATTTCAATGGCCCTGAACATATGTTGTGAGATTTATGTTTAATATATCAGTGTATGAGAATTGGTATCCACAGAAAACTCCATGTGGAGAGGTTCACCAGGGAGACTTACTGAGAGGGAGAGAAAATAAGATGCAAAGTCTGTGTTGGTCTCTAACAGAAGGGAAGTTCATCCAGACATCGGCTCAAATGGGCTTGCAATATATAATTAATTTTGGCTCAGGACGAGTCCCCTGCTGATATCATTGGTTGAATCATATATAACATGATACACACCAACTGTCTTTCATTGTGGCTGCAATTCTAATTAGAAAAGCTCCCAGAGGCCTACTCTTGCTTTCCCGTGCCATGTTGCCTAATTGTTGGAGCTAATCAAACACTTGGACACTAAATTTCAAAATGGCAGGAATTCGACAACCAAAAGGGTAAGGTGATGCATGGATCAACTTCATAAAACAAAAGATCAACACATGGAAGCTAATTAAATGCTGGAGACATTTGTCTTTTCAAGACACTAAAGATTTCCTCGAACACTGAGGCTTTATTGTCAACCGCACTGCACTCAGTTCTTGGTAAATGGCTCCAAGACAGGCGTCTGTGACAATTGTTCAATAACGACCATGTCTATAAAGTTTCACACTAAATCCATTTCCACAAGTACTGGCCCTCTGCACTCTCTTAACTAGCCTAAGTGTTCTTGGTCTGTGTGTTGTAAAAAGCCAGCTAATAATGAGCCCTATGATCCCATTGGAATGAATACTGTTATGAATCTTGGGCTTACAGTTTATAATCACTTTTTTCCGTTCTCTTAGCTTGTGGCACATGGTCATTATTTGCAATTTATATTTTATTCAAAAGACACATTGTCATACATGAAGAAAAAAAAAAAAAAAAAAAAACAGTAATTAGGGAGCACCACTTGTCTTTTACATGACAGTATCATGACATACAGGTGCTGGTCATATAATTAGAATATCATCAAAAAGTTGATTTATTTCAGTATTTCCATTCAAAATGTGAAACTTGTATAATGTATACATTAATTCCACACAGACTGATATATTTCAAGTGTTCATACCTTTTAATTTCGATGATTATAACTGACAACTAATGAATACCCCAAAATCAGTATCTCAGAAAATTAGAATATTGTGAAAAGGTTCAATATTGAAGACACCTGGTGCCACACTCTAATCAGTTAATTAACTCAAAACACCTGCAAAGGCCTTTAAATGGTCTCTCAGTCTAGTTCTGTAGGCTACACAATCATGGGGAAGATTGCTGACTTGACAGCTGTCCAAAAGATGACCATTGACATCTTGCACAAGGAGGGCAAGACACAAAAGTTCATTGCTAAATAGGCTGGCTATTCACAGAGCTCTGTGTCCAAGCACATTAATAGAGAGGCGAAGGGAAGAAAAAGATGTGGTAGAAAAAAGTGTACAAGCAATAGGGATAACCGCACCCTGGAGAGGATTATGAAACAAAACCCATTAAAAAATGTGGGGGAGATTCACAAAGAGTGGACTGCAGCTGGAATCAGTGCTTCAAGAACCACCACGCACAGACGTATGCAAGACATGGGTTTCAGCTGTCACATTCCTTGTGTCAAGCCACTCTTGAACAAGACACAGCGTCAGAAGTGACTCGCCTTGGCAAAAGACAAAAAGGACTGGACTGCTGCAGAGTGGTCCAAAGTTATGTTCTCTGATGAAAGTAAATTTTGCATTTCCTTTGGAAATCAAGGTCCCAGAGTCTGGAGGAAGAGAGGAGAGGCACAGAATCCACATTGCTTGAAGTCCAGTGTAAAGTTTCCACAGTCAGTGATGGTTTGGGGTGCCATGTCATCTGCTGGTGTTGGTCCACTGTGTTTTCTGAGGTCGAGGGTCAACGCAGCCGTCTACCAGGAAGTTTTAGAGCACTTCATGCTTCCTGCTGCTGACCAATTTTATGGAGATGCAGATTTCATTTTCCAACAGGACTTGGCACCTGCACACAGTGCCAAAGCTACCAGTACCTGGTATCCCTGTTCTTAATTGGCCAGCAAACTCGCCTGACCTTAACTCTATAGAAAATCTATGGGGTATTGTGAAGAGGAAGATGCGATACGCCAGACCCAACAATGCAGAAGAGCTGAAGGCCACTATCAGAACAACCTGGGCTCTCATAACACCTGAGCAGTGCCACAGACTGATCGACTCCATGCCACGCCGCATTGCTGCAGTAATTCGGGCAAAAGGTGCCCCAACTAAGTATTGAGTGCTGTACATGCTCATACTTTTCATTTTCATACTTTTCAGTTGGCCAACATTTCTAAAAATCCTTTTTTTTTGTATTGATCTTAAGTAATATTCTAATTTTCGGAGATACTGAATTTGGGATTTTCATTAGTTGTCAGTTTTAATCATCACAATTAAATGAAATAAACATTTGAAATATATCAGTCTGTGTGTAATGAATGAATATAATATCCAAGTTTCACTTTTTGAATGGAATTACTGAAATAAATCAACTTTTTGATGATATTCTAATTATAAGACCAGCACCTGTATTTACTTGGTCTCTTCCCAAAATGAGCAAGAACAAGATATTCAATTTTGCTTCTTCTTTTTTTTGCATCTATAAATCCATTTTTTTGTCATTTTCAGACTCAGAAAGCTGCATTCCATTTGTCTGGGAATACAACATTTTAATTCTGTTTCAGCATTTTCATACAATGCAAGAATACCATACAAACTGCTAAGCTGTACCATTTATTTATTTTTCTTCTATTTTTTATCCTTTAATTTGTCAAGTTAATGACAATGCACTTTTTATAAACATAATATTAACTTTGGTCCCCACCCATACTCTCATGCACAAATATGATGGTGTATATTCATCTTGTTGTTTTAGCCACATATGTAAACTTTAGTCCTCCAAAACAGCACTCCCGTTAGGATACGGAAAATGTGGCACATAAAAGCTGTGACTGAGTGTTTGCTTGGGGCTTGAATAAACATTAAATAACAAAATTAAGAAATGGAGGCATGTTGTAGGAGACAGCACTTCATTCTTAATTTATTGTAACAGCTCGCTGACAAAGTGGACACCAATCACTGACAACAAGCGAACATGCCGCCCATGGGCATACATGTATCTTGCCTACGACAAGCCCTGAGAGGGTAAAACACACCACACACACACACACACACACACACACACACACACACACACACACACACAGACATACATGGTGCAAAGTCATCTTTGAAATTAAATAATAAATAGTTTATTAAAGATTTTGCTGCCCGATAGAACTATCATCAGGGAAGTAAACATGGAATTTGCAATTTGTGCAATAATTAAATATCGGATGTATATCTGTTTTGTGGAGACACAATTAAGTGCCAAAGTGTAAATGCAATGTGCATACCTAACTGGGTTTAGTTTTAATAACTGTTTAATACATATTTTTTACATTTAAAATTCATAGTTTATTTCAAATAAATTATGATTATCCCATTCCAACATTTTCACATTCAGCCACCTGAGTAAATAGGATATTGGAAGTGGGTCAGGGTATTTAGGCTGTGCACCTGTAGGGAATGCAAAGCTGCTTTCACAGAGATTCTGTAAAAATTCAGGTAAAGTCATTCCGGCATTGCAATATATTTGTTCATTCACACTGCCAAAGGTTACCAGTAATCTGTTTTTGGATTCACATACATCCCGGGAACATCCCGTAAAAACAAAATTACGTCATAATGCCATCTAATATGCATCCTTTGGAACCACAGCATTAGTGTTTACATTCTTTTTAATGACTTGGCAGGTGATCAGACATCAATGATCTGTTGCACAATGCCGGTTTCAGTAGCTACCCAGGTAAGTTTGAGCATGGTTTTTCACTCTCAAGAAGGCACGTCAGTTTTTACCGGTGTTCATCACCATAGCAGCTTATGCTACATGGCTAACCTGCTAAGTAGTTTTATTCTGGGTTACAGATTGCAAACAAATACTGAACTCACAAATCAGCTGTGAGTAAAGTAACATCTCTGATGCAATAAAAGTCACTCCCCCTCTATCTCTCACTCCAATTTAAAGTGTGCTTCATGGTGAAGTGTTTAAATGTAATACATTTAGATTAATATATTATGATTTAACATCTTAGACATACACTCACCTAAAGGATTATTAGGAACACCTGTTCAATTTCTCATTAATGCAATTATCTAATCAACCAATCACATGGCAGTTGCTTCAATGCATTTAGGGGTGTGGTCCTGGTCAAGACAATCTCCTGAACTCCAAACTGAATGTCAGACTGGGAAAGATAGGTGATTTAAGCAATTTTGAGCATGGCATGGTTGTTGGTGTCAGACGGGCCGGTCTGAGTATTTCACAATCTGCTCAGTTACTGGGATTTTCACGCACAACCATTTCTAGGGTTTACAAAGAATGGTGTGAAAAGGGAAAAACATCCAGTATGCGGCAGTCCTGTGGGCGAAAATGCCTTGTTGATGCTAGAGGTCAGAGGAGAATGGGCCGACTGATTCAAGCTGATAGAAGAGCAACTTTGACTGAAATAACCACTCGTTACAACCGAGGTATGCAGCAAAGCATTTGTGAAGCCACAACACGCACAACCTTGAGGCGGATGGGCTACAACAGCAGAAGACCCCACCGGGTACCACTCATCTCCACTACAAATAGGAAAAAGAGGCTACAATTTGCAAGAGCTCACCAAAATTGGACAGTTGAAGACTGGAAAAATGTTGCCTGGTCTGATGAGTCTCGATTTCTGTTGAGACATTCAGATGGTAGAGTCAGAATTTGGCATAAACAGAATGAGAACATGGATCCATCATGCCTTATTACCAATGTGCAGGCTGGTGGTGGTGGTGTAATGGTGTGGGGGATGTTTTCTTGGCACACTTTAGGCCCCTTAGTGCCAATTGGGCATCGTTTAAATGCCACGGCCTACCTGAGCATTGTTTCTGACCATGTCCATCCCTTTATGGCCATTGTGGTGGCAAACAATTTTACATCACTGAATAAGAGACAAACATGTACCAATTGTCTTTAAAGGTTATTTATTTTCTTGCAAGAAAAGGTCAACAGTCATACAGTCATACAAAGTGCCTGCAGAGTGTGACCACGATTTGGGGCATCCTTCCTTCTTTATAGTTGTTCCTCCCCCAAGGTTGTTTCTTGAGACTAAATGAAGATATGTCTTAGCCATAACTGACATATTGTTTAGATTGTTTTATCATACTACCCTTGAGTGGAGACCCTCTGTCTCCGTCATAAACTTAGTCAAATTAACAAGGACATGCACATATATCGACACTACATTAATCTTATTTAATTCATCATATTTCTAAGATTCTAAATATAATCAAATGCCAACATAAAGAACATATTAAATTTCTTCCACACCACCATGTACCCATCCTCTGATGGCTACTTCCAGCAGGATAATGCACCATGCCACAAAGCTCGAATCATTTCAAATTGGTTTCTTGAACATGACAATGAGTTCACTGTACTAAAATGGCCCCCACAGTCACCAGATCTCAACCCAATAGAGCATCTTTGGGATGTGGTGGAACGGGAGCTTTGTGCCCTGAATGTGCATCCCACAAATCTCCATCAACTGCAAGATGCTATCCTATCAATATGGGCCAACATTTCTAAAGAATGCTTTCAGCACCTTGTTGAATCAATGCCATGTTAAGGCAGTTCTGAAGGCGAAAGGGGGTCAAACACAGTATTAGTATGGTGTTCCTAATAATCCTTTAGGTGAGTGTATATATTAAGATAAAATCTAAAATGTTTGGGATTTTTTTTTATATCGGGGAACCTGGTTCCTTTAGAGCAGCAACAAAATAAAAATGTATTATTGAGTTTCTTTGCATTTCTTTACATAATGTACCTGTATGCAGTACATGATGCTTAAAACCTCATAAGGTTATTCTCGCACTTTAAAGATGCTGTGGCAGGGAGGGACAGGAGGAAAGGCCGCCGACCGCGAGGGGAAGAGGGGCTCCTAGCCGACCACCTAGAGCGGTCTGGGCTGCTGCCAGTGGTGGAGGAGACTGCCTCCGGCACTAGAGGGTGGAGGACTGGCCGAGGACCAGGCTACGGCGTATTGGAGAACCGGCGAGAATGTTATTTTCCTTTCTCTCTCTCCACTCTCTCTCCCGCTGTCACTCCGTATGGGGTGGGGAGGTGGGGGGTGTACATCATGCCGGAGGCTCTCTGGCCTGAAGGAAAGGTGGGAGGAGTGTGGCATTGAGGATGCAGACTGTCACACAAAGTGATGTAGCATGCACTTCATTAAAATATGTTATGCTTTTAATTTAAATTAATATAAAAGCTTTTAAATCACTCCAAGCTTCATGCATTGGCTGTTTGTGGCAAATGTCACTCATTCATGTGCACATGCTTCAGGGTTAAGCATGAATTTAGGATCAAACTCTGAGTTGGCAGATAATGTTTGTAGCTGGCGTTTTGAGATTGATGAACCTGATCTATACCTATTTGGCTCTATCTAGTTTGGTCAACCTGAAACTTACTCTGAAATTCTGATTTTATTCAACTAGCTTCGTGCAACAGGCCTCAGATCTGCAAACAATGTTGTTTATTTACAACATGTTTTGTCCTCAAATGATGAGGTTTATCTTGATAATGACTACTTTCCGATGTTGTCCGGTGATTTCTTCATCTGCGCAGATAGTGAGTAAATCCGTGGTCTTAGGATCACTCCACTTCACAGCCATTGTTGTAGTTTTTTTTGCGTATTTTGACTGCAACTCTGTCCACAAACTTTCTCTGTATTCTTCATCTTCTTTGTTATAGCTCCACCAGTTTTATTGTTGCATGATACCTACATTATCACAACATGAGACATCCTTCATGGCAAGTTCTGGGATTGACCTCAGTAATGTTACTAGGATATGATTCTGTGAACACATTTTCTGACATTCTGTCTCCGGCTTGCGTTCACACAGGCTTCTCAGTGATTATTCTGGGAAAGACAGAGGTCTTATAGGTGGAAGCTTCACATGGCTCAGGTCTACTCAGATCTAAGACAAGCCTAACTTTTTGTTCAAGATCTGGAGAAGCAGGTGTACAATATATCCTAGTGATCTCTGACCTTTTTTCCAGATGTGGAAAAAAGAAAGAGTAACTACTTGATTGTCCTCAAGTGTGCCAGGGATCAAAAGACTAAACTAAAGCTGTTCACACATATCCACTCTAAAATGTTGCCAACAAGCAGCTGTTGCAAAGGTCATGGCAAGAGCAAGCTTGACTTTGATCTGTTCTCCACTGTATGAGTGAGAAACTGCATTACACAAGAAACCCCCATACTCATTGTACACTGCTATTCACAATGATCTATTAATTTCAAAACTGAAAATAATAGGGGACATTTCATACTATCAGATCTTCCTAACATCTGCACTCTCATTGATAATTTATGAGGAAACACATCTTTCAGTGTAGACTGCTACTCCCTTCTGAGTGTGAGTCTGCGATTCCACAGTTTCTTCTCCAGGACCTCTTTTGCTGGTCTGTCAGGAGCTCTACAAACATAAATGTTTTACTTGAATGCCAGCTCAGTAATGGCCACCTTGTTTCCTCTCCAACATGGATGGGGGAAAAAATGGTTTTGCCGCGCTCTAGCCTGCCAGAACTGAAGAGGTAATGACAGTTTTTTTTTCAATGGCAGATAATAAGGAGTATGAGCTCTTAGAGCAAAGAAAAGAAGAGTAGGAAGTAAACAGGTAGATGGAGAAAAGATGATGGTTGAAAGATAAAACAGTATGTAGCGAGGAGAGAGGAAGCTTTTAGCTCTCAAAACTGTGGGTAGGGGTTTTTTGTCACTTTGACAGGGCATTGACATCCCTTTGTATTGCAATACACATTCAGAGATTTACTGTACAGTGTTGAGGTAGAAAACTCTATATGCTATGAATTAGTGTTTAACCAGGCTAGTGTAAGTATTAATTTAATTTGTGACTTTTCTTGAAAAATTTGGTCTTTTCATTTTATGTCATTTATATTACAGTTATTCAGCAATCGGTTGCAATATTTGTGACACTAATATGCGAATACTAATACTAACTAAAATTAATAACTAAAATTAAACAGGTGTAATACTAATACTAATAATATTCAGGTTATCACACAAGACTGCCACAATATCCCCTGTTATTGGTGATAGCACTAAGAACTCCAGTTCCAATACAATGCCTCGTTGTACACAAATCCTACAGTTGGCATTGCACTCCCTTCAGGATGACCACTTATGACTCCCCCATAATTTAAGCGCTTTAACTTCACCTCACTTTATAGCGACCAAACCAGGTTGATGTGTCTAAACAGCCAGGCACTGCTATTCCTGGATAAACCCCTCTAGACTTCCCATTTACACGTTCTCACTATTCCCTTGCATCATACTGACTCAACACCCCTTTTCAGGTCAGCATTCTATTCTTGTATGCTGACTATGAAAAAGTACACGCTACTGTTTGAGAAGACTTTCAGCGCTTTCTAAGCTAGTGCAATAATTATTGTTTGTTGTTTCACCTTTATTCAGGAATTTGTGATCATAATGTTGGCCTATACATAAGCATTAATTAGTGTTTTTAGTATATGTTAACTGAAAACAGACAACCTATATGTTTTTAATAGTGGTAGACTGATATGGATTTTTAATGGCCGTTGCCAGTATCCAGAGAGCAGGGTAGCCGACTGGCCGATACAATGCCAATATATCACACAATTTAATATAGCAAATAACATACATATAAAATTGCTTAAAAAAAAACAAACTCTAATGTATCACTAAATGTATTAAATTTCACACAAAACTAAAAAATAATATTGTATTTTAAATGGTAGAAAGCATTTTCTTTAGCTTTCTGTTTAGTCATCAAATTTTAGTAATGTATTTGCACATGAAGAAATTGTTAATATACAGTATTAGGAAGAAGGAAATAACAGTACACAGCAGTCCAGCAACCATGGAGGGCACGCTATCAATCACATATTCTCAACAACAAAATAAAACAAGCAAATCAAACCAATTATTCATGCAGTGCATAGAGAATAAGACATTTACTTATAGCTCACATGAAATGCTTTTTCCTTTGGGCTCATCCGAAAATGTAGGCAGAAGACTTGCTACATTGCTGCCTAATCAGTTAAAGGCTTAACTGACACCTGTTTTGAATGAATGGAACGCTTAAGGAAACTGATCTCTGAACAGGGCTGGACTGGTAATTTGGCATACCGGGCATATTCCCGGTGGGCCGACGCAGTTTAGGGCCGATCAGGGGTGGACTGGCCATCAGGAGACTCGAGCGGGCCAGTGGGACGGCCGTGAAATGGGCCGAATGGAGCGCGATAAGCTAAAAATGAGCTATCGCGTTATGCAGAACGGACCACAAAACGGCACCGCGATATGCGAACAAACCCCCCCCTCCACCCCACCCCACCCTCGCTCAACTTTTGGGCCAGTTGCTATGTAAAATCCTGGGATGATTTCTCTTCCCAGTCACTGAACATTTTGAAAATCAGGCCACATTGAAAATCTCTGAACAGTTTGAAAAGCACAATATTTTCGTCCTACCTCCATATACAGCCTCTGGAGGCAGCATTTTCCTGGTTTCAGATGCAGCCATGAAGTTGCACTCACACACTCGTGCAGATCCAGCAATCTCTTGAAAGTTTAAATAGACTGGATTGCCTGCTTGAATTGTCATCATGATTTGTGAATCAAAGGATCTTTAGATCCTTATAATGAAGTTTTTGATTCTGGCTGATAGATGAAGATATACACTTTTGCTTCAGAGGAAGATATTAGATGAACACTCGATGGGAAGAAAACGCTGGATTTTCGTGAGGTTCAAACATTATGTAAAAGTTTTAATGTTATTTGCTCATTAGAAAAGTTAAAGGGAACTATTGATGAGAGACTGTTAGAATACATGCTTTAGAGGTAAATAAATACTCCACAGGATGCTGGATCTGCTGAAGTTGTGTGAGGTTGGTTTATTACATCTGTCTATATGAGATATGCACATATTTGCAGACAGTATATGTTTCATTGATATTTGCCTTTAACATTATGATCTGCCACGGCTCTGATATGCAGATCGTTTAAATGACACTATGTTGCACACCGGTCTATTATTGTGTTAACACAATGGCACATAACAACAAAACGAACCGTGACTGGTAGTTTATATGTCTCAGTCCCTTCACATGCAAGCAGGCAATTGTTGGCACACTCAAGAAAAGAATCGGCCAAACGGAAAAAGTTTACTTTTTAAATTATCAGCATAGGCTGATTTATCGGCCTCGACTATATATCGGTCGACAACTAGTTTTTAATATATAATCAGAGTAACCCTATATTGTAAAATATAATATCTGTGGTTTCCAACAGTCTCCTTACCAGAAAAGACAAGCTTTGTTATGTGTGTACTTTTTGAAAAAGGCAAGTATATTTTTAACAGATGCAAAGTGCTTTATCTCAGATGGAGGAACATGCTTGTTTATAGTAGATATTTTAGTTGAATTCTTAAAAATGCTTATATGCATACTGTTTAAGGATTTGTTGAAACAGAAGTTTGAAAACCAAACTAAGCAGGCCTTAGACTTAATCGCATTTGAGTTTCTTGGATAGCCTTGAAACTGGAAGCTATAGGATGGGAAATAAATTGAGCAAATTGTTCTGTGTATACACAAACTTGTGAACATCAAGGTGTCTGCCATTTAGACTGGACATAAGAACAAAGACAAAAAAAGAAAAAAAACATAAGAAAGCAAGAAGAAATATAAACGAGCCATGAAGGAAAAAAAATTATATCTAAATCATATTTTGCTGTAAAAACAAAAGTAAAAATGGTTAAAGTGTTACAAACTTTATCTCTATTGGAAAATAATTCTTCATATATAAAGATACCATATGATAAAAAAAAAAAAAAGTAACAAAAAAATTTAAAATACTTACCTGTTACTCATGTAGTATATTCAGTGCAGAAGAACAAATAATTGCTATGCAAAATGACTTGAATCAAGGAAACCCAAACTCTTAACCATGGAATTGCTCAAAGCAATAAAATAAAGAGGCTGCAAAAGATGGTGTCTCTAAGTCTGAGATGAACCACATCTGGCCAATTAAATGAACAAAAGAGACTTGTCCAAACAGCACATACATGAAAATACTCATGTTAATGGTTGTTCGCATGACTTGAAGACTGTTATTCTAGAGACAACACCCACCGCTTTAAGGGCACAATTGATGGGCAATAAAAGAGAGTGGAACAAACTCCCTGGAAATCAATGGAAATGCTAAGATACACTACCTTTGTCCTTCGATATAAACCAATTTGCTACACTTTAACTAAACTGATCACAAGATCCCGGAGACATCTGATCATTATTCTGCAAACAGCAGCTAAAAGTCTCTTTGTTTCATTCATTATGTAACACACGAACACTTAAAAATTAGTCAATTCCTGTGTCACATGATTATCATCATTGTTCAAGACTGAGCAGATTTACCGTGTCTACCACTGCCAGTGGTAGGCCACTTAAATCTTCCGTGAGCTTTTGAGGGGCCAGATATGGAGATACCAGAGGTCTGAGTACGGGTGCCGGATGCTGCCCCATTCCTGAGAGAGGAGGTCCTTCCTCAGGGGAATCTGCCAGGGATGCGCTGTCATGAATAGCATGAGGTCTGAGAACCAAGTTTGGGTGGGCCAGTATGGGGGCTAGCTGTGTGCCAACACGTCTGTTTTGAGGGGGGCTCCCATCAGGGAATACCAGAGCAGGCAGTGGGAGGATTCCCAGGAAGCAACAGGTCCACCTGTGCTTTGCCAAATCGACTCCAAATCAGCTGGACCATCTGGGGATGGAGTCTCCACTCTCCACTGAGCATCACCTGCCACGACAGCATGTCCGCTGTGGCGTTGAGGATGCTCTGGATGTGAGTTGCCCGCTCGTATGCATCAATCCGTGCAGCGCAGCCATTGCAGAGGACTTCATATGCCCCAGGAGCCTCTGAAACATTTCAGTAGGACCACCGTACTCTGCCTGTTCAGCACCGACTGAACGCACTCACTCGTGAGACACTATCATGGAGACTGAATCTAACTCCTTCTCGTTATAAGAGATGTTCTGAACCGGGGTAAGCTTGCTCTTTTCCCAGTTGACCCGATGCCCTAAACGTCTGAGGAGCCTGAGCACCAGGTCCCTGTGTGCACACAGCAAATCTCGAGGGTGTACTAGAATCAGCCAGTCATCGAGGTAGTTCAGTATGTGGACACCCACTCCCTTAACGGGGCAAGAGCTGCCTCTGCGAACTTTGTGAAGATGCGAGGGCACAGGGACAGGCCGAAGGGGAGGACCTTGTACTGATATGCCCGGCCATCGAAAGCATACCGTAGGAAGTCCAAGAAGTCTCTTTCGGAGCAACTCACCACACATACGCAAGCTGCCGATGCCATATTGTCAACATAGCACAGCATAGCTAAACTAATAACATAGCACAGCATAGTCAACATAGCACAGCATATCTAAGCTAATAAATTAGCAGCATTTCATCGAAAGCCCATACTAAACCATAGTATAAAAGCGAGGTTAACACCCGTGGCCTGCTACAGTTAAATGTGGCTTGTGTTTGAAAAAACTTGAAGCGATTTAAATTTTAAATTCTCAAACTTTAAACACACTTTTTTTGTCTCTTTCTCTCTTACGCATGTCATAAAAAATTTTCCTTCCTCTCTCCTTGAGTTTGAAGAGCCGATTAAAATGTATAATTTGTTCATGTTTCCTTTTATTACCACTTTTATGAATTTAAACTATTAGATAATAATAAGTCTGAAGCAGAGCAAGTTTACAGAAAACTTATGGCTGTCTCTCATTCTTATTTATTATCTACCATCCATCAGTTTCTAGCTTATTTTTATTTACTTATTAGCTGTTTTATTTTAATTAACTTTTGTGTTGGGAATTGGAGCTTGTTCTGTTCTATATGGAGGGCCCCCACAAGAGCCGGATCATCTCAACCCCCAAGCCCACAGTATAAGACTGAAAATAAATGGGCACCAAGCCTCAATAAGAATCCCTGATATATCTATTAAGCATAACAACAGAACATTTATTGGTGGATTTTGTTCATTTATTCTTGTTTATTTTCCATTTATTTTTAATTATTTGTCTCCCTCTGACTTCGTCTCTAGACTGTAAACAGAAAGGAGAGGACAGCCTATTGACCCACAGATAATTCTGGTTAAAATACCTGTCATTTTGAAATATCAAATCATTAACCAAATTTTGTGTGTTCTCCCTAGTCGACCCTCACGCAACTTCTTTCTTAATGTTTATCAACACAATCCAAATTCTAGCATCCACATGCAGCCACATCCATAAATAAATTGCAGACAGAAGTGCCAGGTAACTGTCACTGCCCCTGAGCATGCCTTTTGAGGCATCTGTGGTAAGCAGTTCAACTGTACCGCATAAACAGGTGTATGGTGTCATCTCCTGCCAGATTGAAAAAATAATAATAATTACACTTGACTAGTTGCTCACATTCACAGAAAACAACAATTAGCTATTACTTCTTCATTTGTGTCCCTACACACTGAACAAATACCTAGTTTTAATAATACACCTAGGCATTTAACCATGTGCATATCTGTGTCAGCTCTCTCCTTATTCTTCCACTACAGTGTGCCAACATGTTGCTTAAGACTGAACCCATGGCCCACTGGAAAGATTTGGAAAGGCAATACTGAGAGCCATGCAGGGAAAAGGCCATGTTTAATGTGAAAGACATGAACTCTCAAATCAGCGTGAATGTTAATGCAAGAGCTTAAATGGTCAGGCATCCCATAGCAGCACCCTTCAACAAAGCAGCATCCACCAACCAAAAGCTGCCATATGATGAAAGAAACAAGACCCTGCTGCACAAAACCTCAGGTGTCCCTCTTCCAAGAACCCCTCTCCAACCGCAGTGAAAGAGTAAACATCTCAACGTACCCTGAAGCAACATGTGGAATGGATTTAAAAAACCTTGACAAGACGGCAAGGAACATTGAAAAGTTTACACCAAATCACCAAATCCATGCTTACCTGTGTGACATAGACCTCCACCTGAATATGAGGCCTCAGAAGAATTTATACCTACTATGGATAATATCCAGCCATGAGGAACAATGTTTTTTTGAAAGACAGTCAAACCACACAAAGTCTGACTACAAACTTCTGAGAGAGGCCCTGATTATAGAATTTTCAGACACAGAGTCTGAGCAAGAACTGTTTCCCACTCTGAACACCACACAGGGGAAGAAAGAGATCATACTTGCCTACCACCATAGACTACGGCAAGCCTACTTCAAGTCCCGGTATGAACCTGAGGTGGAAGAAGAATTCAACTTTTTTTTTTTACATTTCCCCCAAAACCTGCATCCCACAGTGGGCTATCATCTAGGAGTCACAGCCTGTCCTTGCACGATGACAGCTCAACAACTGTGTGACTTAGCACATAAGGCTTATTTTAAACAAATAATTGCCTCAAGAAAGGCTCACAAGGCATCATCAGCCGCAAGCCTTGCCTCTCAAAACTAAGGGCTGGCATCAGAAGATATGTGGCATCACATATCAGCCTCCTCCTTGATACTGTTTATAAGGGCGGGCAATGAGGAGGCAGGGACTGGCTGAACAGTCAACAAAGTTTAATGATATAAATTAACTTAAAACCAATATAAACAAACATGCAATGTGGCCGCGTGCGTTTTTCTTTTGAACTGGCGTCACCGGCCACCCCTTATCTCACTCTCCCGCTGATCAGCTGATTCAGCGATGGCTGTGCTCCACGGCCTGGCCACGCCCTCCTCCTCATCACACAATCCAAAATAAAGGACAACATGGGAACCCAGATGGACACTTAAATGCAACCGACGACAAAAGCCATTGCAGCACTGTGCAGACAGACACAGAACTGAGCCTACACACGAACACAGAACTAAGCCTGCAAACTAGATAAGCCACATGCAGAACTCTCACCGGAACTGCTGAAGCCATTCACAGCATATTTCAAGTACAATCCACCCAAGGCCGACCATAAAGACATTTCTTACTCTTCCTGTCTCAACCAATGAAAGGAATACTGGTGCCAAGCACAACAGTGACTGACACGGCCCCAGCTTATGGACAGAAAACTCAGACTTAACCTCAACCACATTCTAATTCACAACATGACAGAAACTCAGGAATACAGCATTTCATGCATGACGAGACATATATAGACATCAAGAACTGTGTGAAAATCTACTATGAACTGTAGCTCCATCAGCATCGACAGTCACCTAGAGGATCCAGATTAGCCAAGACACAAAGCACCAATCTTCAAATGGGTCCACCGAAACCCAAGTCAACAGAAAAGAGCTCCAAGATGAGAAAAGGGGGAGCTTGAAAGAGTCTGACAGATTAAAACAGTCTCACATACAGCTTGAAACAGTCTGACACAGTTTAAAACAGTCTCACATACAGCTAAAACAGTCCGACACAGTTTGAACTGATCTTACAACACATCTTTAACACACACAATAACTATAGGAAAATATCCAGCTGTTTTCATAATAGATAAATCACCCAACATTACTTTAAGGAACTTGAAACCTAGCCATCAACATTAATTTCATACAAGTACACACTAACCACTCAACACTGGTTATGTTAATTTACACGCACATTATGATAGGAAACACTCAATCTGCAAAATGTTAAAGCTAATCCAATTTGCCAGTTAAGAAAGTCGGTGGCACTATATCAGTATTTACTGCTTATGCTTTTCATTCACAAGCCACCATTAATTCATAGAGCATTCAGAAAGCAGTGTGCAAATAAGATATGTGTCCATTAAATGCCATGATATTGTGGACAAGAAACAGTCCCAAGTAAATTGAAGGAACTTACCATGTTACACTACACAATTAAACCAAAAGAATGCAATCCTTCTTGTTTATGACTTAACATTCATTACTTCCCGAGTGAAGAGTGTCAAACAAAGCTCAATCCTTCTGGTTTTAAATAGGTACTCCTTCACCCTTGGTTCTGAATCACAGCAGAAACAAGGCAGAAGGAATTCTCCTAACTAAACTGATTAAAATCAATTAAATTTCCCAATCAAATCCAAATGACCCTTTACTGGTTTCCGAACCACTAAGAATAATTAAAGATGACTCTAAAACACGAACAATCATAGAAGAGTCCAAATTAACATTAAACATACGTACATTAAAATAAGCTTTTAGAATCTATAATTTATGTTATTATTAAACAAGATTTAGGCAAGTTAAAGTCAATTAAATTACCACTGCATTGAAGTATGGTAAAATAAACAATGAATAAGTATACAGTTTTATTAACACATGATAAAAAAGTAGCAGCAAAACTTCAAGCAATTGCAGAATGGTCAAATCAGTATACACTTCAGAAAATTGTGCATCATTCATTGAGTGCATGAGTGCACTACTACTTCTGGGCTTTAAAGATACATCTATGCAGAACTTTTTATCTTCTCTCTTCCATGTTCTGCTTAATGACTGATGTGGCCCCTGTACCAAAATAATTGCACACCCTTGCTCACTTGAATATGTAAGACTAATACTGTAAATTGGCAAGCAGATTTCCTTAAATCCCAGCAAACACACAAAAATCCCTACATATTGTGAACCAAGGGCATAGCCAGGAAATTACATTTAGGTGGGCCTCAATAAAAATGGATGGGCCAAGTTTTCACCTATGTGTTCGCCCAACATTTTTTAACCAAATTGTACTTAACACCAGAGAAGCTGCACATTCAAATAGTTCTTTCACACTTTAAAAAAAATCTGAATTCATGTATTTTTTACACTATTCTATAAATATATATTTCAAGTCAAAGAAAAACCTCTAATATTCTGGGTGGGCCAGGGTCTAAGTTGGGTGGGCCACCCTTGGCTATGCCAATGTTGCGAACACACAAAATGCTACATAAAAACCTATAAAAGTGTAAGATTTTGCAAATCAGTATGTTCTAATCTGCAGGCACAGCATTGTGCTGTTGTTTTTAGCAATAGATCGAACTAAAAAAAAAAAAAGCAATAAATGTTTTGTACTTAAAAAAAATGAACTTTTCTGTACGTTGTTTTAGTAGCATTTAAACATGATTTAATCTATTAAAAAACATCTCCACTTCATACAGGGCACCCCCTCTATTTTCAGATGTATCCTCAGTGACTTTGATCTGGAACCAGGCCTGGATTGAGGACTATGGCAACTCTTGTCCGAGGATAATGTTTGAGTGTTAATCGCTACTGAACTGTCACTAATCAAGATGGGCATTGAATACCACTCTTTGCCAAGACTTATTGGATCTCTCCTAAATTAAAACAAATGCCTTAATTGGACACTCATTCTCACAATAAAGAGCCCACTGAAATCATGTTGCATTTCACATTTGGAAAATGGCCACATTGCATTATTGAAAGAAACAAGAAACTGATTTTTTCAGCAATTACTTTTTATGCTTTTGACTGGACTGATGATGCTGCAATATTCCCTTGAGCAGTGCTCTTGGATCTCTTTTAAAAAGGCATTTATTTTTACATAGGTGTTTTTGTCACCTTTAGGAATGATACTTATTGGCAGGTTGAGCTTTAGCAGAGCTGCATGTCGCCATTATCAATATAAATGCAAATTAATATCAGGGTTCCGAGAGGCAGTGGCAAGTTTTTGTCATGATAATGTCTGGCATGCAGTGGGGAGAGGAGGTGGATCAGGTATTGAGCTGTGCATGATGCCTTGGGATCTGAGAATCTAAGAAAAAAAATTCTAAAGTTGGGCCACATTAAAAGGTTTGGGCATGTCTTATGGTAAGAGAGAGGGAGACCCCCCTCCTATCATTTGACACATTTGAGAATAGAGGTGCAAGCAAGGATACCCTTAGCAAAAGCAGGGGAAAAGAAAGTGCCCCAAGGCATTATCTATCTATTTATTCTGAATAAATAGCCATGTGTGTCAATGTCTGAATGTACAAAGTGGAAGAGAAGAAGCTTTTGAAGCTTGCAAGGAATACAGGAAAAAGCTAATGGGATGCACTTATTGTGCATCTACATTATTTGATATTTAGCATACTTTCCAGGTTTTCTTAATATTTATATCTTTTTTTTAAATTAAGCCCTGCTCTGATATACAGTGCATCCGGAAATTATTCACAGCGCTTCACTTTTTCCACATATTGTTATGTTACATTTTAATTCATTATTTTCCTCAAAATTCTACAAACAATACTCCATAATGACAACGTGAAAGAAGTTTGTTTGAAATCTTTACAAATTTATTAAAAATAAAAAACAAAAACAAAAATCAGCCTTTGCCATGACACTCAAAATTGAGCTCAGGTGCATCCTGTTTCTTCTGATCATCCTTGAGGTGTTTCTACAACTTGATTGGAGACCACCTGTGGTAAATTCAGTTGATTGGACATGATTTGGAAAGGCACACACCTTTCTATACAAGGTCCCACAGTTAACAGTGCATGTCAGAGCACAAACCAAGCCATGATGTCCAAGGAATTGTCTGTAGATCTCAGAGACAGGATTGTATCGTGGCACAGATACAGGAAGGGTACAGAAACATTTCTGCAGAATTGAAGGTCCTAATGAGCACCGTTACCTCCTTCATCTGTAAATGGAAGAAGTTTGGAACCACCAGGACTCTTCCTAGAGCTGGCCGCCTGACCAAACTGAGCGATCGAAGGAGAAGTACCTTAGTCAGGGAGGTGATCAAGAACCCGATGGTCACACTGACAGAGCTCCAGCGTTACTCTGTGGAGATCGGAGAACCTTCCAGAAGAATAGCCATATCTGCAGCACTCTACCAATCAGGCCTGTTCCCTTTACAAAAAGCTTCACTATGATGCTGCGCTGAAAAGCACGTTGGTAACAAGTCTCAGTTGTGACCTGCTGTGAATATGTGTGCAACACATCAATGAACATTGACCAGAATTTATAGCCTCTGCTGGTGTAATCATTGGACGCACCTGGCGCAGTGGCTATACTGTAAATAGATGCGTCACCGGAGCATCATCAGATCTTTTGTCTTCAGAGCCATTCTGTGTTGTGTGCTATTACGAGCCTGTCAAACTTTCTTTCCTCTGGAGAAGGTTAGAATCTGTTAGGCAGTGAACCTTTTCTCCTTTCTCTTTTTTCTTGAAAAAAAAAGACTGAAAATCAGGGCAAACGATGCGTGTTCCCCTGTCTCCATTCTATGGCCGTGAGGGACACGCATCAGTTCTGCTTCGTTTGTTTGGGGGGAGAGCATGCTGCTCTCACGTTGGGGTGGGGTGGGTACAAGCATTGCGATCTGCTTTCGGGCAAAACGCTTACTTCCGGGAGTCAGCGCCCACACTTCTTTCGTGGGGCTTTCGTATGGATCTGGCTGAGGATCGAGAAACGGGTTCGTCCCTTTCGCTTGCTCTCTCCCCAGATCCAGCTGATCCTCATAAGCCTGATGCGTGCCTCGGTGCCTCTGAACCTCTGTAAATCCCGCGCATAGTAATAAAGCGGCTGTGGAATTAAGAGACCCCCCCCCCCCCCCCCAACACTTCAAACTAGAAGACAGATTTCTGTCTGGTGGCCAAAATAAATAAATAAATAAAATTGAAATAAATAAAAAAAAGGGGAAGGGAACGCTATATCAGTCCCTTCCTTTCTTCTATGACTTATACTTCCCTTGTCTTCATGCCCTCGACATTGAAATATTCAACTAATCGTGGGTGCTGAGGCTCGGGGGTATTTGGTGATGCTGCCGGTAGAAGAGACACTTAAGGGTTTTCTCTCGCCTGGCTCGGCATCACTGCTAAAGAGACCCACTCTCCCAACAAAGCTGTGCAGGACCACCTCCACACTTGTGGGGAAGGATTATTAGACAGCAGGTCAGCCTGGTGCTGCCCTGCACACTATGGCAGTGTTACAGGCATACTAGGCTAATCTGTTGAAGTATTCGGTGATGTAGCCGGTAGAAGAGACACTTGCGGGTTATCTCTCGCCTGGCTAGGCGTCATCGCTAAAGAGACCCACTCTCCCAAAGCTGTGCAGGACCACCTCCACGCTTGTGGGGAAGGCGGAGAAACACTTGTGGCTTAACCTATCGGGCATCAGAGACAAGGACAAAACTTTCCTACTCGATGCCCCGGTTTTTCCTTCTAGCTTATTTGGTGACGCTATGAATGTAGCTATCACCAGGTACCAGGAGGCAAAAAGTCACGAGGGAGCCTTCGGGCAATTTCTTCCTTGCCACACTCAGGGGGAGGGGCTGTCGGTTACCCAGCCCCATCCTGGTCCTGGTAGAAAGGAGGATAAGAAACAGAGCGTGGCGAGTCGTGCTCCCCCTTGTGATGACTGGGGACAGGCTCGTCACCCTCGACAGCTTCCAAAGCAAGACCTCAGGGCAGTTATCTCTAAAAGGATAAAACCCTGATGGTCTTGAGCCCTGTGGGGGTAGCTCCCCTTGGGTCGGGGCGCGTGTACCATCCACTTCGCCCCTCCCAGTACCCCCACGAATCCTCTCCTTTCCCGCCGCCTCTGGTGTTTCAGGAGGCAGAGGCTTACAACAAAAAGTTGGGTGTACCGCTGCTTCCTGCCCTATTCCAGGACACGGAACACTCAACATCCCCTCAACAGGAAGTGTCGAAATTAATACCCATCACAGAGATCCTGGCAGCGTGGAAACTTCTGCCCGGTATTTGTATATGGGTCCTAAGAACAGTAGAAAAAGGCTACGGAATTTAATTTGCTCGCCGCCCTCCGTGTTTCAACGGCTTGGTCCCCATTACCGTGAAACCGTGGCAGGCATTTCTAATGTGGAAAGAACTCAAAATCTCTTGGTCAAAGGGGCCATAGAACGTGTTCCCCTTCCAGAGAAAGAGTCAGGCTATTACAGCAAATACTTCCTGGTCCCCAAGAAGGGTGGGGGGTTGCATCTGATCTTAGAACCTCGAGGCTTGAACCGCTCAGTGAGGGTGTTCAAGTTCAACATGCTAACTATCAAGACAGTCATGTCACAAGCCCAGCATCACGTTTTGGCTGGTCACGATCGATCTCATGGACACATATTTTCTTCATAAATTTTGCCACAGCACAGGAAATTCCTGAGGTTTGCTTTCGGGGGCAAAGCCTTCTAGTATCGGGTTCTTCCATTCGGCCTAGCTCTATTACCCCGCACATTCACGAAATGCACGGATACAGCACTGACTCCTTTGTGACTCCTGAGAATCCACATTCTGAATTACATAGATGACTGGCTGATACTAGCGAAGTTCCAAGAACTGGCAGTTCAGCACAGGGATATCGTCTTAGCTCATCTGGTTTCTCTGGGTCTGAGACTCATCATCAAAAGAGCGTTCTCTCTCCCACCCAGGGAATTACCTATCTGGGAGTTATATGGAATTCGATCACGATGCGGGCACATTTGTCTCCCGCTCGAATCATTTCCATTCAGAACACCCTGAGCAAAGTCAGGCTAGGTCAAGGTTCTACTCCACAGTGATCCCTTTGAGACCATTCCAGCTGTGGCTAAAAGACTGGGGGTTTCATTCAAGGGCCAGTCCCCTAAGGCAAATGTGGGTTACACGCCGAGGGCTTTGTTCCCTTTCTATGTGGTTCAGACCCCAGTTTCTTACCTTAGGTCCCACTCTAGGTGTGTCTTGTCGTCGCAGGCTGCTAACGACAGATGCCTCCCTGACGGGCTGGGTAGCGGTCTTAAGTGGTCTTCCAGCTCAAGGGGAATGGGAGGGTCGTCAGCTCGATTGTCACATTAACTGTCTCGAGTTGATGGCTGTATTTCTGGCCCTGAAATACTTCCTCCAGAGGCTGCCGTGTCTTGGTGTGTGTGGACAACACAACAGCAGTCTCCTACATAAGTCATCAAGGAGGTCTACGTTCACGCCAGCTGAATTCCCTGGCACATCAGATTCTCCTTTGGACCCAGGGCAAATTCCTGCCACTCAGGGCAGTTTATATCCCTGGATGCCTGAATGTGGGAGCAGATTTACTGTCAAGACAGAAATGACTGAAGGGGAAGTGGAAACTCCACCCCGAGGTAGTAGAGCAAATCTGGGTTAGATTTTACAGGGCAGAAGTGGACCTCTTCGCCTCTTCTCAGACAGTGCAATGTCCCCTTTACTTCTCTCTGAGTCACCCAGCCCTGCTGGGTCTGGATGCGATGGCACATACATGGCCCAGAATGCGCCTGTATGCATGTCCTCGGTTACTCTGCTCCCGGGAGTCTTGGCCAGAGTTCACCAGCAAGGGTCTTGCCTCTTACTGACTGCGCCGCGTTGGCCGAGCAGGGTATGGTTCTCGGAGATAATGTCTCTCCTCGATGGCTCGCCTTGGGCAATTCCGAAAAGGAGGGACCTGTCTCAGGCACAGGGGACAATATTTCATCCCCGGCCCGAGCTATGGAACCTTCACATTTGGCCCCTGAAGGCTACCAACTGAGGGACACAGGGCTTTCACCTGAGGTTATCGAGACCATTTTAAGTGCTAGGGCTCCCTCTACCAGAAGGATAAATGGGGTGTCTTTGAAAAATGGTGCAGTACACATAACGCAGATCCAGTTAACTGCCAGATTGCTTCAGTTCTGGACTTTCTGCAGGAAAAACTGTCAGCAGGCATATGTCCCGCCATTCTCAGGGTTTATGTGGCCGCCATTTTGGAAAAAAGCGCCAAAGCGGAACGAGATGCTGCGCTTTTCTGCTGCACTGGGATGCCCCGGGACTGCTCTTCAGACAAAATACCTGATGATGCTCCGGTGATCTATCTATTTATAGCCACTGTGCCAGGTGCGTCCAATGATTACACCGGCAGAGGCTATAAATTCCGGTCAATGTTCATTGACGTGTGTTGCACACATATTCACAGCTGGTCACAACTGAGACGTGTTCCCAAAGCGCTTTTCAGCGCAGCATCTCATTCCACTTTTTTCAGGGAACAAGGTTTACATATATAACCCGAGACGTTTTGTAGATTGGCTAGACGGAAGCCACTCCTCAGTAAAAGGCACATGACAGCCCGTCTGGAGGTTGCCAAAAGGCACCTGAAGGACTCTCAGACCATGAGAAACAAAAGATTGAACTCTTTGGCCTGAATGGCAAGCGTCATGTCTGGAGGAAACCAGGCACTGCTCATCACCTGGCCAATACCATCCCTACAGTGAAGCATGGTGGTGGCAGCATCATGCTGTTGGGATGTTTTTCAGTGGCACGAACTGGGAGACAAATCAGGATCGAGGGAAAGATGAATGCAGCAATGTACAGAGACATCCTTGATGAAAACCTGCTCCAGAGCGCTTTGGACCTCAGACTGGGGTGAAGGTTCATCAGGACAACGACCCTAAGCACACAGCCAAGATAACAAAGGAGTGGCTACGGGACAACTCTGTGAATGTCCTTGAGTGTCCCTGCCAGAGCTTGAACCCTATTGAACATCTCTGGAGAGATCTGAAAATGGCTGTGCACCAACGCTCCCCATCCAACCTGATGGAGCTTGAGAGATTGTGCAAAGAAGAATGGGAGAAACTGACTAAACATAGGTGTGCCAAGCTTGTAGCATCATGCACAAAAAGACTTGTGGCTGTAATTGTGCCAAAGGTGCTTCAACAATGTATTGAGCAAAGGCTGTGAATACTTATGTAAATTATTTATTTATTTATTTATTTATTTTTTATATAAATTTGCAAAGATTTCAAACAAGACGATTTCAAAATTCGAGACGGATATAAATCCAATCACTTAAACTATATCCGGAGGTGGTTTGATACACATTCCATTCAAAACTCAGTCAAGTGTAAATGCATTTGGCTTTTCAAGCCACGTATGTAAACTTTACTCTACCCAAAGGCACTACATCAGTATAAGGAAAATGTGAAACATAACTGCTGCTACTGAGTATTTGCATAGGGCTAGTGTCACTCAACAAATAATACCAAATTAAGAAACAAATGGACATAATAGGAGAGACAGGATTTTTTTCTTAATTTATGTCATGCACATTGCTGATGAAACTGAAACTAAACACTGTAGTGATGGGAAGTTCGGATCATTTTACTGACTTTTACATTTTACTGAAACTTTGAGTCTCGTTCAACAAAATGATGCAATCTTTATTCAAGTAATTTAATTTCATTAATTTGAGCAGGATTAAATTCAAATGTAAAATTTTCAACAGCTAAATCCCCCCAACATGTCTAATTATGAAAACGTTGATTATAGTACCAATAAGCAAAACAATTATAATGCAGCCAAGGACAAATTATGAGAAAAAGAAATGATTAATTCACCTCTCAAGCCATCTGGTCCGAGTAGTTCATTCTTTTGTCACATGACAGAGATAACTCGAGAGTTGAACTAATAATTTCTGTTTCCTGTGTGAGCAATGTATAGCATATACAGCTGTCACTTGACAAAAGAACGAACAACTCGGACCAAAAGAGTTGTGAACTAATCATTTCTGTTCCCTGTACAGTGCATATGCGGTTTTCACGTAACAAATTAACGGAGGTTGCACAATGCGCATGCGCGGCCAACGCAAAATGAACAAATCACCCTCTGACAACAAGTCCCAAGGGGAAAAAACAGCATGCATAAACACAGACACCAATGCATGAGGCAAAGTCCCTTGGAATCAAATAATAAATCACATTTTTTAAATTCTCTGCCCGGCAAAATCACAGAAGTGAACTTGCATATAGCATGGGAATTGAAGATCAGATTTATATCTGTTTGGTTGATATACATTTATGTGTTTACTGATTATAAGTCACCGATACTGCAACTTCCGGTAGAGTAAATGCTGGTGTGTTTGTCTGCCGCTTCTCTCTGGCTTCTTTTCAATGTTTTTAGATGCTTTTGATTAGTGGCCTTTTGCTGGAGCGACCTCAGGAAATTGAGTTTTATGGTTCTCTTTTATGGACAATCTTAGGGACTATTGACTTTTTAGTTTGTTTTTAAATCTACGCTACACAAATTTGACTGGATTACCTCAAAGGAAATAAACACTGCTGTACTCACTGATGGTCTTCACCGGGACTGCTACGTGCAGTCTTAAATAGGCTGTATGATTCCCTGTCCATTGTCCATGTCCAGTGGGGCTGGAGGGCTTATACTTTGAACTTGGGTCGTGCTAGTCGAATCATTGAGGATGTTCTGCCTTCTGTTGCCCATCGTGGCCTGTTAGAGTTTTGCTGTTGGCCCTTGCCAGTTTCAGCAGAGAGCTCCCTGCTTGTCTGCAGGTTCGCACAATCATAATTTTTCCAATATGGGTTTTATATTACTCATCTCTGGATTTACGACATTTCAATTCCTCAGCCCCCCAGTCAGATGGAGTATACAATTATTGTGCTGCACTTGGAATCACGTGTCACCCCCGGTATTTCCATCGAGGGTCACACCAACATCCCTGCATATAACAGACTGATTCCTCTGACAACCATCACATACCGACCGTGAAAGTGATATGAAGCTATGTGTCAATTTTGCTAATCTCAGTTTGCTGAAACACACACCTTTAGTTCACCACAAAACACAGATGTCACAACTATTAAGATGGCCCTCATTAATCCATGATAAGTATCAAACAAATCTTTTATTCTGAATGACTTTTTTTATTTTTTACGATCATTGTACCTTTTATTCATCACTGAGGCCTGGCTGAGTCCTGGCGAACAAATGGCCCTGGGGATCTAACTCTGCCAGGCTGTGACTTTTTATATTCCCCACGGACTTCAGGGCGAGGAGGTGGCATTGACACTGTATTCCAGTTTTGAGGTCCAATTATTAAAGATTGACTTCTTGGGTCCTGCTTTCTCCCAGAGGTCAGTACACAACTTCATCCATCAACTTTCGGGCTTTCTCTCAGGACTGGTCTCATTGTGATAGACTCCTGATTCTTGGGGATTTTAACATTCACGTATGCTGTCCATCAAAACCTCTGGTAAATGAATTTATCTCACTCACTGAGTCTTTAAACTTTGTACCACATGTCACTGGTCCTAATCACAATATGGGTCAAACGCTGAATCTTGTGTTATTTATGGTCTTTCAGTATTCAACTTAGAGGTCTTAGATATTGGCATTTCAGACCTGTATTCAGTAATGTTTGAGTCGATATCTAAGCCAAGGTTCCTCTATAGTAATCTCTGATAGCGCAAATCAACCAAAGTTATTGTTCAAAACAATTAATTCTGTTTTAAACCCAACTAAAAATGCTTTTCTGAACACCAACCAAGAGACCTGTGAAACATTTTTAAACATGTTTACTCACAAAATTGAGTAGACTAAAGGTGCAACTGTACCAGCACAATTTGATCAACCACTAATTCTTTCCCCGTCCAGCTCCCTGACTCACTTTGAACCAGTTGCGTCAGAACAGTTAGCAGATGTAGTCTCTAAGATGAAGTGTTCCAGTTACAAGCTGGATATTCTTACTATTCGCCTTCTTAAAGAAGTTTTCCTGACTATCAGTTCCATTTTGAAATCTATTATTAACAGCTCATTAGCAAGTGGAGATGTTCTAAGAAATTTAAACATGCAATTCTACATCCTTTGTTAAAAAAGTAAAAATAAATTTGCATCCGGCAAAACAAGTGTAAATACACCCACTGACAAGCACCATCCCCCATTTTGATTGTTTTTATCCTTTCAACTGGTCACTTTTCCCTCTAATGGTACTGAAGAAAGCAACATCAGAAACACGGGTTCTGGTCCCATGGGAACCAGGACGTCATTGTTTTCACATAAACAATGATGAACATGATTCAGAGCATTTTGCATTAAATTTTTGCTCTAAAATGATTCCTATACGGTTAGGTGTAGGATTGTGGGTTGGGTTAGGGGGTTAATAAAATATGCATTCCATTTGACTATATTATATGATTTACAACAAAATGCAACTCACTTTTGGCACCACTCTATCACCTGAAAAAGTCTAGGTTACGTATGTAACCCCCGTTCCCTGATGGAGGGAACGAGACGTTGTGTCGAAGAAGCGATACTAGGGGTCTCTCTTGAGCACCGAATATGCCTCTGATCTATGAAAAAAAGGCCAGTGAGAAGTTGGCAGCGAGTATTTGCATACCCCGCCCCCAGACATATGGGTATTTAGGCGAGCAAATACGCTGTGTTCATTGAGGATTTTTCTGAGGAGCCAGAAATGGTCCGGTCACTACAGCGGCTCGGCTCAGCGACGTGGCAGGGAGGACACAACGTCTCATTCCCTCCATCGGGGAATGGGGGTTACATACATATCAGCTGAATAAGACCGTACGTACCCTTCCCCAATGCCCCATTAAAAGTCGTTATAATCCTTCTAGTTACCCTGGACAGGGGAACAAGGCAACACTTGCCAACCTGGGAACGGGCTGAGCCTGGCCGGGCCTCTTTTCTCTCCATGTTTCTCGCATAGAGCAAGAATGGCCGGGGCCCTTACACACATCGAGGGAAGGGGGTCTTACCCGATTTCCTAAAATTAAAAAAAAAAAATTCAGGAGGTAAAAGACCCTGTGGAGACTACACCTACCCAGAGGGGGAGGTAAAGGTGGTGAATACATCACATGGTTTTTTTTAGGCGGCGTGTGGAAATGGCGCGGAGGTAGGCTCAACCTCATTAGGGGGGGGGGGGGGGGGGGTTGCCACATTACAGCGACCAGAGGGCAGCTTGGAGCTGCCGAAGGGAGACGCGGGTCCACTCGTAAGGGGACCGTGCCGTGGACAATACACACAGGGGGAGTCCATGCAGGAGTCCTGATCTGTGGAGCACCTCTTCCAGTACAGGGTAGCCTAGGTACCCGCAGTGGATTGGGTCGGAAAGTTCCTTCACTGAACTGCAGACCCGCAAGGGATAGGGAGGAATCATCCAGGGACCCGAGAAGAAGGGATCTCCTGGGAGAAATAGCGCACAATTTTACCTTGGCTGAGGGAAAGGGCACTAGGCGCAAGCGATTCACCTGGCCAGCTTGTCAGCGTGTTACCGAGTTCTACTGGCTCGGACCTGAGAAAACACGGGACGATACTTACTCAACCCGGAGATTGTAAAATCTCGCAAATGTATTGGGTGTTGCCCAACCTGCTGCTCTACAAATGTCTTCTACGGAGGTGCCCCTGGCCAGTGACCATGAGCCAGAGTGTCCACTCTGGTTGAGTGCGCTCGGACCCGTAAGGGGGGGGGGGGGGGGGGGCACGGCCTGGGTGTGATAAGCCAACGAGATGGCATCGACGACCCAGTGGGAAAGCCTCTATTTGGAGACAGCGTTCCCTTTCCACTGTCCACCAAAGCAGACAAAAAGCTGCTCAGAACGTATAGAGCTCTGCGTGCGGTCCAAGTAGATACGCAAAGCACATACTGGACACAGCAACGAAAAGGCTGGGTCTGCCTCCTCCCGGGGCAGCGCTTGCAGGTTCACTACCTGGTCTCTTAAGTGCGTGGTAGGAGCCTTGGGCACGTAGACGGTCGTGGTCTTAGGATCACATATGTGTCTGCCGGACCGAACTCCAGGCAAGTGTCGCTAACAGAGAATGCTTGCAGGTCCCCGACCCTCTTGATGGAGGCGAGCGTGATCAGCAGGGCCGTTTTAAGAGAGAGGGCCCTGAGTCCAACTGATTCTAGCGGCTCGAAGGGAGATCTCTGGAGGCCGGCGAGGACCACTGAGAGATCCCAGGAGGGGAACAGGCTTGGCAGGGAGGGATTTACCCTCCAGGCGCCTCTTAGGATCCTGATGATTAAGTTGTGCTTTCCCAGAGACTTGCCGTCTACAGTGTCATTGTAGCGTATCAATGAATCATATAACGCACATTCTTGCTAAAACCCAAAGAGCTTTTGGCCTCTGAACTCAAAAGCCAAATTAGGCATTCGGCTCCAGCCCATCTTGACCACCTCCCCTGTAGTCCAGGCCTGGACCGCAGCTGACACAGCGCTGTGCATCTCTATGGTACTCAGCAACATCCTGACACTGGGCTCGGCCTTCATCCTATACAGGAGATTCAACGAGATGCGAACATCTACCGCCAAGCTCACGAAAGCCGTGGCTGGAGGTTTCCAACGGTACCCCCGGAAAGAGGGTACCATGCCAGAGACCACTTTGAACCTCATCGAGCTGGCTCCTCAGCCCTAATAGCCACCTGCTACACGACCATCATGATTCACCTGTCATCCGCCCATTGTGATGATTGTCGTCCGATGATGTCCACACAGGGACTTCATCTGACGAAAAGGGGGACTGTAGCGTATCAATGAATCATATAACGCACATTCTTGCTAAAACCCAAAGAGCTTTTGGCCTCTGAAATCAAAAGCTAAATTAGGCCTTCGGCTCCAGCCAGTCTGCAATAGATGGTTCGATGACAACTTCTATGACACCCCTGAGTGTGAACAGACAACACACACCAGAGCTCTCCCTGCTGTTGCGAGCTTCAAAGAGATCCTAATCTGACCCTCCCAAGCCTAGGAGTGGAGAGTAAGAGACCTCTTCAAGACACACAGGTACCTAGCCACACACACATAAGAACTTTTCAGAAATTTCCTCATTTAAAGACTTTACTGAGATATATTATATATGTTTTTACGTTTGTCTGTTTGCCCGTGTCCTATTGGAATATCTATGATGTTATCGTAGTATCAAGGGAATTATAAATACTTGTAATTACGCATTAAGATGTAAACTTGAATTCCTATCATTGTTACATGCCGTGTTTGATGTCTTTGTACTCCTCTTTGTCTGACTGAGCCATATATGTTATTAGGTTATGATAAAATGTGTCTTGTTATGTTTAATCATCTTCGGAGGAAAAATGACGAATTTCGGCCATGGCCATAACTTATGCAAATGAATCGGCTTGACAAGACAAAGAAACTTTCCCGCTCAAGATTTTTTGAACAACGATTGGACAGTTCACTTCAGAGAGGCGTGGAGTAAGTTTTCCTTAAAAGAACGGAACTCTAGTTTACGTTGCTTTTTGCTTTTTCTTCTTCGTTAGTTTTTGTCTTACGAATGAGTTGTCACCTTTTCTTGTCTTTTTCTTTTGTTTGTTTTTATTTTCCTTTTCGTAATTCTCCTTTGTTCATTTCCACACGAGTGAAAGGAACTTAGGCTGAATTATTCTCGTTGGTAACTCCACTTACAAGAGACTCTTAAAACTTGCCGCAACTCTGTTCGCCTGAAGGGACCAGCAGCACGTGCTTCGAAAGACACACACACACACACACACACACCTTCTTTCCTCAGCAACCCTGAGAGAACCATTGTGCAAGTATTTATTTCTTATCAAGATTTATTATGCTGTAAGGTTTTGCCCATTTTAGGGTAATTTTGAGTTCCTTGCTGTCTCTGTTTTAAGGTCTAACTTGTCTGTGATTTTACACAACTCTCCCTCTTTCTCTCATTCTCTTATTCTAATTCTCTTTCATTGTTTTGTTGTTTATCGTGTTGTAAATACATTTATTCCGTGTAACTGTAGTCACCGATATATATACATAGTTTTCCAGTATTAAATACTATATTCATTGATTGACTCTGCCTATCTGTTCATGATTTCAATGTCCCTGAGATGTTCTAAAACTGTTGATACTTTAAATAGTATTTTTGTTTAGAAAAGGGAAGCTGTTTTTCGTGGCCAAGAGAAATAGTCTGCCTTTAAGTTATACAAATAATTTCTTAAGGGTTAATAAAGATTTTATGGTCAGTTCGCTGGCGAGCAGACTATTAGATGACAAATTAATCCCCTTAGGAGTTATCTCGAGAATCAAACGATTCTAGACAATTGATATATTAATGTTTAATTATAATCCGTTGTGATTGAATGTTGATATATATAATTGCTCTAGTTTTGCCTGCCTATATGTGTAACAGCGCAACCCATTGCATTTAGTGGCCAATATAAGGACCTTGGCAACGTATTCCCTTTTAGGGATAATTTAAAACTGTAAGTGATAACTCATAACCCGTATGATCAATTATTGATTATGAATTATTGATTATTGATTATACTATTCCCGTTATTTGAGTTTTGACACCTTACATCATGGTGGGCCGCGATAGCGGCGACATACAACTTTAGGGTGGAAGGGGACAGCCTCCTGTCCAGCCTCTCCTGTAGGAACAGGAGCACTGACCTAAATGCGCACCTCTGTGGGTCTTCAGCCCGGGAAGAACACCAATCTGCGAACAAGCACCACTTCAGGGCGTAAAGATGCCTGGTAGAAGGGGCTCTGGCTTGGTTGATCGTGTCTACGACAGCAGGTGGTAGAGGTCCTTCCTCAGGGGAATTCGCCAGGGAGGGGCTGTCGTGAGGAGCATGAGGTCCGAGAACCAAGTCTGAGTGGGCCAATAGGATCCACTAGGGTGACTTGCTCCTCGTTCTCTCTGACCTTGCACAGCACCTGTGCAAGAAGGCTCACTGGGGGAAATGTGTACTTGCGCAGCCCTGTGGGCCAGCTGTGTGCCAGTGCATCTGCCCAGAGGGGAGCCTCTATTTGGGCATACCACAGCGGGCAGTGGGAGGTTTCTTGGGAGGCAAAGAGGTCTACCTGGGCCTTGCTGAATCGTTCCCAAATTAGCTGGACTGACTGGGGGTGAAGCCTCCACTCTCCACTGAGCAAGCGTTGTTGTGACAGCGCGTCCGCTATCACATTGAGGTTGCCGGGGATGTGGCTCACAGTGATCTGAGTCGCTGCTGGCTCCAAAGGAGGAGACGACGGGCGAGTCGTGACATGTGGCGGGAGCGTACGCCACCTTGGCGATTTATGTACGCAACCACAGCGGTGCTGTCTGACCTGACTAGGACATGTTTCTCCCGAACTAGCGGGAGGAAATTCCTGAGGGCAAGAAAAACAGTCAACAACTCTAGGCGATTGATGTGCGAGTGCAGCGGGGCCCCTTTCCAACGGCCCGTGGCTGCGTGTCCGTTGCTCACGCTGCCCCAACCCGATTTGGAGGTGTCGGTCGTGACCAGGACGCGTCGGGACACCTGCTGCAAGGGTACTAATCCCCGTAAGAAGCAGAGGTCTGTCCAGGATTTGAATGTCTGGTGGCAGGCGGGAGTGATTAACACACGGTGCGTGCCGTGGGGCCATGCTCATCTCGGGACTCGAGTCTGAAGCCAGTGCTGAAGCAGTCTCATTTACATCAACCCCAGCGGCACGACCGCCATGGAGGATGCCATATGCCCTAGGAGCCTCTGGAAGAGTTTTAAAGGGACCACTGTGCCCATCCTGAAGGAGGTGAGGCATTTCAACACTGACTGAGCATGCTCGTTGGTGAGTCGTGCCATCATTGAGACTGAGTCTAATTCCATGCCGAGAAAAGAGATGCTCTGAACCGGGGCGAGCTTGCTCTTTTCCCAGTTGACCTGAAGCCCTAGGCGGCTGAGGTGCCTGGTGTGTAGTAATTCCCACAAGTGGGCCAAAATGAGCCAGTCGTCGAGGTAATTGAGTATGCAAATTTTGACATACCCTGAGGGGCTTCGCAGCGGGGCGGAGCAGGTAAAGTGGCGTTGGGAGGCAAGGGTGCGTCCCGAGGCTATAGTGCTGAGAAAAGACTCAAAGCACTTACCTTGCTCCGCGCACCCGTCAGGGGGCGGGTTAGTGACTGAGGAGGAGGTCTGATGTGGGCGTCCTCTGAACTCGTCCGAATCGGCCGGCCGGGGAACAGTCGTGGGTCTGAGGGCGGAGGGACCACGTTCAGGAAGCCGGGACTGTTGAGATCTGGAAGCAAAGTGCTGTGAGAACGGCATTTGTGGGCCAGGTGACCCAGAGGCAAAGGAAATGGCACTGTTATTGAGAATGTGGGTACCAAATGAAATAACTTTAACAAAGGATTCTCCTCCCGGCCCTCCACCGGGGGACGGAGCGGTCTTATCACCTCTGGAGCTAACATCTTGGACTCTGGGTCGGGTGTCTCAGGAGCGCCTGGGAGCCTTCCGTGCAGAGAAGGAGAAAGCCGCTGTAATGCGCCGTCAATCTAACAGCATGCAGATCGTCAGAGGATAGGAACTTGTGTGTTTCTCGCAGCAGATTGCATGCACTACCATTGGCTCCGAAGAAAATTTCTGAATGAACACAGCGTATTTGCTTGCCTAAATACCCGTATGTCCGGGGGCAGGGTATGCAAAAACTCGCTGCCAACTTCTCATTGGCCTTTTTTCATAGATCAGATGCATATTCGGCGCTGAAGAGAGACCCCTAGTGTTGCTTCTTCGACACAATGTCGAAATGAGCGACAGATGGGGAACTGAGTACCTAGTCTCAGCCTCAGATGGCACGCCCATGGGCACACAGGCTGTGCTCTACGTCTGATGCATATAGAACACAAAACTGGAAAATGCTTTCTCGATCAACTTAGTGCAAATCTGATTGGCTGGTTTGATGGAACTTATGCGAGAAGACATGCACCGGACTTAAAGAAGAGTTGTGTTTACAAGGTTCTGCATTGATACATTGAGCGTGTTTAAGGACAAAATAATCACCGAATTTGCCCAAGCTTGCCATGTTATTGATATCAAATCATATAAATAGATAAGATAGATAATAATTGATAATAAGATATTCAGAGTTTTGATTGAGGCACATATCATAAAGTAAAGAGGATATACACCAGCAGCACAGCATTTTCTGCTTTGTTTACTTATGTCTGTGAAATTCTCTGTAATAAGGTTTTCTGTGCTTTAATTAGACTCTCTATACATTTTTCTGCTAGTTTCCTGTGTGTTTTCTATGCAATGTGTGCGCCATAATAAAAATGTATTATTCAGTTTTTTATTGTTGTATGGTACATATTGGATAACCCCACCCCTAAACACCCTGTAATGACAAAATTGACTGTGACTGTTCGCTTAACATGATAGTAAAATGGATTTTGCTTTCTTTATGGGTGGCTTTTGACCAATTTAAACTACTATAGAGCCCAGACCGTTGCCGTAGTAATATTTCTGGCTACCATGTGCACATACGTTCATCAAAACTTCCAAGCTAAAGCCACTGGGGGCAGTGAATCCAATTTCGGTAATCACAAATCAATTTCAGCAACAGAAATGTTGACATATTGTCCCCAAATTGCAATCAGTCTGGATGTGAAATTTGCATGTGGCAAACAGAGAGAGTGTGCATTCCCTAAACAATTTTGGTGAAGTCCATGAATTCAAGTTATCTAAGAAGGACAGTTGAGAGGTGTTACGGACCTGGGCATTGATGCTATTTTTGTCCACCAGATGGTGTTGTCTCTTCCAGGGTGGAGTTTAGGAGCAGGTGTTCTGAATTACCTGAGAGCATTTATATTTTATGTTAAATTGTATCCACGTGTAACATATTGGGGCTTGTCCTCTGAGATTGTAGCTGTGGTCAGGTCAGTAATGCCCTTGGAGATAATTTGCAGAACACATTATGTGTTAGTGTTTGTTTGAAATATTTGGTGGGCCTGTTTTGTAATTGGCAAGTCAATCATTTAATGGTATTTTATTGATTGTCAATTAGGCCTATTTAGTGTTTAGGGGAGTGCTATGTGTATTTTGGTTATGTGATCATAAGAAAATAATATTTGTGTTATCTATAAGAATTGGGTTAAAAATATTTTCTCCTTTTCATTTTGGAATTTTTCCAGGTGCTGGAGACGGGACCGGCATCGTCATGCAGTCAAAGTTCCAGTACTTTGGTGGGGTCGAGGTTTTGCTGCACATGATCCATTAAGGTTATTGCGCGATTGTGCTGCGTTTGCTGGAGAAAGATCAAGTGTGGTTTAGACCACCAGAGTTAAGCAAAACCCTGTGCTTGAGAGGTAGAGCGATTGACGCTGTTTGCTATTTTAGTTTGTTATATTTATTTTTTTGGTGCATCGGACACAGATACGGGGCAGCTCCTAAATTATGTTTTACGTTTATGAGGGAAATACATGACTGTTTTAAAATGGACCAGCTGTGGCTTGTTATTGAACATTACAACTTTGAAATATCTTTAACTAAAAATTTAAAATTAAAACAACTTCGGAAAGGTTAATATTGACTTTAGATACGCGGTCTGATGAGGAAGTGCTGTTACCGAAAACCACCTCAACCCCACGTGTGCATTAGCTAGAGTTTGACAATTTTTAATTTCAGCAAAGAATTGAGGAAGCTAAATCGGCACAAGAAGCTGAACTTTTGAGATTGATTGCTGAGGGAAAAATGTCAACCGGAAGCTCTGATTCCTCCGCTGAGCAGACAAGTTCAAATGTTGAGCGATTATCGAATATCATGAATATGATTAAATTGTTGCCCAAATGTAATGAAAAAGATTCAGGTGTTTTTTTTTTCTTTGTTTGAGAATATGGCTGATGATAGAGCATGGGATGATGCGGAGCGCACTCTCTTATTACAAATTGTTTTTTGAGGGTAAAGCACAAGAGGAAGTCAGTAGCAGATAGAAAAGGTGTACAAGACCATAAAAGATGCTGTTTTAACAGCATATGAGCTTGTCGACGGCATTTAAGGGGTTAGAAAAAGGGGGGAAAACAAACTCCGATCCAGGTGGCTAGAGAGCTTACCGGTCATTTTCCTGTTGGTGTACATCTGTTGGTGTAAATAATTTTTAAAGTCTTTGCGATCTGAATTTAAAAACATTGTTCCTGACCATACTGCCACATATGTTAATGATCTCTAGGTCAAAACATCAGCCGAAGTGGCAGTTCTCACGGATGAGTTCACGTTGACTCGCAAAGGTAATAGTGACTATATCCACCGGGAATATCGCAAATATGAGGGCAGGAGTAGTTCAACTTCACCAAAGTTAGATCAGAGTCAAAAAATGGATCCAAACTTCACTAGCAACTACTGTCTGGATAAGGGGCATTGGAAGAAAGGATTTCCAGTGCTTAAAGGTAATCATAAGTCTGCTACCGCAAGACCGGTACTTTCTCGGCCTGTGTGCAGTCACATAAGTACATCTGCAGGCATTTCTTGTCAGCTGTTGTGACGGCTGAGATCACTGAGGTTCAGTGCAGTGCTGATAAAAAAATCATTTATATTGGTGTCAAAATTATCTTTCTCTTCTGAGTGGAGTGCAAGGAGTAGTGTTTTGATCTAAGGGATTGGGTTACAATATTTTCTGCGTTCATTCATAAAATTAAATTAGAATCAGATTTCGTGTAGGGAGAAGTTGATATTTATCTATGACCTTCTTTACCTGTAGAAGGTGTGGACATTACTTTGGGAAATTATTTGGCAGGAGGACGCATGTGATGTGGTGTCCCACCACTTTCCAGACATGTTCCACCGTGTCACTGTGCATCGTTCCAACATGTATCGGGAGACACATATTTAAATGAGCAAGAAAAATCTTCTGTAGAGAGCTGATTTCAGGTCAGCAAAAAGATGCAGGTTTGGCTAAGTTGTTTGCTGATATTAGGCTCAATGAAGATCTATAGTGTTGCTTGTGGCTATTTCATGCAAGATGGAGTGTTGGTTCATAAATGGTCGCCAGGTAATGACAGTGCCGTGGGCAAACCCATGTTTCATACCAGCTGACTTGTGTGACTTGGTATTACAAACCGCTCATGGTGATATAGCCGGACATTTATAGGCTAAGAAAACCTATGATAGAGTGATGCACTTCTTCTTTTGGCCTCACTTGAAGAGAGATGTGGCTAGTTTTCTTAAAACGTGTCATACCTGTCAACTAACTGGCAAACCTAATCAGGTCATAATGCCTGCACCATTATATCCTATTTCCTCAGTGAACCTGTAGGAGAATGTAAACGGGTTTTGATGCAAGTTACTTTTAGCAGGTAAATTGGGCAATGAAAATGTTGGTAAGTCTAAATCAAAAATGGAAACCTGGTTTGATCGTAGGGCTGAACGTAGAGAATTTAGCCCTGGTCAAGTGCTTGCGTTGCTCCCCATTACAGGTTCACCCCTTTAAGCAAAATTTGTGGGCCCTTTTACAGATGTTTTATCAGGTGTCCGAACAAAATTATGTACTGTCAACTCCTGGCCATAAAAGATCCACATAGATCTGACTTGTAAATCTATTGAAACCTTATCACAGTCGTGCATCCAGGTCGGAAGACGCTGTCCAAGGTGCTGAAGTGAAGTCAGTTGCGCTGGCCAAAGGAAATGTATGTGCCTCTTCCTCATATATGGTGGCAGCTTGTGCTAAGGAAGGGAATATTCCTGATGACTGTGTTGTCCAGCCTAACCTTCGTAATTCAGAAATATTGGCAGAGTTGGAAAATATGTTCGGGCATTTGTCAAAGGTAAACTATGTAGTAAATGTCTCAATTAAATTTAAAACATACCAATTGAATAATCCAATTACTGAAAGAGAAGCATTGGCATTGATTTGTCATTTCAACATATTTACATATATGTGGTTGGATGTTTGGCATCTGTGGTGGTGTTTTCTGACCACAATCCTCTTGCATTCTTTGCATAGCCCAATTCAGCATCTTCTTCATTGGGCTTTGTTCTTACAGCCATACAGTCTAGAGATCAGTCATATTCAGGGGGTGGACAATGTTATGGACAATACTTTGTCCCATTCCCTGACTAAATGATGTTGGCAGTTTCTCTCTCTCTCTCTCTCTCTCTCTCTCTCTCTCTCTCTCTCTCTCTCTCTCTCTCTCTCTCTGTTTGTATGTTTATGATTTATTCATTTATTTCATTTGTCTGTATCCAATGTTACTGAGTCCCTCTTCAAGGGGCCTCTGCTTTAAGGGGGAAGGTGATACGGCCCTGGGCGTTGATGCTATTTTTGTCCACCAGATGGTGTTCCAGGGTGGAGTTTAGAAGCAGGTGTTCTGAATTACCTGAGATGAAGCTGGAATGAGCAGCCCATAAAAAGGCCTCTCACCAGCACCTGGATCTGCTTTTTTTAATTGATTATGTTATTTGTTAAGAATAATAATACTAATAATAATAATAATAATAATAATAATAATTAAAAAACTTTTATATTTTATGTTAAATTATATCCACGTTTGGCATCCCCTTCCTGCCTTGAGCCAGGTGGTTTGTAACAAGGGCACAGAGGAAATCATGAAAATAGTGTGTTTGATAGTCTGTGATTTTACAAATCCTGCCACATTCTATCATAAGGACATTATGATACCAGAAGAGCATTTATGATTCTTGACTCAGTTGGAACATGTTGAGATGAGTTGATCATATGTAGAATCAGTAACAGAAACTTTAACAGAGTAAACCTAATCCTGAATTAAGGGTACGGATATGTTGGGGCTTGAAGGTTGTCAGCTAATGAAAATGGATTGAAGACCGTTTTCGATATAAGAGGAAACAAACTGGGTGAATAGGACTGAGTGAAGGGTATTGGATGGAAAGTGAAGTGGTATAGTTGACCAGATACTATACCGTTGCCCCTTGATGTTCTGTCATGCTGTTTTCACCATTTAAACAGCAATAATCTTCTTTAATGTTGACAACAAAGTCATCACATCTGTGGTCACTTTTCCCTCTAATGGTACTGAAGAAAGCAACCTCAGAAATATGGGTTCTGGTCCCATGGGAACCATGATGTCATTGCTTTCACATAAACAATGATGAACATGATTCAGAGCATTTTTGCATTACATATTTGCTCTAAAATTATTTCTAAAATGTTAGGTGTAGGATTGGGGGTTGGGTTAGGGGGTTAATAAAATATGCATTCCCTTTGACTATATTATATAATTTACAACAAAATACAACTCTCTTTTGGCACCACTCTATCACCTGAAAACTGAAGCTCACATGTACCTAGTTTCAGCCTCAGATGGCACGCCCATGGGCACACAGTCTGTGCTCTACGTCTGATACATATAGAACACAAAACTGGAAAATGCTTTCTTTATCAACTTGGTGCAAATCTGATTGGCAGGGATAAATGTATTCCAGTGACCTCTGACTGCTGAGACTTAGCTACCAGAGGAGCCAATGGCAGCACAAGCACAATTTCTAAAAGGATTCTAAAAGGACTCTTCTAGGCACGGCAGTCTGAATGAGAAATAAACAACATGGAGCCTCTCACAGTTCTGTTCTCAAGAGCTGGCCCACTTCCCTATGCTATCTTTCTGTCGCTCTCACTTTTTCATCCACCAGCCCATTGCTTGGATGTCTGAATATGAATTAAATGAAAAAAGGATATCACCTCAATATTCTTCTGTAAACGGAAGATCCTCATACTTGTCTGTTCTCCCCAGCCATTCTCCAGATGGATGCAGTAGGTAGGACATATAGAGGGTGGAGGTGACTATGTGTTTCTGGGTTGAGATCACAGTGGGACTTATCCAATTTCAGCAACAGCTATCCTCTAATTAGTGATGTCTTCCTATGCATTTTCCCCAGCTGTTCCTTTTGTTGTGATAAAATAAATTGATACATGATGATGAACAAAAATTAACAGTTAAAATAAGACTTCATAAGCTAAAGAATATTGTTATTTTTGGGAATACAGTTCCTGCGAATAGATGAGGAAAATTGCTGATTGAGGTTGGAAGCATGGAAAGCAATTTGAGTGAGGTTTAGATAAAGAAAGAGAAAGAACAACAGGGAAGAGGGGGGAGGAAGGGAGAGAGAGAGAGAGAGAGAGAGAGAGAGAGAGAGAGAGAGAGAGATTGAATGAATGATGCTGATGCAAGGCTTTGAGTGGGGACCTGCTGTTTTAGTTTCACCATGCTGAGAACAAATGGTAGTAATCTGAGCCTCTTCTGTGCAAATAAATACCATGATGTGTCCTTTCTCTCTCTCTCTCTCTCTCTCTCTCTCTCTCTCTCTCTTGAGAGAGAACAAGAAAGAACACCGCAAGAGGCAACATTGCAAAGACTAAACAAATGGCAAATGAGGATTCCCCTGATCATTTAAAAGAGCCAAAGCCAACGGAACACCAGAACACCTTGTGATTCACACATACATTCTACTGAAGCAATTTTGAAGCATCCCTACATTAATAAACAACGTTCATGTTCTTTTTCTAAGAGAGTTATTAAGTCATCTCTTAATGTGCAAACCCAATAAGGCACTTAAAGGAGACAGTACAATGATTCTGTTCCTAGCACCAATCTACATTCAAACATTGCTGGTTGTGTGGATTTATAATGGCATAAGTGAAAATGTATCTAATAGTTTGACAATAAGACAAAGATAGTCAATACACATTATGAAACGTGTGTGACTGTAGAACATTTCATAGTCATGTTTCATATTGTCCTAGAATCAAACTTGGCATGCACATGCTAGAAATGCTTCTTGCTCACCTCAGTCTTCTCATCAAGAGATTAGTCATGTCTATTTATTTATTAATGGCCCTCTTTTTCAACTCTCTGCATCATGTAAAAATGATTTTTCCTCATGGTGCCTGTTATTTTGGATGATTAAGGAGCTCACAGTGGGGTGCTAACTCTCTCATACCCCAAGCTTAAGTGTGCTAATTTAAAGCTAGTAAAGAGCCCTGCACAGAGAGTGTCTTTACATGGACGCCAGAAAGCAGCTTATAGCAAAAACGCAGCTTATTGAGGGAAAGCTGCATTCCTGTTACATATACTGTATAAGCAGCGTACTCTTAACTCGTGTATACATCCGGCTTGGTGAGAAAGCTCCTGGATTCCCTCAATATATGAGCATATATACGCGGAGGTAAGGGACAGTCAATAATTTACACTGGTATTTGTAGTAATTGAGTATTGTTCATGTGCTTTCCCTACTGTACTCTGAGTTATGTTGAAGTCTTTCTGCTTTGTTTACTTCTTGTTCGGCTCCATCCGATAACGTTTGTTACTCGGGTCTGTTCACACCCATGCACACTCATAAAACACCTGTGAGAACACTGCTTGTGTGTTTACATGGCCAGGTAAGCTGCATTCTCTGGGAGAAACCTAAGTGAGTTAAACTACGTTCTCTTAATCCCTTAAGTAGTGAAAGGAAACCAGCATACTAGGTTTACATGGCATTTCAGAATGCCACTTTCTGCAAAAACCCTAAATAAAGCCTTTTCTTAAGTGCATGTAAACGGGGTTAGTGAAGCACTTGTCTAGGTCTCCTTCCACTCTGTTAAGGCAGAGATTATATGCTTTCCAACTTCAAGAGATAGTTCTCCCACAAATTAAAATTATGTTATCATTTACTTGCCCTCATGTTTTTCAAAACCTGGAAGCCAGTGAAGTCTGAAGTCGTAACCATAGCAACTTTTTTGCCTGTATCATGAAAACATCCATTGCCAATGGCATGACAATCTTCAGATTCATTGTTCTTTTCACCGTGATATGTTTTATTATGCTGTGTAGTTACATTTATAATAGCATATCCATATTTAAATCTTCTAACATAACCCCATTTCTAAACCTAACCACTTGTCAGCGATAAAATATATGTAACAGGCAGGTAAATGTAATCAGAATAATTGTATTTACATTACATACATTTATATATTTTTGATCACCTAACCCCAACCGTGGACCTAAATCTAACCAATAATATAACAAAAATTTGACCAACCAACAATTTAAAATACAGCAGAATATAGAAGTACAGACTCATGCTGCATTTAAAGTCTTCTAAATCCATAAGATCTGTGTGGGGAACAAAGTGAAACTGAAGATTTTAATCAAGTAAATTCTGTGAAGACAGTTTCTTCTCATTAAAAATTGGACAAAAATTTGCATGTCACAATCTGTCACATGGCACGCAAGAGCCAATGGCACTTAATATCACTTAACTCACAGCTGTTGTAACACTTCTTGAGGTGGACATTTTGAATGAGTGCAGTTTGGGAATACTTGGATAAAGTATTGAAATCCTAAAGAGGAGTATGGCATCAAAGTGACATTTAAAATACGGACAAATGGTGATGTTTTGGTGGTGCTGCCAAAAGTCTCTATGGTGAGGTGTCATTATGAGAGTGTGTTGTAAACCTCAGACACCATTCATTTTCATAGTATTGAATAAAAGCACTATGGTCCTAATAAAGTTACTGACGTGGTTATCTGCTGTTATAGCCCATCTGCCCCAAGGTTTTAAACATTGCTCTTCAGAGCTGCAGCAGCACACAAGTCTTAGCGAAAGATCTGCTTGGTTCGGGGGGGACTGTAAGTATTTGTGAAGCAGCATGTTCTAAATTCTCGATACAGCATGCCTTGCATTCTGTCTAATTGTGTCGCACCATGTCCACATGATTAACTTATGTATGGCTGTGTATGTTCTAGCAGTAGCAAGTCTCTGTACTTGCTCTGTAGCAGCAACAGCATAGCAGATCTAGTCCACAAAGACCAATATCCTATCAATATGTAATACCCACATTAACATGTTAAATCTTTCTGAGACAACATGACTGAAATGACTGAAGTTCAGACAAGCAACTCATGCAGCTTAATGTGGTGTACAGGTACTTTGAACTTGTTATTTATTAGACAATTGGCTCGCTCATTGTGACATGTAAAGCTAATCAGCATGCATGATGTAAACTTGATTTTGGCATGGTCCTTTAACATGTAATCATGTAGCCACGTTTAACATTTTAAATAGCTCTCTTTTGCAAATAAGCCGGTTTCACTGCTGTGGGGTACGAGAGTTTTTTTTTTTTTTCTTTGACTGAACTTTATTCAGTCATGAACAGTGACTTCACATGTTTGAAATGAGTGTTCTTAACTTAAAATTACTATGTAATCTCAACACAAGATCAGTTGAAAGAACCTAGTTCAATTAGGTAAACCCAACAAAATCTAACATGTCAATGTAATGTAAATAAATCAATTTTATTTGTTAATGTATTAACTAGAGAAAGTGAATGTTATCATGCTAAATACAGTACATGCTAGTTGAAAGTACTACATAATAGAACAACATTTGCTCATGGAAAGTGTGCATTACATGTGTTACAATTATCTGTCCTCATTGTTATCACAAGCTCCACTTTTCACCATTATGGTAACCCCCTAAACCCCAACATAACAAAAAATCTTCTAAATCTCAAAAGAACAAAACATTAAATACTAACAAGGATCCCCTTTATGTTTTACATTTTGCACAAAAACACATAAAAAAAGCATTTCATTTTAAAATACATTTATTTAAAAAAAAAGACCCTTCTAATCTGAACATGCCACACAACTACTTGTTCAGCGACTTGTCATAACTAGACTGGACTACTGTAATGCTCTCATTGCAGGCCTCCATGCATGTACAATTAGACCTCTGCAAATTATCCAGAATGCAGCTTCAAGTCTGGTCTTTAATGAACCAAAGAGAACACATATTACACCACTCCTTGTCTCTCTCCACTGGCTGCCGGTTGATGCACATATTAAATTCAAGGCTCTGATGCTGGCATACAGAACAGTCACTGGGTCTGCTCAAACATACCTAAAATCATTTCTGCAGAGCTACACACCCACTAGAAGCCTGCGTTAGGCTAAGGAACATCGCCTTGTTGTACCAACACAAAGAGGCACCAAAACACTTTCTCAGGCATTCAGCTTCATCATACCACATTGGTGGAATGACCTCCCCAACTCCATCCATGAAGCAGACTCACTCTCTGTCTTCAAAAAATGACTTAAAATGCATCTTTTCCAAGAGCACTTAACTAGTCACTATCAAAAAATAAATAAATTGCACTTGTATATGTTTCGAATACTATTCTGATGCTTGTGAAACATTGTAATATGGCACTTTTGTACCTGTTGTACAAAATGCTGTTGTTTTGCTCTTTTGCAAGTCACTTTGGATAAAAGTGTCTGCCAAATGCATTAATGTAAATGTAAAATTGACTCCCTATTGAGTACCATTTAAAGCATGCTTGTAAATGGAAATCCCCTGCCCAGTTTCATCAACACTACAAAAAGTGTTTATGCAGTCCCAAAAGTTCAACAAGAAATAAGGTTTCAACTAAATGTTCTAGAATTGTGTCACTTTAATTTAGTAAGTAATTAAACAAGCAGCAAATAAACATGTATGTACATTTTAACCTGTTGGTTATGTGTCATCTACAGAGCTACAAAATGCTTATTTTTGACTGTTTTCTCTTATAAAAAATCCACATCCATTTGCTGTGGTTCTATTGATGTTTTTAAAGTTATGGTCCCATTTTCATGGGTGATTGTGTGTACTCCTGGCAAACAGTAACAGCAGTTAAACAAAATGCACAGCATGATACTGATCTCATTCTATGTTTAAAATAAAATAGTTGTCTATAGAGTCAAATGCCAGCAAAATAAATGTGCCCATGTCACAGCTTTTTTAAATGAAATTTTTATACTTTGACATAAACTGTGGGCATCTTCTAATGGAACCCATTAAAATTAACCAACTTGTTAAAGGGTCAAAAATGTCTTTCTACATTTTCAGATAGTAATAGAGATGGTCAAAGACAGAGTTAAAAAAAAGATTTGCCTAGTTTAAAGACATAAAGTTACTATTTCAGTCTTTCTTATTTGTTTAACTATAACTCATTTATCAAGGCAAGAGCTTTGAAAGTAAGGAGTGTGATTTGTAGGTTAGAAAAATGTACTGTAGAAATGTGGATGTCTCAAAGCTTCTGTCTGCTATTGTCGATTACCAACAGGCTGTGTAAGCAACAGTCAATATTATTTTTCTGCAGAGAACTTTTATTTCATATTTTTAATGTATGGCAGTTCATTGTAACATTTTGCAAATAATAATGTGAATGTTTGAAAACTTCAATAACCAGAACTAGAGAACTTTGCAAAGTGTTTAATACCAAGTCACTCAAGGGCACTAGACAGGTTGAGAAAAAAAAAGAAAGAAAAACCTGAGCCTCAAAGCTTCTCTGCTTATGTTTCAGTGGTGGAAACATAAAAATAGCATGGAGATGAAAAGAATCAGAGTGCCATCAGCTGTGTTGTTTCAAATTGCATTGAAGGGAACATCGACCATGGTACATATTAATATCACATTGCCTGCTCATGAATTAGACAGAATTTCTGTCAATCGGACACAACTAGCTTTCTTACTCTTAAGGCTACCCAGCAGCAGACATAATATCCTAGAAATCATACATATCTAATTGTGCTTTTTGCTAAATTCTGTGGAATGGCTCAAAAAATGTGAGATGTAAGATGATGCTTTCAGCCAGCTTACAGAGGAACCTTAGAAGACCTTTGTCCACACTCTGTAAAAACTTAACACTCATCATGAAGACTGACCAAGGCAACAGTTTCCTGTTGTGCATGCAAGTTCTGTGCTTTTTTTCTTCCTATTCTGTTAATCAAGGTGACACAGTCCGCCAACCCTGAATACAACTTCTCAGTTCAGGTCAAGTTTAGTTTGAGTAAATAATTTATTTTTTTTGGTTAATTTCCTACCATAGGCCATGCTTCATCTTTGTTACCAATATTCAGAATGTTACATTAAGACAGGGTTTCCGAGGGTCCTTAAAATCTCAACATGCCTTTTTAAGGGGGTTAAGGGAATGGAGAAGGCAAGAACAGGCTTAACAATATAAATAATATTTAATTAAATAAAAAGACACACAAACATATACAGGGCAGCTGCCTGTAATTGTTTCTCTCTCTAACTGTCGTTACCGGCCGCTTTGATCCCTCGGGTGCCCCATCAGGCTGACTGGGCAACCCGGTATCACGCCGAGGCGTGAAATAGACACGCCGGTCCACTCGCGGATGCGTGTCTATTTCACGCTTTGCCTCCTCTAGGCGTGTACATGACACGCGCGCGTCTACGTAGAATACCGGCAGGGGGCGATCGTTTCCTCAACGCCAACAACTGTCCGCGCACCAAAGAGGAAGCGATATATCGCGTTCTCCAGTTCCGGTTAGCAGGATATATATTTTTGTATATAAATACACTTTTTAAATAAATATATATATATATATATATATATATATTATTTATTTACATCAGCACAAGATACTCGACAGCCCACACACACACACACACACACACACACACACACACACACACATATAACAATGTTAGGCTACAGCAACGTTAGGATTTCTTCATGAAAGCAGCACTATAATGAACCTTTATTTGTCACATATGGTCACAAGTGAAAGTAACCGGCGAAATTGGCCGGCATCCTGCCCGCACGAACGTGCAACGCGACGACAACGGTATCGCTTCCTCTTTGGTGCGTGGAGAGTTGTTGGCGTTGAGGAAACGATCGCCCCCTGCCGGTATTCTACGTAGACGCGCGCGTGTCATGTACACGCCTAGAGGAGGCAAAGCGTGACACCGACACGCATCCGCGAGTGGACCGGCGTGTCTATTTCACGCCTCGGCGTGATATCGGGTTGGACTGGGGACCAGCGTACGTCATTCCAGCCCAGCCCCGCCCCGCCCCGCCCCCCTCAGCTCTACAGCTTTAAAATTAGTTTTCTAAAGTTTAAGGTCATAAAAAATCTTAAATGGTATAAGAAAAGTTTTAATTATCATTTAACCCTCCTATTGCATACAAAATCTGCATACACCTGATTGCAAAATGCAAATGCATTTAGCATTTGCAGGTCAGTTTTGACCTGGAGTTTTAAGCTAATAAAACATTTGTAAACAATTGTTTAAACAAAAACCATATTGTAGCTCATTGTTAACTTCTTAGCTATAAACATATCTACTGTATATTTCTGGCATTTTAACAAAAAAAATCTAAATGTTATTAAGTATGATGTACTTATCCTCTTGTTTATTTATTTATTTATTGTATAAAAAAAATGTAGACATTCTTTAAAATTTCAAAACCATAGTTAAACCAGTGTGATACATGTGAAGATATGTTTTTTTATTATCAAAGTTTATATGAAATGTAATTTGAATATAACATTTCATTACATTTATATTAATATTTAAAGTGAGAATTCCTGGTAATTCTCCTATTAACTACCATATTAATTAATGACTCATTACTGCTGAAAAACAACTACACAACCAATTTTTTTTCCCCAAACAAACAACATCAAAAGAACTATACAACACAACTACACAACATCTGTACTTGTATAAAAACAATTTAAACCAAATTTATTCTGTTTATTGCATGAACTGATGAATCTATGTGGGATTATGCTGTAAAATGGTTCAATATCAGATCAGTCTATAGAGACTGGCAGAGTAAAATGTGGACTTTTCTTCCTTCAGCTCTTATTCAGTCTACAGTATGCTTGAACTTTTGCTCTTGCCACACCTCCCTTTAGGCAGTTTTTCCTTTTGATATAGTTAATTTGTTATTTGTTACATACACTGGCGTGATATATCAGGTGACAATTCACCCCACACTTCATGTAGCACTTGAAATACAGATGTGACTGTCTTGTCGAGCACTTCTCACTCACCTTACAGTCTAGCTGATCCCACAAAAGCTCAATGGGGTTAAGATCCATAAGACTCATTTCCATTTATCAGTTGTCCAATGTCTGTGTTTCTTTGCACTCTATAACCTTTTCTTTTTGTTTTTCTGTTTCAAAAGTGTCTTTTTCTTTGCAATTCTTCCCATAAGACCTGCACCCCTGAGTCTTCTACAGTTGTACATGAAACTGGTGTTGAATTCAATGAATCTGTCAGCTGAGGACATGTGAGACATCTATTTCTCAAACTAGAGACTCTGATGTACTTATCCTCTTGTTTAGTTGTACATCTGGCCTTCCACATCTCTTTCTGTCCTTGCTGGAGCCAGTTGTCCTTTGTCTTTGAAGAATGTAGTGTACACCTTTGTATGAAATCTTCAGGTTTTTTGGGGGCAAATTCAAGCATTGTATAGCCTTCATTCCTCAAAACAACGATTGACTGTCGAGTTTCTAGAAAAAGCTTTTTCTTTTTTGCCATTTTTTACCTCTTCAGACATGCCAGTCTATTGCATACTGTGGCAACTCAAAAAAAAAAAAAAAAGAAAAAAGACAATGTTAAGCTTCATTTAATGAACCAAATAGCTTTCAGCAGTGTTTGATATAATGGCAAGTGGTTTTGTATTACCAAATTATAAATTTAGCATGATTACTCAAGGATAAGGTGTTGGAGTGATAGCTGCTGGAAATGGGGCCTGTCTAGATTTAATCAAAAATGACTTTTCAAATAGTGATTGTGCAGTTTTATACATCAGTAATGTCCTGACTATACGTTGTGATCAGATGAATGCCACTTTAGTGAATTAAAGTACCAATTTCCTTCTGAAACTGCAAAATCTGAACATTATTCCTAACTTTTTGCTACATTGTATGTTTAGTCAGATCTGTGTGTGAGTGTGTGTTAGACTGTATGTGTATGTCTGTGCTTGTTTATAAATAAGATGCAGTCCTAATTTGAGAAAGTGTATGAGAATGTTTGGGAGAGAGACTAAATGTAAGTAAAGAATTTTTTAGAATAATCAAATTCATAAATGTGCAAAGTGTAAAGCCACAATTGATGCCTGGTTCAAAATTGAACCGGGAACGCAAAACATTTTATAATGTTATAAAAATGCATATATCTCTTCAATAATTTCTTCTAAAAATCTGAAAAAATATAATAATCACTTTAGATGTCTTGGCAAATTCACAATGATGTAGTATTTAAAAATTATAATTTACCTCTACCAGGTCAAAAATGACCCAAACGCAATAGGGGGATTAAAGAGGTCTTAAATTTGGCGACATAAAGACCAGAATCCCAATATGTAGATAAGGACACCAGCTCGCTCCTCCCCTTCTCGGCAGACGGCCGTCGATCCTCCAGCTCTCAGCGGCCGGCAGCGACCCCTCCGTCCCTCCGTTCTCCCCTGGTGGATGGCAGCAGGGAGGACTCTGCGACAGCGTATCCCTCCTCCCTCCCAGGTTTCGGCACCACTGTAACAGTATAAGGACGGGCAAGGAGGAGGTGGGAACTCGCTAGTAAAGTCTAGTAAACCTAGAATTTAATGGTAAACTTAAAACCAACATAAACAAATGTGCAGCGCGGCCGCATGCATCTCTCTCTCTCAAACAGACGTCTCCGGCTACCCCTTTATCTCATTCTCTCACTGATCAGCTGATTCAGAGCTGGCATTGCTCCATCATGGCCCGGCCAAGCTCTCCTCCTTGTCACACTTATGTTTGTTCAAAATGAAGAATATATTATGAACATCCATAATCCTAACCATAAAGAGCCTTTAAGGCTGATTAGCCTGTTGGGGCACCTTTCTCCTATCGCGATCTTGCAAGCTATGCAGGGGTAGGGTGGCATGATTTGGGGCACATTTCACCCATCTGCGTTCTTGCGAGCCAGGGATGGGCCGGTGCAATTCAGGGCATTTTTCTTTCATTGTGATTTTGCAAGCGCTATGTGGGGGTGGCCTGGCAGGTACCCTGTACCCTGCCACCCCAGAGAGTGTAGCCCCCCTAGGTGCCTGCCTATATCACCTATGCCAGGATCCGCTACTTGTTATATTGGTACATAAACCAATTTTAAGATGATGTACATATACACTGTATATGTGGAAAAAAAGTTTTGAGTATATACTTGCAGATACCCTGTTTTGCTGATAAGCAGTGTTACGAGATGTTACAAGGCATTGTTGAATGTGTGACCCATCCTATAAAATAATCTGTGATACATGATTTATTGTTAGATTGTGTGGGTTTGTTCTGTATGGACATATGTTATTTTTATTTATTGAGGTCTGAAAAAAGATCTTAAAGTCTTAAATTCTGCATCAATCCTAAAAGAGGAAAATTACCTTAACACAGACTACGGTGATCTATAACCTGCTGTCAAACCATCAAGAAGGGCATCTGTTCTGTCAAGAAATGAAAGGTGCAGATGGTCCAGACCCAGACACCTAAAAAAGGCACTCATCATTAATGACAGGTGGCATTTACTGTGTGAAAGTGAGTCAGCACCGTGTATACTTGCAGACTAATCTCATTGTGAATTAGGCGGTAGTAAGTTGAAAGTTCTTCAGCTGGAATCGATCTGTGCTTATAAAAATCTGAAACACTGCCCCCAGTGACTGGAAATGTTTTTGGAACATATGAGCACACGTATGGGTGAAATGTCCAGAGAGTGGTGCAAAAAGCATAGCGCACGGATCTGAAGAAATGTATGTATGTATTTATTTATTTATTTTGGGGGGGGTGTCGGTGAAAGTATTATGCTGTGTAAAGGTTGATGATTTTTGTGTCACTAGGGTACACAATGGCTTGGTCAAATCTGCAACTGACCAGGATGTGTCTGTACAAAAAGGAAACAAAAGATATTAGCGGATGGACAAGTAAATAAATCTCAGCCATACCTCATGGGTTACTGTAGCTCTGGCTTTCCAACTGGCTTTCTTACAAAATATTTTGTGAGCTATTGTTGAATTACTTGACTGATGAGTATCTTCCTACAATAGAAGGACAGACTAATGTTCAATTCCTCTCTGTCTGATGCTCAGCCTCTTACACTCCCTCTAGATCTCCTATAATTTGTCATCATGTTTTTCAACCACATTGAACATTCTTACACAATCTTTCTCGCCCTCTCTCTTACACTTGAGGACCAATACTTTAATAATGGGAAAAAGCTTAATTTCAATATTACCCTCACCCCATTTCTCCCTTTTTTCCCCTCTTTCTCTCTTCTTTTCTATGTTGGTGAAGTGCTAATGGGAGTGTAAGGGTGAACAAGTGCTACATTATTGGCAGGCAGGCAGCTGGGAGGGAGGGCTGTTTTAGGATTCAGCCAGAGAAGCACTTTGCTGCACAAGCCTGGGACTCCAGGGACAATGTTGGATTAGTGGTCAGATGGTGACACATCCTTTTAATTTCATGGCAAGGAATATGTTTGTGTTTTGACCTGTAACACGCATGTCATAGAATTAAAGTTTGCTAATCCAAAGTGATCAATTTTTTTTATTTATTTTTTGTATCACCCTTGATGAGTCTTTTATAAAAAGCAGGGTTGCCAACTATCACTCTTCTGGTGTGAAACGCACACTTTTAGGCTCTGTTTCACACTTTCATGCTACCCAAATAAATCTCACTCCAAACAACAACAAGACAATATAATTCAATACAAAATAAATAAAACATAGCAACAAATCTTGCTCACATGATTTTTCCATCAGCATTAGACTGGAAATGGAAAAAACTTGAATTTTCAGGTCGCCGAAGCAAATGTACCTCATTATAATTTATATACAGTATTTGGTCACTATTTTAGGTGTCTTTAACTACTATGTACAGTACATTAAAACAACATTAAAATACATACAATTCAATGTATTTATGTATCTTGTGGATGACAGTGTACCTCAGCTATCACCAAAAATAATTTTTTGGACCCAGGAAAGGTTTTGCATAGTGTATGGATATTTGTGAATTGTGAATGCCAGGTTAATTGGCATTAGTGAGCTCAAAAATATTAATACAAATAAAATATATATATAATAGTATTATTATTAAAGGTAATGCTTTAGACATTGAACATAGTAGGCCTACTACTATCAAATACTGTATGCACACTATGAGGTTGTACTCCAATATTCCAGTGGAAACAAAGTATTTTAAGAGAAATGACAACCCCATGTGCAGCTGTAGTAGCTCTGGATGTAACGTTGGTATGTGTATGTGTTGTCATGCTGGAGATCTGAGTTTGACATAGTTTTTCCCCTGTCTCTCCACTTAATATTTCCTATAATACTACTTATAGTAATAAATAAAAGAGATTCCTCACAGTGATTTTTTCACAGTGAAGGTAGGGGAGTTGAGAGAGGGATTTGATCCAGATAAAATTAACCATGGATATACTGTAGTGAAATTTTTCATAATGTGTTTTGGTGGAAACTATAAAATTTGGATGTACTAACCATGGTGTTATTACAGTAAATTATTGTTAATTCTAGGTAATAGTAGCCATGTTTAATTTTGTGGTTACTATGATTTTACTAGAAAAATACCATGGTGATACTATGGTTACTGTAATAAAACCATGGCAAATTTTTATAAGGTAGGGTTAGGGGGTTGGGGTAGGTTGTCTGTTGGACTCCAAATTAACACAATAAAAATGCTGCAGTAATGTCACTATACTGTATGTTAGTATTTAAACTGGTGTGTAAGAGAACCTGCCACTATTTGCACTTTATCTAACGCTATTTGCACTTAGTGCAAAGAAGATGCTTTTTGTTGCTTTTTGCTATTAGTGAAAACAGTAATCGCTAAAGCCTTTGCCATTTATTAAATCAGAGCTAAAAAAAAAAAAAGTGACCGCAATGTTATATGGTGAAAAATAATCGAACCCTGACTGCGATATGACGATGTAAAAGGCAGAAGTGTGCAGATTTGTGATTTGATGGTACTAATACAAGAAAAAGAGGCTGAGGTTACTCGGGTTTATGTGGGGGAGGGAGATTAACTGAGTGTAGTCCAATATGAGTTATTGGATTTTTTATTTATTTTATTTTTTTATGAAAATGAAATAGGCTACTTGGTGTGACGGCAGCTACTTTAATGGCTGCTTGTTGATCTCCTAGAGTAAACCGCATGCATCACTGAAGCGCTGTTTATTTCCTAGCCTGTCATTTGCTGTGGACGTCGGTTGGTACGATTTTCCTCTTATTGGTCGAGCCTTATGCTGAACCTGATTTGAGAGACAGTGACGGTAGTTTTCTTCCAAACCCGTCAGTCTGTCAGTGGTCTCGCGCGGGTTTGGCGCCTCTACACTGCTCGCGCGCTCACACACATTGCAGACGGTTTCCGTGGCGCGAGCTGGAACTATCCACTTACGCCTCTTCTTTTATGTGCTTTAACTGCTTCTTAAAATCGTCAAGGGAATCTCTTGACATCCGCCGTTGGGTTTTTTAGTTTGTTTTTGTATTATTTTGCGTACATAGTCACAGGATTGTTTTGTGATGGGTGGTGGAAACGAATCACGGATTTCTTTTCTTTTTATGGAGAGACCAAAGTGAGCAGATTTCCTACTGCTGAAAAAAGCAAGTTTTGTCTTGACAAGAAGCAAATGGTGGAATAGAGGATTCTTTAGGGGCGAAGGATACTCACTCAAGAGAATAACCGAAATCGTAAAAAAACACTGTTTTCCAAACAGAAAAGGGGGTTCTCGTGCACAAAATTGGATTTTACATATTGGCTGACTGACGCAGCATCGTTTTGGAGTATCTTATTTTGGAGATGTGCAACCTTTTACTGTACATTACAGGGGGGAGCAACTATATCATCTAAATCAAAATTGGACCAGACTAAGTTATGGAGATGCCAATGAAATAAAACCCATATCTCCAGGTCAAATGACCGCTTCCGCTCGTTCTCCAATCTGACCACATTATTTATGACATGGAAAAACGAGGACCCCACAGCGTCCTTTATTATTTGATTCTGAATGCACCTTTGCTCTTCTATGTAAATGGTGAGTAAACTTGAGCAGCCTTCGGTGTCAGAGATTACTAGTCTTTATTTAGTCTAATGAGAGAACGCAGATTGCTAAGTGATATTTTTGGTAATGTGAAATTATTGCATTAGCTACAGTTGACTATAAGCGACTATGGATGTGTCACGGGTGTTTATCATGCCATATCGTTGCTGGTTGAACATGCCATTAAATGCATGAATACGTTTTTGTTTCTATACGTGTGCAGAACAGAACACACTTCCACCCTAACATTCAGATTCAGTTTAAACCAAAGCACTTAAAATTCTTCACAAAACTCTTCCCTTGATAACAAAAGCAAAAGCTTTTTCTTCTTGTCAAATCTTAGCTACTGGCCTATTTGGTGTCTCTATTCAAGGGGATTATTTTAACAAAACTATCTTGATGTGTTTCCTTTATAAGCCGCATTTACTGAAGTACCCAAAGATGTGAGTGTCAGTGAGGGCGAGGACATAGAGATGCCGTGCGCTTTTCGAGCTGTCGGAGTCTCGCCGTTCTCTCTGGAGATTCAATGGTGGTACCTCAAGGAAGCAGCCCCTAAAGAGCTCGCACACGAACTGCAAATTAGCGCTCCGGTCAACAGAGCCAAGGTAAAGGGGCTTTCTTTTTAATCTCAGAGCCGCCTGACAACAGGCGGTTCCCTTTAAAGTTCATTTTCGGAGAACTGCGGCGAGAGTTGCACCAGGAGTGATGTTTGACGGCCGCAGTGGGATGGGACAGGGTTTCACGTGTTCACATTTACAGTTACGTCTCTCTCTTCATCGATGGATCCCATGTGATGAGTGATCCCAATTAGGCGTAGTCTACTAAAAAAAAAACAATTAATAATTTACGTACTTGAATTGAGTTGTGTCTGTGAGTGGGCATCCATGAAATGTATATGAATGTCACGCTCAATTACAAAGGGCACAACTTTTTTTCTTTTACTCTAAAATGGATATCTGTTTTGGAATGAGGCCTACACTGACTTATCTGGGGTAACTAATCAAATAATAATAATAATAATAAATAACATTCATGTGCCTCTCATTGATCATTAATGGGCTTATAGTTTTTTGTGTCGACGTATGAAACACTATATCTCATCTATTGTACTAGTAGCCCAATATGAATCATTTATATGAAAGATACATGTACAATACATTATGAAAGGGAAACGTATCTGATGGACGCAAATGTTGCTGTCCATGGTGCTGAGCGCCAATGACCTCTTAAGTTATTAACGCCGTTTTTCAGTTATCCAAAAAAAAAAAAAAAAAATATATATATATATATATATATATATATATATATATATATATATATATATATATATATATATATATATATATATATTTATTAAATAAAAAAAATATTAAATAATGAAATATATATATTTATTTTTTTTTTATTTTTTTTTTTTTTCATTATTTAATATTTTTTTTGTTGTTGCTTGCTTATTTATGTTATGCTGTCCTCTGTTACAGGTTGCCCACAGGGACGCCACGAAAATAAGCGTAAGTATTCCAATCAATTTTATTTATTTATTTTTTGACAGTAACATATCATGCACTTATTAGTGTTTGGCATAAATATATGGCACATTGGTATGAAGAAATAATGGAAAATAAAGTAGTCTGACCAGTGGGGACCCTAAAATATATGGAAGAGACAAAAGGCCTATCGTTTTAACGACAGGAACGAAACCGTCCTTCACAAAAATGCTCCAAGTGATTGCACACTGCTAAATTAATAGACAAAATGTCGTTGAGTACATTTTTTTGTTCTTTCGGTGACGCGCAAATACTGAAGATTTTTTTTTTTTTTTAATAAGGTCGTCAAAATTATGACTCAGGAATATCCTGCATTCTTTTACTTTTAAGGACTGACAGGTGACATGTATTTCCGTGACAGTTTTCCGTATAGCCTAATTGTCATGCTGAGAGACTGAGTGCTGAGTTTTTTTGTTTGTTAGATTTTTTTTTTTTTTTTTTGCACCAGCTCATACATATTTATGCATAGTCAGATAAAACAATATGACAGAATCTCTGATTTCGTTACATAAAACAAGTTATGTAGTCATTTTTCTCTCTTCGTGAGCAGACGGTGAGAGTCCAGGGCAATGCCATTTCCCACAAGCTAAGCCTATCGGGTGTGCGGAAGGAGGACGAGGGAGTGTACGAATGTCGGGTTTTGGACTTGTACTCTGACGAGTCTCAGGAATACAAGGTGCAGGCCACTCTGCGCGTGACCCCGCACGAGGGGATGCTGGCCGAGGAGGCCGTGTCTCACATCCAGAATCGGTGGCCACTGAGGAACAGCAACACGGCGACGGGTGAACGGGCCACCTCTGAGCCGGGTCAGGGAAAAACCCGCGTGCCTCCGCCTGTCGGAATTGGACCCGCTCCAGCCTCAACGACTAAAATTGCCTCTGCAGTCAAGTCTTCAGCCTCGCCTCAGCCGGGCAATTCATCCATCCTGAGACAACAGCACGGATCCGGTAAGTGAAAGTGCAACAGCGACACCGAGTGGTCAAGAGAGGAAGATTGATAACAGTGTTTTATGCAATTAACTTGTCTTGCAAAGGCTGTGGGTGGCCTTGTGTTTTCAATTGTTTACATTCAGCACAATGTCGCTGTATGAAGTAATCTAGTCAACCAATACACCATTTAAAAAAAGTCTCTCTTTGTTGGGCTTTGAACAATTAGAATCAACAGTTTATTTTTGGTGTACCTTTAATGGAATGCCTAGTGGTAGTGTGCACAAAAGAATGTGGCTCATACCAATATTGAAATGCCAAATGATGAATTATGCTCATCAATCAATCAATGTTTGCGGTGTATGACTTTCAATATTGCTGTTATTACCAGCATGATTCAGTACATTTTGTTTTTGGCATTCCTCCTCAGAGAGCTGTCTATATCTGCAGCATGTTTGGAAGAATTGTGCATGTGGAGAGGCATCACTCTTACAAACAGGCACACACAGACGAATCAATGAAGCACATCTTAGAATAATCACATTGTACAGTCGCTTCCGGAAGTTTTAATTTGTCCCCTTGCCAAACCAATGTCTGCTAACCTAGTAGGCAGTCTGGGAGAAAACCGTGTGTGTGTGTGTGTGTGTGTGTGTGTGTGTGTGTGTGTGTATGTTTATGTTGTTTACGAGGACAATTTTTTAGGTTACAAACTGGTAATTACAAGGGTATTATGCTATAGATGTTGTTTATGAGGACATTTCTAGTGTCACCATAATTTAAATAGCTTAAACATATTAAACAATGTTTTATTGAAATGTAAAAATGCAGAAAGGGTTAGGTTTAGGGGTTGTGTTAGTTTTAGGGGATATAATCTATAGTTTGTACAGTCTAAAAAGCATTATGTCTATGGAAAGTCCTCATAATGATATGTAGACCAACGTGTGTGTGTGTGTGTGTGTGTGTGTGTATGTGTGCGTGACTGTGTGTGATTTACTATACGTGTGTTTATGTATCAGTCTATGTTCCAAGAGAGAGAGCACGATTAGTAATGAAATGTTGACATCACCATGTCTGTCTGAAGCAGGAAATGCCATTATCATTTGCCCTGTCTCAGGGCATTCTCAACTCTTTTTGTTTCTTTATTACCATGGTGCAGTCACAGTGAAAGTGAGGTTATCTAGACCAGGGTTTCTCAACCACTAGATCACAACCCAAAAAAGAAAGATCTTTTCTGTCATAAGTACAAACGAGCTTTTGTCACATGAATCGGAAACTGTCACCGCAGGGTAAAGGTACATCTGCTACAGCTTTGCAACTTTTACTGTAGTATACCTTTGCCTCGAATAATATATTATATACACAATGTACATTAACCTTGCCATCCCAGTAACAGAGCAGCAGTGAGCAATATGGAACTGTGCAATAAACAATGCATTTAATACAAATTTTAATATTAACGTGTGGAAAGTGGAATAAGCATTGGATATTACAGCACAGATTTACATGATAAAACCTTAGCTATATATATTTCTCACAAAAAAGAAAAAACAGCTTTATCTCATGAAAGGGATATTTTTCTGAACGTTTCACAGCCATGGTTCCAGTCTTTTATTTATAGGATAATAATATTACTATGAAGCAAAAATATATTATTTTAACCATGTGCTGTGTAAAAGACAGATGTACAGTATGAGTTGGTTTGGCTTCATGGTGTGAAATATAGTGTTTTATGAATATTATACAGAAAGTCAAACATTAACTTTACCACACTCAGTTTTATGATGATGTCAGGAGCATGTGAATGAGATGAAATATCAGATAGAGAGATGACAAAAGTGTCTCTGTTTATAAAAGCGTCCATGGTACGAGCGATCAGATATGATTTCCCCTGCCTTCTCATTCTGGAGCGGCAAAGCTGTGTGAGAGAGCAGAGCTGGCTGCCGATGATTTACTCTGCATACGTGCTCAGTGTTGGGCAAACTACTCAAAAAATGAAGCAAGCTAAGCTACAAACTACTCAACAGAAAAAAAATAGTTAAGGTAAGCTAAAAGCTCCACTTCAGAGATGGTAGTAAGTTACACTATAAGCTACACGCCAAAAGTATCTTGCTACATTTAAGCTACTTCATATTTTTTCAACCGCAGATGCACGGAGCATACCGTCATAGACAAAGCATCTAAAAGACTTATTCACTTGATGTTTATCAAAGCCTTGGTACTGTATATTACAGTTTAGTGCAATACAGTATACAAGTATACAGTATGGTGCACGTAAAAAAAACACACACACACATAAAAACATGTTAATGATACTTGTGCAAACCCATGATAATAACATTTAAAGTCACTATTTTTACTACCACTACAAACACATGTTCAATATGGCTAGAGAGCGAGAGCAAGCATCTGGGCAATAACAATGTGATTTCAGATGGTAATACCATGGTACTTTTATATACAATTACCATATTTATATACCATTCTATATTTGCATGGCACTTCAAAGTACTTCTAAGAATACCATGTTAATACCATAGTAATTTGATATATGATTACCATATTCATATACTATTTTATTTACATGGTGCTTCAAGGTAATTAAAAAAAATACCATGGTACTTCAATATATGGTACCTTAGCATACATAGACTACCATTGTATTAACATCCAGGTAATTATATGTGTCCAATAAACATTTTAATGGCATGATACTTTTTTATGTGTTGTTATGTAGGCTAATACATGTTTTGATACTCTTTTGGTTGGAAAATATATTTACCTCGAAGTCGTTTTCAAGCTGAAACATGTGTTGAACATGTGAAGACTTTCTTCATCACTGGCAAATGTTAGGACACATTTTGTTATTTATTGATTGTAAGAACAATGCAACCAGCGTTATATTTATTTTCCATGTTATAAAATACCATGTGAGCTTATTGGCAAGTCAGAATGCAAGCCAAATGATTCAGCAGTGTATCATTCAGATTGATTTGCGAACTGATTCAGACAGCTTTCCTATCACGTGTGACCAATATATTAAGAATGGACTCAGATGAGCGATTAATTTGTTATTTTGACATCTTTAGATTTTATTTAAAATTGGCGATAGTAAGCATCGGGTACAAGGCATGATGAAGGGGTGTAGCATTTGTCAACGCTATGCCACTGTCTTGTCAAAAATATAGCTTCGCTACTGAAAAGCTAGTTTATTTAAAAACTAGTGAAGCTACCACCTCGCTACTCAGAAATGTAGTTACGGTAACAGCGTCGCTATTTGTTGCGAAGATACTACCTTTCACTGCACATGGTGTTTTACTTGCAATAATGCAGAGATGACCCAAACAGACATGGAGAATAACAATGAGAAATTATCATATTTATATTATTGGTTTATTTATTTATTACCGATGTAGTCTATGACCAGTAGCAGATTGAATATCTCAGAGAATATGCTGGATTCAGTTGTTAGAATGTTATGCTCTGAGTCGCCAACAAAGCATAAAGTCAGATCAAACATTACACGCCGTTTAATTTGTATGAAGACTGCTCATGTTTCAATGTCCGTTGTTGAAAACGGAAGTAAATTTACCCTTCAAGGGCCACCCCCGGAGTGAGAATTGCGGAAGTGTGAAAAAGGCCTATCACCAATTAGAAGGATAGAACTGTATATTTGCAGTGTTTGGGGCAACAGTGACCTCTATTGTTCGAAACGTGTTAAAATCGTAAGTCAGAGGCTGCATTTCTCTGATGTTAATTACTAACTGTCCAATCACAATAATTGATAAATGCTACAAATCGTTCTTTTTTACATAGCGTTGCATGCGTTAGCAGCACTAATCAACACATGGCCCTCGAGCCATCTTTTGCGGCCTGTATTGTGATTTCATCATAAAAAATTTATTTATCAATAGCCTATCAAATGGGCAGGAATTCTGTTTATCAGAGAGTTTACGGTAGCTCTCTGAATGGCTGAAGCACAGCTCAGTTAGGGATGAAAATAAACTGCAATAGGATATAATGAATGAAATATACAACAAAGAGGTCGGAAGTCTGTCAGTGGGTGCATTCATGGTGAGAGTACTCTGGACCGAACTCCAGACAGGTGTCGCTGACAGAGGACACCTGCTGGTCCCCAACCCTCTTGATGGATGTGATCGCAGTCAGGGGGGCAGTCTTCAACTTGGCAGCCTTTAGCTCAACTGGCTCTAGGGGCTCAAACGGGGCTCTCCGCAGGCCCAGCAGGGGAATGAGGCGCAGCCTAGGAGGTTTCAGCCTCCTATCGCCTCTAAGGAACCTGATGATCAGGTCGTGCTTCCTGAGGGACTTACCGTCCACCGTGTCATGGTGCACCGATATAGCGGAAACAATCACCTTCAAGGTGGAGGAGGACAGCTGCCCCTCCAACCTCTCCTGCAGGAGGGAAAGCACCAACATGACTGCGCATCTCTGGGGGTCTTCACCTTGGGAAGAACACCAATTTGTGAACAAACACCACTTCAAGGCATACAGGCGCCTCGTAGAGGGAGTGATTTTGTCTACCACCACCGTGGTACGCCACTTAGGTCTTCTGCGTCCCGTCCATGGGCCAGACATTGAGATTCCAGAGGTCTGGTTGTGGGTGCCAGATGGTGCCACGTCCCTGAGAGGGGAACTTGCCAGGGAGGGGCTGTCGCGAGGAGCGCGAGCTCCGAGAACCATGTCTGGGTGGGCCAGTAGGGTACCACCAGGATAACCTGCTCCTCGTCCTCCCTGACCTTGCACAAAGTCTGTGAAAGTAGGCTCACTGTGGGAAACAAATACTTGCGCAGCCCCTGGGGCCAGCTGTGTGCCAGCGCCAGTGAGGGGAGCCTCAGCCAGGGAGTACCAGAGCGTGCAGTGGGAGGATTCCCGTGAAGCAAACAGATCTATCTGTGCTTCGCCGAATCAACTCCAAATCAGCTGGACCACCTGGGGGTGGAGGGAGGCGGGTGAGTTGTGACGCTAGCTTAAGCCGTGTTGGCGGTTTATATATGCTACCGTCGCTGTGTTGTCTGTCCGGACCAACACGTGCTTACCTTGAATCAATGGCCGAAGCCTCTGCAGGGCCATCAATACCGCCAGCAACTCGAGGCAGTTGGAATGCCAACACAGTTGCGGCCCTGTCCAGGAGCCCACGGCTGTGTGCATGTTGCACATGGTGCCCTGACCTAACTTGGAGGCATCTATCGTAACAACGCCTGGACACTTGCACTCAGGGGACCCCTGCCCGCAGAAATGCAAGGTCCGTTCAAGGACTGAACAAGTGGCGGCGGATCGGCATGATGGCCATGCGATGCATACCACATTGCTATGCCCATCTCGGGACTTGAGTCTGAAGCCAGTTCTGGAGCAGTCTCATATGCATCAACCACCCCAGCACTAACCATCGTGGCCTCATACCCATAGGTATAGGACCGGGGCTGAGAGCAGCTGGAGTGGCTTTCCCCCTTAAGAAGGAAAGTGACCGCAACATTGCCATGGTTATGCTCTCGCAGTGAGAGCATGAGCCATCCACGAATGCTGTCTCAGTGTGGCAGTAGCCCAGACAAGTGAGGCAGTGATCGTGGCCGGCAGAGGCGGAGAGGTAATGACTGCAACCAGGAACTATACACAGACAGAAAGGCATCTTTAAAAAGGTGCTCTCCGTCAGTCCCACTCTTTTAGAGGAAAATATACTCTTTTATTATTAGAATATATACTCTCTTTTAGCTGTCGAAGCGCCCAGGGCATTCTTTGCACTTATTCGTGCACAAGGGGGAGAATATCCAACAGCATACTCCGAAGCAAATGGAATGGCAGTGGAATTCAATGAATGAATGAGTGGTTGCGAGCCAGATGCTTTTATACCCGTATGTCCGGGGGAGTGGCATGCAGATTCCACTCGCCAATTCCCATTGGCATTTTCACAAAGGTCAGAGGAGCGACCAAAGGGTGACCCCTAGTGTCACTACACAACGACACAAGGTCGAGTAAGTGATACTGCAGATAGGGAACTTTTCTTAAATGAAGGCATTGTATTTTGTGAATTAAATAATTTTTATTTGATTTGGGATCATTAAACATGATTTCATTTATATATATATTTGTACAAAATATAACTATGTAGGACAAATATTTGTTATTTTTTCAAACCATGGTTAAACTCTGCTGTACATATAAAGACTGCATGCACAAGATATGATCGTTTGATGCATAAAAGGTCCAGATTATCTTTGTGCTGCTTTAAAAATATCAAGGAAAAACAAAGGGGGCACATGGTATATACTAATAATTATTATATAAATAACACAGTCCATAAGATTGCATATGATTTGTACATATTAAATTGTAGGGAAAATTAATAAAGCAACAACACTGAAAAAGAGAAACATTTACTGCTCTTTTCTGCAAAGTCTGATAGCATTAAATCAGAAACCATTTAATGTATCAAATCTACAGTATAATCATTCTGTGGAAACAACTGAAAAACAGTTATAAATTTCACTTTTTCCTACAGTATTTTCCTGGTACCAGTCCATGTTTTCATTATTGCCATAAACGACTCGAACAAACTTTAAAGTTGAAAAGATTGTAGTTTTATGGGTCGATTGTATCACTCGAGTCCAGTTAAAACCGAAAAGCTAAAATTTGCGCGTATGCGAGTTTCAACGCCAACACACGTTTTATCACTTGTAGAGGCATGTTTGATGACCTGTTTAACGTAAATAAAGGTAATTAGAACTGAAAACAAATGTTATGGCATTATTTGAAGATGTTCAATGACATAGCCTATGTGCTAACAGAGAAATACTTGATTGATTTCAAATGATAAGGAAAGTCTGGTAGACCCGATTATCTAACAGCCATGGAAAACAGTTCAAAATAAACAGCGATAATTTATATACTAAAAAAACAATACAATCACATAATAACAGATGTGTACGTTACTATGCATTTGACAATTTAATAAATGTTGGCCTATAGTCTATATTTCACCCAGAGGGGCACCTCATCCCATGTGGGCAAAGGGGCTGTTGCAAGGGCCACCGTAGCTATCCCCTGTGTAAATACTTAGAACCAAGTATACTACAGACAAATTTAATGTCGGAGCGGGATTTGAGCGAACGCTTATTTACCGGTATGTGTGAGCGGTACTTGAGCGGAGCATACATGCACTATTGACACGCGTTATTGAGCGGACTGTCACACCGCTTACATGCGGGTAATTGAGAGGACTGTCACAACGCTTACATGCTCTGGTGTGCACACGCGCGGTCTGTCAATAAAGAATATGCACTCTCAATCTCACCTGAGAGTCACTCATCAGCGCGAATCTATCTAACCCATTTGAATAGCTTAACGGAGATATTTGCTTGTCATAAAAAACATCCTAACAGGAAAAAATATAGTTTATCCTGCAATAACGGTGTTGAGATGCCTTCATGCAAATGCTAATTAGTGATATGCTTTATTTCACCACAAAACACTAAAGAGGGTGAACAAGTCTTCATTATTTCTAACTGGAGCAGTCTCTTGTTTTGGAACTTAGTATCTCAGGTGAATGTTATGTTGAACACTCATGGAGTAATAAGTTGACAGTGTCTTTGACAGTGACAACAGAACTGATCATATTTATTCTCTTTACTGTAATGAATGTGGGAGAAAGTGGCTCTTTGAAAAATTTAAACCAAACCATGATAAAATTGAACTGTTACATCTCTAATTTATAGTCTTTCATATAGGCTTGTATGATATCATATTATATTATGTTATAAAATTAAGAATTCTTATTCTAAAAAAATTTTCACAATAAAAAATTATATATATATATATATATATATATATATATATTCTCTCTCTCTCTCTCTCTCTCTCTCTCTCTCTCTTCATAGTGTGTTTGATGTTTGAAAATATTTGAGTATTTATGAAATTAGTATTAGGCCGCTATATTAAAAGCATATAAACATAACCATGGGTCATGGATGACTGGCATTCAAAAAAAGTGGGTCGCAGTGATCAAAAGGTTGAGAATCACTTATCTAGACATAACCTTATCTTCTTAACTCTAGCCACGGTGTCAGGGCCTCTATGTATGTGGGCTTCAGTGGGGATTTAAATGCTTGGGTATGTTTCTGACTCCTGCAGATGACTACATCAAGTCTTTAGTTGAGACATAGGAGATTGTTTGTGGCTGGGATGCATTACCCTGCAGGTGAATCTTAATCCTGTAGACATAGACATAATAGACATAAGACATAATACAGTGAATTCAGAGGCATTTTACAATAATCGGAGATTGTTACTAGGCAGTGATTTTCTGTTGTTTGTAAGTCTTATGAGAGATTGCTGTCAAGAGTTGTGTTCTGTTCTGAAAAGTAATTGATACTTATCTTTACCACGGATGCTTACAATTAATCAAAAATACAGTCAAAACATTAGAAATGATGCACATTATTGCTACTGTTTGAAAGATTTTAATTTTAAAAATTAATTTTTACCTATGATGGCAAAGCCCCATTTTCAGCAGTCAATACTCCAGTCTACTAAGAAGACACTGTATCACATAATCTTTAAGAAAGCATTCTATTGTGCTAATTTGGTACTCAAGAAACCTTTCTTATAATTAGAACAGCTGAAAATGCTTGTTCTACTTAATGAAGTATGGATATCGCAATACAGTTTTTTAAGGTATTGAATGTATTTCTTGCAAGTCACTTAACCCTTGCAAGTCAAATATTGTTTTTAAATATGACAAATTTATCTAAATACTCTATATCATGCTATTGTTCTTTTGAGAGATGAAGGCTATTCCCGTGCACTGCTGTCATGATAGAAAAAAGCTAATTGGATCAGACCAGCACATAGAAATGAATGCCACAGATGCATAACAAGTAGATCAGAGACTCTAGTTTGAGAAACTGACTTTACTGTAATTTTTTTTATCCATTTAAAGCATCCTTGGTGAATAAAATTATAGTTTTCTTTCAAAAACATACACATATTTTGGTGATTCCAAATTATTGAATGACAGTGTATAAAATCTATAATTTGTTTATTTTTTTTTTTTTATTTAAATTTTACAATTTACATTATATTAATTAATGAAACGATAAATATTTAGTCTACAATGTTTTTCCAGATGCTACAAGAATAATCAGCGTAAATGGTAAATGGTCAAACTTCTGCATCATGTAGATGCTTTACAGATCAAATCAATGAACACCCAGTGTACCTTTCTTGCGATCACCCCAATGTACCGTATTTCAACCCTATTTTTTTCATGTCTACAAGTTTTTCTTTAGATGCCCCTACTTTTATATTATGAACACTGTATGTGCACCAACATGCTCAGCCAGCCCTATCTTTAGTGAAGCAAGACATGAAGGCAGCCATTTGGCGAGCATGTCGGACATTAAGAGGGCCAGTGCACTGATCCTCCATGGTATTTCATTCCAGGTTTCTCTCTCTTTCTGTATTTCTCTCGCTACTGCTGCCCCATGCTATACTTTACCTACTTTAAAATCATGAATTAACTATATTTTTGTATGAAATACATTTTCAGTAGCTAATTAGCTGTTTCATTTACTTTGGCTGGGAAATGCAAGCTGTGATTTTATCTTTGGTCAATAAACTGCAAGTTTCTCCCTGATTTGGCACATTGTAGATTCAGTATTCTTTAATTGTGTATCATTATATTCTAAAAATAAACTGCAATTCATTGTTATTGCTGTACAATTTGAATTACAATTAATTACTGTATGTAAAGTAGTAGCTCTAAGGTTGTAGTGTGTTAATACTGTATAGGCTGATACTTTTAAACTGTTCATTGATAATGACATAAATGGCATAATCTTTATATCCTTTAGCTTATAGTCATTATAAAACAAAACTACATGTTTGTGGGCACATGCAGCATTTCATACGACAGAGAGCCCCCATATTACAATAATGAATGTTGACAGGGATGTTTATACTTGTCTCTGACAGGGTTAGTCAGATTCATTCATATTAACCAGCCAGGCAGTGCACTGCAATCTATGCAATCTAGAAGGTTAAAGAGTCATCTGCCACATTTGAAGAATTGCACCTTTCAGTTCTGACAACAGTATCAGCACTTGAGAAGAGAAAGAAAATGCACCCCTCCCTGCTCACTCTCTCACTCACACACACACACACACACACACACACACACTTCTTCTTTTGGAAAAACATGCATCTGTCACTTTTCCACAATTTCATCTCATTGAGTGGCAGAAACAATTAATGTTAAAGGAATGCCTGTGATGGGAGCTGATAAGCATGGCCTTTTGCACTCTGCCCGGTGTATCAAATTGCCTCTTGCAGCTTTTGCTTTTATTTTAGATTTTTTTTCCCAGCAGAGTTGAGTGCCATGTCTATCCTTACTGGAAAGGAAATAAACTCATTGCCCTATAGAAAATGCGTACCGATTCTCACCAAGGCCAAATAACAAAAAGCTACAACAAAAAATAATAATAACAATTACATAAATAATGCATGTAAGGAACACATCCTTTCAGATTGCTCCTAATTCTCTCAGGAGAGCATTAAGCATAAAAACAATTGTCTCTTTGTAGACATGGCCCATAGTTAAATGCTTTTGGTGGTAATGCTCAAAAGTATAAAAGATTGTCTCAGCATACTGTTTGTTTAATTAATTCAGAAGCTCATTTCATATTAATGTAATTCCTTCCTGATTGTATGATTAAGCTCTTTGGGGTTACCCTAGGTTTAATTGAAGCTTAACATTATTTTACAATGATTTATTAGGTTAGACTAATCTAATTTGACAAGTAAATTATATGTTTTACCTGTACATTCTTTTTTTTTTTTTTTCCAGAGTAGTCAGTAATTTGAGAGAGAGTGAGAGAGAAGGGATGTTTGGAAGGAATGCTGAGAATCCCAGACTTGGCAGGTGATGATTTGGAGCAAGTTGAAGAGTGCTGCAGAGAGATTTTGAAAGAGTAAAGAAAGCCAGGGAAGAGAAAATGACAGAGATCAGAGGCACAAGAAAACGCTTGCATAATGTCTATTGTCCACCCACAGTGCAGCATGACACATGCCACCCAAGGTCAACTTGTACTCCTGATAAGTGTATCTCTCCAGCTGCACAGCTGTTTTAATCTAGTCTTGTCTGTGTGCGTGCATTTTAGTGTTATCAAATTCCTCTTTCCTATACCTCTAGGCTATGTTCAGACTCTCAGTTCAAATCCGATTCATATGTTCATATGTGGATTGAAATACTATTCAAATAAAATTTCTGGAAATCCGTTTCAGTCTGACTGCTCTGATCAGATCTCAGCTGGGGGTTTATGGTGTGTTGATTGCATGCTTAATGTTTGAGCCTCTTCCAGATGCAGGCCCCTCACTGCAAACATACATTCAATTTTTCAATTTCAATTTAAAAGTACTTTATGTACATTCACTAGATGTGTTTGTGCATTGTTACTCTGTGGGAAACACTTCACCACTCTCGTGTGAGTGTTAATTGTTTCATCTCTGCTTCGCTCATACTGGGATACTGCGCTTAGTTGTGTACATGCTGATTGCACCAGAGAAATCAAGGGGAGCTTTGTCGAGAGAGAGAGAGAGAGAGAGAGAGAGAGAGAGAGAGAGCACTGAATGTTATACACAGCAGAGAGTGTTTTGAGCGTAAAAAATTTATAAATGATAGCTGTTTTAGATGAGTGTATAAGGAGGTTTCACAAGAAGTGAAAGAAAATATTTAAATACCATAAGAAAGTAAAAATCTGGCAAACAAAATATAAACCATAATTACTTTTTTGTTTATTTAACATTATTATTTTTTATTACGATTAATTACATTACATTTTTAAGGTTAATGCTCTATTGAGTTTTAAATCAACAAAGCTTACCTTAAACCTAAACCTAAACATTAGTGTCTTAAAAAGCAAATGCATGATGAAAAACAGATACAAATTTGAAGATTAATGCTCTATCGAGTTTTAAATCAACAATACCTGCCTTCCTACTCTAAACCTTAAACCCTAAATCTAACCAAAAGTGTCATTAAAAGCAAATGTGAGATGAAACACAACATTTCTGAAGCAACCACATAATTTTGTGGTGCTTCTATGACATTTTTGACTCACACATTGACTGAGTTAATAAATAAAGGTAGATGCTACTTACACTGGTGCAAATAGTGGCACATATTATTTGCACCCCCTACCCTGGAAAAAATAATTGTAGATGCTAATTTTGTAAAAAAATTTAATCAGGATTTTACTAATGTAACCGTAGTAACACCATGGCATTTTGTTGTAAAACCGTAGTAACCACAAAATTAAACATGGCTACTTTATAAACACCCATACTACTGTTGTAGCATTGTAAATTGCATCAAATATATGTTTTAAAAAATTACGTAATGTAGAAAATATTTATATTGCAGTTACAAAATGCAGATGTTATTTCCAATATCAGTATTCAGAACATCAGAGACAAAATTGGACTAAACTTAATCCCAGTAAACTTAGAAAGGGATATTTTGCCATCATTGAGATGACCATGTACCCTTCATTGCATCAGGAGACTGTAATAGGGAATGTCAGGTAATTTGTACATGATCCGAGGGCTGGACTGAGAGTGAACATTGTAGTTAGCCAATAAATGAGTGCAAGCTTGAGGTGCAGTCAAGGAAATTCTGCTTTTAAAGTAGCAAGACCTGCGGCAGTAGGCATTATGTAGCATATAATAAAAAATATGAGAGAAAATGGGTATGAATGACTTAAAAATTAATGTGACAGAATAAACATACAGTATACTGTGTGCAGGAAGTCTGCTGAGAAAGAGACAAATATCTCTTAAATTCTTTAAAGAAATAGTTCACCTAAAGTTACAAAATTCTGTCAGCCTTTATTCATTAACATGTCATTTCAAATCTTTATTTCATGGAACACAAAAATTAGGTGTTTGATAGTCACCATTCACTTTCGTTACATCTGTTTTTCCATACATTGAAAGTGAATTGTGACTGAGGTTAGCATTCTGTCTAACATAATCAGTTGTGTTTCACAGAAGAAAGAAAGCAATACAAATTTGGAATGACATATAGGTGAGTATATGGTGAGAGAGTTTTCCATTTTTAATAAATTAGCCCTTAAACTTAAATTCAGTAAAACTTGCTCTTTTTGGATCAGTGTGAATTATCAGACCGACAACATGATTTTATCAGGGCTGATTTACCTTTCCCAGTATTACATATCTAGCGACACAAAGGTATGAGAACCATAATCCCTAAAAAGGTTAAAGAATTTTATTATGTGGCATTGACACTGGTCACTGGGGTGTATTTATTAAATATGTTATAATGCGAACAGACAGATTATTATCCTTTTATAGGGGGTTAAATGAGGAAGAGGAGGAGATTATTGATGACATGTGAGTAATGAGCTGGACTCAGAAGCCCTCTGTGTCGATGTCGACAGTAATTATTTCCACAGCGGTCAGGGTCATGACTTTGCCATTTTAGCTGATTTGCACATCTGTTCGTGTATTCACTTACCCTTGTTTAGTCTAATCTTCTGTGTATCTATCATGTTTCACTGTAAGAGATTTTGATTGTGTGCAGAGCTACAATTTCAGATCAATTATTGGAGGATTCTGCTAATCAACTATCTTGAATTCGAGGAGAAATTGCTATTCTGTATGTAGACTAGTGAAGTGGTTGGGTTGACACGTAACATTGGATTCTAACACTGGTGCCATTTGCATCGCATTAACATATCTCAGTGAATCATACAGAAATTGGAAAAATAGAGGAAAACCTTAGATTTATATAAAGACTTTCAGAGTGTAAAATCAACATTGAGTGCTGCTATAATGTTTGAATTTTCCAAAAGAGCATGAAATTGAACCATACTATTTTTCCAATACTCTCCTGTACCTACCCAACCAACCATGCAAAAGGAAAACACCATCCTCTTATTTCTGCAAGAATGAGGATAAAAAAGAGAGGATGATAAATAAGAGCGAACTGAAACTGATGAAGGTGCATCCATGAATCCTTAAAGTGATAGTTCATTGAAAATTTGTTGGCATTATTTACTTTCCCAACTGTCGCTCCAAACCCGTATGACTTTCTTTCAACCATGGAACACACAAGGTGAATTTCTTTTTATAAAGTCTTCACAGGGATTATTTGCCATAATGACATGGTATATTGTCTTTGGTTTTATGGATTTTATTTGTCCTTTTTTTAGTTTGACGACCAAAGTAATAGTGGTCAATACGACTCATGCACTTTATTCCTCCTCTCAGAGTCTTCTAAAGTAATACGATAAATTTGTGTGATGAACAGAATTCAATTTAAGTCATTATTCACATTATTAATAAAGTAAAATCAAATATGGCAGCAATGTCAATAACATCAAATCAAATTGGTTCTTATAGCATCTTTTGATCAAATGTGCGCAATGATACAATGCAAGAAATGTTGATGATATTAACATAGCCACCATATTCTATATTCCATTTTGTCATCACACAAAGTGATCGTATTGTTTCAGAAGGCTTGGAATATAGTGCATTTGTCATATAGATTACTTGTACTGTGGTATTGTGGTGTTGTTGTTTTTTTTGTTTTTTTTTGTCCCTTTTCGAGCTTGACAGACCGGAGTCACCATTCAGTATCATTATGGCAAATAATTTTTTTTTTTTTTTTTTTAAATATCACCTTTTTGTGTTCCATGGAAAAAAGTGGTTTTGAGAGACATTAGGGTGAGTTAATGACAGAATATTCTCTTTTGGGCTCCGCTATTCATGTAACACATATGGTCACACTTTAGAGGCCCATTGTGAGACATGCTCCTATAGCTTTGTTGTGCTAGTGCACTGTGACGTGCAGTGCCTGTCACGGGGCACCCTGGAACGCCATACTAATCTATTTGGGGATGATAGCAGAGTAAATTGCTGTGAGATGGCCACAGGGAAATCCAAACTGTGGAAAATAGACGGCCGTTTCACTCTCTAAAAGTCAGGAGCACTCCAACCCAGTTAATCAATGACTCCTTAATAGTGTGTTCTTGTTTTTGTGCACTCCAGTTGCTAAGGCTGTTCTAAAAGGTAGGTATCGTATTTTCTGGAAAATAAGTCACGTTTTGTTATATTTATTTTTTCATTCCGAAAGGTACTGTGACTTATAGTCACAAATTGACATATTTATATAATATATAATTGACATTGGATGGTCAAAGGGATACTTCACCTCTGGGAAGATGAATGTGTATTTAAAATTGGTCATTTATATAGCATAAATGTGAAATTATTTTTGAATTTGAAGCATTCTAGACTGAGAAAAGGCAGAAAATGTATTTTTTACTCATGTGGCTGAAAGACAACAACTCCCAGAATGCACTTACTTTCCTGCCCTTATGAGGCCACTCCCAAACCACGCCTACCGGTTACAGGTGGCAGTATCTGAAAATTTGATACAACTAGGCTTGCTTTGATACATCGTGACTCTATAAATCATGAGTTAGTTGATAAATTGACTGACTACGCGGGAAGAACATTATGATAATTCCGGGTGTCCAAACTCTGTACATGACGTCTTAGTAACAAAAAGAAAAACAAACAAAATACTCACTTTACACTAAGCCGTCCGTTTGTCCCTGCGGGCTTTGGCTGGCGTTTCCAATTTATCTTCGGGATCCTAAAATAAGTTTCCAGGACTCCCCTGTCCATGTGTGGTACAAAACTTGGGTGCTCAGTTATACATGCTCAAGTTAGCGGTGCAGTTTCATCAGCGGATTCAGCGATCTCGTCCAGAAGAAAATGGCATCGCTGAAATTCGCAACAGCAATAGGACGCTCTATCTGTTTCCATAGACGCACAGCGAGAGCACTGACACCACCAGTCCGCCCCAACTCGAGTCTGGCCGGGCTCTTCCTCCTGCCTGCCAAGCAGGTCTTGCTCCCCTGCTACAGCAGCTGCTCCGGCTGCCTCTTGTTCCTCCATCTCCCGCAACTGTTCATCGCTGTATTGCGGCTCGTACAGGTAGCCGCGAGCATCAGATTCTCGCAACAAATCTTCGAAATCCCCTTCTGCCATTTCAACTTCAAAACTATCTTCCGCCATAGTGATTAGCCTACTTGTATACAAACTTTCTACACAGAGCAAGAGCCTGTTATCTTAGCTTCTACAGAAAGATGGCTGACACTATCTTCACGTTCTGTGAGTGAGATCCCGCCCCATATGGGCGTGGTGAAAACATGCGGAATACTGGCTGTAGTTTTAAACCTCTGGCCCAAAAATACTCCGATGACGCAAAATGACGATTTTTTCCAGATTAAAAATACATAAATCTCTCGTCTCAGGGGGATATGAGGGGGGGAGCTCGGTCATTTGAAAATACTACTGGTTTTCTACTGATACAAAGCTTAATGCTAAACCCTTCAAGCACCCTTCATCGAATTACAAATGCTTACAAAAGATGAAAACAGCAGTCATGGTTATGGTAGTAGACTTTTTAAGTAGACTATTCAGAGTATTTTGCTTATACCAAGTATGTTATGCAACCAGTTTAAATAGCCTGTCCACAATAACATTATTGTGCTAACAAACAGGATTAGCAGTACTCTATCACATGCAACTCCTCACATTCCCACAAAAAGATGTTTCATCACACAACTAGTAAAAACATTCAGTCAGTGACCGTGAGTGCATAATGTTATAATAGAGAATAGGGTTGCAAATTTCAGACAGCCATTAATGTTAACCTGTTGAAGCTCATGTTCTTAATGAATAAATTAGTTTATTGAACCTTATATGCTTAATGAACTCAGATTCCCATTCTGCATTGCAATGTAGTGGTGCTCAATTTAGTGGTGTACATATTCGGCAATTGCATTCACGATCACACATTAGCAATCATATTAAATCATTATAAACATCTAAAATAGGTTTGGTAATATCTGTCCTCCAATGCATCTGCTGTAAAGTGTAGGTACTCAAAGATATAAATTAAATTTTTTTTTAAAATAATACAAAACTGACTATTTCACCAAATTGTGTATATGTGTGCTATGTATATTTATGCTCATTCAAGTAACACATGGATTCTCTTATCACCTATACTGAAATCAATTGCAAGAAAATGTGCAATTGTGCTTCACATGAGGAGCAATATTTGTGTGTACAAAATATCAACTAATTATCCACTTATGGTCAGGTTACAAATCAGATAGGATGTTGTCATAGACGATAGCAGTAGGTTTTGGAACAGAACCCAAAAGTGTGTAGGCTAATATGTAGTCTAAATCTATCCATCTGGCATGTTTATTTATGTAAGTACTGTATGTTCATGTGATGATCATCACAATCTGTTTCTGTTTTCTGATGTGCCTTTGTTGGCCTAAACTCAAAAGGCCTGTGGGCAACTGTTCTGCTGTCATTCATGGAGAGGAAATGTTATGCAAGACCCACACAAGAGCAGTTAGCTCCCATAAAGGCCCAAGGGTTTATCAGTGCCCTAATGTTCACCACCTCCAGCAGAGCAGGCCTGTATTTCGCTCTTATAAAGTTAGGGAGAAAATGTGGAGTAACTGAGATTCCTGTTTTGTGTGATCTGCAATGGAAAAAAATAGGTGATATAAGAGCAAAACTGCTGAGCAGACTTTATAAGAAGAGCAATCTGAAGGACTTTAATGATGTGAAATATGTCCCAGATGCTGAATCAGGCATTGATACAATAAATAGCCACAAGGTAAAAGCAATGAAATTAGATTATTTTTTGATTCTGTATACTTATGAAACATTTTTTTCCAAGGAAGAAAATAATTCTTGGGAGTTTAAAAAATTACCGGATATTTAATTATTAATATGATTGGCCATTTATAACAGTACACTATGCTTCTTTGCATGGCTGATTTAAGCCTGCTTGTGACTGCTCAAACTTCTGTGCAAAGACATTATACCACACAAAAGCCAGACTAAATTATGCCTGCTCTGACCCACATCAGCCCAGCATCAAAGACAGTTCTGATTCTGCTTTGATGCTGCATTTTATTTAGACAGAAACAAAGCAGCCTTGAATGTTGTTGTCATGTTAGAGCATACAGTATATTTCATAATATAGTTACCTATCTACAAGTAGCACTTCATATTTTCAATCATTTAATAATTGTATATGTAAAACTGCTCTTAACATTATATTATGCAGATGTAAATGCTGTTAAATGCATGTATGCCACCTCTGATCAGCATTAAATAGTCTGTTTAAACACATCTACAATAAATACCACTTCAGATGCAGTTTCTGTATTATAGTGTAATGGTGACTTATGATATAACAAACATTCTGTCTTTCTCTCTCTCTCTCTCTCTCTCTCTCTCTCTCACTGTCGATCACATGTGCAGGTTCCGGAACAATGGCAACCACTGAGCCACTACTTTACATCACTCTGCTGATCCTGCATAAGCTCCTCCCCTTCCTGTTTACCTACTAAGAGACCACAGCCATACAACTCACAATGATTTCACTTTATATACCAAACGACAAAGGAAAAATATAACTACATATATATAAATATAAATATATATACACACTGTATATATAAATATATCTACCATTATGGCACATCAGACAGAGGGATGGGATGTGAAAAACTAATCAGCATATGACTTGGAGAAAATAAAAATATCAAAGTAATAAAGAGAAGGCCATGTTCGCTTCTGGGACTTGTGTGGAAGAACTGTCTCACATTTGGATGTAAAATGGATTCTATAAGAAGCATGACAAAAACAAAATATTATAAAAAAGCAGTCTATGTGATTTAGAGCTTCACAACTGTGTCCTACACACAAATTACATCCATAAACGTTGCATCCAGTTTCCAAAAAAATAAAAAATCCAGTTTTGTTTGGCAAAATATTCTCATAAATGGAATGGATAATATTTTCACGTGGGCTGGTTTGAAGAGTGACAATGTAATCCATATTCATGTGATGTTTTTTGTAAAAGAAATTGTTAAATTACAGTTATTTGATTTAAAACTGTGAATCAGAACCAAGTGATTATTACAGTTACTTGAAAAGAGAAAAACTTTATTTAATAGCAATTCCACATCTAATAACACTAGCATAAGTACCTGTTTATAACATCTCATAAAACTAGTGTTTGCCTTGCTAAATGCATGGCCCTCTTTATTTATTTTATAAAATTTTTTTAGTGAAATTTGTTTTCCAGTTAATATGATTTTATTTAAGATTATTTAATTTAATTTAATCATTGTTCTATTTTTACAAAAGACAAGGTCAAAACTTAAAATTTTCATTACTCCAATTGTTTTATCATTTGCATGAGCTGTTCAGCAATCTCATTTCTCAAATCAGATATCTCAAAGAAAATGCTCATTCATGTCAAGACAATGTGTAATACTGTGTTTCCTCACATCTGACTTTTTGAGTTCTCAAACATTAGTCACATAATGTATAAAAATGCAACCATATATATTTTGATCAAATAGAGCACATGTTACCATAGTTGTTGTTAGTCACATCTAATAATGTTTATTTTTATTAAAGGTATGGTAAAGGTAAGACATTCATTTATAAAATTTTAAAAGATACAAAAAAAAAAAAATATTGGTACTGTATGTTACCAACACCAATTGAAATAAAGGTTGTTTCTTTAAAAAAAAAAAAAAAAAAAAAAAAAAAATAGTTTGCTAGGTTTTTGCATCATGAAAGCACTTTGTATTTTTTTATTTAGCCTACTTGCTCCATAGTCTCGGCTAAACAGTCAAGCGTCCCATGGGTGTCATGAACTGTAATGTATTCTTTACTGTACGATAGGCCCAATTCCAGCTGAAAAAGGCATTAATCTTGCAAGCATTACCGACTGAGCACAGCCAGCATACAACTCACAGTTCATTTCATTAGTCAAATGCTCGTCACCCTTTTGCAGTCATGTCAAATAACTCTTAACTCTCTTCTAGTGTCTTTGCTTAACCCTGCTCCACTTTCATCTGCTCTACCTAAACACATTTCCTGATGAATGGCAGAGGCATTGTTCCCTGCTAAAACACTGAGTTCTATTGTCTTAATGGAAACCTGGAAGGCATCACATAACAAACCAAACTCTCACAGATTTTGACATTCATTGTGTTTATCACTTCCAAGTAAGTGACTTTCACTCACTTTGATTTCCACATGCACAATGAAAAGTCATCCTCCTTAAAGTGGAATAAATAACTGTTTGCAAACTTAAATGAATCTAGCGGGTAAAGACAAGCATCCGGTGAGCCACCACAGCATTAGCATTTTTTTCTTTTTTTTTAAACTAAATGAGCCAGGTGGCTTTTACTCAGCCTGGTGAAGGCCTCTCCGCCCCATCAAATTAATGAGTGTTTGACAAGGCCATTTATAAGTGTTACACAACATCCAACAAGGCCCTGAGTGCTCTCCTCTCTGCGGTAAATCATCCCCCATTGAAGTAAACCAACATAGCTCACTTTAATTTCTCTCCTGCTTCCTCGCAAAATTAGGGGTGGACAGCAACATCCCGCTGAGCAATGCGCATTAGTAACAAATGCATGCGTAATATACAACAGATAAAAATGACAGTGCATGATTATAATTGCTTTCTCACAAATTCATTCCTCTGTACTTCTTCTCTGATCATCTGTGAATATTGTCAGGCCGCAAAAGGATGAACATGCTCATCCCCAGAGGAACATTTAAGTGCTCAAAGGTTGCTCTATCACAGATCAGGAGCCTTGGTATCAACTTTGTATCAGAGAGAAATAACAAAATAAACATAAGTGAGACCATTTTTGATGTAGAGCTATACACGTGAGATCACTCTTAATGTGATCTCGTTACTATCTAGGTGTAACAGTTGAGATACATCTCATCTGCAGATCTCATTTGTTATTTTTCTTAGAGTAAATCAAAAAACGGACCCTCTATGATTAGTTTAATGTATGCTTCAGGTAAGGGCAATTATTGGTCATGGTGCATAGATGATTCTTGGTGTCCAGACTAGTAAAAAAAAACATGTTGTTAATTGGTGTTGTGTTTCATTTAAATGTACAGGGAATTCCCTGGGATTGTGCCAAAGTAGGTTAAAAATAAATTACAAAGCACATTACAAAGAAGATCTCCCCTACATACAGTATACCCATCACTGAAGTACAGTATTTGATCCTGAGAGAAACAAGGCCATGCTACAGCCAAAGTAATAAAAGGTTAGATGTTAAAGGTGTGTGCAAGAGAAAACACAAATGTGTGAAATTGGTCTTTTTGATTCAAAAACTGTTAATGGGATATAGCACTTGTGATAACATCTCCTACATGAAAGTTGCCTGAAAAGTATTCAGAAGAAACCAGCAGACCCGTTGCTAATAAATATCAGACTGAGGTGCAGTTGCAGTTGATATACCGGGGTCTTTTACCAATTAATAGCACAGTGAACCAAAACACAGCAAAAGGGATTGTTCACTCAAAAATGTAAATTATCTCATAATTTATGGTGAGTAAATCCCAGATGTGTATGTCTTTCTTTATTCTGATGAGCACAAACTAAAATGTTTAGAAAAATATCTCAGCTCTGTTGGTCCAAACATTTTGAAGCTCACAAAAACATAAAGGCATCATAAAAGTAACCCATAAGACTCCAGAGGTTAAATATATATCTTTAAAAGTGTTATGATCCAATATGATCTCTGTGGGCAAGAAACAGATCAATATTTAAGTCATTTATTATGATCATTCCCCACTTTCATTTTCACATTCTTCTTATTTTTATTTAACTTACATCATTTGAGCATATCTCCACCTACTGGGCATGTAGGAGAATTTAAAGTAAAAAAAGGACTTCGATATTGATCTGTTTCTCATCCATACCTATCATAATCTCTTCTGAAGACATGGATTTAACCAATGGAGTCTTATTAATGTCGCACTTCCATTATGTGCTTTTTAGAGCTTCAAATTTTTGGTACCATTTACTTAAAATGTATGGACCTCCAAAGATGATATAGAATATACTTCTAAAAACATTTGTTTGTGTTCAGCAGAAAAAAGAAAGTCATACACTTCTGGCTAGGGATGGCATAAAGGTCATTAAATGATGAGATAATTTTCATTTTGGATGAACTATCCCTTTAAGGGTTTGTTCACCCAAAAATGAAAATTATTCTATAATATACTCACCCTAAAGACATAATTTTTTAATATGTGTTTGGCTGAAAGAAATTAATATAATCTCTGGCTACTGTAGCACATGTGTGGGATTACCTGAAGCTGAAAGTTTGTTGTCACAAATTACAAGAAAAATTTAACATGGATCATTCAAAATGGCAAACCTCCAGGGAATCACTGGTTTTAAATCAAAGAAACCCCAAACAGAGCAGAGTCTACAAGCAAAGGGAAAGCGAAAGAGTCCGATTCGCTCTGATAAGATGTCCTGTATCCAGTATACAATAGTGCCACAAACCACATTCATCTGCGCAGAGGTGTAGAGCTGAAGCACAGCTTATGTCATTACCGAAACAATGATCTTCCGCAAGACACATGCAGTTTTATTTTTTGAACCACTGTAGGGCCAAAAGTTACATAGTGTAGCTTTAACGAACGAAGTGAGCAAGCAAAGGATGTTTCCCCAGTGGCACCCCATCAATCAAGGCGTGGCAAGCCGACAGAGCGGCTACAGAATCCCTGATAGAGGTGGGGCATGTGCCTTCTGATAATTTCTCCGGAAGGATGTCCAGAATTTAAGCAATCTGGCAGTTAACTGGATCTGCATTACGTGCAGTGCACCACCTTTCAAAGACACCCCATTTATTGGCATAACTTTTCCTAGTGGAAGGAGCCCTAGCACTCAGAATGGTCTCAATAACTTAAGGTGAAAACCCAGTGTCCCTCAGGTTCCACATCTCAGTACGGGGATGAAATATTGTCCCCTGCGCTTGAGACAGAAGGTCCCTCCTCTCTGGTATCACCCAAGGCAAGCCGTCAAGGAGAGACATTATCTCTGAGAACCATACTCTGTTCGGCCAACTCGGCGCTATCAGTAAGAGGCCAGATACTTGTTGGCGAACTCTGGCTAGAACTCCCGGGAGCAGAGAAACCGGAGGAAGTGCATACAGGCACGTTTTGGGCCACGTATGTGCTATTGGATCCAGATCCAGGAGGGCAAGATGACTCAGAGAGAAGTAAGGGGGACACTGCGCTGTCTGTTGGGAGGCGAAGAGGTCCACCTCTGCTTCGTAAAATCTTAACCAGATTTGTTTCACTACCTCAGGGTGGAGTTTCCATTCTCCCGTCGGTATTTTCTGTCAGCGGACAGTAAATCCGCTCCCACATTCAGACATCCAGGGATATATACTGCTTTGAGTGACAGGCGCTTGCCCTTTGCTCAAAGGAAAATCTGCCACACTAAACTGTTTAGCTGCTGCGACTGCAGACCTCCGTGGGGATTTATGTAAGAGACTGCTGCTGTGTTCTTCACCCACACCAGCACATGGCAGCCTCTCAGATGCTGGAGGAAGTATTTCAGGACCAGAAATACATCCATCAACTCGAGACAGTTGATGTGCCAATCGAGCTGATAACCCTCCCATTCCCCTTGAGCTGGATGACCACCAAAGACTGCTCCCCAGCTCGACAGGGAGGCATCTGTTGTTAACAATCTGCGACTGCAAGACACACCTAGAGTGGGACCCAAGATGAGGAACCGGGGTCTGAGCCACATAGAGAAGGTACGTATCCTGCGGCCCGTAACCCTTATCTGCCTTTGGGGATTGGCCCTTGGATGAAATCCCCTGGCTTTGAGCCACAACTGGAACGGTCTTATATGCAAAAGGCCCATAGGGATCACAGAGGATGCAGATGCCAGATGCCATGAGACATCCATTGATACTGAAGAACAGTATGATCTTGGCCTAGCCTGACTTTGCTCAGGGTATTCTGAATGGTCTCGATTCAAGCGGGAGACAGCTGTGCCCAAATCGTGATTGAAATCTATACGATCCCTAAATATGACATTCTCTGGGCAGGAGAGAACGCATTTCTTGTTGTTGAGTCTCAACCCCAGAGAAACCAGATGAGCTAAGACAGTATTTATGTGCTGTATTGTCTGTTCTTGCGACTGTGCTAGTATCAGCCAGTCGTTTATATAATTAAAAATGCAGATGCCCTGGAGTCACAATGGAGCCAGAGCTGCATCCATGCACTTTGTGTATGTGCGAGGTGATAAGGCTAGGTAAGCTTCACCCCCCGAAAGCAAACCACAGGAACTTCCTGTGTTGTGGCAGTATTTCTATATAAAAGTATGCATCTATGAGATTGATCGTGACTAACCAATTGTTATGTTGAATTTGTGACACAATCATCTTGACAGTTAGCATCTTGAACTTGAGTGCCTTGACAGAGCGGTTCAAGCCTCAAAGATCTAAAATCGGACGCAATCCCCCATCCTTCTTGGGAACCAGGAAGTATCTGCTGTAGTAACTTGACTCTCTTTCTAGAAGGGGAACATGTTATATGGCCCCTTTGACCAGAAGATATTGCATCTCTTGTGACAGTACGTGTGTTTGTTCCAGTTTCACGGTAGTGGGAACAACACCATTGAAACGCAGAGGACAACGAACGAATTCTGTAGCACTTTCTTACTGTCTTTAGGACCCTCATAGAAAATACCCAGCATTATCTTTCACACTGCCAGGTTCTCTGAAATGGGTACCAATTTTGATAATTCCTGTTACTACACTGTTCCGTGTCCTGGGCGTCAATAGGAGGCAACAGAACACCAAACATTTAGCTGGAAACCGCTGCCCCACAAAACACCAGCGGCGGTGGGGATGGAGAGGTTTCGTGGGGTGTCAGGAAGGAGTAGTTAGATGTTTTGTGCACCCCGTCCCGAGGGGGGCTACCCCCACAAGGCTGGGTGCAAGACCACCAGGACTTCTTTTTGGAAATAATGGTCCTGAGGTCTTGCTTTGGAGGTTGCTGAGGGTGACGAAATAGTACCTAATCTTTATTAGGTGGAGCACGAGTCGACACACTTTGTTTTTGAGCCTCCCTTCTAAAGGATCGGGGTGAGGCTGGGTGGCCGACAGCCTCTCCCCCTGAGTGCGGCGAGGAAGGAATTGCACAAAGGCATCCTCATGTTTTATTCACCTCCCAAAACCTGGTGACAACTGTTTACACTGAATCACCAAACAGGCCGGAAGGTGAGACCAGGGTATCAAGCAGGAATACTCTGTCCCTTGATGCCCATGAGGTTTAGCCACAGATGCCTCTCCACGCTGACCAAAGCAGCCATTGAATGGGCGATAGCATTCTGAGAATGCTTCCTCATCACTACCCGCACTCAGGTCCTTCAACAGATCAGCCTGGTATGCCTGTAGGCACAAAGATAAGGGAAGTATAAGGTTTCCACCATGAATGAGTGCACTTGTCATGGAGTTCTTCAAAGAAGGGGAGAGACTGATTTTGTGTTCCCTTCCCCTGGCCACCAGACAGAAATCTGTCTTCTAGTTTCGATCATTTGGTGGTCTCTTGTTCGCATGGCCAGTCTAGCTGTAATCTGGCCACCGCACTATTAATGACCTCGAGTAATTCCTCAACTGCTTTGTCATAACGTGAGGAACGCTCAGAGGTAGGCAATTTAAAGTCTGCAGACCCAAGGGATTCATCATCCCCCTCATGAACCGAAGAGGTGCGCTGGAGAGAGAGCGAGTGATAGGGACGGACCCGTCTCTCTCTCCTCAGCCAGATCCATATGCGAGCCCCACGATGGAATGGTGGGTGCTGGCTCTTGGAAGTAAGCGAGACGAGCGCGCAGTGTGTGTTTCCCACACAAAATGACAGAAAAAGAGAAGATTTCTGCACACTGCCTGACAAATCTAACTCCTATCAGAAGAGAAAAGAAAGCTTGAGAAGTACAAACATATCACAGAGTGGTCTGAAGACAGAAGACCTGACGATGTACATCTGGCACATCTATTTATAGCCCCTGGTACTGCCGCATTCTGATGATGTCACCAACAGCGGCTATAAATGTTCTAGTCGATTGTATTGATGTGTTGCACACATATTCACAGCTGGTCACTCCTAAATAGTTCCCAAAGTGCTGAATCAAGTGTAGCATTCAGTGAAGCTTTTGACTGGGATCTTCCTTTAATGGCGTAAAGGGATAGTTCACCCAAAACTGAAAATTCTCTCATCATTTACTCACCCTCATGCCTTTCCAGATGTGCATGACTTTCTTTCTTCTGCTGAATACAAACAAATATTTTTAGAAGGATATCTCAGCTCTGTAAGACCTCACAATGCAAGCGAATGGGTACCAACATTTTGAAGGTCCAAAAACCAGATTAAAGCAGTTTAAGTAATCCATATGATTCCAGTGGTTAAATCCACATCTTCTGAAGTGATATTACCATACACTTATGGGTTTATTTTATGCTGCCGTTATATGCTTTTTGGAGCTACATTTATTTTTTACCCATTCACATTTATTGTGAGGGCCTACAGAGCTGAAATATTCTTCTAAACGTCTTCATTTGTGCCCCGCATAAGAAAGAAAGTGGCATGAGAGTGAGTGAACTATCCCTGGATGAACTAACCCTTGAACTTGGCTCTGAACATTCAATGCTCATAATTTTTAAATTATGAAAATAACCAAAAAAGCATGAAAAGAAGTCCAATCAAATGCAGCTCCAACATAATCCCAAAATGTCCTCCTTGGGCTTTCAATGGCTTCATAGATTGGTTTGAACACAATTAAAAGTGATCAAATAAAATGCATAATATTCTTGTTATAAGAATTATGTGTGAACTAGGGGCTGAACAGCAGTTGGCAGGATGAAAATCTTAGTGATGGAGCAACCAAGGCAGAACCGATCCATCCGCTGCACCGGGGAATTTATCATTCCCTCCTAAGGACACAAAGGAGAGTGCCTGGACTGGAGCAGGACATTGTGATAATGACTGTGTTTAATTTATTTATTTTTCATGGCTGACAGTCAGTGCAAGCTGAGGTGATGCATTGTGTGCGAGAGACTCTTGCCCTCCCACTCTAACTTTCGTCCCACACTAACCCTAGCACTACACGGAGGAAAGTGAAATGTAGTTTCATTAAAAAGGTTTAGGAGGAGCAAGTTAATTTAGTCCAACCAAACACACAGCCAGAGAAAGAGTATATAAACCGCTGCTTCTTAGTGGCACTGAGAGTTTCCGGCATTCGGCCCACCCGTTGCCCACAAACAGACCCATGCAAGTGACTCCGATCATTGGATGCAACTTCGCTGCAAAGCATTCACCTTCATCAGAACATCTTTTCTGTTTAAATCATCTAGTTTTTCAACATATGCTGCCACAGCAGCTGATTTGTTTTACAGCACTGATGGCTACCCCTTTAAGTGTTATTTTTACTCTGTCTTTCTTCCTAATCTCTATTCACTGAAGCAGATTATTGCATCAAATTGCTTCCGCAAACTTGCTGCTTCAGCACTGAAACAGCTCTCTATGACTGCTCATATGTTCTCTTCTCAAAACTTTCCTCCCAGAGCGGTCCATCACATGAGCTGCCTCCACAAACGGGCACTGTTCCGGCTTCATGCCATTCGAATGAGTTCCATTACAGTTTTATTCAAAAGAGAGAGAAACAAAGATAAACTATTTAATTCAACCACCATTTCAACCACCTCAGTATTTTAATCTGGCTCTTCTACACAGATGATTCCTGTCAGCCTCATTACCTGGCCGAGCAGCTCATTTAGGCGGTGCTCTATCCAGCAATTTAATTTCTTCCAACTTGAATATCACGATTAATTCTCCCTCCAAAGTGCCATTTGGAGTGTGATTTATTCCATTCGGTACACAGGGGCGATCATGTAACAAGCGAACTTCCTCCTAAATGACCCCTTCTCTAATTACAACATCTTTTCAAATCAACGCAGACATTTTAGCGTGAGTACACTGCCACAGCATTATCCGCTCTGACCATGCTACAGCTCACTATAGATATATACAGCTTCTGTCAGAACAGATACTTTCTGGAGGTCATTCTGCATACATGTATTGTCTCCTCACAGCATCAGAGTTCGCCTCGCCATACAGCCTGATAACCATGAAGAAAGCGATTCAACAAACTTCTACTCATCTTTATTTTTATTCTTACAGACAAGTATTCTCTACTTTTGCTCAATTCATTGTATTACAAACCAAGTTCAAACATAGAACCTAATTGCTGCATGACATTAAAAAAATAATGGGTTTAAATCGATGCTGGATGATTTGGCTTTGCACTTTGCTTCAAACTCACAATATTTCAGTTTTTCTGTAGAATTTATTACAGGTCATCAATATAAACAAGTTGTTTTATTCATCTCACTATTTCAAATGGCACCCATATAGTATCTTTAAAATCCAACTCCCAAGCACAAACTCCAAATGATTTCATATGAGACGAGTCACCCCCATGCCAATAATACAAAGTTATGAAATTACATGCCTCACATTGGAAAACAATCTACAAAGCACCAAACCATACCTTTAAGTTAAATAAACAGACTAAGATATTTATCTGGATATGTTGTTTCAGGTGTTTTCTAATTTCACGATAATCCAACCTTAAATGGCGTTGTATGTAAGAACACGCAAGCATGTTTCCTGACATTTCTTGACATATGTTCACGACATTTAAACTAGCAACCAGTTATGTTCAGGCATCCGCAGACGCAATGTTTACCATGTTACCATGTTTACCATTGGCTCAATACATCCCTAAGCAGCACAAACATGCCGCCCAGTTGCAGCAACTGTGGCACTTTTCGAGCGGTGTGACTAAATCTCCCACTACATTGCAAACAGCGCAAATGTACCATCCAAGCACCACAACTGTGGCATCTTTCGGGCTATTCTACAAACTCCTACTACACTGCAAAAAGTGCAATGCGCCATTCACTGGCCACAAGCACGGCACGTCTATCAAGCCATGCATCTAAGCATCCACGGTCCCTCTGCCTCCTTCTCTTCCTCTCCAAGCTACCACAACAAATCTCTGCTCAATAACAGATCTCTCCGTACATACAGTAAGCCCACCATCCATCCTCTGAAATTTCCTCTGTTCACATGGGCCGTTTCCCTCGTTCTCCATCGACAACCATTCCAAATGCCTCTGTTTTTCCAACACAATCTATTCCTCATGCTAGCATCCTCCCCCCTACTTCTTCCTATTCATGGGCACTGGAGCGGATTCCCATGTGAGGCTGCCTCCACAGTGAACTCTGGCCCAGACCCATTCCCCTCCTCATTTTACCCCCCTCTTTCCTACATTCCTATTCTCTCCTACCCTGGAACAGTTCCTTGTGCGAGGCTGCCTCAGCAAGCAAATCCATTTTCAGCCATTCTAGAATTTCCATCAAATCTATCCATCCGTCATTATCTGATTTTCTCTCCTCTCCATATCCTTCTTCGCCTCTCATCTCATCCAATCCAAAAACCTCCATTCAGGAACCATCAAGATGTACCTAGGTGGCATCCATTTCTTCTATAAACAAATTTTTCAATAAACCTGCTCATCTGATGTCTAAATACACTCTGCCAGGGACAAATATCTCCAAAAACCTCCAAAACACTAGATGCAACGTTCATCCTTGCCTTCTTCGGCTTCCTCCAATGTTCAGAAATCATTACCTCAACAAAATTTGACCCAAAAATCCTTCCCACCATTTCAGACCTCCATATCATAAAACACGAGACAATCAGATACCTTATCAAACAGAGTAAAACAGACAAGACCAAAAGAGGGCATCCGATTTTCATTTTCAACCTGCCCATTCCCATCCAGCCCTTTAAATTGCTAGCACACGATCTCCACTACAGGAAATCCCTAACCAGAACCTCACTCGATACACTTTTTGCAGATGAAAAAAACCATGCAGTTTACCGATTCTGGTTCCAAAAACACCTCAAATCCATCCTGATCAAATCCGGCATCCCTGAAATACTCAAGCCATTACTTCCACATCGTACTGCAACCACAGCAGCCCAAAAAGTGTTGTTGGTCATCCAACGCTTACCTTAGCTACATCCGTACTAACCATGTCCCTATCAAAAATGCTCAATAAGCCCTCATCAGCTAACCACGTGACTTTCACTATCAGGGCTGGGGGAATTCTTGCGTATCTTTGTCAACCAGGCTGGCCACACCGTTTGGATGCTGTGGGAGTCTCTCTAGCCAGTCTGGAGGCCCCATGTCTTAGAGTGTTGGACAGGCCCGCCACTACGGTCAAGGGCCCTTCTGTTTGAATCACAGCAGGGGGTTCTCCCATTTGAAAGCATGAAAACTAATTTGTATCATGGGCTCCCCATTCAAAATGCAAGGAGGACTCTGTTGGAATATACATGCAGAAGAATTGAAACAACATTATTTTAATCTATAAAAAACCCCAACCTTTAAATCCTAGAATTCCTCAGCATCATACATTAACGGACCAAGCATCAACTTCCTACTGTAGGCCTGTCTTTGGACAATAAAATGGTCAAGACACTCTAAACAACCTAATTTAAAGCAAAAAGGGTCATGGGTCAGAAAGGCCCCTCAGCACAACCTTCTGAACTTCCACACAGAGTTAAAGCAGACTTCTCTTTGAAAGGTTTCCAAAAGACCATCAGATCTGCACAATTCAATACTAACATATTTCATCTTAATCCAGGCACATTCTACACAAAGTCACAGTACTTAACCGATTTAACCTTCTAAAATGTACAGAATGCATTTAAATCCACGATTTATACAATACCTAGGCTTGCTAGCTAATTCTGACAAGTGATTTGATCTGACATATAACTGACAAATTAATGATTATAGCCTGATATACCTCTTTAAAATGTGTGTAATGTTTTATCCATGTTGTATGACCAATGAATTAACCAGTATGATTTGTGACCAGGGATTTTGATGTTTTGTTACCTACACATATAATATCCATGAAATAATGTCATGCTTGGTATGCAACGGTTTGCTTGGTTACATAGAGAAAGCTGATGACAACGAATAGCATGTCTCTTGTACCATTTGCAAGATATAAATTTAATGATTAAACATGCACTATTTTGAGTGGGAATTTTGTAAAAGAATCTGAAACAAAGGACCATAAAATCAACTTTCGGAAAAGACAGCCCAGTTGACCATGTGACTCTGAAAAGTCACTTCTGATTGGTGCAGGACACCTTTGGGGATGCGGCCAATTTCAGTTCAAATGTTTCCAAGCAGGAATAACTTTTCTCTTGTCGTCTTCTCTCTCTGCTTGTCTCTCCTGCTCTGCTGACTGCTCAGACTTCGCTGTGACTCTTCCCTCATGGTCTTCTCTGGATCTCGTTGGAACCAGATCCATGCCATGTGAGGACCAAGGAAGCTCGGGACTCAAAGTCCCAAGGAAGCCTCTCTAAGGAGTCTGATGGCTTGGGGGAAGAAGCTGTTACACAGTCTGGCCGTGAGGGCCCGAATGCTTCGGTATCTCTTGCCAGACAGCAGGAGGGTGAAGAATTTGTGTGAGGGGTGTGTGGGGTCATCCACAATGCTGGTTGCTTTGCGGATGCAGCGTTTTATGTAAATGTCTTTGATGGAGGGAAGAGACCCCTATGATCTTCTCAGCTGTTCTCACTATCCTCTGCAGGGCTTTGTGGTCCGAAACGGTGCAAGTACCGAATCAGGCAGTGATTCAGCAGCTCAGGATGCTCTCAATAGTCCCTCTATTCACTGTATTGATAATTTATTTCACATTCTGTCACTCTTCTCACCAACCTGTCTTGTGTATATAAGTGTTCCATTAGATTTATGTTTAGCATAGCAATAAAGATGGTCTGTATTCAATTTGGGCTGTGGTATATTTTGATAAATAATCTCATCCCTGTTTCTAAAAGATTTCACTAAATACGTGTAATATTATTTTCAATAAGCCATGAGAATAATATCACTCCGATAAGTAAATTAATCATAATTCACTTATTAAAGTTAATTCCTTACAGTAGAAATTGTGAGCGGATACAACTAGATGTTGTATTACGATTTTAATGGTGGAGAATAATCTAGTTATTTGTCATTTATCTAATTTATAGTGGTTGTCGAACACGACTAATTCCATAATACATTTCATTACCTAATAATGTACAATAAGGACAGTTTAATTTAGTTCATAGCTCACATATTTCAAGACCCTAAATTCCCTTACATATATTGGTGATATATATATGACTTTAATGGTTCCCGTGTAAATTCATCAGCACCAAATACCCTTACCTCCGTTAGAACTCTGTGAGGGCCCCTCCATTGCATCTAGAGGGGGAGCTATATCGGTTTTGAGAGGCTAGGATACACACCTCTGCTCAGGCCGATCCTGCCAGATGGGATAGGATGGAGGAGGCCCCCAAGATAGAGTGTTGCAGATCCCTCCAACACAATCCATTCAAGGGTTCTCCCATTTCAATTCAGCAGTGGGATCTCCCACCTGAACACAGTGGGAGCTATTCACTTTTATTTGTATCATGGGCTCTCCCATTCACAAATGGGTCAACTCCACCATTGAATGCTGTGAGTGCCCTTCTCTTTGCTGGTTGGGCCTACTTGCTTGAGTGGCCGCTGAGTCTCCTTCCACTGGGCTTGCACCTTTCGCCGCACAAGCCCATCTGTCGAACCAATCAGGAGAGAGACTTAAGGTCAGTCCGGGTGGCTAGGATTCACACCTCCATCAGGGACGACCCTCTCCTTTCACGGGGGTGCCCCCCGTGTTAGTACATAACCACCCCTCCTGTGCACAACAGCTCTTCACAGAGCTAATTTCCCTGCGGCCATACCGCCACTGTCCCTTCAGTGTTTCAACTTGCATTCACTCTCCAAACTTCCTATCCTACACCTCCCAGTTTCCTGTCCCATAGCACAGACCCCAGCTAGTTGCCCTGCTCAATCCAATCACCTTTGGCACTCCTGCCCATCTCTCACAAGCTAGGAATCTTGTTCAATCTTGTCTTTTGGGGGTCAGAGGTTCCATATAATTCACATCCTTCTAAAATCAAGCCTCCATAGCTAATGACTCGCTGTCCTGCATATCAGCTTCTTTTGGGGGGTATAAGCCCTTTGCCCAGGACAGCGAGCCACACATGTTTACACTATCATTAATACAGGATTACATTCAATTGTGAACTACTAAAATGTAGTTTCTTTAACAAGCTTCGGGAGGAGCAAGTCCATTTAGTCCGACCAATCACACAGCCAGAGCAAGAGTATATAAAATTTTGCTTGCCTCTACGTGTCACTGAGCGTTTGCAGCAACCCCCCTCCTCCCCATCTCATCCTATCTGTTCCATTAATACTAATCCAGTTGGGGGTGTAGGGTATTCATGCTCGGGTCAAATCTCAAGCCTCCAGCCCTTCGCCCAGGACAGCAAGCCACACATTTATGCTATCCTTAATACAGGGTTACATTAACTTTCAAACTACTTAACAACATCTATAGCGCCATCACTGATGAAGACAGAATGTGCAAATATAAATGCCAAACAGGGCACTTTCAATCTGAGTGGCCTTGCCAGACCCTTGAACCAGTGAACACATGGCCTAATCCCAAACATATTCCAGCTATTCAAGGCCAGAAACATGCGTCCTGAGGAATTATTGATCATTATGTACTATAAATCTGTCTGACCTGGATAAACTGCACTGAACTAAAAATCATCTAAGGCTATTATCTCTAACAATCAGTGTGTATATGCTATTAATGACAGTCATATCTGGTAGTCACAAACAGTGTTTAGCAACAGGAAAAATAACACTTCAACAGTCAGGCTTCCTAAGCAACCAATTGGCCTGGTTGCTAGGGTGGGTAGAGTCATGTTGGGTTAACCTCCTTGTGGTCGCTATAATTTGGTTCTCACTCTCGGTGGGGCGCGTGATGAGTTGTGAGTGGACACCGCAGAGAATTTCTTGAAGCCTTCTCACATGCTAGGTCTCCACGGTAACGCACTCAACAAGCCACGTGATAAGATGCACGGATTGACGTCTCGAACGTCTCGGAAACTGATTTGTCCACCACCACAATGACCTAGAGCACATTGGGAATTGTGCATGCAAAAAAAGTAGAGTAACACAGGTCTTCTGGCTCCACATAAAGTATGCCTACTTAAGAGGAAATGGCATTTAACAATCACAACACCTTAAAAATAAAACACACAAATGCAATATATCTGCAGGGCTAAGGCTTATTAGCAGAGATGCCAGCTAATAAAAAAGGGACAATGAGTCCCTTTGAAAATCACACCCCCACACACACAAACATAGTCACACAATGGTGTTGAAAGTACAATAAAACGAGCACAGCACTCAGTGAAAGGAACACCAACGAAGAGGTTAAAAGGTAAAAACTGTCTATACGCCTTGGGTTCACTGCTCCTGCAACAAACAAATTAAATAAAAATGACAGAAACCAGTTGGCACACAATACAAACAAGCCCTTGTCACAAAATTGAGGGAACACAACATAAGGCAGCCAGGGCATAAATGTACACAAAAATATGATTCAACAAAAATAAAGCAAGTTGGAGCAAAATAAGAGTATACAAAACATATTTATGTTTTATATTTTTATATCTTTCATAAGATATACATTTCTTTGTTTATTACAAGACAAATGAGTACTATAATCATAGAAATTACTTCTATATCACATTGATTTTCTGTGCAACAATAGTGAATTACCTGTATTTGATATGCATACTCATATATTATACATGCTATTTCTTACTCAAGGTAGCGCTGATGTGTCAGTGATTGACTTAATTTACATTTGAAATTGCTATCTGGTGAAGAAGCAACATGGAAGTAAACTATAACAAGTATAACACATGAAGAGTGTGATTTGGATATTGTTATTTTGGTGCACTAATGATATTATGTAAGTTGTGTGTCTATTTATACTCAAAAAGTGCATGAGAAAATACAGTACATTTGTGTAGCTTATGTGTTGATTATGTGTTATGTGTAGCTCTATGTGTTTGGCAGCCAGCTGCATCTCATGAAATTTAAGTCTGGATGAAATGAATCCTGTTCTATATTTGTTGCATCATCTTTTTGATATATAAAAAATAAATCATAACATTATTTTCTAATTTTCTTTGATTTTTAATGTTTTTTTTTATTTGACACTATCTGGGCATAGATATAATTTTGATAGATATAAGTGTCAGGTCTCTAAAGACCTTAGTACATAATATTTGGCAAACACCCATGGATTTAAGGGTTAATTCAGGCCTTGAGCACAGTGTTGACGTCCTGTCATTTGGAAACCACTTTACTCTTACACATGCTATGGTGCATTAAAATTCCAAAATATTCAAGTCTGCATCCACAAACTTTACAATTAAAAGTACTTGCTTTATATATTACTCTAAAATGGATATACTCAGTGTAATATTATGTCAGCTTTATAGACATTTGATAAAGTATTTGTCCTTAAATCTCTGACCACTTCATAGATGCATTATGTGTTGTAAATATGTAGCATATAAATAACATTTCCTGAATCTTAAACAACAGGAATTCTGAGAAACTAATTTGCACTTTATGTTATATAAATTGCTGGTATCAGGAAGAGGAATTTACAACCAGTCTCTCAGAATAAAAGAGCTTGCCGCATGATGTAGAGAATTATTCTGTATTCTTTATCAAGTGAGAAGGTTCAAAGACATTATTGTTATTAAAATATTCACTGCCCATTCTCATGTATCTGTTTAACAATTTAGTTACAATTGCCCACTGCATTCCTGTGCCAAGGAACAGTTTCAATTAAAGCAGTACTAGAAGAGAGTATATGAACATTGAAAGTGGATGTCAAAAGCCAGATCATAAGTGCCTCCCAGTGGAGGGTGAATATAAACACTTGAATGTGTAATATTATTTAAAATCATAGCCAAGTTGGATAGAAAACAGACAATGTCTTAAGAGGCTGAATGCAACAAGAGTCAACAGTTTTAGTATTTTAATTTTGTCCTTCAGTCCCTATCTGCCATTTAACAGATTTTCAGTTGGTTCTCTCAGTGTTTATCTAAACAAAATTAACTTGCCAGTTAAGACATTCAATGAAAAATAATTAGGACTATGTCTTATAATGCAAAGCAAAACACTTGATCTTTATTGACTATGTTGGCACTTTAAATACAAGCAGGCATCCTATCAGGACTCTATGCTAATTTTCTCAATGCCTTAAACATGTATGGCCATATGCGATTCCTGAATTTCTTATGCTTTAGTATCTTGATTTAAAGCCATATGCTTCGCAAGTCTACATTATGTGGTTAGCAGCAAACAAAATCAAAGAGCTCCATGACCTGACTCATTATTCCTGGTTGTATGTAATCAACAAAGATACATTTCTGGGATGGCTGAAAAGGGTGGCGAGTAAAGAGTTTTTTTTGGTTCTCCTCCCTGACACAGGCATCACTCTGACTGCTCTTAGGAATGCACATATTAGAAACAGCCCCTCTAAAGCTTATTTATAGTCCAGCACTTCAATAATCACATTGTTCTTTTTTTTAAAGCATTTTCTTGGTGGCCAGCACCGGATGTGTTCTTTGAATATTAAGCCATAAATGGATGTGATGTGTCTGGTGCACCAGCCCTTGCAAACACAGAGTTCACCAATCCATGAGAAAAAAAGAGGAGGATCCAGACAAGGTTATGAGTTGGTGTGTGATTACACAGGTTAGTGACAGTACATTCTGTGAGGTCAATGGCTGCAAAAGTTCTGGACACACCTTGGTTGTGAGGATAAATTCAATGACAGGATATAATTTTACTAAACCAATTAACGAATAATATTGTTGTATAGTGTAGGGTTTTCTTTCTCTATACAAGACTGATTGCACTGTGAATTCGGCAACAGTAGGTCTGCTACTGAAATTGGTCAGAGCTTCCCGAAATTCAGTGGCTCAAGCTGGAAGTGTTGTTAAATATATGGGCAGGGTTGGGAAGATTACTTTTTAAATATTTTTCACTACAAATTACAGAATACATGCTGTAAAATGTCATTTGTAATATATTTTGTTTGATTAATCAAGGTCAGTAACATATTCTAATTAGTAATTCATTCTTCAGCACTGGTAGATTTTTTTACTTATTTTGACTATAAATACTCTGCCAGTACAGTTAGAAAAAATACACATGTTAAACCTAAATATCTTATGCAATGTTGTTTCTTAAGCAAGATCAAATTGATCTTGATTTAAGGATTTGTAGATATTTGTACAGGAAAACAATACAAAAATTATTATCAAGAATACAATTTTTGCCCTAATATTAAAGGTCTTACTTAAAATTAATTATGATCCAACGTGAATTTTGTTGATATTTTTTTTTTTTTCAAATGCACTTTGGATCGCATCATTTATATGTATAAATGTTTTCCATCTGAAAGGACAAAATATTAAATGAAACAAATGACAATAAAATGCAAATAATCTCTTCAGTAATCAAAATCCTTTTTAATGTAACTGTATTCTAATTACCAATGATTTAAATTGTAACTGTAGTGGGATACAGTTACCTATATTTAGTATTTTAAATACATAATCCCGCTACATGTGTTCTGTTACTCCCCAACCCTGTATGTGGCACATGTGAGCTTCAGTTTCCAGGTGAAATGTCCACAGGTTGGTGCCAAAATGAGTTATATTTTTAGTTGTAAATTTTGTAATAGAGTCAACAGGAATGCAAATTGTATTAAATCTACTACCTAACCCAACTGCCAATTCTAAACCAAACCGTCAGTGGACTAGAAATGTAATTTTAAAAACTAAAATGTAACCTATGTATTGTGTTCACTTTTATCATATAAATGTGTTACTTACTGGTACTTAGGGGACCAGAACCCATATCTCGGAGGTTGCTAGAGGTAAATGTGTTAACACTTAAATTGATGCAAAAATGTCTGATGGGATTGCTGTTTGTCAGTGATTCTGTAGAATGCATCTGTTTTCATCTATAAATATGTTTGTTCAATACATCCTTGATCAGCTTGTGCAATGATTTGCTTGTGGAGAAGAAAACAAACACATAGGCCTCCAAAAATACTGTACATGGAAACAAACCTGTGGTGGCACTCCACCACCTTTAGCTCTGAACTAACCTACAGAGGGCCATGATGCAGCGGAGAAGATGAGATGATATTTGATAACCTGATTAAATGTTAAAAAGTGAGAGAGTGGAAGTGCAGACTGCAGAGCCTCAGACTAATCCAGTTTTGCTTAAATCCTGTGAGAGATTCAGGGTAAGACTCAAGACAATTACCCTTGCCAAAAGCCTTTGTCAACTCTGATCATACTGTTATTGTTTGAGCAAAGCTCACCTACAGACAAATATACTCCCAAGATAAGGCATTCAGACAAATGTAAACTCATTAATTAATTATCTTGTTGGCTGTAGGCTCTGGCACAACACAACTTTAAAGTAACACCTGCCAAAAAGAAAAATGCATGTAGCATAAATAATTTGTATTTGAGGAGTAAATTGATAATAGATTCAAACAATGTTTGTTAAACTATCTTTGTTTGTTTGTTTGCTTGCTTGCTGTTGATACTAGCACTAGACACCAATCAAAATTCCACACTATCGTTCAGAGGCGTCATGTGCATTCGATGTAAGGGGGCACGTGCCCCCTCAGATATTTCAGCCAAGAGGATTTTAAATGTATTATTTGAACTTCCAAAAACAATTTGTTACCTTTGATCATTACATTTGATGATTATTGGATGTAAAAAAGAATGTGTATGTGGAAAAAATCTTTAAAAATCTTTATTCACATTCAAATTCTTTTTTTTTTTTCAGTCCAATGAGTCACATGTTCCACTAAAGGCAACATCCCTTGGCTGACTTGGATCGAAGTAATGAAAAGCAGTTTTATATGGTTCCTCTGTAGCAGTAGATTTGTTCAGTTCTTTATTCATTGTAAATGCTTTGACAGATTATATATATATATATATATATATATATATATATATATATATATATATATATATATATATATTTTTTTTTTTTTTTTATAGCCATTCATTTATTCGTAGTATTTTCAAACACTGACGTTCGACCTGGAATTTAGACTCTTAGGTGATCATATTATACTCTAAGATAATCTTAGAGTGAGTTAGAATACCTATTCTATTATAAATTAATGTTTGGTTTGACTGTCCTAAAGTTGATATTGGATGTATTGTATGTCATTTTATTTCTATATTTAGATTTTTTAAGTGTAGGTTGAAATAGTTGAAATTAGAGGTCAAACTAAAGAATTTATCCCTTGGAATTCATTATTTCACACCTTTGTAAATGTACTATTACACTATATTGCTTTTTAGTGTTATTAGTGCTGTCTTATTTCTTGTCTTGTACTTAGTTAATACACCTACACGCATATCACGATGCTTTTATGAGTGTAATGTTAATACCCACATGCTGTTTTAGGTGTTTTATTTGTTGTATTGCTTTTATTTAATTTATATTCAAATTTTATGAATTATATTCATTATGTAATGAAGACACAAACAAAAAGAGGTATTGATAAAACATGCATCTAAGGTGAAAAACACCAAACAAAGCACCAAACAAAGTGCCACAACAATATTCATTAACTGACTTTTGATGGACTTTTGATTTTGATGGTTATATTTATTAAGCTTATTTATTTTTTGAATATCTGTTATCCTATTGAAGGGCTACAATTTGTGTCTAAGAATCATGTCTGTTTGATGTCTTGTGGAAATTACTCCAACCTAAATATACAGGGCTTTGACTAATCATCAACATGACTAATCGATTTTGAAAATATGCCGTTTTACACATCCCTAGCCATTGTGTTGTTGAAATGTAATTAGTTAATAAATTAACTATAAATTCGATTAACTCATGATGCACTGGTGTATGTGAAAATTATAGTTTATTAAAACCACAAAGGTGAAACAAGAATTAGAACTGTTGTGCCAGATGATGGCCCAACAATGCCCTCTTAAAATGTAAAAAATGCACATGATTAACAACTCCAGGAGTCAAATATTGCCCCTTAATGGAAAGGTTAATATATTTCACTCTGGTATGAATGCCAATAGATACATATGTACTCAAGAAAATTAAAAACTTAAACCTAGGGAACATGCCCTGACCCCCCTTGACAATAAGGTTGTTGTGAATAACCTGAGATGAAATCCCACAGGAATGCAATTATGAAATTTTTTTCTTGAAAAAGTTTTTATTTTATTTTTATAAATTAGAACGTAATGGTAATAGATACATTGTCACCGGGCTCTTCCACACATCAGTCACCTGCTCTCACTTGCCCAAATTTTAATCACCCATACCTGCAGCTTATCATCACATCGTTAAGACTTGCATTTAAGTCTCACACGCAGATAGTGTCTGGCCTTGTTGAAAGGTACATTGGATTTTCCTCTTTCTCTGCCACAGTGGAAGATGGCTTCTCTGTGTTTTACTTGCCTGATTGTCAGCGAACTGTTCTGGAGATACAAGTTAAATTACTCTGAGAATTCTGTGAATACTGCATATCTACTCATCTGTGTTAATATCCCCTTTTTGTCAACTATCTGTTCTCAATATACATGACAAGTGACTTGGAGATCAGTGTTTATACTCCCCTGTGTTAATCTCACATGTTTGTCCATGGTCTGCTCCAGACTTGCAAGATAAGTGACTTTGTGAAACCTGAGGTTACTGCATATCAACTTGGCTGTTTGAAACTTGCCTGTTATACTTCGGGACTCTCTGAATGCTCAGGAAACTTGACTTTGAGAACTCTGAAAATATTTAGTTTGATTCACTAACTTTCTCCTGTTTATGAACGTGACTAACCTGTGACCCTGCCTGAAGTCGAAATTACCTGTTTGGGCACGTGAAGTTGGAAGTTACCATATATGGATTTGTGCCTTCTGCCTTGGTTCACTGTTATCATAGACCATCTTCATAGACTTCGAACTCTACCTGAATAGTTGCCTTGCTTGTTTGCCTGTGTCGAGTATAATATGCTCCCGCATCTGGGTTAATCTCAAGCTCCTGAGTTTGCGTGTCATTGCATGCATGTTAAAAGCAACTTATATTACTTTAGAGTGCTGTAGGGTATTACATGTATAATTTAGAGATGGGACTCAATCAGTTAAAATGCCTGCATTCCACACATAAATTGTAGGGAATTATATATATATATATATAATTTAGAGATGTGGACAGGGGTCAGTTAAAATGGGTATTTTGCACTCATTTTACCACCATTGTATGTAGGGTAATATGCAGGGGAATTTAGAGTCTCGAAATATATGAGCTATGAACTAAATTAAACTGTCCTTATTGGGTAATGAAATGTATAATGGAATTAGTCACGTTCGACAACCATTATAAATTAGATGAATAACTTGGTTATTTGTCTTAATAGATTCTCCAACATTGAAAACATAATACAACGTCTAGTTGTATCAGCTCACAATTTCTACTGTAAGGAATTAGCTTTAATAAGTGAATTATTATTTATTAACTTATTGGAGTGATATTATTCTCATGATTTAGCTTTGAAACTAAATTTTTCAGAAACAGGGATGAGATTATTTATCAAAATATACCACAGTCAAGTCGTCTTTGGACACAGACAAACTTTATTACTATTCAAAACATAAATCTAATCTAACACATACATAAGACAGGTTGGTGAAAAGTGACAGAATGTGAAATAACCGATCACTACAGTGAAGATTAACTTTACGGAGTCTGTTGACAATACCTTAAGAACCATTTCATCCTTCGTTGAGTCTGCATCGATTTGCTATTCGATTACCCAAATGATTTGATTAATACACCAGCACTTTGAGTACAATATTGGAGATTTACTTGCTTGTCTTTGTGGTTTTTCCTTGCATTCTTTGAAAGGTTATTTGCGCTTGGTCAAAAGTTTGTTCTGTCGATGTTTTGATCTCTTTGTGATTACATTTATTGTCTGTATGAATTGTGAGGTTAGCTGTGAAGCGAGGCCTTCTCATGGGTTTGTGAATGGTAGAGAGTGATGAGCTTTCTCGGGACATCGAGTCCCGAGCTCCCTTGGACCTCACATGGCTCGTGCATGCAGAAGAGCCAAAGAAGAGAGCGTGAAGAGAGGAGACGAAGCTGAAGAAGAGCAAGAGCAGCTGAAGAGCAAGTGTTCTTCCTGTTTGGAACTATGTGAACTGAGACAGGCCCCATCCCCCAAAGGTGTCCTGTGCCAATCAGAAGTGACTTTTCAGAGTCACATGGTCAACTGGGCTGTTTATTCTGATAGCTGAGTTATTGTCCTTTGTTTCAGACTCTTAAAAATTTCCTTGTCAACAATATCCATCCATCCATCCATCTTCAACCGCTTATCCGAAGTTGAGTTGCGGGGGCAGCAGCTCCAGCAGGGGGCCCCGAACTTCCCTACCCCGAGCCACATTAACCAGATCTGACTGGGGTACCCCAAGGCATTTCCAGGCCAGTGTGGAGATGTAATCTCTCCACCTAGTCCTGGGTCTTATCTGAGGCCTCCTCCCAGCTGGACATGCCTGAAACACCTCCCTAGGGAGGCGCCATGGGGGCATCCTTACTAGATGCCCAAACCACCTCAACTGACTCAAAATTATTGAGGTGCTCAAAAATAGTGCTTATTTAATCATAAGCTTTTCTATCTTGAGAATGGTACAAGATACATGATATTCTTTGTCATCAGATTTTTCTTCATACACACAAATGCTTACATACTAAACATGTCAAATTTTTATGGATGTTATACGTGTAGGTAATAATACATGAAAATCCCTGGTTATGAAATCATATTGGTTTTACACATCATTGTATTTGATCAAGTTAAACCTTAATAGTTACCATTCTTCGTAGAATGAGACGAATCATACAAAATTAAAGATTATATTTATCAGTTATAGGTGATTGCACATTGCTACACACATTTTAAAGAGGAACATCAGGCTATAATCATTAATTTGTCAGTTATACAAGTTACCACAGTTCAAAGTGATTTTCAGCATTATCTAGCAAGGCTAGATTAAGAATAAATGTCTTAGAGTTGTGCAAATCTGATGGTCCTGGTAACCTTACAAAAGAGAAGTCCGGTGTGGAGGTTCTTGTGAAGGCCGGTGATTTACGACATTGAAACATTCCAAATTGAAAGGCTGTTTTTTCTTGTTTCAAATCATGTTGGTGGAATTCTTCTGCATATATAATCTTACAGTGCTTTTATGTGTCAACCAAACCCCCCAGCCATTACACCTATTTCAAATCTACTGAGTGTGCATGAATGTATTTTGTGTCTTTATTTCTCTTTAAATCAAACTAATTTATTTGGTTATTTTCTTTTAGTAAGTTGACTTAATTGTATTATCTATACCTGAGCATGGGAAACTACATTTACAGTAATCACATCATTCAGAGGAAGGCTACATGTTCACCTCACAGCTCACTCCATTTAGTGGAGACTTATTTTGCACTGCCTCTTATGACGTGTATGGAAAGTATATGCACAAAGAAGTGGCAAGAGCACAAGAAAGCGCCGTAAAAACTGTCTGAAGATGTAAAAATGCAACCATTACTGATTAAAACCAGTGTTTTGTACAGTTTCCTGTGCTTGTTCAAGCAAAATGAACTTCGCATAAATGGCGGTGTTTGGTTTGGTTGATCCTGGTGCCCCCTCCAAAAAATTATGTGCATGTCGCCTCTGCTATCAATATTATTGCTGACCTTTCAGACGTAGACATGAATGAATTGCCTCCGTCTACAAAATGTAAAGCTAATCGGGTTATTAGGAGAAGGTATGTTCAGCAGCATTTATCTCTGCTATGTTTATGTATTATGTTTTCCCTATACATCTCTTTAATTTGGTTTTATCAAGATAGATGGAGTAACAGACTATGGGTATGAGATCATATCAGCCTGACAATGGCCTGTGTTCAAAAGCACTATATTTATCAATGCAATAAACCTCAGTGAATCAATAAATAACTACAATTTTAGAGCAATTTATTAAGTTTTGCTTTGGTATTGTTTTATTTTACTTTTGTTATTTAAAGAAATATGATGCAGCAAATCACTACGCTACAAATGATAAGGGGGTTACAAAAAAAAAAGACAAAAGCACATTAATGATTTATGGCCCAGGTCTCTGTAAAAGCTGGGGAAATGGATGGCTAGAAGAACAAAGTAAGTGAACTTAAAATGTTTACATTTATAAATAATTGAGATCAAATTACAGGAAAATTATGACAACAGTATACTTTTTTCTCAAGTTACAACAGCTGCTGAAAAGATCTAGTAATGTGTGGTGTTTATTTTCTTTTCTGGCACATTGCAGATATTCTAGGCACATGTGCACATATTTTACTTTGGAGGACTGTCATGAAGAGGGCAGACGAGGGAGTAAGGATCCAAGTGCAGCTTTATTTGAATTTCACAAAGTAAAGGGAAGTATAAACGCAGGAACAAATGAAACATCCACGTGGGGAAAATAAAGAGAAGAACACAAGAAAATAACACGGGGGGTCTTACAAGGAGGGCACAGGCAGGAACACGGACCAAGGCAGGATTCGGGAACTACAAGAACAGAGCATCAAACATTAACATCGACCAACAAAGGACAAGGTGAACATCAGGGCTTAAATACAAAACAAGGGGAAACATAGACCAATGGAAAACCAAAACTCAAAACAAGATAACAAGACAATAAACTAAAACCAATGATAAATTAGAACTGATAACAAGATAATCAAACAATAAACCAATGAAAACCAGACACATAGACAAGGAGGGAAAACAGGACATGACAAGACTTCAAAATAAGAGTGCATAAAACAAAAGGCAATATGGAACATAAAAGGTGCCAAAACTTAAAGAGTGCATAAACAAAGAACAAGGTGGAACATAAAAAGTGCCAAAAACTTAAATAAAAAGGTACACAAACCAAAGACGGTGTGGATCGTTACAAGGACTAAATCAAACTTAAAAGAAAATACAAAATATATGAAATTGCAGTGGTTCATTTGAAAATGAAGTACTAAAGATAACTACCATATAATTCTTGATTATGATTTTACTACTATCACAGATGGTTCTGGCTATAGAGTTATCTCAACAAAGTATGGGTGGGCAGTGATCATTTCCACAGCACAAATGGCAGTATCATCCAAGCCCATTGATTAAAGGCTGACACTTTCTGGAACAGATTTCAAAGAGCAAAGGGAAAAGTTGAAGGGCAAAATTAAATCACACCTTTTTTTGTGACTTTTTTTGTCACCTACAGTAACAGCAACATTCTGTGTGGTATGACAATCTTTTGTATGATGTTTGGTTGCTGCTTGGTCACTTACTTTATGAAAAGTGCCTTAATCAATGTCACAATGGAAATAGGTGATCTATCTTACTCAGTGAAAACAAAAACAAAAAACTATACATATTTCAAAAATTAAATGTCCATATTATCACTTAGGAACATATGTTATACAGATATCTAAATATCAACATGCATATGGTTTTGGAGGTGGCATGGTGGGTCAGTGGGTATCACTGTCGCCTCACGGCAAGACAGTGAACAGTTCGAATCCTATCTCATCCTGGGCCTTTCTGTGTGGAGTTTGCATGCTCTCCCTGTGTTTGTGTGGGTTGCCTCTGGGTGCTCTGGTTTTTTGTAGGTCAATTAAATTGGAGTGTGCCTTCAGTCTGAGACAGCTGGGATAGGCTCCAGCACTACCCCTGACCCTACATAGGATAATTGGAGATCACTTTGGTATTTTGACTACTGAATATAAAATGTAGTGTAATTGATAAAAACCAATATAAGGTTTATGAAATCAGAAACACTAGGTTGACGTTTCTTTAGCTAAAATTGGTCTGTGCTTACTGAAATTCGAAAAACACTGCCCCCAGTGCCAAAAGTAAGTGTTGTTGGACATATAGGCATATGTGAACTCCATATTTTGGGTGAAATGTCCATGAATGGGCACCAAAAGTGAGTTGTTTCAGCTGTACAACCCCCTCCAACCCAAACTTAAACCTAACCATCTGTGGAGTAAAAATATAATGTCCAAATCATTGTTCGGATCCAGTGCTGAATACGAACATGGATCTCCCATGCTGCTGGGCAATGCGCTTCGGGTCGTGCCACAGTAGAAGTTAAACAAATTGGAGGCGATGATAAAAAGTCTGATAGGTGATGCCGCCTGTCAGAGAGTCGGCATAGTGCGGCTGATTATAGGGTACTGGAACTCTCAGGAACAACATGCCTACTTTCCGTGTTATTATGTTGTTTTCATGTCAACAATTCCCATTTATTCAGTTAAGAATTATGAATTAATATGTCCTATTTTCATTTTAAATTTATATTTACCTTCCTTATCTTACATGAAAAAGACAGAAGGCCAAATAAAGGCTTTTTGTGAATGGAAACCCGCAGGTTGATGAATTTATTATTTTGGGAGAGAAAGAACATTTTCACCCAAGAGAAAATAAAGCTGTTCACAGCTGCCTTTAATAATTTTACCCCAGGGGAAGCTGACTTGCAAAAAAAAGCAGTTCCTGCCCTCACTCTCCCACTGTGTCCCTACAGTTTCCTATTCACTGTTCAACACAGACTGTGTCATACACACTTCTCTTTCAGCAGCATTAGTGCTATCTGTTTTACAGTACAATAAATATTCAAGCATATAGTAAGTTAGCAATTACAATCTAGAACGGCTTGCTGTTTGCTGTCCAATGTTGCTAGCAGAGATTTTTTAGCAATCCAGTGGATTAAAACTGAAGCAAAACCACACAACAGAGATAAGGAATGAGACTCAGGGAGTTTTTCACTCTCTGTCACATGGGTACCATCATTAGGTTATTATGTTGACCATCGGTATTAGTGTCAGCAGTCATGGCACCAGCTCCAGGGGAACTGCAGGAGACAGCAGTTAGACAAAGTGGTTGTGCTAGTATGGCATATTTTTGTCCATACCGTCGCAATAAATTAATTCCACTCCCACTACAAATTCTCAAAGCCTCCTTATTGGGGGCCTGGGTAGCTCAGCGACCACTCCCTTTGACTACCACCCCTGGAGTCACGAGTTCGAATCCAGGACGTGCTTAGTGACTCCAGCCAGTTCTCCTAAGCAACCAAATTGGCCCAGTTGCTAGAGAGGGTAGAGTCACATGGGGAAACCTCCTCTTAGTCGCAATTAGTATTCTCACTCTCAATGGGACGTGTGGTAAGTTGTGCATGGATTGTGTGGAGAATAGCATGAGCCTCCACATGCGGAGTCTCCTCGGTGTCATGCACAATGAGCCACGTGATAAGATATGCAAATTGACGGCCTCAAAAGAGGAGGCGACTAAGTCTTGTCCTCCACCACCCAGATTGAGGTGAGTAACTGTGCCACCACGAGGACCTACTAAGTAGTGGGAATTGGGCATTCCAAATAGGGAGATAAGGGGATAAAAAAAAAATATAAAAAAAAGCCTCCCTATAAAAGGTCCTACCATCAACCAGTGTAGGACAGGCACGTCTATCACCAGGATACATTTATCCAAACCTGACTCCTTTTTTTTTTTAGCTCTGCCTATTTCAGCACTTAGTCTGCTTGAGATTGCTACATTCTTAACACATCTTCCACCTCATGAGAGATGACAGCGGCACATCTTTCCCACCTCTTGCACTCACAAGGAACAGTGCAGTCAACAGTCTGAGAACGCTGCCAGCTGCCCTTTGTAAAACATACACTGAAAGAGAACTGCTTCCTGACTTAAACAGATGATTATTTTAGTCATCTTTCAACTTATTTTTTGTCCCATTGTCACCATAAGTTTATTGCTTAAACTGGTTGATCTGCATACTAACCAAATACACTTCAGCATTTGACTTTGAGTTACTGAAGGGTTGACTGGAACCTTGCTTCTTTCATTACTGTACAACAGATATCAAAATATTACTCTGTAAAACAACTGTCAAAGCATTTCTTCTCTTTTCGCCCAGAAGAATCTTGCACTGAAAATAATCATTGCAATAACAACATCATAAAAGCGTCATGCAAGCAATGTGACTTTATGAGCATAATTGGCAAGGTTTTCAGATTAATTAGGTCATTTCAGATCCTTAAAAGGAAATATATATCACATATCTTTAAAGAACAAAATTATCTTCCTGTGGCTGTGTAATGCTAATTTGATGCTTCAGAATTTAGTGCCAAAACGTCCATATTCTCTCTCTCGTTCCATCTCTTTCTCCGTCTGGTCTCTCAGCAACTTTCTCTGGACTCATACTTTCAGGGGAGCTGTACACCAACCACCTAAGCATTTAATGAGATATTATATTAAGAGGTTATTAATTAATAAAAAAATGTTTCCATTTTCATATGCTTATTAATATGCTTATTAAAACCCCAGGCTGTCCGCAGGTTCTTTAAAACAAAAAAATTAATTTAGACACTGTATAATGACATTTCTACATGTAGAAATGTCATTATACAGTGTCTAAATTAATTTTTAATATATATATATATATATATATATATATATACAGTATATATATATATATATATATATATATATATATATATATATATATATATATATATATATAATTTTTTTTAATTATAATTCTAATTTTTTTTTGTCTAACTAGAAAAAAGTCCCTAAATGATGGAGCTGGGTAAAAATTTACATTTTCCCATGCATTTCGATCTACTGTTACATTCCATATTGTCTTTTGTTTATGTACTTTTATTTTGAAATTATTGTTAAGTTTCTGGCCCCTGTTACATTCCATATTGTCTTGTTTATGCACTTTTATTTTGATATTATTGTTAAGTTCCTGTTTCCTGGTCTTTGTCTTATGTCCTGTTTTCCCTCCATGTCTATGTGTCTGATTTTCATTGGTTCATTGTTTAATTACCTTTTTATCAGTTCTAGTTTATCATTGGTTTCAGTTTATTGCCTTATCATCTTGTTTTGAATTTCAGTTTTCCATTGGCTTTCGTTTCCCCTTGTTTTTGTATTTAAGTCCCCATGTTAACCTTGTCCATTGTCGATGTTCCGCCCTGCGGTGTTGAGTCATAGTTCCTAGTCGGACCTGTTTGAGGATCGGACCTGTTCGTGCGAGAGCGCTGAAATCATTTATGAGTTTGCTTCATTACAGAGCTTGGTCAGATCTTTGTCTGTAAGTAATTACACATCAGCATTGTGGTATACTGTGTGATGTACATGTTTACTTTCAGTAGTGTATTTTATTACGTTCGTGACTGTATCGGTTTCTTGAGTTATGCTCGGTTGAAGATTTTTGTTTTGGCTGACGCGCTGTTTTTATCGGCCCAGCAAGGAGTCTCTGTGCTTCGCCTCAGTTTATTTAGTGGGTTTATTTACATCTGTCTATTCATATGGATAATGCGTGTAGCAGTGAGTTGGTGATACTGCAGATGTTTGTTTAATTTCTCTACATTAAAATCATCTGTAGCTTGTTGATATAGAGAATACTGTGTAACCTTACTGAGTTACTGGGTAACTTTATATTTTATTGTGTAAAGACAACAGACGTGACAATTTTGTAATGTTTATTCTTTCAGTCTTACAGACTTTAATGGAGAACAACTTAAGAAATAAAACTGAGGAAGAAAAGAGTATAAAAGATAAAACATCAATCCTCAACAAGACTTCTGGAGTTTCTCTTCTTCATTGCTGTTAACTATCTGTCTAGCTGTACAAAGCAGACATCGTACTGTGAGGGCAGAATAGTAAGAAGACAGTAATGCACCAAGTTCATCACAAAGCAGTTCAACACTGATTCAGCGTTGCTGACCCATCGTCATCCAAACAACTAAGATGGATGAACAAAGTAACACAGAAGAAATACATCAGTCCATGGTGACTAGATCCATCGCCAAATCAAGTAGCAAATCATAAACAGCAAGCTCTGCTGCTCTCAGAGCTCGAGCCAGAGCCGAAGCTGTCCGCATGCAGGTTTCATTCGCTAAGAAAGAAGCGGAGATGATGGTCGAAGAGGCAACATTAAAAGCAAAAATGCACATTCTAAAGAAAGAAAAGGAGGAAGCTACAGCCACCGCAGAAGAGGCAGTGTTTGTGGCTGCTGTGGAAAATGCAGAGATAGACTCTCGTCATGACATTGACTTACCACATTCACCATCCAACGCTGCACAACGGACAAGTGAGTACGTTTTGCTTCACAGCTGTAGTGCATCAGAACACATATCTATGCACACATCTTCACAACCTGCAGTAGAGAAAGTCAAGCAAGAAATGATTAAACTCAGAATCGACAATGAAGATACTCGATAACAAATAGTTCCTGTGAAATCTCAACTAGCGGTGAACACCCCACAAAATACTCCTGGAAACGTTCCTCCTGTGCAAACACAGAAAAAGAGACATTCAGATCCGCATGTAGATTCAACTTACCTGAGACAGCCGGCACAGCAGAGGTGGGACCCTAACAACTCTGTAAATCATACAGCAGCCACGCCAGATGTCGCAAAATACCTAATGCGAAGAGAAGTGGTCACATCTGGTTTAATGGAGTTCGATGACCACCCAGAGAACTATTGGGCGTGGAAAACTTCCTTTCAAAGAGTCATTGACGAACTTGCCTTAACTCCAAGAGAAGAGTTAGACCTCTTGATTAAATAGCTAGGGCCAGCGTCCAAGGAACAAGCAAAAAGAAACCGAGACATACACAGCCACAACTCAGCTGCAGGGCTAAACATGGTTTGGCAAAGACTAGAAGAGACCAATGGAACACCAGAGGCAGTTGAACATTCACTCCTGAAGAGGATCGAGGAATTGCCCAGAATCTCAAACAGAGACAATGTGAGATTAAGAGAGCTTGGAGACCTTTTGCTTGAACTTGAATAAGCAAAAGAAGGAGGATACCTCCCTGGTCTAGCATATATTGATACGTCATGTGGAGTGAACCCCATATTAGAAAAGCTCCCATTCAGTCTCCAAGAAAAGTGGATTTCCCAAGGGTCAAAGTACAAAGAATACAACCATGTCCCATATCCACCGTTCACCTTCTTTTCACAGTTTATTCGCTTCGAAGCTAAAACCAGAAATGACCCTAGCTTTATGATATCTCAAACTCACTACTCAAGTCCAACCAAGACAGAGAGACCCTCAAAATACTACAGCAAAGTACCAGTGTCTGTGAGGAAGACCGCTGTGTTTTCTGAAGCTAAAACGTCTCCTACAGGCTATGTTGAAAAAGGAGCTACGGATCCAGACCGACTATGCCCCTTGCATAACAAGCCTTAAGCATTCAGAAAATGCCACACCTTCCGCAGCAAGCCTATAGAAGAGCGTAAAACCTACCTCAAGGAGAAGAACATCTGCTTCAGGTGCTGCAGTTCGACCAAACATAGAGCAAAAGACTGTGATAAAGAAATAGTATGTAGAGAATGTGGCAGCAAGACTCACACATCAGTGTTACATCCTGGTCCAGCACCCTGGGTCTCAGAATTTCCAGCAGATCAAGGCGAGGAGGAGGAGACCCATGAGACTCCTCCTGGAACTCTCGCTGCAGTAACATCAAAATGCACAGAGGTTTGTGGGGGAAACACCAACGCCAAATCCTGCTGCAAAATATGTTTAGTTAAAGTCTACCCTGAAGATCATCCAGGAAAGGTAATTCAGACATATGCAGTGTTGGACGACCAGAGCAATCGTTCACTTGCTCGCCCTGAGTTCTTCAACCACTTTGGCCTTTATGAAAAAGCATCTCCCTATACATTAAAGACTTGCTCGGGTGTTATGGAAACCTCAGGGAGGAGAGCAACAAACTTTGTGGTGGAATCCTACGATGGAAAGATCAAGATCAAGCTTCCAACCCTCATTGAGTGTGAAATGATTCCAGACGATCGTGCCGAAATCCCCACACCCGAAATAGCCTGCTATTTCCCCCATCTGAGACATATAGCAGATAAGATACCACCACTCAATGAAAATGCTCAGATCTTCATCCTGCTAGGAAGAGACATTTTGCGAGTGCATAAAGTGAGGCAACAGTATAACGGAGACCATGAAGACTCCTACGCCCAACGTCTTGATCTCGGGTGGGTTATAGTAGGAGACGTTTGTCTGGACCGGGCTCACAAACCACCCAGTGTCAGAGTGTACAAGACCCACGCACTGCCTAATGGACAGACATCCATGTTAAGTCCCTGTCCTAACAAAATTCAAGTGAAAGAGACACTTAAGCGAAAGAACACTTACCAACCAAGATTTGTGGACTGCGCATTCCAAGGTGAGGAGACAGAAAAACTTGGAGCCACTGTCTTCATCAGCCACCCTGATGATGAAAAAGTAGCCCTGTCAGTTGATGATCAAACATTCCTGGATATCATGGACAAAGAGGTTTATATGAATCAGGCAAACAGCTGGGTAGCACCGCTGCCATTCTGCAAACCCCGCCGCCGTTTTCCAAACAACAGAGAGATGGCTCTGCGACGACTTTTATCTCTCCGACGTACAATAGACAGATGCACAGACATGAAAGAACACTTCCTGGAGTTCATGAGAAAGGTATTTGAGAATGACCAAGCAGAACTAGCATCAGAACTTGAGGAACACCAAGAAAGGTGGTACTTACCTCTTTTCGGCGTCTATCATCCTCAAAAAACAAATCAAATTAGGGTGGTTTTTGATGACATGACGGTGTGTCACTGAATGACGTGCTGCTCAGCGGGCCAGACTTAAACAATGCCCTGCTGGGTGTCTTAATCCGCTTCAGGAAAGAAAACATCGCAGTCACCACTGACATTCAGCAGATGTTCTACGCGTTTGTTGTTCGAGAGGATCATCGGGATTATTTACAGTTCCTTTGGTATAAGGATAACAACTTAAACAATAACATTACAGAATGAAGGTGCACATATTTGGCAACAGCCCCTCACCATCAGTTGCCATTTATGGTCTAAGAAGAGCTGCACAAGAACATCAGGATGAATACGGCACAGACAGTAAGGAGTTCATCATGAGGAACTTCTACGTGGACGACGGATTGATGTCGGTTCCGACAGAAGAGGAAGCTATCGATCTTCTAAAGAGGACTCAAAAAATGTTAGCAGCATCGAATTTAAGACTCCACAAAATCGCTTCCAATAGCAGCAAGGTCATGACAGCATTTTGTAACAAGGGTTCAAAGAAGGACACGGTGACAGCTCTCTCTCTAGACTCAGGTAAGGGCCTTTAATGTACCAGCAAGGTATTTTTTAAACAGAACACAAGAACAAGATACAAAATGTGGTGTGGACAGCTTGCTGGGTTGCCAACACTAGACTGGCGTGTGTCTCTAGGCCCTTCACTGGCGATGTTGTGGCCCTTTTATGCCGCTCTCCCCGTACTCACTGCAATTAGAGACAGGTGTTAGACATAATTTAGCTCAGGTGCAAGCGCCCTTACCGCTTTCTCCCTTCGGACGGGCGCTTGACCACGCCCCTGCTGCCACACATTTGCTCCCGAGGACCTTGCAAAAGACTCAAAAGACCTCGACCTTGGTGCAGATCCTCTCCCACTTCAGCGGAGCCTTGGACTGATATGGAATCTGGAGAGTGACAATTTTGGTTTCCAAGTATCCCATGAAGAGAAACCGTTCACAAAAAGAGGCATCTTATCAACAGTTCAGAGTCTCTATGATCCACTGGGCTTCGTGGCTCCCATCACAGTTCAAGGAAAAGCTCTCGTCAGAGAACTGTCATCAAAGAATATGATTGGGATGATCCTCTCCCATCAGACAAGCAAGTGTCGTGGAAAGAGTCTCTCCTGGAATTAGAGAAGCTACACATCAAAAGAAGGTATGTGCCTATTCCTCTTGCCTCATCTCAAAGTCATGAACTCTGTTTATTCTCCGACGCCTCCACTCAGGCTATCGCTGCAGTAGCCTACCTGCGTGTCACCAATGAAGAAAACCAGTGCCATGTAGGATTCATTATGGGCAAAGCGAAGTTGGCGTCGCATCCAGCCCATACGGTTGCACGTTTGGAGTTGTGTGCCGCTGTCCTGGCAGCTGAGATGGCGGACACAATCTGCAGTGAGATAGACATTGAGATACATGATGTGAGATTTTTCACTGATAACAGGATTGTTCTCGGGTACATCCATAACACCTCCAGAAGATTTCATGTGTATGTTGCCAACCGAGTCAATCGCATCAGGAAATCAAGTCATCCACAACAGTGGCAGTATGTTGCCACCGAACAGAATCCGGCAGATCACACCACCAGACCCACGTCTATAGACATCCCCAGGACCTCTAACTGGTTCTCAGGCCCTGGATTCTTGAAAAGCATCAGTGAGCCTCCACAAAGCAACAGCTTTGATCTTGTTGACCCGGAACTTGATGTTGAAGTTCGGGCCCAAGTTGCTGTCAACTACACCAAAGCTACAGAAGGTCAGTTCAGCTCAGCACGCTTTGAACGATATTCTAGCTGGAAGAGACTACTGCTAGCCATCACAAAACTTATTCAAGTAACAAGAACATTCTCCAAGACTCACAAAGTGGATGCTGTTGATGCACGTTGGCAAGCTAAAACAGTCGTCATTCGTTGTGTCCAGCAAGAGTCCTATGGAGAAGAGTTCAAATGTTTGGGATACGGGATTCAGCTCTCAAAGAAGAGTCCACTGAGAAAGTTAAATCCTTTCATCGATGAGGATGGACTCCTTCGGATTGGAGGACGCCTTACCAACTCTAACTTACCCAGAGACGAGAGACATCCTGTCATACTACCAAAAACTCATCACATCGCAACTCTCATAGTGAGACATTACCATGAGGACGTTTTCCATCAAGGTCGTCATTTTACTGAAGGTGCCGTCCGGTCAGCAGGAGTGTGGATAGTGGGAGGTAAACGGCTGGTGTCTAGTGTCCTCTATAACTGTGTGACCTGCAAAAAAATGAGAGGGAGGTTAATGGAACAGAAAATGGCACCACTACCAGCTGACAGACTCCCCTCAGAACCCCCTTTTACCCATGTCGGACTGGACGTCTTTGGACCATGGAGCATTATCACTCGCCGCACTCGTGGAGGTAGTGCTGAAAGTAAGCGATGGGCAGTGTTATTCACATGCATGAGCACGAGAGCGACACACATTGAAGTGTTAGAATCCATGTCCACTTCAAGTTTTATAAATGCTTTACACTGATTCTTTGCAATCCGTGGGTCATCCAAACAGCTTCGCTCTGATAGAGGCACAAACTTTATTGGAGCGTGCAAAGAGTTAAAATTCAACACCAGTGATCCAGAACTGACAAATTACCTTGACAAGCAGGGATGCACGTGGACTTTCAACACTCCCCATTCATCCCATATGGGAGGTTGTTGGGAAAGACTGATAGGAGTAGCATGTCGGATTCTGGAAGGGATGTTGCTGCGGTCTGACACGAACCGCCTCACACATGAAGTGTTGACGACACTGATGGCAGAAGTCATGGCCATTCTAAATGCCAGGCCATTGATTCCAATGTCAACTGATCCTGACAATCCTTCTATATTGTCACCTGCAATGCTTCTTACTCAAAAGATGACTCCAGTGACAGCGCCTCCAGGTGACTTTTGTAAAAACGTCAGGCAAAAACTGCTAAAAACATATAGATTTGCCCCTTGAAGGTCTCTGCGTTGTTCTGTCTTTTCTGAGCACTGAAGTAAAGCAATTATTGTTAATAATTTGCACTTTACAAATTCATCCTGTTATTAATTTTATCTGACTCCAATTTTATATTAATCTGACTCCATTTTTATGTTGACCTCTAATTTAGATTAAAGCTCTAAATACTTTGATCATTCTTTTATTTTAATCATTTAAGTTATTGATTATTCTGAATCCTCTTCTATTCATTTACCTTTTGATCAGTTTCTAATGAGATATAAAACTGATAGTCTTTAAGTGGCTTCCTCCTACATTAAAGCTTCAGTTATGATATAAATGATTCCTAAAATGGTATTCTCCTGCTCGGTTCCTCCAGAGCAGTTTCTCCTATTTTAAAGAACCAGTACTGATATAAATGATTTCAGAGGAATACAGAATAAATCAAAAAGTAACAATTTATTTGCCAGGTAAGATTTAAAACACAAGATAAAGAAACAAGTCAAAAGAACATACCTGACAATTGAGAAAACTACATGTAATTTCAAAGCATGGGAAATCTGAATGCAGATTTCTGATATTAAAGTTACACACAGTGAGGTGTGGGATCATCTGACTACAGAGAACCTTGAGCTCTGGGCCAGCCTTCCTTAAATATCCAGACAGAATACACATTGTGTACCAAATGGTATTGTCCTTTGAGTATTTGGGGGTGAATGGGTTCTTGGCTTCCTGGTGTTAAACCTTCAAGGAGGGGTATAGACCTCTAGAGTTATTCAGTATTTGGCAAAGACCTTATAACTTTGTTGTCATTGACTTTTATAAACCTGGGGACAAAACACTATACCAGATGCACTGAGACATTTTGAATGATACCAAACATGTTACACTAGTTACATTATTTGTATACATCAGATATGGTCTTTTGTTACATACAGATATTAGGTGAGTTTGAGGTGATTCTGAGCTGAGGGGGAATGGATGAGGAGGAGAGGGGAAAGAATGGGACCGATGTGGAAGGGCAACAATGAGGTGTGAATTTTGCAGTCTTCGCTCAGTGGGGTGCGGTGCCTCAGGAAGAGATGCTAATTGTGAGAAAGTTAATTTGTTGATTTTCTCGAAGATTATACATTTGCTCTTTGCCTTTGAATGTAAACACAATGGCACCCAGCCTTACACTTTGATCATAAGGATCTTCACAAAAATCAGTGGAAACAAGTGCAGTGTCTGGCAGAAAGCTTTTGGAAATGATGGAGACAGGAGTATCTGGTGACACTCCAGAAACGTCACAAGTGGACTGATGACAAGCCAGCCATACAAGTGGATGATGTAGTTCTGATGAAAGACAGTCTGGCTAAACGGAACGACTGGCTAATTGGACTTAAGACAACAAAGTTCGCAAGGTTGAAGTTAAAGTTGTGAGGCAAGGAACAACAAAAACCTACATCAGACCTATCTCAGAGCTTGTTTTTCTTATGTCTAAGGACTCATAAAGTGATGGACATTCTGATAAATAAAAATAGTGTTCAGAAATGTCATCTGGTGATTGATTGTAAATTTGTTGACTCTAATAGTTTGGTTGATTAATCTTTGAGTAATTAAGATGTTAATAGTGGTATAATAATATACCAGGCGAGGAGTGTTCCGCCCTGCGGTGTTGAGTCATAGTTCCTAGTCGGACCCGTTTGAGGGTCGGACCTGTTCGTGCGAGAGCGGTCAGATCTTTGTTTGTAAGTAATTACACGTCAGCATTGTGGTATACTGTGTGATGTACGTGTTTACTTTCAGTAGTGTATTTTATTACGTTCGTGACTGTATCGGTTTCTTGAGTTATGCTCGGTTGAAGCTTTTTGTTTTGGCTGACGCGCTGTTTTTATCGGCCCAGCAAGGAGCCTCGGCGCTTCGCCTCAGTTTATTTAGTGGGTTTATTTACATCTGTCTATTCATATGGATAATGCGTGTAGCAGTGAGTTGGTGATACTGCAGATGTTTGTTTAATTTCTCTACATTAAGATCATCTGTAGCTTGTTGATATAGAGAATACTGTGTAACCTTACTGAGTTACTGGGTAACTTTATATTTTATTGTGTAAAGACAACAGACGTGACAATTTTGTAATGTTTATTTTCTGTTTATTCTTTCAGTCTTACAGACTTTAATGGAGAACAACTTAAGAAATAAAACTGAGGAAGAAAAGAGTATAAAAGATAAAACATCAATCCTCAACAAGACTTCTGGAGTTTCTCTTCTTCATTGCTGTTAACTATCTGTCTAGCCGTACAAAGCAGACGTCGTACTGCGAGGGCAGAATAGTCGAGTATTGTTGTGATCCTGACCTCTGCCTGATGTTACCCCAATGTTTGCCTGCCAATAGTTTAATGTTAGTTAATTAGTGTATCTGAGCCATAGTCTGTTCCTGTTCCTAGTTCCTAGTTCATGTCCAGTTCCTGTATCTGCGTTCTTGTGAATAAATCTGCACTTGGGTCCTACACTTCACCCTCGTCATTGTCTCTGATTGCTACAAAACGTAACATCTACATTTGAATTATCTCAAAATCCATACATAAATCCCAAGATCTATCTTTCACTCTACGCGGAAACCCTTTAAATTGTGAGTAAATCACTCACATATGCGACCAGATTTCATACTATGGAACTTAAAATGTCTGTGTTTGACCACTGGCAGGTACATTTTCAGATTACACTCAACAGTGAATGAGTATTATATTAGCAAAGAAGTTCAGCTCCGAGATCATTTTACTGCATGTTGAGAGAAGTTTGGTTTGAGTAATTCTATGAAATACAGTCAGTAGTTTACATTCACCATAGCCAAATACATTTAAACTCAGTTTTTCACAATTGCTGACATTTAATCATAGAACACATTTCCTATCTTAAGTCAGTTAGGATCACTACTTTATTTTAAGAGTATGAAATGTCAGAATAATAGTTGAGAGAATGATTTATTTCAGCTGTTATTACTTTCATCACATTCCCAGTGGGTCAGATGTTTACAAACACTTTATTATTATTTGGTAGCATTGCCTTTAAATTGTTTAACTTGTGTCAAACTTTTTGGGTGGCCTTCCACAAGATCACAATAAGTTGACAGAACTGGTGTAACTGAGTCAGGTTTGTAGGGCTCCTTGCTTTTTCAGTTTTCTATCAGATTGAGGTCAGGTTTTTGTGATGGCCACTCCAATACTTTGACCATTTTTCCACAACTTTGGGAGGTATGCTTGGGGTCATTGTCAATTTGGAAGACCCATTTGTGGCCAAGCATTAAATTTATGGCTGATGTCTTGAGATGTGGCTTCAATATAGCCACATAATTTCTTTCCTCATGATGCCATCTCTTTTGTGAGGTGCACCAGTCCCTCTTGCAGCAAAGCACCCCCACAACATGATGCTGACACCTCCATGCTTCACGGTTGGGATGGTGTAATTCAGCTTGCAAGCCTCATACTTTTTCCTTCAAACATAACGATGGTCATTAAGGCTGTAAACAGCTCTTTGTTTGGGCAATGGAAGAGTCAGGAGACAGCGAAGCAGGTGTAAGGTCAGTCTTTTAATCCTCATTTTCACACAATTGACAGCAACTGTCAGAACAACTCTGGACATAACATAAACCAGGGACGCACTCATGCTGTAGGTCACTTTCCCCCTGTTTGGACACTCGCCGTCCCTTTTACTGTATGTCACGCTCCGCCTCACAATAACAAGTCACAGGTTAATTATAAACCAGGTGAAATTTTTAAACGCAGACCGACACATGACCATGTCCCCACGCCACATGCCCCCACCACTGACTCAGGCCGGGGCAACATCTGACCTGCCTAACCCCCCCCCCCCCCCCCCCCCATTTCTGGAGAGAAAGTCAGCTACAACCATCTGCGCCCCCGGTCTGTGGACCACCTTGAATTTAAAAGGCTGGAGAGCCAGATGATCAGCGCGTTAGTATCCTTCATGCGGTGGAGTCACTGCAGAGAGGCGTGATCGCAGCAGAGGGTGAAGGCCCGCCCCAGCAGGTAGTAAAAGAGCATCAGAACAGCCCAATTAATCGCCAGACACTCCTTCTCAATGGTGCTATATTTTGTCTCCCTGAAGGAGAGCTTGCGACTAATAAAAAGCCCTGGCTGTTCCTCCCCTCCGACCTCCTGCGAGTGCACTGTGCCCAGCCTCCTGTCAGATGCATCAGTCTGCAAAATAAAGGGGAGAGAGAAATCAGGTGCAGGTGCAATACCTAATGCCACAATGGCCAAAAAGTAAGATTGTTGTCCTCATGTGCACTTTTGGAGCATTGGCTTCTTCCTTGCTGAGCAGCCTTTCAGGTTATGTCAAAATAGGACATGTTTTACTGTGGATATAGATACTTGTCTACCTGTTTCCTCCAGCATCTTCAAAATGTCCTTTGCTGTTGTTCTGGGATTGAATTGCACTTTTCGCACCAAACTACATTCATCTTTAGGAGACAGAATGCATCTCTTTCATAAGCAGTATGATGGCTGCATGATCCCATGGTGTTTATATTTGCATACTGTTGTTTGTACGGATTAATGTGGTACCTGCAGGTGTTTCAGGTGCTTCATCTATAAATTATGAACATGAAAACTGGCATAGGCTTACCTACATGTTTTCACACTCAACACAGGCTTACAAAGTAGCATTTTAAAAGGATATGTCACCTATATGTCAGGTGTGGTACTATTTGTGTACAGTAGATATACAGAAGAGCTTAGAGCTTAACTCTAAGGCTTTACAGTACTTAATCTGATACTTGGAGTACTTACAAATAAACAGGATAACAACTTAATAAACATAATAAATAATTTCTTAATTAAATTCTAAAACGTTTCTGTTAGGGTTAGATTTAGGTGCAGGCGTAAAACTATGGCTATTGTCATGGTCCTGTCAGTCTGTGTTTTGGTCTGACAGGACTGTGACATAATCGTCCCATGCCTGTCTTGTGTTTCATTGTCTGTGTTTGTGTAAGCGTATGGTTTGCCCAGTCCTGTTTGGCCAGGTCAGTCCTGATTCCCTGTTACCCTCTGCCCCAATTCTGGATTATATTTCCTTTGTTTTATCCCCTTCCGGGTAGTTTATGTTTATTGTTTTTCACCCGTGTGGGAGTTTGAGTTTTTTCCTTTATTTATTTTTATTTAATAAATTCCCTGTTTTTTAACTCTGCGTTTGAGTCCTGCCTCTTATCCATAACATTCCGAACTGGCCAGAAGGACCCACAGGAGATTTTTGTGATTATTTATTTATGCTGACATTTCCCGAGGATAGATAGCGCATGGCACACACAGAGCCGCAGGTGAGCCCGAAACTGCACACAGACACACACCTTTCCGTCTTTAAGGAACTCATTGCTAGTTCGGACAGATGTATAACAACAACTAAAGTGCTTGGAGTGTTCATTGCTAAAGTTATGTTGCTTTTACGCCGTTGATTTGCTTTTACATGTTGCATTACGACATCCCTTCTAGCATCCATTTTAACAGCAAGGTTATTCCTTCTATAGTGATGTACAGCTTCCGAATGTTGAATATATATAGAGTTGAGTATGAAATGCACTTTGTGTTGATGCATGTAGCATAAATGCAGGTATTAAGTTAAATGTTGAGCTAGTAAAAAATAAACAGTAAAGGACACTAACGTATATACTAACTACTAACGTGAATAACGTATAACATGAGAGTAAGGGCAGCCGGTGGACATTCTGGTGCCTTCCTATGGTAAAATAGTGCCCCCCTAGGGAGTTGGAGCCCTACACAGACTGCATATGCATGTAGAGAGTAGCGGTACTGATAATAGAATATTGCACCATATCAAAGAAATATAAATAACAATTTGCAAAACTGCAACATCCCACAAATTGAAATATATATAAAAATGAAGAATGCTATTTCACATGCGCAACATTTTAATGTAGATAAACAAAGTGCATATAAATGTAACAATGTAACAATTCAAAACTAATACAATCTGAACACTATAATACGTTGGCTCCACCCTCCCTCACGCATCTTTGGTTCATTGGTTGACACTGCGTGTCTGATTGACAGGAGCAACATGTGAGGCTGTTAGTCTGAGAAGACAGTCAGAACAAATGTGTGTGCACTTGAGCATTTAGGCCTATATTATTTTATTTCTTTTTTGTTCTTTGAATTAGTTAATTATATTCATTTAAATCACATATCTTAATTTTTTTTAATATATTTTAAAAATAGATTCAGCTCTTCTGATATGCCAGCCGGCTCCCAGCATTCACCTACAAGAGCCGGCTTTTAGACCCATCACTAGTAATCGAGTTTGAAATCATGATGGCCAAGGAAATATATTGTGAAAAAGGAGTTATAATTTGTGATTTAACTGGGATGAATACTAGTGCATGCGTAGTTGATAGTAAAATTATAATGATGTGACCAACCAAATAAACTCATGACATGATGCTGCATTAACAAGTCATCAGTCGATGATAGTCATGAGAAGTTAACAATGAGTTAATAATCATTTGCCCCACCAAATAAAGTCATGCCATGATGATGCATTAGCAAGTCATGGATTCATGGAGAGTTAATGAGTTAGCAATGATACACATGCACTTAAGGGATCCTTTTTTAAATTTTTTTTTTTAAAGATCTGCTTATTTGAAAATACACATCCACCAGCATATATGACATTAAAAAAAACACATTTAAAGGGAAAAACATAGCTGAAAGTCAAATATCAATCTTCCATAAAGATGCTTTAAATAAATGAAATCTCTTTTGAAACATATAGACTAAAAAGAAAATCCAAACATACCTTTTAAGATATACAAGACATTTTTAAATGATTTATAAAGGTGTTTCGTCAATGTCAAATCAGAAATGCTTAAAATGCTAATGTTAGCACTTAAAGCTAGGGCGTGTAATCCAGAGAGGCTAGCAGTTAGCAAGCTAGCTTTGAAAGCATAGAGCCCGCCCTCGCTTCAGAGGTGTCTCCAAAGCCATGCCTCCTCTATTACACCTGAACACGCGCACACTCACACACACTCATGGTCTTTCTTTTCTTGTTTGTACATGTACAAATGTCAACAGAAATATTAAATAATAATAATAATTTCAGTTTCACTCTTCTTCAAAATATGAACAAGCAACTTTTGGGTGAGCACATTTTATCGCGTCTTATTCACTCAAATGTATTAAGGCATATTGCTTAGCTGCTGGGTTCAGTCAAAACTACAGACTTTTTCAAATTTCAAAGCTTCAAAAAGAAGTTATGTCAGATCAAATGCACAACCTTTTTCCACAAGAGGCAAAACTATGATGAAAAACAAACCTTCAAAGAAAATACACAGGATATTTTGCTTTTACTCTCCTTTCTTTTTTGTTGTGCTCATAAAAAGATTATGTGAATTGTCATTGAACTTGCCTATGCATATATCCTGACAATACATAGTTCTCAATCCTGAACATCATTGTGATGAGGAGGAGGGGGGGCTGGGTTGTCACTACGCCAGGCCCCCAACTGGGCTATTCAGCCAAGGAGAGGGATAAATGCAGCGGTACCAGTTCGGGAGGAGAGAGAGCCCAATTCAGGGCCGGGCGTGCGTAGTCATGGCCCAGTCCTGCCCTCCTCCTCCTCACAATCATTAAATCAGTTTGTTCACCGTTTCTAACGATTATTATCTGCACTGGTATCTAGCTCCTGTGTGCAAATGAATGTGTGCAGGATAAGTAAGGCAAATTTTGCCCTCATTGAATGGGTGGATATTAAAATTTTTAAAAAGGAAAAACAGACAATACTCAGATCTACAGTAGATTGCCATTGTTCTCTTATGTGTTTTGATATTGTCAAAGAGACAGACTTTTGCAGATCTAAATATTCTTTTTCTGTTTTCATTAACAATAACTGTATGTTTTTATTTTCAAATACTTAAAAATTTATATATCAGCCTATATATTTACTCTTCATTAAAAACAGTTACTCATTCAGTTACTCTTCTTTTTTTTTTTTTTTTTTTTTTTACAAAATGTATACAAATACATAATTTTTTGGAGTTAACTTTTTCTACAGTATATAAATCTTAATACTTAATAGTCAATTATAGAAAAATGCCTTCACAATTTTGCATTCACAAATTCACATATAATAACAAATTGCAGGCTAATGTAAAGTTGTTTGATTTTACAGATATTGAGGTATAGCTCATCCATATAATTAAAATGATGTCATCATATACACACCTTCATGTTGTTCTGAACCATAGACAATGTCTGGACCATACATTGACATAGACACAAAAGGAGATATAAGGCAGAACATTTGGGACTGACATTCTCAGTCACCATTTTCTTAAATTGCAGCTGAAAAGATACAAAGCAAAAAATGGTATTGTCTAAAAACTATTACCTTCTGTTGCATGAAGCAAATGAAACAGGAATAAGGCACTGGACGTCTCTCTGAATTATAGAAATATGTACAAGTGACATTATTAAGCAGTATTATTGACAGTCCTACTACTGTGCAAATACATCTACTGATGCTACTGGACACATCTTCAGTGATGTTCCTGGAATCATTGGGTGTTTCGGGTCTTTCAACATCATACACCCTCCTCCAGGTGACCCAGCTGTGGCTGATCAGACCCCAGCTTGTGTCCAGTTAGCAAATCTAGCTACCCTGCCCCCATGGATCTCCTCTCTTGAGCCATAGCCATCTTGAGGCTTTCTCTGCCGCTTCAGTGGTATTGCGGATGGCTCTTCTCCTCCTCACCCCATCAATGCCTAACAGACTGAAGGCTCTGGACAGGGATCGTGCTATAAAGCCCCTGCATCCTACCTCTATTGGGAGACACCTTGCTCTCCATCCAGCTTGTCGACACTCGCTTACTAGTCCCTCGTACTTGGCGAGCTTACTCTCAAACGCCTCTTCCAAGCGGTCTTCCCAAGGGACTGTAAGCTCCAACAGGACCACTTGTTTGGTGGACTCAGACAAGAGGACGACATCTGGTCTTAAGGAGGTGGGCACAACCTGGTTGGGGAACTTGAGTTGCTGCTCCAAGTCCACCAACAGCTGCCAGTCCCTCGCCGTGGCCAGGATGCCTGCAGATGTTTTTGCGGCTGGTTTTGGCTGCTCTCCAGCTCTGACGAAGACGATGGCTTGCTTGGAGGGGCGGGAGCGCTTTGACCACTCGACTGCTGTAGTAATGGCTTCAGCAATGGCCTTTAGTACTTGGTCATGCCTCCACCTATACCTTCCCTCTCCCAGTGCCTTTGAGCAGCAACTCAGAATGTGCTCTAGGGTTCCACGCTTGGAGCACAGTGGGCATGCTGGTGACTCCACTTTGCCCCATATGTGAAGGTTTGATGGGCTAGGGAGCACATCGTATACCGCCTGGATAAGAAACTTGATCCGCTGTGGCTCTGCCTTCCACAGCTCCGCCCATGTCACCTTCCTCTCGATCGCGTTCTCCCATCTTGTCCAGGCACCCTGTTGCCTCATTCCTACTGTCCTGCAGGTTCTCTCCTCCTCGACCCCTGCTCTCACCTCCTCCTGGACTAGGCAGCGTTTTTCCTTTCCTTTGGTGGTGTCAATGTGAGGAGTTGAAAAGGAACCCAGTCCAGCCCTGCCTCTTGTTACCACCCCCACCAGCCTTTTGTGGTGTAATCTTCCCTCTGCTTGTCGAACAGCCTCCTCAGCCTTCCACTTCCGACCAGTCCTCACTTCAATCCCAGCCGTTGCCACCTTTGGATCTCTTGAGTCTCTATATAGCAGCACTTCTCTAGCTCTAGATACCTTGAACTCCTCTTCCAAGGACTTGAGTGGCAATTGCAATTTGTTACGTTGCCCATAAAGTGCGATGCTACTGAGACTTCTTGGAAGCCCCAGCCATCTTCTGAGGTGGCTGCTGACCTTCCTCTCTAAGGTTTCCACAGTCGAGAGTGGCACTTCGTAAACGAGTAGTGGCCACAGGATTCTAGGAAGAATGCCATGCTGGTATAGCCAAGCTTTGAACTTCCCTGGCAATCCAGACCGGTCCACTGACTTCAGCCATCTGTCCAGCTCAGTGCAGGTTGACTGGATGGATGCGGAGTCCCTCAGGGTGCTGTCAAACACCTTGCCTAAGCTCTTGACAGGCTTCTCAGTGATGGTCGGGATTATTACACCTGCGACGATAAACCGGGATTTCTCATCCACCTTTCCTCTTCTCAGTACCATTGATCTTGACTTGGCTGGTTTAAAATGCATCCATGCCCACTCCATTAGCCTTTCAAGACCCTTTATAATCCACCTACAGCCTGGAACAGATTCTGTGGTGACCGTGAGGTCGTCCATAAATGCTCTGATCGGTGGCTGACGTTGGGCTGACTTCATCTTGGGCCCTCTACACTCTGGTTCAGCAGACTTTGTGAGCATATTCATGGCCAGGGAGAACAGGATTACGGAGATGGTACAGCCCGTGATGATTCCAATCTCAACCTTGTGCCAGCCTGATGTCACTGCTCCTGAAGAGGCTCTCATCCTAAAATTGTTGTAATAGTCAGCGATGAGGTCTCTGACTCTGCTGGGAACGTGATATTTTGTCAGAGTGAACTGCACAAGCTTGTGTGGTATTGAGCCATATGCGTTTGCCAGATCAAGCCACAGTACTGACAGACTGCCGTTGTTCTCTCTGGCCTCTCTGATGAGCTGTGTTACCACTCCTGTGTGTTCCAAACATCCAGACATTCCAGCTACTCCACCCTTTTGGACTGATGTGTCGATGAACCTGTTCTTTGAGAGGAAGGTGCTCAGCCGGTTGGAGACAGCACTAAAGAAAATCTTAGCTTCAATACTCAACAGTGAGATGATGCGGAATTGGTCTATCTTCTTGGAGTTCTCCTCCTTCGGAATCCAGACCCCTTCTGCAACTCTCCACTGTTCAGGAATCCTGCCCCTCCTCCAGATGACACGCAGGATCTTCCACAGGCGCAGCAGGAGTTTAGGACAGTTCTTGTACACTTTATACGAAGTGCCGCTTGGTCCTGGAGCAGAGCTTGCTCGCGCTTTCTTGACAACCTCTCGAACCTTTTTTAGCTGCAGCTCTGACATGTTGAACTGCACACTTGGCCCAGGAGGGTCTATCAGAGTGCTGCACTCCCCTAACTCTTGCTCTCTCACTGGGTCGCTGTATATTTCCTTCAGGTGATGATCAATCTCCTCCCGAGAGCAGACCAGCTGGCCACTACGCTTCTGACCTAGCAGTTCCTTAGTGAACTTAAAGGGGTTGGCAATGAATGCAGCTCGCTTTCGGGCTCTTTCGCGGCGGCGCCTCCGGTGCCACTCTGCCCGACGGAGGATCCTGATCTTTTTTCGTAGGATGCTCATCAGCTGTGCCAAGCTAATGCGCTCCTCCTTTCCTGCCCGTCTGTACTGCCGCTTCAGGGACTTCATCTCCTGTCTGATGTTATGGATTCTCATCTCGCGTTGGTTATTTGAGTGAGATCCTTTGGAGCCTCCTTCATTCACCTCTTTTCCAAACCGTTCGGATGCAATGCTGATGATGATCGTTGTCATAGCTTGCAATTTCCTGTCGGCGTCTCCCCTGATGGTAGTCTCCAGAATCTGGTCGACATCAATATCAAACTGGTTCCACAGTGAGGTCATGTTAGCTGCTGGCCACTTGATCCGCTTCCTCTCAGACTTGATGCTAGATGGAGTCATTTGCAACACTTGGAGGTTCCGGGCACTATGGGGTGACTCCGGGCCTGGCTCCTCCTGCGTCTCACCAGGTTGAACACCTGTGCGTTGTGTTTGTCCTGTCCCCACCAGACACTTCATCTTCCCTTGGTGGATCTTTAGGCCTCGCTTGTTCTTACAGATTTTGCCACATGTACACTGCTGTCTCGTAGTCGTTTCTCCGTTGCCTTGTTCTATTGCCGTTGTATCCGTCCAGTTGGGGTGCTCATCCTCCCCCCCTCTCGGGCACCCCTGAGGGTATTTTTCCATTAGGTTCATCGTAGCTTGTTGTGGGAGTCCCCCTCACAGAAGACACAGATTGGGTTGCCAGCCCGTTCTGCCCCGGTTGCCGTCTCTCCGAGCTGTCACCGACTCTCCGGTAGTCACCACACTTTTCGTGGTTGTCATCCAGTCTTTCCTGGTCGTCACTGATTAAATCAGGTTAAACTGTGCAAATACATCTACTGATGCTACTGGACACATCTTCAGTGATGTTCCTACTAATCATAGTCATGAAATCATATTTAATCCTTTAGGTTTCCCAGCACAATTTAAAAGTACAGCAGATGACAAAGTACTTAACTGTAAGTTATATTTTTGTTGTGAGACATACACTTGTAGTATCATAAAGATAACTTGAGACTTCTACCTTTGCCATGCTCATTTGGACCTCTTTGAACATTAGTGTAGAAAATGCTACAAGGTCTGTCCCTAAAGTTAAAGTACAGTCTTTGAGAAAGTAACACAGTAACATATATTCACCATGTGAATTATTGACTCAGTATGGCATGTGCGGCACCAATGCAGGCTCGTGCGCACGTCGAAGGACAATTGCGACAGATAAACAACTGTACTGAAGTTAAGGTTTTTTTTTTTTATTGATCATTAGGAAGTTGACAATCTAATACAACTGAAATGAGTCCAACATGTTGAATTATCTAAATTTACCTCAGTTACCGTAAAATGGTTTGAGATCAAATTATTGTTGATCTGTATTATTGTATTATTTAAGTTTTTAAATTTTTTTTATGTCTATTTAAAAAATGGCGGAATTATGCTGAGTCATTCATTTTGTGGAGAAAATGCAGACAGCTAAAACTATATATTTGATTATATTATGACAATATTAAATATGAATGTTTAATTCAAGGTTGAAGTACTTAACATTATTTCGTATGAAGGCTGTTTGATTTAGTTTATTTCCTAATGTTAATTAATGCATTAACTATCAAACATGTACTAACATGTAATTGAGGTGGCTGTTATTAAAGCATTAATTCATATGAGCCACATTGCAGTTAATCAGAGCGGGCTGTGCATTAAAAGTCTAGGCCTTCAGTGTGATTCATGCCATGAAACACAATTTGACAATGAATAAGACACTCTATGCCTTTGGGCATCATACATTATGTCAAAGCTAACTAATAATACCAATTAACATTTTAAAAACACGTCCACGCATGAAAGCCAGAACTTCAAATGACACTTTCTGCTCGGGCAAGCCTGATTTTAAGTGCAGCATGACTGTTTTGTGAAATTAATGTCTCCCGAACAGACATTCAAGAATCATAATTTTTTCATATGAATCTACCAAGGAGCTTTATAATACCTGGAAAAATCTATCTAATAATATTTGCGATTTAAATGTTGATTTAATTTCATCAGGATACACGAATATTGTGCATTCCATCCATTGAATATTCCTACTTGATATCTCCGAACATAAATGCATTCCATTCCCCGATATTCGGAAGATGACATTTATGGAAACAAAACTACAACACTTCTGTTAGCTTAGCAGTGGTTTGACTCTCATTAGAGATGTCTCCTAGCAACCCAACCGATAAAGAATGCTGCAGCGCTAGCATTTAAGCTTCAGGTGTACGATTATCAAAAGAGATTATTATGTTTTATACACCTGTTTCTGCAAGCGTTTGTTAAACAAGCTTTAATATAATATTTAGCGATTTTACTTAATAAAGTGAATGCTTATCAATTACTTTGTATATCTCCCTGAGGGTCGACATGTTTGTGTGACATCATGCCCCTGTATCTTGGCGAATTCAGAGTCGAGAGTTTCTGCACGAGTTACAAAAGTTGTAATTCTAACATAAAGATGCATTCCATTACACTTTTCCTAGTAGGAAGTTGTCAAATCCAACTTTCCGAGTTGAATGTAATGCAGCACTACTTTTCAAAAATTGATCCGACACTGAATGCTCAAGCAGCCTAATTTCAACTTAGAAAACTCCTGATGTTGCTATAACAATGCAAAAAGCACTTACCAATTTACTTGAAGTGAAAATCAGTCCTTCTTTTTTGATTAATAAATTAAGCCATCCCACGGTCATGCAGAACATCTCAGGTTTGTAATCCATAAGGATCTCTTTCTCAATGGCGATAACGGCAGTAATGACAGTCGACTCGTCAGCGAGATCTTGTGCTCTTCGCTTTCAAATTATGTCACTTATAGCATGATTGCATTACTCAAGGCCAGTTAGAAGGCCTCGACTGGGACATATACTAAAGATCACACCCACCAAGAACAAATAAATCAATCTGATTGGCTGACTTTAGTTGCACATTAATTTGCAATGTTGAGGGATTCTGTGGAAAATCTGAAGACCTGAGTGGGTCGCGCTCAAACTCATGCGATGCTTTTGGCTTCGGGCATGCAATTTGTGAAACAGTTGTCAAGTTTCGCTTTTAACAATCAAGGAAAAATGTTTGCGCATGACTACACGGTTTGACATTAAAAGCAGAGAATAACTGAATTATCTCATGTAGATGCAGTTCCCTTTCAAAAAGCTACACTTATGATGCTGTGCTGGGAAAGTGCTTTGGGAACAGCTTTAGGTGTGACCAGCTGTGAATATGTGTGGAACACGTCAATGAACATTGACCGGAATTTATAGCCTCTGCCGGTGTAATCATTGGATGCACATGGGGCAGGGCTATAAATAGATGCATCACAGGAGAATCGTCAGATATTTTGTCTTCAGATCAATCTGTGTGTGTGTGTGCTACCACGAGCCTGTCAGAACTTTCTTTCCTCTGTTAGGAGTTAGAATTTGTTAGGCAGTGCACAGAAGACCTTTCTCTTTTTCACTTCTTTCTAAAAAAATAGAAGGGGGAGATAAATAAATAAATGACTGAAAGTCAGGGCAAACGATGTGTGTTCCCTTGTCTCTGCTCTATGGCTGAGAGGGACACCCATCAGTTTTGCTTTGTTTGTTTGGGGGAAGAGCATGCTGTTCTCGCGTTGGGGCAGGGTGTGTGTAAGCATTGCGATCTGCTTTCGGTCAAAATGCTTCACGCTTGCCTTGCTTACTTCCAGGAGTCAGCGCCCACACTTTATTCATGGGGCTCTTGTATGGATCTGGCTGAGGAGCAAGAGACGGGTCCGTCCCTTATGCTCGCTCTCTCCCCAGACCCAGCTGGTCCTTCCCGTGATCTTCAAGCTCACTCCGGTGCCTCTTCGGTTTATGAGGGGGACCTTGAATCTCAAGTCTATAGACTTTGAATTACCCACCTCCGAGCATTCCAGGCATGATAGTAATCAGCGGAGGAATTGCTCAATGTAATTACTCATGCGGTGGACAGGCTTCAATTAGACTGGCCACGCCAACAAGAGACCCCCAAACGCTCCAAGTTAGATGACAGATTTCTGTCTGGTGGCCGGGGGAAGGGAACGCCTCATCAGCCCCTAGCCTTCTTTGATGACCTCCATGACGAGCTCTTACCTTATTCTTCCCGCATCCAAGTTCCCTCGATGTCGATATATTCGACTATTGCGGGTGCTGAGACACAGAGTTATTTGATGATGCCGCCGGTCGAAGAGACACTTGCAGGTTAGAGGCACCTATGGCTCAACCTATCGGGCATCAAGGATAAGGACAAGGTTTTCCTTCTTGATGCCCTGGTTTCGCCTTCTGGTCTATTCGGGTACACTATGAGTACGGTTATCTCCAGGTTCCAGGACACGAAAAGCCACAAGGAAGCATTTGGGCAGTTCCTCACCGCATTCAGGGGGCGGGGCCGTTGGCCACAGAGACCTGCCCCAGTCCAGCTAGAAGGGAGGCTCAGAAACGAAGCGTGGCGAGTCGTGTTCCCCTCGGAAAAACTGGGGACAGCCTCGTCGCCCTCAACAGCCCCCAAAGCAAGACCTCAGGGAAGTAATTTCTAAGAGGATGAGACCCTGATGGTCTTGCGCCCAGCCTTGTGGGGGTAGCTCCCCATGAAACCTCTCCATTCCCGGCACCTCTGGAGTTAGAGGCTTCCAATAAAAAGTTGGGTGTACCGCTGTTTCCTGCCTAGTCCAGGATGCGGAACACTTGACATCCTCTCAAGAGGAAATGTCGAAATGAATACCCATCTCAGAGAACCTGGCAGCGTGGAAACTTCCGCCTCTATGTGGGTCCTAAGAACGGTAGAAAAAGGCTACCGAATTAATTTTGCTCTCTGCCCTCCGTGTTTCAACGGCATGGTCCCCACTACTGTAAAACCGGAGCAGGCATGTCTACTGTGGAAAGAACTGCAAAATCTCTTGGTCGAAAGGGCCATAGAACGTGTTCCCGTTCCAGAGAAAGAGTCAGGTTATTACAGCAAATACTTACTTGTTCCCAAGATGGGTGGGGGGTTGCCTCCGATCTTAGATCTTCGAGGCTTGAACCACTCAGCAGGGTGTTCAGTTTCAAGATGCTAACTATTAAGACAGTCGTGTCACAAGTCCAAAATCACGACTGGCACGTCACGATCGATCTCACGCGTATTTTTCATATAGAAATTTTGCCACAGCACAGGAAGCTCCTGAGGTTCGCTTTCGGGGGCGAAGCCTTCCAGTACCGGGTTCTTCCATTAGGCCTAGCCCTATCAACCCGCAAATTCACGAAATTCATGGATGCAGCACTGGCTCCTTTGTGACTCCGGGGCATCTGCATTCCGAATTATACAGACGACTGGCTGATACTAGCACAGTCTCAAGTACTGGCAGTCTAGCAAAGGGATATTGTCTTAGCTCATCTGGTTTCTCTGGGTCTGAAACTCAACCTCAAAAAAAAAGAGCGTTCTCTCTCTCACCCAGGGAATTACCTAACCGGGAGTTATTTGGAATACGATCACGATGCGGGCACAATTGTCTCCTGCTCGAATCATTCCCATTAACACCCTGAGCAAAGTCAGGCTAGGTTAAGGTTGCACTGTTCATAATATCAACAAATTGTAGGTCTCATGGCATCTGTGTCCACGGTGATCACTTTGGGCCTTCTGCACATGAGACCGTTTCAGCTGTGGCTAAAAGCCAGGGGATCTCACCCAAGGGCCAGTCCTCTAAGGCAAATAAGCGTTACACGCCGCATGCTTCATTCCCTTTCTATGTGGTTCAGATCCCGGTTTCTTACCTTGGGTCCCACTCTAGGTGCTTCTTGTCGTCGCAGGTTGCTAATGACAGACGCCTCCCAGACGGGCTGGGTAGCGGTCTTAAGTGGTTGTCCAGCTCAAGGGGAATGGGAGGGTTGTCAGCTCGATGGTCACATTAACTCTCGAGTTGATGGCTGAATTTCTGGCCCTGAAATACTTCCTCCAGAGGATGCGATATCTTGGTGCGGGTGGACAATATAGCGGTAGTCTCTTACATAAAACATCAAGGAGGTCCACATTCACATCAGCGTAAATTTCTGGCACGTCGGATTCTCCTTGGGGCCCAGGGCAAGCTCCTGTCACTAAGGGCAGCTTATATCCCTGGGTGCCTGAATGTGGGAGCAGATTTACTGTCCAGACAGAAAATACAGATGGGGGAGTGGAAACTCCACCACGAGGTAGTGGAACAAATCTGGGTGAGATTTTACAGGGCAGAAGTGGACCTCTTCACCTCTTCTCAGACAGCACAATGTCCCCACTACATCTCTCTGAGTCACCCAGCCCCCCCGGGTCTGGACGCGATGACACATACATGGCCCAGAATGTGTCTGTATGCATTTTTCCCCCGGTTTCTCTGCTCCCGGGAGTCTTGGCCAGAGTTCACCAGCAAGGGCCTTGCCTCTTACTAATAGCGCCACGCTGGTTGAACAGGGTTTGGTTCTCTGAGTTAATATCTCTCCTCAACGTTCCGCCTTGGGCGATTCCGGACAGGAAGGACCTTCTTTCTCAGGCACAGGGGACAATATTTCATCCCCAGCCCGAATTGTGGAACCTTTAATGTTTGGCCCCTGAGGGGTACCAACTGAGGGATACAGGGCTTTCTCCTGAGGTTATCAAGACCATTTTAAGTGCTAGGGCTCCCTCCACTTGGAACAAATCTGGGTGAGATTTTACAGGGCAGAAGAGGACCTCTTCGCCTCTATAAACAGCGCAATGTCTCCTCTACTTCTCCCTGAGTCACCCAGCTCCCCCTGGGGCTGGACGCGATGGTGCATACATGGCCCAGAATGTGCCTGTATACGTTTACCTCTACTAGAAGTTACGCCAATAAATGGGGAGTCTTTGAAAGATGGTGCAGTACACATAATGCAGATCCAGTTAACTGACAGATTTCTTCAGTTCTGGACTTTCTGCAGGACTGTCAGCAGCCACATGCCCCGCCACTCTCAGGCTCTATGTGGCCACAATTTTGGCTCGCCACGCCTTCATGGATGGGGTGCCGTTGGAGAGATATCCTCTACTCGCTCACTTCATTCATGGAGCTGGGCAACTTAGGCCTCCTGTTAGGACCAGGACCCCTTCATGGGACTTAGCAATAGTCCTTGAGGGTCTGGTTGAGACCCCCTTTGAAACTCTAGAGTCAGCATCTGGCAGACTTCTGACTCTCAAGATGGTTTTTCTTATGGCGATTACCTCTCTAAAGAGAATTGGGGACCTACAGGCTCTGTCAGTCTTGCCAGCCTGTTTAGAGTTTTGCCCCAGGAATGACCAAAGTAATTTTGCACCTTCATCCTGACTACCTGCCTAAGGTGCCTTTCTCGACCTTACATCCCATCACTCTCGAACCCTTCTGCTCCCCGCCGTTTACAACGCTGGAGCAGGAAAGACTTCACAGACTTTGTCTAGTCTGTGCCCTTCAGACTTATGTCCAACGCACTAGCCAGTGGCATAAGTCAGGGCAACAATTTGTTTGCCATGGGGGCCGCAACAGTGGTGCGGCCGCCACCAAGCAGACTATGTTGCATTGGGTGAGGGACGCTATTGCCCTGGTGCACAAGGTCAAGCTTCGCTAGTAGGTATCAGGGCTCACTCCACCAGAGGTGTTGCCTCCTTTGAAGCCTTGGCTAGAGGTGTCCCTCTGCAGCATGTTTGTGATGTGGTATGCTGGTCCTCTCCGGACACATTTCATTAGATTCTACAATTTGGATGTTCATGCCACTCCGGGCTCTTATGCCCTTGAGTCGACAACTCAAGCTCATGTCTGAGACCTCTCACGCTCTTGTGAGCACACTACACAACCGTAGGGGGTCCGGACAGCCACAGTGCAGCGGTGTAGGTATTCTCGTTCCCAAAGCACTTTTCTCAGCGCAGCATCATAAGTGTAGCTTTTTGAAAGGGAACGTATCGGGTTACTTGAGTGTAACCCTTGTGCCCTGATAAAAGCGGAACGAGATGCTGCGCGTCATTGCCACACTGGGATGCCCCAGGACTGCTCTTCAGACAAAATACCGGACGATGCTCTTGTGACGCATCTATTTATAGCCCTGCCCCAGGTGCATCCAATGATTACACCGGCAGAGGCTACTGTTCATTGACGTGTTGCACACATATTCACAGCTGGTCACACCTAAAGCTGTTCCCAAAGCACTTTTCCAGCGCAGCATCTCATTCCGCTTTTATCAGGGAACAAGAGTTACACTCAAGTAACCCGAGACATTTCCTTGCATTGTCCAATTTTTAAAATAAGCAGATTTTTTGGAGTTATCATTGAGCTGTACATGTAAATGTTCTCATTGGCACCACTATCCAGCTTAACACTGCCATTTGATCCCTGCCGCAACCATGGCAAGACTTTTAAAAGTCATGACGAATGTCTCCCATCTGGTCATTGTAACTTCGCAAACTCTACTACTCCCTCCCTTAACACAAGACATGTCACTAGTTGGCATATTTAATTGGAAAAATCACTGCAGGGCACTGGTTCTAAGTTATCCAAATAAAAAACCCTGTGACAGCCAGTCAGAGCTCTTCCTTCACAAATACACTAATAGACAGTGAAGACATGCAAAGCTGTGTTTCTTCCTTCAGCAAACTGATTGCCAAGAATTAAAGTGGCCTCTGTCTGCATCCTGCACAGTGCTCTAGTGATAGAACTGCTTTAAATGAACACACAGTCTCAGACTGATCTGAGTAATTGATATTTCAGTGGGTTATTTCTCTTCATTAGGGCACAGCATGCTTAGCTGCACAGGCATGGAGAGCAAGGTACGAGAAGTGCACACTCTTTGATTGGATCGTATCTGGTCTCTTTGCTAGGGATTGGGCCTAGGGACTGCGCCATTAGCAGGACTGTGGCTATCATAGTATTGCACTTTTCGAAGCCGATAATTGTTCTGTCAGCCCTGCAAGGAAAATCTCTCCAAGGACTTTATAGCATTCATTGATTATATGATGGCAGAGATTTCTGGTCGTTAAAAATGTCTTTTCTTTTCTGAGTCTTGCATCAGGCACATTATATTCTCACTTTAGTTGGTCATATTTGATCTGTTATACTGATAATAAAAGCTAGATAAGAGTTGTACATTATCTCATGTACATTTTGTACAAGCCTTCAACAACACACACACAATGTTCTCAACAATATGTGCAAGCAAGTGACAAAGAGCATATGATCATATATAATGAATGCATGTTTTACAGCTATGGAGAAGTATACCAAGCAAATTTGAATTAGAATGCAACAGAGCCACAGGTAACATAACATTTTTATTTATTTTATTTTCAGTAATTTACCAACTCTCTTTGTTAGTTTTAATTTAGTTTTAGTTATTAAATTAATTTTAGTTTAGTCTATTAATAAACTATAGTTTTTATTTGTATTTCAGTTAACAGAGATGAGTAAATTACTTGGCAGGGGAAAACATTTAGTGTTTTTGAAATGTAACTATTCCCTATCCATTTCAGATTACACAAAGGTCTGTATAGTTAGGCTGACATACAACATGGTAAAACAACTAAGAAGGACTCTTAGATGAATGTGGAGATACACTCACTGACCACTGTATTAGGTTCACCTGTACACCTACTTATTGTAATCAGTGAATCATGTGGCAGCAGTGCAATACATAAAATCAAGCAGATATGGTTCAGGACCTTCAGTTAATGTTCACATCAACAATCAGAATGAGGACAAACATGGTCTCAGTGATTTCGACCATGGCAGGATTGTTGGTACCAGATGGGCTGATTTGAGTAGCTTCTGAAATCCTAACAGATCAGCAGCTACAGAAATACAGTTCAATAGAATGCAAAACAACACGTCGAACCTTAAGATGAATGGTCTACAATAACAAAAGAACACATCAGGTTCCACTTCTGTCAACTAAGAACAGAAAGCTGAGGCTTTCTGTTTTTAGCTGACAAAATAGGAACCCTGTTCTTAAAAGACAGAAGTTGAACTCAACATGGTCTTCTGCTGTTGTAGCCTATATGCCTAAAGGTTTGACATGTTGTGCATTCTGATATGCTATTCTGCTCATTAAAATTGTGCAGAGTGGTTAACTGAATTACCGTAGCCTTTCTGTCAGCTCGAACCAGTCAGGCCATTCTCCATAGACCTTTCTAATCAACAAGAAGCTTACGTCTTCAGAACTGCCTCTCACTGGATGTTTTTGGTATTGTGTTGAATGCTGAGCTGAAGTCTATGAACAGCATTTGAATGTATGAGTCCTTTTTATCTAGGTAGGTGAGGGCCAGATGGAGGGTGGTGGCGATGGCGTCATCTGTTGAACGGTTGGGACGATACGCAAACTGCAGTGGGTCCAGTGAGGGGGGCAGCTAGGTCTTAATGTGCCTCATGACGAGCCTCTCAAAGCACTTCATGATGATGGGTGTGAATACGACGGGATGGTAGTCGTTGAGACAGGACACTGAAGACTTCTTTGGCATGGGGACGATGGTGGTGGCCTTGAAGAACGTTGGAACGATGGCACTGCTCAGAGAGATGTTGAAGATGTCGGTAAGTACATCTGCCAGCTGGTCTGCATATCCTCTGAGCACTCTGCCAGGAATGTCGTCTATTCCAGCAGCCTTCAGTGGGTTGACCCTACGTATAGTTTTCCTCACATCAGCCATGGTAAGACAGAGCACCTGGTCGTTGGGAGGAGGGTTGGTCTTCCTTACCACCACGTCGTTCTGTGCTTCAAACCTAGTGTAGAAGTCATTCAGCGCATCTGGAAGGGAGGCATCTTTGTCACAGGCAGCTGATGTTGTCCTGTAGTTGGTGATGGCCTGGATGCCCTGCCACATGCGCTGCGTGTCGCCGCTGTCCTGAAAGTGACTGTGGATTCTCTGGGCGTGTGCACGCTTTGCCTCTCTGATAGCTCAGGACAGTTTGGCCCTCGCTGTTCTTAGGGCAGCCTTGTCACCTGCTCTGAAGGTGGAGTCTTGGGTCCTCAACAGTGTACGCACCTCCGCAGTCATCCACATCTTCTGGTTGGAGCGTGTGGTGATGGTCTTGGAGAAGGTGACATCGCACTTGCTGATGTAGCTGGTCACTGATGCTGTGTATTCCTCCAAGTTGGTAGAGTTGCCATAAGTTTCAGCCTCACTGAAGTCAGTATACTCAAAACAGTCCTGAAGAGTAGAGATGGCTCCTGCTGGCCAGGCTTTCACCTGCTTCTGGAGCGGCTTTGAGCATCTGACAAGCTGTCTGTATGCTGGAATTTGCATAACAGAGATGTGGTCTGAGTATCCGAGGTGGGGGCGGGGCTCCGCCCTTTACGCGCCTGGGATGTTTTTGTAAACAAGATCAAGTGTGTTCGCCCCTCTCATTGCAAAGTTCACATACTGATGGAATTTAGGGAGCACTGTCTTGAAATTCGCATGGTTGAAATCTCCGGTGACAATAAACAGTCCGTCAGGGTGAGCATTCTGCAGTTCACTAATAGCCCCATACAGTTCACTGAGCGCTTACTTAGCGTTAGCTCTGGGGGGAATGTAAATGTAAACTCCGGTATAATAACAGTGATGAATTCCCGTGGTAAATAAAAAGGTCTGCATCTAACAGTCACAAGCTCCACCAGTGATGAGCAGTAGCTAGAGAATAGCATATAGTTATTGCACCATTTCATGTTCATGTAAACACACAAGCCACCACCACGAGTCTTACCGCACAGAGCTGCATTTCTGTCGGCACGAAATGAGGCGAGCCCATCTAGCTGAATGGCGGCGTCCGGAACTCTGTCGCTGAGCCACGTCTCCGTGAAAACAAAGACGCAGCAGTCTCTGAGCTCACGCTGCGTAGTCTGCTGGAGTCAGATGTAGCCCAGTTTATTGTCCAGGGAGCAAACATTTGAGAGCAGGAAAGATGGGAGAGCCGGCCGGCTAGGGTTTGTTTTTAGTCTAGCATGGACCCCCGCCCACTTGCCGCGCTTTCGCTTCCTCACACACTGCTTACGACATCCCCTCCCCCGGCCACCAGCATCAGGCGATGCCGAGGACTGGAGGCCTGGTCTCCGCAGCAAGCCGAGTTTACGTAGCTTCTCCTGCAGATCATCATGCACCTTGGTTGTTGCATGAATCTTATATTTTAGCAGTGTCTGGCGATGGTAGACATGAACACCGGTTTCTCCAATGTCCGTGTGCCGTAAGAGTCTGGCTAAGTGACAAAAATAGCACCATTTTGGATCCGGAGTGGCCGCTGCGTGCTACCGCGCCACCATCTTGGGCCAATTGCATTGAGAGTATAAAAACCTCTGAGATTTTTCTGGGCGTTACTACCAGCGGAAGTCAGAAGTTTATTGACTATATTGTATTGATTATTAATTGATATTACTGCATTAATACAATTTGTTATACTTAAAAGAGAAGTGTTTTGGTATTGTTCTGTATGCACCTGTGTCAAGGGCTGGTAGGGAATGTCAGTGCTCAGATTCAAGCCTTCATTTTTTTCCTTTTTAATGTCGATGTTCACCAGACATAGAATTTCCTAAGAGAACAATCCTATAGTGAGACTGCTATACTGTCTGGTTATTAGTCCCTGATTCCATGGTGGTGCCCCGGCGATATTAATCCTTATTAATATTCTATTGATTTTGATAATTAAAAATGATCTTTGATGATTGTTGATTTGAAGGATTAAAAGCTAATATCAATTCCAATCAATGTTCTATTGATTTAATAATTATCTTTGTTAATTGTTAATATTCTATTGAATTTGATAATTGATGGTTATTTTTGATGATTGTTGATTTAAAGGATTAAGAAGCTAATATCAATTCTAATCAATGTTCTATTGATTTTAATAATTAATAATTATCTTTGATAATAGTTAATATTCTATTGAATTTGATCATTGATGGTTGTCTTTGATGATTGTTGATTTAAAGGATTAAAAAGATAATATTTATTCCAATCAATTTTCTATTGATTTTAATAATTTATAAGTATCTTTGATAATGACCCGCTCCTGAATGAAGCACCCAACACACTATTTGAAAAAAGTAATTTTTGATCAAATCTAGACAGGCCCCATTTCCAGCAGCCATCACTCCAACACCTTATCATTGAGTAATCATGCTAAATTGCTAATTTGTTACTATAAAATAATTTGACATTTTATCAAGCACAGTTGAAAGCTATTTGTCCATTAAATGAAGCTTAACATTGTCTTTGTGTTTGTTTTAAAGTTGCCACATGCAATAGGCTGGCATGACTAAAGGTCTATATTAGGTAAAACATGGCAAAAAAGAAACTCGTCAGTCAATCATTGACGCTTTCACCGTTCCCTCCAATGACATTACCACTGAAGATGACCCACTCAGTTTCTCATTATCACTGTCAGAGTGGTGTTACTGAGTTTGCAAATGGATTTGCACAAAGCGAGTCAGAGGTAGTCACTGACATCACATCTAACTCCTGTTCTGCATGCATAGCTGGTCATGATGGTGTGCTTGATTCAGGCTCCACTTTGTACCATGCCTCTGTTGTAGGCTGAGCTCTAGCCAGGAGCAGCAGTAAAAGATCTACTAGAATGAAGAAGAGATCAAGCTGACATGTTCAGGGGTTTTTATTTTCATGCGTCATGTCACGTAACAACCCCACCCCTTCAAGAGCCTGACATGTAAGCAAACATGCCATCTAAACAGCTAATGCAGAAATGAAGAGCTGTATTTTTGGCTGTTTCCTTGCAAAAATCCTTGGACACGGGCCTGTTGGATTAAATTGACATTTTGAAGGAGGAAAAACTTCTAGGTTACCGTTGTAACCTCCGTTCCTTGATGGAGGGAACGAGACCTTGTGTCGAGTGAAGCAACACTAGGGGAATTTCTTGAAGTCCTCAGTTACCTCTGAACTTGAGAAAAGGCCAATGAGAATTTGGCAGACAGAATTTGCATGTCCCTCCCCTTGACATACGGGTATAAAGGGAGGGAAGCATGCATCTGTTCATTCAGGTTTTGCACTGAGGAGCCGAGAATAAGGTTCGGCCTTTACAGTGGCTCGGTTCAGCATCGTGGCCTGGGGTACACAACGTCTCATTCCCTCCATCAGGGAACAGAGGTTACAACAGTAACCTAGATGTTCCCTGTCTGTTGCTCACTTTGACGTTGTGTCTAGTGAAGCGACACTAGGGGTCCCTATTCAATCATGTCATGCGCTGAACTGTGTATGTGCGCTGCTGACGCAGGTGCAGGCAGGAAGTTGCGTGCCAAAGCAAAAGGCTGCGTCAGACTGCAAATGCCCTTCTCCAATGCCCCATTAAAAATCGTCATAAACTTTTTAGGTTCCCAGCATCCCGGAGGGGGAGAACAAAGCGACGTTCCAAGCATGGGAGGAGGCCGTGCCAGCCGCACCTTTTCTCTCTCTATGTTTCTCGCATAGAGTAAAAGCGACCATCTTAACGCTATTACATGCATCGGGGAAGGCATTCTTTTCCTACTCATATTTTTTCAAGGGGAAAAGACCCCACAGAGACCACCACCTGCCCAGGCTGGGGGGAGGTAAAGAGTGGCGAAATACATGGGTTTTCAGGCCACACGTGGAAATGGCCCGGTGGTAGATCCTACCTGCTGCAAGGGAGGAGTTGCTAAAAACACGTCGACCGGGAGGCAGTGGGGGCTGCTCAAGTGAGACGCAGGTCTGACAGTAGGGGGACTGTACCGCGGAAAATACACACAGGGGGATTAACTCACAAAGGCCCATCCTGTGGAGCGCCTTTTCCAGTACAGAGTAATTTTTTAGTACCCATAGTGGGTCTGGTTGGGGAATTCCTCAGCTGAATTCGCGGAGCAGAGGGCTAGGGAGGAAGAACATCCAGGGAGAGCAAATCTAGTGGACTCTCTTGGGGGAAAAGAGCGCACATGATCAACTTAGTGGAGGGGAAATGCGCTATGTGCAAGCAGAACACCCGGTCAGACGTTCCGCATTCCCGAGTTCTATGTGCTCGGACCTGAGAGAACATGGGACAAGACCGACTCAACCCTGAGATTATAAAATCTCAGAAAGGTATTGGGTGTTGCCCAGCCCGCTGTTGGCCAGTGCCCACGAGGATGCCACACTTCTCGTCGAGTGTGCTCGAACCCGCAAGGGGGCGTGCACGGCCTGGGTGTGATAGGCCAAAACGATGGCGTCAACGACCCTGTGGGAAAGCCTCTGTTTGCATTTCCTTTCCGCTGTCCACCAAAGCAGACAAAGAGCTGCTAAGAACATCTAAAGTTCTGTGTATGGTCCATATAGGTACGCAAAGCACGCACCGGACACAGCAACGAAAAGGCTGGGTCTGCCTCCTCCCGAGGCAGCAATTGCAGGTTCACTACCTGGTCCCAGAAGGGGGTCATAGGAACCTTGGGCACGTAGCCCGGTCGCAGTCTTAGGATGACATGGGTGTCTGCCAGACTGAACTCCAGGCAAGTGTCATTGACAGAGAACGCTTGTAGGTTCCCAACCCTCTTGATGGAAGTGAGCAGGATCAGGAGGGCCGTCTTCAAGGAGAGGGCTTTGAGCTCATTTGATTCTAGCGGCTCTAAGGGGGGGGGGGGGGGGGGGGTCGCTGAAGGCCTGAAAGGACCATGGAGAGATCTCATGAGGGGAACAGGCATGGCCTGGGAGAGTTAAGCCTCCGGGCAACTCTAAGGAACCTGATAATCAGATCATAATTCCCAAGGGACTGTGTCCACTGCATCGTGGTAAGCCGATATGGCAGCTACATAAACCTTCAAGGTGGAGGGGGACAGCCTCCCCTCCAGACTCTCAGAACACCAATTCGCGAACAAGTGCCACTTCAGGGTGTAATGTTGCCTGGTAGAGGAAGCTCTGGCTTGGTTGATCATGTATACGACAGCAGGTGGTAGGCCACTTAGATCTTCCGCATCCCGTCCAGGGACCAGACGTGGAGGTTCCAGAGGTCTGGGCGTGGATGCCAGAGGGTTCCCCATCCCTGAGAAAGAAGGTCCTTTCTCAGGGGAATTCGCCAGGGAGGGGCTGTCGCGAGGAGCATGAGATCCGAGAACCAAGTACGAGTGGGCCAATAGGGGGGCCACCTGAGTGACTTGATCCTCATCCTCCCTAATCTTGCTCAGCATCCGTGCAAGTAGGCTCACTGCGGGATATGCATACTTGCGCAACCCCCGGGGCCAGCTGTATGCCAGCGCGTCTGTCCCGAGGGGAGCCTCCGCTAGGGAGTACCAGAGGTCTCTTGGGAAGCAAACAGGTCTACCTGTGCTTTGCCGAACCACTTCCAGATTAGCTGGACCGCCTGGGGTTAAATCCTCCATTCGCCACTGAGCGTGCTCTGTTGTGACAGCGCGTCCGCTGCCATGTTGAGGTTGCCGGGGATGTGAGTGGTGCACAACGAGGGACATACCAAAGGGGATGACCTTATACTGGTACACCTGGCCGTCAAATGTGAACCATAGGAAGGGTCGTGTTGAGGCAAGATAGAGACGTGGAAGTGAACCAATTAGCTGCGAACCAATCTTGATGCGTGAGCATTTTGAATGGGAGTTTGTGCCAGGCCCGGTTGAAAACTCACAAGTCCAAGATCGGTTGTAAGCCAACGCCTTGCTTGGGTATGATGAAGTAAGGGCTGTATAAACCCTTCTTCATCTCAGCTGGAAGGACAGGCACTATCGTGTCTTTGAGTAAGAGGGTCGCGATCTCTGCACGTAGTGTGTTGGCATCTTCGCCGTGCACCGAGGTAAAGCAGATGCCGCTGAAAGGAGGCTGGGGCCTGGCGAACTGAATCGCATAGCCAATTCAGATGGTCCTGGCCAGCCAGCACAACGAGTTGGGAAGAGAGTGCCATGCGTCCAAGCTCCGTGCGAGGGGCACTAAGGGGACGATCACTTTTGACGTACCTGGCGAGGAATGCTTCCACGGGTGTTTGCTTCTAAGTGGGCTGAGAGTCGTATGCGGAGAAAGTGTAGTTATATTGGTATGTACAGCACGAGTAAGTGTTTTACAATATATACAGTTGAAGTCAGAAATTTTGATAAACTTTGGTTGAAGTCATTAAACCTAATTTCCACTCCACAGATTTCATATTAGCAAACTATAGTTTTGGCAAGTCATTTAGGATATCTACTTTGTGCATCACATCAGTAATTTTTCCAACAATTGTTTACACAGCCATCATACTGCACAGGAGTATTCTTAGTGATGAATGTAGTTTGGTGCAAAAAGTGCAAATCAATTCCAGAACAATAGCAAATGACCTTGTGAACATGCTGGAGGAAACAGCTAGACAAGTATCTATATCCACAGTAAAATGAGTCCTACATCGACATAAACTGAAAGACTGCTCAGCAAGGAAGACGCCACTGCTCCAAAACTGCCATAAAAAAGCCCGACAACAGTTTGCAAGTGCACATGGGGACAAAGATCTTATTTTTTGGAGAAATGTCCTCTTGTCTGATGAAACAAAAATTTAACTGTTTGGCCACAATGACCATTGTTATGTTTGGAGGAGAAAAGGTGAGACTTACAAGCCAAAGAACACCATCCCAACTGTGAAGCATGGGCATGGCAGCATAATGTTGTGGGGTGCTTTTGCTGCAGGAGGGACTTGTGTACTTCACAAAATAGATGGCATCACGAGGAAGGAAAATTATGCGGATATATTGAAGCAACATCTCAAGACATCAGCAAATGGGTGTTCAAAATGACTTAAGGACAATAAAGTCAAGGTATTGGTGTGGCCATCACAAAGCCCTGCCCTCAGTCTGATAGAAAATTTGTGGATAGTACTGAAAAAGCATGTGCGAGCAAAGAGGCCTACAAACATGACTCAGTTACACCAGTTCTAGCCAAAATACACTGCTTCCATCAGGCAGGCGGTATCGCAGCATCAGGACCCGCACCACCCGACTACATGACAGCTTCTTCCCACAAGCAATAAGACTTTTGAACACATGATCTCTCACGATCAACAATCAGCACTGCACTTTATTAATCATCACTCTGTCAATATATTCTCCCAATTTAGTGTATATATATATATATATATATATATATATATTTATACCCGTATCTAGTGTGTGTATTCTACATTGTGTGTATTGTGTACATTTGTTATGTAAATTGTTGTGTAGGTATGTGTACATTTGTTATGTAAATTGTTTTGTGTAATATGTTGTTTATTGTACGTCACTGTCATGACTGCTATGTTGCTCGGAACTGCACACAAGAATTTCACCTGCTGTTGCACTCGTGTACACAGTAGTGTGACAATAAAGTGATTTGATTTGATTTGATTTGATTTGAAATACCAGCAATTTATTGTGAGAAGCATGTGGAAGGTTACTCAAAACAAATGATCCAAGTTAAACAATTCAAAGGCAATGCTACCAAATGCTCACAGTGTATGTAAACTTCTGACCCACTGGGAATGTGATGAAAGAAATAAAAGCTGAAATAATAATTTCACATTCTTAAAATAAAGTAGTGATCCTAACCTACCTAAGACAGGGAATGTTTTCTATGATTAAATGTCAGAAATTAAGAATAACTGTCTGAAACAGTTTAAATGTGTTTGGCTAAGGTGTATGTAAACTTCTGATAAACTTGAAATATCGTTATGTTGTACTCACTTGTTTCTCAATGGCTACAGCCTTGTCGTAAGTATAGACCGCAATGTGACGTGTGCGTTTATGGGCTGGTTAAGGATTAATTTTGTCAGTTAGATCATCTGTGTTTTAAGATTGCAGCTTAATTTCCTCTGTAACTGGCTCTGGCACGAGCAGTATGGTGGAAGGGGAGTGTGTGTGTGTGTGTTCACTGAAAACTCACATTAACATCTGCCTTCATCAACGCCCACTTTTCACAATTCACCACTTTCCAACTAACAACTGATAAAATTCTTAACCCTATTTTTTTTTCTTGTTTGATAAGCCGATTCATTCAGAAATACGTCATAATATGGAAGTAAAGTAGTTTAATGCAAACATCAAGAAAACTGCATATTCAGGGGTTTTGCAGAAATTGGCACTCTGAAATGTCACGTATACACAATTGCAGCATTAAAGGCTGTTTAGAGAAAGCGCTTTCACAAACACTGTAAGAAAATACTGCTTATTTGTCCATGTTGATGCGTAAGTGACATTCTTATAGGTTTTTGAAGAGTGCCCATGTGCGTATGTGCTCAAGTGTGTAGAGGGAACCACGAAGTCTGGTGTAAAGGGAAACCCACACTATTGTATTCAAAGTCCCTTTCAAGGCAAGTCAGTCCAATTGCCGGCCATCTTTGGAGCGCTCACGGACAGGCTGGGTAGCTATTTTCTATTCAAGCATCATAAATGTACAGCTTCTATCTACTTGAAAGGGAAAGACCAAAATCTCCTAAATGGTTGGTCATGATTATGATCAAAGAACAAATTTCAAATCAGCAGTAAAATCTGACAATGGAATTATAAATTGTGCTTTTTCCAGGCTGGTTCAGCTAATGTGCATGCACTTCCTCGAGCTGATTGACAGGTGATGTCTATATCAAAAAGGTGATTGGCTCTTTTACTTGTAAGGTGGGACTTCCTGTGCTACATCCATTGGGCGTTCCAATTTCTCCCATTAATTTTAATTCTCTGAATGTGTCTGTCACATTTACGTAGTGTACACAGCTTTTGTGTCTTCAGCAGCTTTTGTGAATAAAACAGCTTTCTGGAGTATGTGTAAATTATAATTTTATATCTGCAAAATGTAATACTCTACCACCTGCTTAATGTCATTAACGACAGTTCTATATTGTTAAACCATTGTAGTTTGAATGATAATTGTGCAACATAGTTACTATGGTTTCAGGAAGCAGTAGTGACTAGCTAGTTAATTTCTCCAACGATGCATCGGATTATGGTGGTTAAGCAGTGAGTTAAGTAGCTGTACAGGAAACGTACCCCAGCATGTTTGAGGAATAGTAATCTAGTGTATTCTTGCAAGTGCTGTATTAAAAGATCAAAACATTTTTCCTTAAATTTATAATTCCCTTTCTTCTCATAAGAATATCAGTCACTGAAGTAAACCACATAGATCGTTATGTGCAGAGACCATAGTGAAAAGTACAGTAATCCCATTTCCTGTCATTAGTGAAGTATTTCCCTCTGTCTGCACTCTGAAGCCCTAATCCTTTTACATCCTTTTATCAATCTGATCTGTTCTCTAAGGCTAGGTAGTATCATTATAAGCAGCCATCAACAGGCTAAAAGTGTCAGGATCCTGCTATCTCTGTTTGAGCTTTGTCACTCTTTTGTGGAAGGATCCTGACATCCTTGTTTTTGTACTTTATTCGTATTTTGTCTACAAAATATTTTATTTTCCATAATGTTAGGCTTTGTAATCTTAAGCATTTTGAAACAAATTCAATTCAGTAATATCTATTATTTATTATTATTGATAAATTATTCATTGTTAAATTGATACATGAAATGTACCATCTATAATTATTTTGTGTGTTTAGTATGTTTGTGTGTCTGTCATTTATTAAAATGAATCTATAGATCAAGGCTCAGGTGACATACTTTAAAACAAATTACATTGCAAGTATGTGCAATCATAGATCGTTTCTTATTTTATTAGGATATTGGTGGAACTACATAAGAAATGCATTATGCGTTTACATTACACCATGCAGTGAGATGAGAACGTACAGGGCATTGCATCAAGGAGAAAAAAGCAGGACAACAAAGGTTACGAAATGCTTTAATTTTATCTCAGTGAAAAGACACACCTGGACTTTCATTTCCATCTGACTTTGGAGCAGAATCGTTTCCATCACCTCCCCAAAGTGGCCTTCTGAAAATTAATTTAGCCTTCACTATTAGATTGATGTAATCAACTTGCCCCATTTGTTCATGCATTTAACAGAGGCAGAGCGGCAGAGGAAAATCAGGCCCATAGTATAGGCTAAGGGGTTTTGAAAACCCATTGCTACTATTGGTCAGTATGTTCAACAGAAATAAATTAGCTGACTTGGCATTGGCTAAAGAATCATGTTGTTTTGTCCTGTTCTTATCCTCTCATAGTCATGTTTACATGTTTAAGATAAGATGTTTTCACCTATGCTGTGATCTCTGTTGTCAATTATATTTTTGATAGCTAATAATACTTAGCTGTGTACAACACTTTTCAGTTGAAAACTGAAAAGCACCTGTTATTGGTACTTCTTAAAGAGCTGTCAAGAAAACAAATTAATATGAACACACTTAAGATTAACACTTCCAGATGAGAGCTTGTAAGGCATTCTGAGAGTACTGCAATGACATTGAGAGTTTATTACCTTACCGTGTGGTCCTAGGTTTGTCATTAGCTGAAAACCCCATTTCAATTCCTTTTATTGCGCATCATTAACATCAGAAACTATTAGTATTTTTCTCTGTTTGTTTCATAGCATTATCATTTTTTATTTGTAGCAGTGGTTTCGATATGTGTTGACAACTGCCCTTGAGTAATTTTACTGCTAATGAGGTCACTCCTTGTTTTGTTTTTTATTTTCAAAGGTGAAATTCAATATAATATATGAAAAACAATTGGACACACTTTGATTGGGCAGTTTTTGCACAGATAAAGGTCATTCACCTGTTTCTGTTGGCTGTGTAGAAAGCTTTACAGCTATGGATCCTTCTTTGTAAGTGCGCTGAATTTGCATAACTTTAGTGTTGTTAACATACTAAATTTTACTCACAACCTGTCTTGCCGAGAACCCAGTCATCACTGCATGGCCGACACTGCATATGTCCCTTTGAAATCAGCCATATTTGTTGACAACTTTTCTTTCTGTCAAATTCAGATCCAAGTCTGAGGTATGATTTTGTCACTTAACCCTAAATTGTAAATACATGTGTAACACAGATCAAGGTTTGGGTATGGAAAGGAGGAGATGGAGAACAATGACACAGTTCACAGCTTTTATTTTCAGACTTCAGCACACTGTATGCACTCTCCTCTATGCTTTTCTTTAGTCCACACAGTTTAGTCAATAAAACTCTTAATAAACATACATTTCTTGAAATCATAAACTTCTCAACACTCAGAAATTTGACTATACTCAGAAAACATGCCAAAGCTGCACTCATTCTCTCGTGTCATTCTCTCGCTGCCTTATCTGGCCTGTTTGGCTGCTTTTAAGGTCTCTCTCCGCCATCACTGTTACAAGAAACAGCTGATAGAAATTATGAAAACCAGCTTGATGAGCCACACCACTCCTTCTCTCCTGCAAACAGACAGACGACCATGCCCCCATCCCCACACATGTAACCACATTTAGCATCCAACAGACATGACAAAACCAATAATACTCCAATGTATACTTAAAGGGTTACTTCAGGATTTAGCATTAAGCTTTGTATCAGTAGAAAACCAGTAGTATTTTCGAATTACCGAGCTCCCCCCCCCCCTCATATCCCCCTGAGACGAAAGATTTATTTATTTTTAGTCTGGAAAAAATCCTCCGATGACACAAAAATCGTCATTTTGCGTCATCTGAGGATTTTTGGGCCAGAGGCTTAAAACTACAGCCAGTATTCCGCATGTTTTCACCACGCCCATATGGGGCGGGATCTCACTCACAGAATGTGAAGATAGTGTCAGCCATATTTCTGTAGAAGCTAAGAAAACAGGCTCTTGCTCTGTGTAGAAAGTTTGTATACAAGTAGGCTAATCACGATGGCGGAAGGTAGTTTTGAAGTTGAAATGGCAGAAGGGGATTTCGAAGATTTGTTGCGAGAATCTGATGCTCGCGGCTACCTGTACGAGCCGCAATACAGCGATGAACAGTTGCGGGAGATGGAGGAACAAGAGGCAGCCGGAGCAGCTGCTGTAGCAGGGGAGCAAGACCTGCTTGGCAGGCAGGAGGAAGAGCCCGGCCAGACTCGAGTTGGGGCGGACTGGTGGTGTCAGTGCTCTCGCTGTGCGTCTATGGAAACAGATAGAGAGTCCTATTGCTGTCGCGAATTTCAGCGATGCCATTTTCTTCTGGACGAGATCGCTGAATCCGCTGATGAAACTGCACAGCTAACTTGAGCATGTATAACTTAGCACCCAAGTTTTGTACCACACATGGACAGGGGAGTCCTGGAAACTTATTTTAGGATCCCGAAGATAAATTGGAAACGCCATCCAAAGCCCGCAGGGACAAACGGACAGCTTAGTGTAAAGTGAGTATTTTGTTTGTTTTTCTTTTTGTTACTAAGACATCATGTACAGAGTTTGGACACCCGGAATTATCATAATGTTCTTCCCGCGTAGTCAGTCAATTTATCAACTAACTCATGATTTATAGAGTCACGATGTATCAAAGCAAGCCTAGTTGTATCATATTTTCAGATACTGCCGCCTGTAACCGGTAGGCGTGGTTTGGGAATGGCCTCGTAAGGGCAGCAAAGCAAGTGCATTCTGGGAGTTGTTGTCTTTCAGCCACATGTGTAAAAAATACATTTTCTGCCTTTTCTCAGTCTAGAATGCTTCAAATTCAAAAATAATTTCACATTTATACTATATAAATGACCAATTTTAAATATACATTCATCTTCCAAGAGGTGAAGTATCCCTTTAATCAGATACTCTCCAAGATTCTTTACAAAACTAACAGCACAAATAGCTGCATGTCTATATGTCATCTTTGATAAAATTGCAACATCGATGATACATGATGATACATGATGGTGCCACAAATGGCTGCCTTGGTGTGGAGCTTGAGCGCTGAGAGACGCAAGCTAGGGAAGCAAGCCAGAGCGCTGGTCAAGCTCCAACAACACGACTTTCGAACAGAGCTGCAGAATATTCCTATTGCAAATCTCCGCTATCTTCCTAACAAAAAGGATGAACAACTTCTCACCCATACAAACAAGGACTTTTCAAACTCTGCTGCCTTGGCTGAGTGAAGCCATTACAGACTGCATTACATCTACCGGGTGACCAGCTGTTCAAAGCGTATCGCATAACAGATTTATTGGGGAAAACTAGAGGTGGTGGAACATGCTTTTACATCAGTGAAAGTTGGTGTACAGATGTAACAACATCAAAGAAGATGTGCTGTCCTAATTTGGAAATACTCTTTATTATCTGTAAGCCTTTCTACTTGCTGCATGATTTTTCGTCATTTATTCTGGTGAGTTTTTATATTCCCCCACAAGCGGGTGTTAGTGTAGCACTGCAACAGCTGGCTGATCAGATCACAGACATGGAATTATTATTTTTTGCGATTTTAACAGAGCAAATCTCACCTGTGAACTGCCAAAATACAGACAGCACTTTACATGCCCCACCAGAGACAGAAATGTACTGGATCACTTCTACACAATATTAAAGGATGCATATCTCTCTGTCCCTACAGCAGCTTTGGGACACTCTGATCACTCTCTGGTTAATCTTCTTCTGACCTACAGGAAGAAACTTAAATCAGCTAAGCCTGCAGTAAGGACCAATGAAGCAGAGATGGAACTACAAACCTGCTTTGACTGCACTAACTGGAGTGTTTTTGAAGCTGCAGACACCAATCTGGACGAGCTCACAGATACTGTGACATCATATAATAGTGTCTGTGAGGATATGTTCATTCCTAATAGGACTTATTTAACCCTCCTATTATCTTTGGGGTCAATTTGACCCCATTCAATGTTTAACGTCTGTAAATACATGATTTTTTATTTTATTTTTTTGCTTCAGATTGAATGACTTTTCCTTATTTAATAGGGACAACTCTGTAAACATAAAATTAACCTGCTGATATTTTTTCAATGTCCTGTACACATTTTGTAGCATCGGTGTTCCTTGGGGTCAATTTGACCCCAGGCTCTTTTAGCTGTATAAAACAGAAGAAATATTAAAATTTAACAAACATTTGTTTTGGTTGTTTTATTGAGGTCACTATAACATGTTATAATTTTATAATGCTCATTATAATTTTACATATTCAATATTATATTAAAAAAAAACTTCCCTCTGTTTTAGGGCTCTAACCTAACATAACCCTATCTGTAGTATTACGAGAACCACTAGTAGTTCTCATGGTTTACCAAACAAATGGGAGGAGCAAACATTATAAAAGCATGAACAGAAGCCTTCTAAACCCTTTCTCTTTGTGCTCTGTGTGCTCTCTATGTTCTCCATCTCTCTCATTTGAAAATGACATCTAAGCAAAGATTTTCTGTCAATGAGATTTTGTCACAGTTTTTTGACATTGAAAGTGACATAGAGGAGAATGTGTCTGAGACCGATGATAATATTGAGGAGGACCCTGATTATGAGGCATCCTCCTCAGATGAGAATGAGACTCCTAATGTTGACCCTCCTGTTGTCTCTCAACCACACACAAACCCATTACCTTCCAAAAATGGAAAGTTATCATGGTCCCGCTCACCACCTGAACGACAGGGTAGACTTAGTGCTGCTAATGTCATCAATATGGTTCCAGGGCCCACTAGATATGCTGTCAGCCATGTCCAAGATATAAAATCAGCATTTGATCTTTTCATCACACCATCAATTGAAAAGGATGTACTTGAAATGACAAACTTAGAGGGTAGGCATGTGTATGGGGACAGTTGGAAAGACTTCGATGTGACTGACTTGCAAGCCTACATTGGGTTGCTCATTTTGGCAGGAGTCTACAAGTCAAAAGGAGAAGCAACAGCAAGCCTTTGGAATGCTGACACTGGAAGGGCAATATTTCCAGCCACCATGTCTCTAAAGACATTCCATGTTTTCTCCAGTGTCATACGCTTTGATGACAAAGAAACAAGACAGGGCAGACGAGAGCGTGACAAACTCGTAGCAATACGGGATGTATGGGACAAGTGGGTCCAGCGATTACCCTTTCTTTACAATCCAGGCCCCCACATCACTGTGGATGAATGTCTGGTTCCATTTCGTGGGTGCTGTCCTTTCAGACAATACATACCAAGCAAACCAGCCAAATATGGCATAAAAATATGGACCGCATGTAATGCACAGTCCAGCTATGCCTGGAATATGCAGGTGTACACAGGTAAATCTCCTGGAGAAGCACCTGAAAAAAATCAGGGCATGAGGGTGGTACTAGACATGGCTGAGGGACTGAATGGCCACAACATTACATGTGAAAATGTTTTCACATCGTACGCCCTGGGTGAAGAACTGCTAAAAAGGAAGGTTACCATGTTGGGGACAGTGAGAAAAAATAAGCCAGAACTTCCCTCTGAGCTTCTTGCGATGAAGAACAGGAAGGTAACATCTTCAATGTTTGCCTTCACTGAAAAAGCCACTGTCGTCTCCTATTGCCCCAAGAAAGGGAAAAATGTCCTTCTAATGAGCACTATGCACAAATATGCTGTTCTGAGCACCAGAGAAGACCAAAAACCACAAATGGTGCTGGATTACAATGAGACAAAGGGAGGGGTTGATAATTTAGACAAGGTTACAGCCACCTACAGCTCCCGACGCATGACTGCCCGTTGGCCCCTTGTCATTTTCTTCAACATCATTGATGTGTACAATGCCTTTGTGTTATGGAGTGAAATAAACAAGGACAGGTCTGTGGATGATGCAGTCAACATGGGATTACAATATATCCTGCAACGTCTGTCCAGATGACCGGAGTGGTGGTGGTGTAGTGGTCTAAAGCACATTACTGGTAATCTGGTAATCAGAAGGTCGCTGGTTCAATCCCCACAGCCACCACCATTGTGTCCTTGAGCAAGGCACTTAACTCCAGGTTGCTCCGAGGCGATTGTCCCTGTAATAAGGGCTCTGTAAGTCGCTTTGGATAAAAGGCTCTGCCAAATGCATAAATGTAAATGTATTATTGTGCATGGAACGTTCAGAGATTCAGCTTCCCCCTCGTGAACTGAATAGGCGCCGAAGCACGCTTCAGGCTTACGAGAAGGATCAGCTGGAACTGGGGAGAGAACGAGCAATAGGGACGGACCCGTCTCTCGCTCCTCAGCCAGATCTATTCCTAACAGAGGAAAGTACAAAGTTTCTGACAGGCTCATGAAGCGCACACACACACACAGAATGTTCTGAAGACAAATTATCTGACGATGCAGCTGTGACGCATCTATTTATATCCCTGCTACAGGTGCATCCAATGATATCACCAGCAGAGGCTATAAATTCTGGTCAATTTCATTGATGTGTTGCACACATGTTCACAGCTGGTCACACATAAAGTTGTGCACCCAAAGTGCTAAATCAGCGCAGCATCAAAGTTTAGCTTTTTGACAGGGAACATGCCACAGTTGCAGTGTCTTGGGACATTAGACTCATGGCCAGAAACACATGCTGCAGTTGCCACATTTGAACAGCACATTGCATTGCTTAGTATTTGCATTTATGCATTTGGCAGACGCTGTTGTCCAAAGCGACTTACAGTGCATTTTTTATTACAGGGACAATCCCCCCAGAGCAACCTGGAGTTAAGTGCCTTGCTCAAGGACACAATGGTGGTGGCTGTGGGGATCAAACCAGCGACCTTCTGATTGCCAGTTTAGTACTTTAGCCCACTACGCCACCACCACTCTTAGTAGAAGCTGTGGAATAGATTACCACTGTCTGTTAGGTCCTCCACTTCTATTAATATGTTTAAATCCCACCTCAATGTGCGTGCGTGTGTGTTTGCGTGTGTGTGTGTGTGTGTATGTTGATAACATTGTGTTCCTTTGTTTGATCTTAATGTACAACACTTATGTCTATACTGTATTTTTAAAGTGCTTTATAAATGAACTTAAATAATGTGAAAATAAATTAAAAATAAACAATAAAATAAAACTTTTTTGAAAAACCATGTCTAACACAAATGATAACTTCTCCAAAAGATAACTATATATGATGATGTCAAAAGCATCACAACAACTCAACAATCAACATAATTAACATCCCATTAAATAATTTGCAAAAATCTCAAACATGGACCTTAGCAATGAAGACCAATGACACATATAATAAGCCATGCAATAGTATGAAATTATTAGGTTAGCACAGTTGAATGGCCTAGCACTACCAGCACATATCTGGGAAATAAACATGTTCTGTAAATGTCATGAAGTGCTGTACTAGATGAAAAGGGATTTCAGGAATTGAAAATGTAAATATTTTTTACATTACAGGCCTGATTAGGGGCTGGGTGTGTAGCATTACGACTGGGCCCCCGACCTCCGCCCTGCCACACCATACTGATATGAATATATGATGAAGAGGGAATTAAGATCATTGATAGCCCTAATCATTGAAAACCTAAACCCCAACTGCAACCAACTAGAAGTATTTGACAACTGTTCCCCCAAGAGAACAAAAAACATTGGACTTGCATGTCTTGCTGTTGAAATAGATGATTGTGAACATCTAGGTGAGTAAACCAGTGATGTATAATCCAAATATGAAGTGATTGTTTTCTTGAAAATCAAAGCAGCAAAGCAGTGAGTGAAACCAATGTGCATAACAAATGATGAATGACAACTCCGGATATTTTAAAGCAGATGATGAATTATGATTGGATATGATGACACAATTACTGCTGTGCTCCCATTTCCAGCACCTGTATGATCAGCACTGGTGCCCCCAGGAATGTGTGCTTTCCCCACTACTCTTCTCCCTGTACACCAATGACTGCACTGCCAAGGACCCCACTGTCAAGCTCCTGAAATTTGCAGTTGATATTACTGTCATCGGCCTCATCCAAGATGCCGATGAGTCTGCATACAAATGGGAGGTTGAACAGCTGGCTGTCTGGTGCAGCCAAAACAACCAGGAGCTGAACACACTCAAAACAGTGGAGATGATTGTGGACTTCAGGAGAAACATCCCAGCATTCTGATCAGCACTGTGGCAACAGTGAAGTCATTCTGGTTCCTGGGCTCTACCATCTCACAGAACCTAAAGTGGGAGACCCACATTTACTTCATTGTGAGAAAGGCTCAGCAGAGGTTGTATTTCCTTCGAAGTTGAGGATGTTCAACCTGCCACAGGTGCTGCTAATCCAGATCTACCCAGCAGTTATTGAGTCTGTCCTCTGCACTCTAATAACTGTCTGGTTTGGTTCAGCTACCAAATCGGATATTAGAAGACTACAAAGGACAGTTCGGACTGCTGAGCGGATTATTGGTTCTCCCTTTCCCACCCTCCAAGAACTGTACACATCCAGAGCGAGTAAAAGGGCTGGAAAAATCACCCTGGACCCCACTCAACCAGCTCACTAACTCTTTGAACTGCTACAGATTATTGAGTACCTGAACAGCCAGGCACAAGAACAGTTTTTCCCTCAGGCTACCCATCTTATGAACAGTTAAATTGAGCAATAGTTACGTGCAATAACAAGCTTAGTCAATTATTTATATTTGACATACCCTACCTCTTCTGCACATTACATTCCCTGTATTCCCTGTAATCTGTATATAACAAATTGTATTTGCATATATGTATATTTTTGTGTCTTATTGTGTATTTTTATATAAACTTTATATTCTATTCAATTATTTTGATTCTTTACTCTATTTATTTATTTATTATTATTATTATTATTATTATTATTATTATTTCGGTTTTGTTGTTTTATTGTTTGTGCACTGGAAGCTTCTGTCACCAAGACAAATTCCTTGTGTGTGTAAGCATACTTGGCAATAAAGCTCATTCTGATTAAAATCTCTGTTGCTCTGAGATTTTATTTGCAAACCAAAATGTAGTAAAGTGCCAGTCAAAAGTATGGAAACAGCTACTCATTTATTATTATTATTATTATAACAATAATTATTAAAATACAGGTTAAGCCATCAAAATAGTAAAGCCATCAAAACTATGAAATAACAAAAATAGATTTATGGGAATTATCTTGTTACCAAATATTTTAAATCACCATTAATTTTATTTTAGATTCTTCAAAGATCTGCACATTCTTAGCATTCTCTCAACTAACTTCATGAGGTGGCACCTGGGATGCTTTTTGAACAGACTTTATTCATTTATGCTGGACTCATGTTGACTGCTATTCCTTCACACTCAAAATCATCCATTAAAAATGTCATGATAAGAATTCATGCATTCACCATTTGAATTTGTTTGCAAATTACTATTTGCATTTGTATATGTACTGCAAATTAGCGTAAACCTTTCTGTCTCATGTCTTCATTCTAGGTATTAATAATGAGAAATATATTGTATATTCAGTCAGGAGTGTCAAAACCTTTGACTGGAATAAAACATAAACATTATACATATTTTTAAAGCTACTCTGCCCTGTTTGTTAAAAAAAAAAGTCTTAAAATTGTGCAGGTATACTTATGCCATGAGTAAGTACACTGTAAAATCAAATTAGTTGACCTCACATAGATTTGTTAAGGCAATCGGTTACACACACTTATTTGTCTCAAGTAAAGTGAACTTAATTGTTTAAGTACAGATAAGTAGTTACAAGTAAACTTAGCTCATCTGTTATTAAACTGTCAATAACTGTTTTTATTTAATTATTTTAATTGAGTAAATGCACGTCTCACAGTATTAGATAAATTATGACTGGAATCTAGGTTAGCAAAATACCACATAGGATTCCCCTTCGTATTTCTTAAAAAACATAAAACTGCACTTTTGAAAGAGTACATTTGAGTAGAGAAGAATTACTCAAACTTAACAGGCTTCAGCTTACCAAAGGTAACGCTAATCACCCTAATGGGCATGATTTAAATCACAACTAACCACCAGCTGCAATAAAACAATTTTTTAATAACATTTATTTTATTTCTACCTAATTTCCCTTGTTTTGACAAAACATATATAATTTATTCAAATGCAAGCACTTATGGGTATTCCACACAGCTGCAAGTTAGTAGTACTTGAAACCATAGTTTAAAGAATGTATATATTTTAGTTTATTCCAAAATATGAAATTTCAAGAACTGTTTAATTAGGACCACTTGACTGTTTTTAATTATTGACAGCTTTACGATTTAGAGAGTAATAGTAACTTAATTAAAACAAGAAGAAATAAGCTTATGTTGAGTTAACTATTTTATTTGTTTTTATTTTAATATTTGATATAACTATTAGTATTTACAGTGTATCGGAGATACAGTATAAGCTTAAAAATGTTAATAATTAAATGAAAACACTGGTTCAGATCTGCAGTATCGACAGATTCAAATTCAGCCAATTGGAAGTGTTATGTGTGCAAATTTGTAGCTCTCTGCAGAAGCTACATCATCAAAAGTGTTGGGGAGTAACAGAATGCACGTAACGGAAATATGTATTTAAAATCCAAAATATAAGTAACTGTATTCCACTACAGTTACAATTTAAATCATTGGTAATTAGAGTACAGTTAAATTAAAAAAGTACTTTGCATTTGATTGTCATTTGTTTAATTTAATATTTAGTCCTTTCAGATGGAAAACATTTATACATATAAATGAGGCGATCCAAAGTGCATTTGAACAGCGGTGAAACAGACAGAGAAGTACGTTTGAAGTAAGTTTGGAGCACAAGAAATAGAAATAAACCTTGTGAAAATTGTTAGCTTTACGCTAAGCTAAAATACTATTCCTAGCCATTTTACATGCACATGTTACCAGACATAATTTTTTTATCAAGAAAATTAATGTTGAATCATACTTTCTTTTTTCTAATAAGATATTTGATATTAGGGCAAAAATCGTATTCTTGATAATAATCTTTGTATTGTTTTCCTGTAAAAATAACAACAAAAAACCTTAAAAAAAGATCAATTTGATTTATCTTGTTTTAGAAACAACACTGCATAAGATATATAGATTTTTCAGAGAATGTTTTTTTAACATGTGTTAAAATTTTTTTAACATGTTTTACTGTACTGGCAGAGCTTCTAGTCAAAAAAATCTACCAGTACTGATGTATATACACAAAGGCAGCTTGACTTGCATCACAAAAAAAGAGATTACACTGTCATCTCTGTATGTCCATTTGGCCATATGTCTCGTCATATCCTATAAAGAGCTAAAGAAAAAAAAACAGACTCTTGGGAGGAGCACCGGGAGGCTCTGGATCCAGCTGAGATCAAGGCAATCAATTGCTTAGAAGTTAAGGAGATTTAAACAATGCAAGATAAAGAAAAAGTGTTCAGGGTGTATAAATAATTATTTTTTGGGAGGTTGTGGAGAATCCTGGTTCTGTAAAATGAAGAGTATACCTGTAGGTGCACTTAAAAGATGCAAAGATTCAAAGACTATTTATAAACTGCATAGTAATGTGTCCCTTGGTGTTGTATTGGTATAGTGTTAATGCTGTGATTACTGTAAAAATTGTAGCCAGGGACATGATGATAGTTTCAATATACTAAACCAGCGGAGCTTTATGCATGAATTTAATTAGTCCTTCTAATTAAATGCAAGCAAAATGGTCCACACATCCCCATTCATATGCAAGCATCATGTACTAACAACCATGTTATGAGGAAGAAAAAATGTGTTTATGTGTTTATCCCGAGTCATTAAATCTGGCTGAAAATATCTTAAAATTTTTTGCAATCTTGCAGTGTTTTGCGCCATTTTTCTAAGGGAATTTACTGTATACATATAGCCACAATTCATATATAGCCTAGAACCATTTATTACTCTGACACATCCACATAATCCACATAGACACAAGACCATACATAAAATGTGCCTCTCCATATATCATTTCCCACCTCTATGCAGATTGAAATTACATGCTGCCACTTATATTAGTCACACATGAAGTGGAGATTCACTTTATATTAAACTACATTTTTAAGGGTGAGAGGAAAATATTACAGTTTGGGTTTTCTGTGCCCAATCAGCTGAACTGCGATATAAACTGGCTGAAGCTGCCACTCCCAGTCTGGCCTCAACTCAGTGATTCGGCCTGTCAACCCCACTGCAGGAAGAACCAAACACACAGTGACATTTCCACTGCCAACACCCTCAGCACTTTTCCTCAGAAGCTCCACATCCAACAGATCTCAGTCCAAACTGTGGGTGGCATTCAGCATATTTGGCACACTGCCAGAACTGTCTTAAAGTACATCATTCATACTTGAATGTCAAAAAAATATTAATGTAACACTTCATTTGACTTAGTGGAGATGTAATTTGCCTTGAAGTGACAGTATGAGATGTATTTATGGCTGACAGTTTTGTTTAACTTTAGTCAAAAGTTGCAGAAAATCTTACATACCAACACATTTATTTCAGGGATGTAACTTGAGCTTGGGAAAGCATCAAAGGTTTTTAATACACATTATAAAACTAGTTCAGTAGTCAGGGCACTGACCAGGGAGTCGGCCATTTCTAGGGGTGTACCATTCTCAAAATCGTTCTGAAACAATTTTTCCCTAAATATTCCCAGAATTCACCATAAAATCCAGACAGCATTGTTGCTCTCTATGTTTCCTTGGAAACGTCGTCATGCCTTCTGAAGTCTTTCAAGACATTAGAAGCAGAGAACATGTGTAAAATTATTAAGTCAAAGCCTTATTTTCTCTTTAAAACAGATGTTATTTTTATTATTATGTTTTGCTGTGCAAAAATACACCTGGACCAGATCTGCTCAAATTTGTAAGAGAAAATAGAAAATAAAAGGAAAGCAAGAGCAAGAAGAGGGTACGGCTTTAACGTTATAACTAGTTTTTTGCTTACCTTTTGTATGATCATATGTGTGCTTCCAATATACATCATGCCACATGAAACTATTGTGTAATAAGATCTATAACATTAATTTCAACTTGCAATTGAATGAACACTGTGATACATGGGATAGATGGTATGTACCAGGGGCAATTCCAGGATTTCAATCCCCGAATGTCACCTATAAGATGCACACATTTAATGTATTCCACTCAGTGGGGGGATTGCCTGCCCCTGTAGGAAAGCTCCGCAAAAAATACTTGAGGGGTGACATGTTGTTCTGGGTACACGCTCGAATACGTTGTTGTCAGCATTCTTGGAGCGGTTCACGTTAGAAGCCCCTGGGGTCGGGACAGCTATCGGGTTCAGATTTGTAATTTATGAAAAAAAAAATGTCGCTGTTTCGTGCACGCGCTCTCACTCACAGATAGGGGCTGTTCACACCGAACGTGTTTTTGCCTGCATCTCCTCTGTTTTGCCATTATTTTCCTGTGTAAACACGTGCTGGATGAATGTCCATACCTGTTGCTCCGCGTCTCGCTGTTTCTTCAGTGTCTCACGGAGGACTGGCACATTTTTAGACACTGTGTCAACATAAGTTAATAAGAACTTCAGGTTCCAAAAATGCATGCTGAGACACCTGCGTTTTGTATCAGTCATTGAACTGTGTCTAGATAGGTTTTTTTTTAGCACAGGTGTCACAAATATTTAGCGTTCTGAACAAGTTCAGGTTACAAAGAGGGGACTGTTACAATTATTCCAGATTGTTCTGATAAAAAACAAACAAATGTCAGCACTTGATAAAGGTCAATGTTTTTTTTTTCCTTCTGGTCTAGTGTGCTGAGGGGCCACCCTGCTTTGTATGTTTATTGTTCATTACGAATGTTGCCTACAATGCTTACATAAAATACAGCCTCAGCATCAGAATATAATCTCCAGGTGAAAGTAAAGAAAATAAGACAGGAATATATTACTATTGTATACAACAAATCCTCAAAGTAATAAAAATACTTTATCATATAATAATGGCAAACTGGACAACAATAAATAATTGTTGGGTTATAAAATCAATAAATAACAACTGAATTCCAAAATGTTACTGGGTGAAGTAGTAGGTTTTGCACACCCTTTTCAAAAAAATTGTTTTGTATTAATTTATGTAGGTAAATATCACTTTTTTTTTTATTACTGTAATGTGGAACAACTGGAAAACATGCATTAATTATCTTTAACTAGATTTTTATTTCATGAAACATTTTGAATGTACTTGGCTACAATGGTTGATAGGATGAATTTGAAATTATGATTTATATTATAATATAATATAATATTGAAAATATATTTTATGTAATTTTTTAAGCACATTTTCAAAACGGGGCCCCAGATTGGTTGATTGCTTGGGGCCTGAGAAATCGTAAACTTGCCCCTTGGCATAGATAGAGTTCTGCTTTTTTTGTTTACATCATTCAAGATATCCAGCTTATATTCACTCAAATAACACAAATATTGAAATTTTCTATAATAAACACATATATAAAGTTTATTATTATTATTATTGAAACAGCTTAACCTTTTAAGTTTTTTATTTTTATTTTTCAAGATTTCTTGTTTCAGTGGCATGCTCAAAATTGAAGGACTATAACTCTACAAAAGAATTTACTATGATATATTATGAGAAATTATGAGACTCACAGCCTAAGAAACTGCAGAAAAACCACACACACAAACACACACAGAAACGAATAAAAAATAATAACTTGACCCTAAAATTTAAATTTTTCTGATTTTTCTGATTTGATATCTCAGGGTGTAAATAAGGTAGCTCCAAAAAATGCTTGTTTTAATCCCAATCATGTCATCTGTAACTTACTAAAAAAATTTATTGATATAAGAGAGCAATTAAAAGTTATAGCATTACAAAAATGATTTATCCTAGTGTCCAAAAACATCTCCAAGTGTCCAAAAGCCTCTCCTTACAAATAAAACATAATAAGTGTACATAAGAACTAATTACACATTAAAATACAATGATGACTAAAGGTATTCTCTCTTTCCAAAGCATGCAGGCACAAGTAACGAGATCTCATTCAGGTCCATTCTGTGTCATTTGAGCCATCATTGAGTCTGTGTATGTACTTGGCACCATCTCTTGGTGGTCATATGTAATCAAAGTGAATGATCCTCTCTGCCCATATATGAATGACTTCCACCATTGTTTGCAGCAATCTGAATCCTAATACGATTGGTTTACCGTTCCATGATGCTGGACAATATACTACATCATTTCCGATTAAGTCATCTGATCCAGGAAAGCTAACATGTTTTGTGTGTGCACCTTGTCCTTTGTGTGGATTATCTAATGATCTATTCAACTGAGTATGTTGCTCATTTAAACAGGAATTGTAATCTTATGTGAAATTGTATGTTCTGTTTTTTTTTTTGTGAAGTTACAAGCAAATACGCAGCTTATAGGCAACACCTGTTTACATGTAACATTTATGTCAAAGATAGAACTTCACTATTACACACTATATTTTGTTAGTGAGTAAAACAGTTCAGTTTTGGTCTAAATGCCTACATGCATTGTAAAGCAGAACTTCTAAGCTTTAAAACAATACATATTTTGTGTTGGTCAAGACTGTTGTTATTATTATTTTGATAGTTTGTTTTTTTTCGCCGGCGGGTCAATCCGAGCAACCCAAGGGGGTTGGGTTGTTATTTTATGCTAAACTGTATTTGTAGTATTTCTTGTGGTACACTTATTTATTAACTCTTAAAACAAAATAGATACAAATCGTGTATTTCAAAGATTGAGTGTAAAGTTGGCTACTCACCAGCCAAATAAGTCTTTAAACGGAGGTGTGACTGAAGTCCAGAGTAAAAAATATATCTACTGCATGACTGAATATCTGTAATACCTTCTGCAAAACCTGCAGTTAACCTTATAGCTCTCTGACAAAGAATGGCCCACCAAATATGGTCTAAAATCTCTGTCAAAGGCATTTGAAAAAAACATAAACACCAGAGGAATCCGTGATCTTGTGAACAGCTGTGACATTGGTTAAGAGGCATTTGAATTTCTGACAAAATGAGAGGGGGTGACATAGAGGAAAGCAATTATGTTCATATTTTATTAAAGCCTTCTGTCTAAATGGGTCAGTACTGTTTGGTGAGTATCTGTGTTGCACACATTTCTATACTAATCAACTTCTCTCACATGCTCACCAACCGTGACGATATTATAATGTCTGAAATGTTTCCCATTTAAGTGTGACCTTATTTTAAAACTGTATTTGTGTCCATGAGCCCCAATTATTCCATCAGCCCTCGTGCCTCGTACCTGATCATGGATGCTCATTCTTTATTTATTCCAACCAGCAATTCAAAACTTTACTCAGATGCGAACTAATCCAGATGGAAACTGCAGATTTTTTTTTCTCTGTAAAATGTGCAGTATGGAATGGATTTCAACATGGGGAACAATGAATTTGAGCATGCTGAAAACATAACAACTTCTGTTTGTATAAAAGAATGAGTGATCTACTTCAACTAAAAATGTCAATTAAAAATCATGCCACAGGATTAAGACAGGCCTTTGCATCAGACCAAGTGTCATAACTCAACGTGGCACAGATGACCTTCCTGTGGAGCAAAAAATGTGTTCGTGTGTGTGTGTGTGTGTGTGTGTGTGCGTGCGTGCATGCATGTAGGCTCTTGAATTCTTACTCTATTACATGTGAATGTTGCATGACAAAAGGTCATTCAGAGGATGAGGACATATATCACTACGTTTGTTACATGTCATCTCTAGCTCCTGTCCAAACAGAACATTTTGAGGCAAATTGAAAAAAGAAAGAAAAAAATATATATGTGTATATATATATCTTAATTATGAAAGAATATCCTTACATCTGATAACTGCACATTGTGATGCAGGAAAATACAGTGACTCTGATTGTGGCATTGAGGAAAGAAATTTAGTTAGTTTTGACCGCACCTTAAATAATCCTCTTATTTGTGTTCAACCAATGAGGGAAGAATGATGTCAGAGATTATCTGCTTTCCCTATAAACTGGCATTAAACCCAAGGCAGATTACTGCAATCTTTGTCAACGCATAAACTGAAGTTGTTATGGCATGATGCAAGACTGCCCCCTTGTGGGTACCTTTTATGGCATCAGAATCATTGTTGCTATATCTTTGCACTTGGACAAATGGACATAGCGGAAATAAAACAGGACTAATTTGATCTGCATTTAAATCAGCTCATTGAGCTTCATTTCACATCCGAGATCTTTAAGAATCAGAGTATTTTCGAGTGGAGCCATTAGGTTTAATCACTGACTCAGAGGAGTCATTTGCAATTTAGAGAAGTTTGTCAGATGTAGCAGACATTCTATTCTTTAAGCACTACTTATATGTTTGTTAGAGGAGCTCATTGTTCATCTTCCCACGTTTTGTATGCAACCACCCCTGCTCCATCCACCAACCTGCTTGTCAAAGTGTTTCCGTTTACATAAACCTGTCTCTGAAGCTTAATCCAGCAAAAGTTATTTTCTCCCCCACAGGATAAAGATTTTAATTGCAGAGAAAGAAGAGCATGATTTTAAACAGCAATATAGATTATAATAAATAGACAGCTTTTGATAAGTGCAGCTCTCGCTTGGTCTCCCACTGAAGCTAAGCAGGGTTAAGTCTGGCTAGTGCCAGAATGGGAGACTTCCTGGGGAAAAACTAAGGGGGCCTTATATACTAATGTCCCAGTATACTATATATAGTGATAGGGACACCACTTGTAAAAAGGCACAATCTCTCAAAAAGATACCTGACCAGATTTGCCAGGTCCTTATGGCAGGTCCTTAGAAAACCCAGCAGGCCAAGACATTTACCAATTTCATGCTAATTTTTATTTGGATAATATTTGCATTGTTGGATATCAGCTTATGACAATACAAAATGAGACTGAGAAAGACTAGATACAAAATAAAGTGAAAGCAAAAAGATAAAGTGAATCTACAGCAATTTGCTGAACTGTAACAGCACACTCAAGCCAAGTATACATAGAGTAAACATTTGGCCTTCACAAAAACAGACTGAAGCAATCAGCAGGTAATAGGAATGCTAATCTCTTACCAGATCAATGCAGATCAGTGTTGCCAGTTTTAGAGTCTCAATATTTGGAATAGGGCCTGCAATAAAAGCACTTGTCCATTGAAAATGGCACGTGAAATTTTTGATAATCTCTTTGTCCATAAATCCTTTGTGTGGGTGATTCAACTCTCTTAAGACAAGACTGATTATAAACTGAAGTAGAAACCAACATTGCACAAGATTAACATATGATTTATTATTGAATAATGCATTCAATCTCAAAATGCCAACGCTTCCAAGACTATCCGCAGCAATTTCCTGTCATTTTGATCCTTGAAAGTGGACTAAAAAGTGCATTCCTTGATTTGAAAAGCGTTCTTTTTGAATGTTTGAGCAGATTCACATATTGAGATGGTGTAACTGGCTAATGATAACAACAGGGAAAAAATAATGTATGAAAAATTTAAATACCTTGCACACAAACTGTTAACATCACTGTGGTACATTGTTACTTTGACAAGAGATAGCTAACTTCTGCTAGATCAGTTTTACTTTGACAAGAGATAGCTAACTTCTGCTAAGGACCAGGGATGGAGAGAGTACTGAAAAATCATCCTCAAGCAGAAGTACTGTTACTTCCCAAAAAATGCAGTGTGAGTAGAGTAAAAGTACCTGTCCTAAAAACTACTCAAAAGAGTAGCTCATTTAAAAGTACTCATGAGAAGTGTGTATTGATTACCAAGTTGGAAATCTTATGTCCTGTTATAATGAACACTGTATGCCAACTTTTAAAATACATCGCTTATCTATGATAAACACTACCTGAATCTGATTCCCCAAAAAAGTAAAGGAAGACATGATAACAGAAATGAAAAGATTAATAAGCTATTTTCAATACACTGATCACCATTTTAAATCATAATGTATGAAACAAATACATTAAAATCAGTTTATATGTAGGGTCTAAATTTCCCTTAATGCCGACAGAGCATTATTTTTTTGCATAAAAATGCACTTGGCACATCATGTCCTGCAAAATAGAGGTAGAGCAGGCATGGGAAAAGTTGTTGGGGACAGGGGCTACATCACAATTAAAAAGGAATAATTCACCCAAAAATGTAAATTCGCTCATCATTTACACACCCTCATGCCATCCTAGTGGTGGGCGATCTGACAATTGTATATCGTGATCGAACTTGAAGATGTCCATGATCTACTTTTCAAGCAAATCATAGAGATTGTGATCTTTTATGTTCTCATAATAATATTAAAACTAAAACAATGACTGCCTAATAGATGGCTGTGCTGATTGACCAAATTATACCACATGTCTCTGTCATGTGCCTTTCATGCGTGGTGACGTATTAGAAAAAAATTCAACATGAACCAGCATAGCTGATATGGAGCTGGTGCTGAAAAAAGACTCATCAGTTGTGTGGCAGTGGTTTGGCTATGCACAGTGAGACATTTCTCAGAGAAAAGTTAACTCTGAACTTTGTCGGGTAACGTCAGTTCAGGAGGTAATACAACAAATCTTTTCAACCACCTGAAAAGGAAGCATCCGAAGGAACATGCCGAGAGTGTTTCACTCGGGTCGCTACAACCCCACTCATCTGTATCTCACGAGGTCCCGAAACATAAACAGTTATCATTGAACAACACATTAGAGCAGTCGAAATAATACGACAAAAGCAGCAAATGATGGAAAGAGGTGACAGAGGCGGTCACATTCTACATTGCTAAGGATATGGAGCCATTAAAATCTGTGGATTTATTTTATATGATATTATATAGTAGCTAGAATTTGAAAAGTGCACACCTTTGTGCATTCGTGTCGCCTGGTCATTTTTCCGGGGCTTCAGCCTCGAATGTTTTGACTGTAGCCCCGAATGTAATGTATGAATATGCAATAATTTTCATGACGCAGCCTGTCACGCAGGTCTTCGAGGAACGTAGGCTACTCGCAATAATATTGAAACTATTAAAGTTCACGTGGTGTGACATCCTCTCCCTCCGCCTCCCGCTACTAGAGGGAAGCAGCTTGTTTCACTCTTGAGGAAAAATTAAACGTCAAGAAAAAAAGCAACACAGCCTTTTGGACTTTATTGAAAAGAAGAGTAATGGTGAGGATTTACTAGTGTTACCTACATGTTTAGCTTAATGTTTTTAAACTTGTGGGATGGTCAAGGACATCCAAATGTAGGGTGACCATATGTCCTCTTTATACCAGACTGTAACAGGCAAGGAGGAGGTGAGAACCGGCTGGACAATATAAATAAGGTTTTAATAATAAACTTAAAACAAAGGACACAAACACATGACGACGGACATCAGCCTTTACCCCTCTCGGAGGCTTGATTAGCCTGATACGGGACCGGGTGTGTATCATCACGACCCGGCCCCACCCTCCGCCCTGCCACACAGACGGACCTTAAAAAAGCGTCCGGCTGGGATTTCTAAATTTGCGAAAATGTCCTTGATTCTTTAGAGGCTTTAGTTGCATTATGATGTGCATCTGGTCTAATACTTCATTGTGTGTGCGCGCATGCATATTTGCATTGCTTTAACCCCTCTTTGTAAGTTCCGGCTTCTCGCAAACCAATTGATCGATTATAAGAGGCTTGCAGCAACTATTGTCAATCTCTCCGCGAAGCGCTGTTGTGTTCGGCATGAAACAGTTGCTTGACAGTAGCTGCAAATGACAGCTGAGTGAAAACAATGCCCAAACGAAAGTTCAAATTTACAGAAGATTTACACAAATAATCCCCATGCTCTCGTCCAGGTCGAGATCTGTGGGAAGCTGAATGTACGGCACGTAAAGCTGCACTTGTGTCAGTTGCTAATAAAGGTGCAAGTTATTTAGAAGCACACATTAGCTCTGCAATGCATAAAGGGTCAGCAAAAGGTAAAAGTTCATCAGGTAAATTAACAGACAACTTTTTGTGACCAATCACATTGCTTCATTTTCAATGGCCATTCAAAATAATAGTAATAGTAAATGAAGGTACACACATGGCATAAAACATTTGATTTTAGTACATAGAAAATCAAAAGAATATTTGAAATTTGTATTAATTTATATATATATATATATATATATATATATATATATATATATATATAGAGAGAGAGAGAGAGAGAGAGAGAGAGAGAGAGAGAAATCTTTCATTTTCATTGTTGATGGGTTTTCAAGCGAGGGGATAACCAAACTAGATCGTGCAACCTTAAAGCCCAGGGCCCCCGCAGGCAGTCAGGGGCTCCTGGTAGACAAGGGCCCCTGGGCACTGGCCCCATTGGCCCGGTTGGTAATCCATCCCTGGCTGAAAGCTTCATTACATTAATGTTTGATAAAGATATACAAGAACTGGGGACAGAGAGTCTGCTGGCCTCCCAAACTCCACAGCGCACCTTTTTTCCAATGGAAATCTGTGGTCAAATATGGTACTACAATGAGCCCTAATTGAGAGATAATGGTAGGTGATAAGACATTGTATGTTTTTTTATGATGACAAATTATGTCAAAAAGTCTTGGCTTATGAAAATGTCTGTTTTAAATGTGATTTAAGATATTATTATCATTGTAAAGCATTTAGATGTTTAGTACTGTGGACGCATGTAAATGGCATGTAGAAAGATCTGTTTCTCTCCCTCTCCTCCCTGTGGTTCTTCAACAACAATAAACATGATAAAATAACTTTTGTTTTAGATTTTGATCTACAAGAAGTCAACATTCTAATATCAATCGTTCGAATCATCATTTTGTTCTAAAAGTGCCACCTTGTGGTGGAATAAAGCAAAGACACCACATATTGTGTCAGTAATGTGTAAATTTAATTTAAATTATTTAAATATTATTAAATAATAGATAACCTCAAAACAAAGGTATAGATTTAGGTAGGGATGATGGGGACATGTCTCTATCAACTTTTTGAAAATTTGAAAAAAAAAAAAAAAAAATGTAGGATTTATTTTTTTCAGTGGAATGCCCCAAAATGAAGGAATATAGCTTAAAGAATGTTTTCAAATATTTTTACTATACACTGCCTAAGATACTGCAAAATAACCACAAACACACACACACACACACACACATAAAATAAAAAAATAAAATAAAAACTTGACCCACAAATGTTATTTTTTTCTGGTTTTAAATTATATATCTCGGGGTGTAAATAAGGTAGCTCCAAAAACTGATTTTGTGTTGTTCCCAATAATGTAATCTGTAACTGAGTAAAATCTGGTTTGATATAAGAGAGCAATTAAAAGTTATAGCATTACAAAAATTATTTATCGTAGTGTCCAAAAACATCTCCAAGTGTCCAGTAGCCTCTCCTTACAAACAAAACATAACAATTGTACATAATACATAATAACTAATTACACATTAAAATACAATGTGACTAAAGGTATGCTCCCTATCTTCGAAGCATGCAGGTACAATCTCATTTAGGTCTATTCTGTGTCATTTGAGGCATCATTGAGTCTGTGTGTCACGATTCCCTGTTGTCAGCCTTGTGCTTTTCCCTCACCTTCACCACAAACTACGTTTCCCACATTTCCCGGCCCTAATCACTCCCTCATCATCCCCACCTGTCTGTCATTCCCTCGTTTAGTTCTATGTGTATATAAGCCCTGTTGTTTTGTCAGTCCTTTGTCGATCGTTGAATGTTGTTCCTGCCTGTCACCGTGTTCCAGCCTCTTCCCCTCGTGGTTATTTTATAGTGTTTTCCCATCGTGGATATTTCTTGGTTGCAGTGTTTTCCTTTGTTTTATGTCCAATAAAGAAGCTGCACTTAGATCCTCACTCTCCGGCTGCTCATTCGTTACAGAACGATCGAACCCACAATGGATCTAGCAGCATTTGTTATGGAGCTGACCCAGGCAGATCTAACCATTCGGGAGTTCACCCACTACTTCTCCCGCGTAGCTGGTTTCACCGGCTGGGATGACAAGACCCTGAAGTCAGCTTACAGAACCGGTCTACCCATACACCGATGGTGGGAGTTGCCTGAGATAGGTAACTACACCTGGCAGGAATATGTGGAGCTCATCCTGGAGACGTACGCTGCGGAGGAGCCTCCTCTCTCGATTCCGGGTTGGGCTTCTGGGTATTCCGCGCCTGCCACGGCCAACGAGCCAACGCCCACGCCTGCCACGGCTAACGAGCCAACGCCCACGCCTGCCACGGCCAACGAGCTGGAAGCCTCGTCCGTCCCAGAGCCGGCGTTGCCAGCCTCGTCCGCTCCAGAGCCAGCTTTGCCAGCCTCCTCTGCCAGGAAAAGGAGGAGAAGAGGAGGGGCTTCTGCTCACCAGTCTCCGTCCTCCATGGCCAAGTCCTCAGAGCCAGAGCCAGCGCCTGTAGCCTCGACCGTCCAAGAGCCAGAGCCAGCGCCTGTAGCCTCGACCGTCCAAGAGCCAGAGCCAGCGCCTGTAGCCTCGACCGTCCAAGAGCTAGAGCCAGCGCCTGTAGCCTCGACCGTCCAAGAGCCGGCCCTTCTTGAGCCTCCAGAGCTTTTCAGAGCTCCGCCTCCAGAGCTTTCCAGAACTCCGCCTCCAGAGCTTTCCAGAGCTCCGCCTCCAGAGCTTTCCAGAGCTCCGCCTCCAGAGCTTTCCAGAGCTCCGCCTCCAGAGCTTTCCAGAGCTCCGCCTCCAGAGCTTTCCAGAGCTCCGCCTCCAGAGCTTTCCAGAGCTCCGCCTCCAGAGCCACTCACAGCTCCGCCTCCAGAGCCACCCAGAGCTCCGCCTCCAGAGCTTTCCAGAGCTCCGCCTCCAGAGCTTTCCAGAGCTCCGCCTCCAGAGCTTTCCAGAGCTCCGCCTCCAGAGCTTTCCAGAGCTCCGCCTCCAGAGCTTTCCAGAGCTCCGCCTCCAGAGCTTTCCAGAGCTCCGCCTCCAGAGCCACTCACAGCTCCGCCTCCAGAGCCACTCACAGTTCCGCCTCCAGAGCTTTCCACAGCTCCGCCTCCAGAGCTTTCCACAGCTCCGCCTCCAGAGCTTTCCACAGCTCCGCCTCCAGAGCCACTCACAGCTCCGCCTCCAGAGCCACTCACAGCTCCGCCTCCAGAGCCACTCACAGCTCCGCCTCCAGAGCCACTCACAGCTCCGCCTCCAGAGCCACTCACAGCGCTCCGCCTCTCGAGCCACCCAGCGCTCCGCCTCTCGAGCCACCCAGCGCTCCGCCTCTCGAGCCTCCCAGAGCTCCGCCTCTCGAGCTTCCCAGAGCTCCGCCACCCAGTGCTCCGCCTCTCGAGCCACCCAGTGCTCCGCCTCTCGAGCCACCCAGTGCTCCGCCTCTCGAGCCACCCAGTGCTCCGCCTCTCGAGCCACCCAGTGCTCCGCCTCCCGAGCTTCCCAGTGCTCAGCTTCCCTGTGCTCAGATTCCCAGAGCTCCGCCTCCCGAGCCTCCCAGTGCTCCGCTTCCCAGGGCTCCGCCTCCCGAGCTTCCCAGAGCTCCGCCTTCCGAGCTTCCAAGGACTCCACCTTCTGACCCTGTCTCGTGGCCTCCTCTCAGGCCTTCTGACCCAGTCCTGTGGCCTTCTCCTTGGCCTCCTGACCCTGTCCCAGTCCTGTGGCCTTCTCCTTGGCCTCCTGACCCTGTCCTGTGGCCCTCTCCTTGGCCTCCTGACCCTGTCCTGTGGCCTCCTCCCTGGCCTTCTGACCCTGTCCTGTGGCCTCCTCCCTGGCCTTCTGACCCTGTCCTGTGGCCTCCTCTCAGGCCTTCTGACCCTGTCTCGTGGCCTCCTCTTAGGCTTTCTGACCCAGTCCTGTGGCCTTCTCCTAAACCTCCTGACCCTATCCTAGCCCTGTGGCCTTCCTCTAGGCCTCCTGACCCTGCCCTAGCCCAGTGGCCATCCCCTGACCCGGTCCATGCTCTATGGCCGCCTCCCTGGCCACCTGACCCACGGCCATTTCCCTGGCCTCCTGACCCTGTCCCTGCCCTATCTGTCTCCTTGCCACCCCCCCGTTCTGTCATAGTCTTGTCCCTCTGTGCCCCTTGTGTCCCCTTGGACTGCCTGTTTGCCCCTTGTGCCCTCTTGGACTGCCTGTTTGCCCCTTGTCTGCTCGCCCCGAGCCCCTCCCTCACCCCTTGGACAATTGTTTTTTTTGTTTTGTTTGTTCTTATTTTTTCTTTGAGAAGCGTCTGGAAGCCGCTCCTTTGAGGGGGGGTTATGTCACGATTCCCTGTTGTCAGCCTTGTGCTTTTCCCTCACCTTCACCACAAACTACGTTTCCCACATTTCCCGGCCCTAATCACTCCCTCATCATCCCCACCTGTCTGTCATTCCCTCGTTTAGTTCTATGTGTATATAAGCCCTGTTGTTTTGTCAGTCCTTTGTCGATCGTTGAATGTTGTTCCTGCCTGTCACCGTGTTCCAGCCTCTTCCCCTCGTGGTTATTTTATAGTGTTTTCCCATCGTGGATATTTCTTGGTTGCAGTGTTTTCCTTTGTTTTATGTCCAATAAAGAAGCTGCACTTAGATCCTCACTCTCCGGCTGCTCATTCGTTACACTGTGCATGTACTTGGCATATTTGAATGACTTCCACCATTGGCTGCGGCAATCTGAATACTAATGCTAATTTTAGCCAGATATTTAGCCTGTGTTGTGTGCACATTGTCCTTTGTGTGGATTATCTAATGATCTATTCAAACGATTATGTTTTGTGTGTGCACATTTTCATTTTTTTTCCCTTTTTCTCCCAATTTGGCATGTCCAATTCCCAATGTGCTTTTAAGTCCTCGTGGTCATGTAGTAATTTGCGTCAAACCCGGGTAGCGGAGGATGAATCCCAGCTGCCTTCGTGTCTGAGACAGTCAACCCGCACATCTTATCACCTGACATGTTGAGCACGTTACCACTGAAACATAGCACGTGTGGAGGCTTCGTGGCATCAACCACGGCTTCCATGCCCAAATCACCACACGCCCCACCGAGAACGAACCACTTATAGCGACCACGAGGAGGTTACCCCATGTGACTCTACCCTCCCTAGAAACTGGGCCAATTGGTTAATTAGGAGACATGGCTGGAGTCCTGGACATGTCCCTATCAACTTTCTGAAAACTGGAAACATACTAACCAACATTTGTGCAATTGTACCACACAGAAATTATTGTCCTACCTCCTCGTACTCTTAGTGCATCTGATACTTTTCTCAGATGCACCAGAGTCAATTTTAAGATGAAAAAATATATAAATTTGGAAGATTACACGGGTGGATTTCCATTGGTATTTTACAACCTATCCTTAAAATGTATAAATTTAGACAAGCATGCTTTTCATGTACATATATTTTCATGTCTAGGACAAAAATGTCCTGAGTTTTGTATGCAGCCCAATGGAGGATTCTGTTCCATAAGCATCCTCATGAGAAAGACAAATTTGAAATTCTTCTGCTGAAGAAAGTCGTACACATCTGGTATTTTTGGCTGAACTATCTCTTTAATGATGGGTGTGTTTATGTATGTATGTATGTAATAAATTATTTGTATATCTCCCCACACACTCAGTTATTTATATAAAGTATTTATGCACAAATATGTGGATTTATTTATTTGTTTGTTGATTTATTTATTTGTTTATTATTTAGCAGGTTTCTTCCTCCCTCCAGGCCCAAATGCTTTATTTTTAATTTAAAAGGTGCATTTAAAATAGATTATTTTTTTTATGTACTGTTTTATTGTTACAATGAATTACATTTTAAACATGAATTAAATACATGATTTATAAATACATAAATGTATTACTAAATATAATTACACTTTTAAACACTAATTATATAAACAAATGTAAGTATGTATATATTTCACTTCAGCATTCACTGCAATGGAACCTTTTCACATGTCTGGGTTGGGGAGCAAAAGTAGACGCACAGCAAACTTGAGTGGTGGAGAATGGAAGACCACAGCATGTCTGTTTTATAGATGCAGGGGTGTGTGTATATATATATATATATATATATATATATATATATATATATATATATACAGAATCAATATTTAACCCTCACTATACACCCCCTCCAATTATGTGGTAACATAATTATAGACACACAACAAAAATAGATAAATAAATACATAAATAAGGAAAATTATAAAAAAATAAAATAAAATAATAATAAACTACACCTCTCTCTCCACTCTCCCTCCCCGAAAGCCCTCTAAAAAAGACAGACATCTGCCCCACTTCTTCATAAACAGGTCTAAACTCCCCAGTCTTCTGGATACCCCCTCCTCAAGAGCTGCCACTCTGGCCATCTCTGAACACCACTCCTGAAATGGGGGTGCTCCAGCCAACTTCCAACTCCTTAAAATGATCTGTCTGGCAATCATAATAATAGTTAGGACCCAGTTTTTCACATGCTTATTCTCCAAATTAATGACTGCCCCATCTCCTAAGACACAGAGTCTGGGGCAAAATAACATTTGAGAGGCCAAAACCTTGCACATAAACCTCTGAATCCTCAACACATCCCCAAAAGACATGGGTTGTGTCTCCATCTACTGATTGACATTGCCAGCAGGTGGGTTTGTCTTTAAGACCATGTCTATGCAATCTAGAGGGGGTCCAAAAAACTATAAGATTTTATAATAGATAAATGTAAAATCTTAAATTGCATAAGGCGAACCCTTGCATCTCTACATGCAGATTTTATGTTTTTTAGAATCCTAGCCCACACTCCCTCCTCCAATGCCAAGTTTAGAACATTCTCCTATAATCTCTTAAGAGTAGTTGAAGCTCCATTCCACAGACTCTGAATTAGCAAGGAGCATAGGTGTCATTTACACTGGGGATGCTGGGGATATGTCCCCACCACTTTTTGAAATGGCTGATTTTGTCCCCACCACTTTTTGAAAGCATTTGGTTAAAATGTTCTGAAAAACCAAGCGAACCAAGAAATGTTAAAGATGTATTTGCACAAAAGAAAACACAATGCAGTTTAGATACAGAAAGAGACAATGTGCATTGTCCAAAAAAGTGACAAACAAAAAAAACTATTATTGATTCTAAAATAACCCATAAACATGCATGCGCTGATCAGTAACTTGAACAAATTCTTGACACAGTTTCTTCTTGTCCAAGCTATCCATTCTCTCTCTGTGAACATGACAAACAGCCACACTGTTGAGTCGGGTTTGTGACATTGAAGAGTCTTCAGCCAGGTCTTCAGCCAGGTCTTCAGGCGTCTCAAGGCACTGAAGCTTCTCTCTGCTTCAGTAGATGAGGCAGAAACAACGAGCAACAAACGCAGAAGTGCCTCAACTTGATTGAATAGACCACGGACCTCGGGAACCATGTTCCTCATGATTTCTGACACTTCTGAGCAGGTTTTGTAGGTGTAATTGGCAGTGAACATGGCCAGCTGCACCTTTAGGGACTGGAACTGCAGCTCTGGATACAGGTCAACCATGTCATCAACTTGATCAGAGAGTAGGACTTTCTCCAGCTTGACCAGGTGCTGTAGCCCTTCCTGTTCAAACTGCTTTGTCAACTGTGTTGTTACAATGTCAAGGACTTGGAAGAACTCTACACGGTAGTACTCCTGATTTGCGGATGGAACGTAGGGCTCAGCTGGGCCAGCATGTCTCCTCTGTGGCTTTCGTATGTGTGGCATCTTTATTGGTTCGATGTCCAAAGACTTGTTGACTGGCCTAGGCTATACCCATTTTTGATGCGCCGTTATTCAATATTTTTCCCGTCCTGGTCATAAGTTCCATATAAACTTCTAAAAAAAAGTGGAGCCAATTCTGTATCATAAGATAAAACCATCTGGCAAAACCATCTGTCCCTGGAGCCTTGCCTGTATTACCTCATCATGTTCCTCCAAGGTTATCTCAGAATCAAGAGAATTGTTTTGCTCGGTCGTCAGTTTAGGTCTAATGATTCCACAAAGTTTCTAATGTCTTCATCAGTAGACGAAGATGTGGAACTAAAGAGATCAAGATAGAATTCTTTTAAAATATTTAATAACATCAATGGCTGAGGTAAATATTTCACCACCAGCAGATTTCACTGAGGGAATGGTAGAAAAAGACTTTCTCTGCTTTATATATCTAGCCAAATGATTCCCTGCTTTGTCCCCTGAATCGAAATATGACTGTCATGCCCTGAACAACCAAAACTCCACTTTCTCAATACAATAGTATTGTATCTGTATTTCCCCGTCTGTCGCTCACTTCGACGTCGTGTCGAAGAAGTGACACTAGGGGTCTCTCTTGAGCGCCGAAAGATACCTCTGATCTATGAAAAAAGGCCAATGAGAGTTGGCGAACAGTATTTGCATACTCCGCCTCCGGATACGGATATAAAGGCGAGAGAAATATGCTCGTTCATTCAGTAATTTTCTTCGGAGCCGATGGTCGCGTGAATGCTGTCTGCTGTGCTACACACAACTGTTCTTGCTTCTGATCCTCTCACGCTCTGCTGCTGTTGGATTTACGGCACACTTCAGCGGCTGTTTTCTCTTCTCTGCCAGCGTGCAGTTTGCCCCTGGGCGCTTCGACAGCGCAGAGTTGAAAGAGTTCCCTTTCCAAAGAGTTATATTTCTTAAGCATAAAGAGTTTATTTCTCTAAAAGAGCAATACACAGCGGTGTTGAACGCCCTTTTCAGGGCGCGTCTTTATAAAGATGCCATTCAACCCCTGTGTAGTTCCTGGATGCGGTAGATTGCTCTTCGCTTCTGACGGCCACAGGCGCTGTCTCGTGTGTCTGGGCGCCGATCACACCGAGGCAGCGTTTGTGGATGGTTCATGTTCTCATTGCGAGAACATGACCATGGTAACGTTGCGGTCGCGGCTCGCTTTCAATAGAAAGCACGCCACTCCAGCCGCCCCCCATATCGCTCCTTCTTCCCACGGGATTGAGGGCGATGCGGTTGGCGCTGGAGGCGATTTGGGGAGAGCAGCGGGTGCGCTTCAGCCGGGCACGTCCCCGCGGACCACCCGCCCCCCGACACGCTCGTTTACCTCCGTCCAGCCTCGAGGTAACGGCGACTCGCCTCCGGGCTGGTCTGCCTATCCTCTGGATCCTGAAGCCGATGAGCTCGCCGCTCCGTCGGAGAGCGCGACATCTGACGCTGACTCCTCCCCTGGACTGCCGCCTTTGGGCCAGCAGGCCCAGGCTGAGGCGGACGCGCAGATGTCCGACATGCTTGCCCGGGCTGCCGTCGGGGTGGGGTTGGACTGGAAACCTCCACCCTCCCCACACCCATCACGGTTGGATGACTGGTTCCTGGGGTCTGGGCGCCGCTCACAGCCGCGCCCCCCCGGTCCCGTTTTTCCCGGAGGTGCATGACGAGCTGACGTCTTCATGGAGAGCGCCGCTCTCCATTCATCAAAAGCCCTGCTCGTCCGCTCTCGCTACCCTCGACGGCGGAGAGGCCCACGGGTACACGGCGATTCCCCAGGTGGATAGGGCAGTTGCGCTCCATCTTTGTCCCGGTAACCCTACCACCTGGCGCGGACGCCCTGTACCCCCTTCCAAGGCCTGTAGGACTTCATCCTCCTTGAACAACAAAGCCTACAGCGCCGCGGGACAGGGCGCCTCCGCCTTGCACGCCATGGCCATCCTGCAAGTCCACCAGGCCAAGGCGCTCAGAGATCTGCACGAGGGTAGCCCTGACCCCGATGTGCTGCAGGAACTGCTCTCAGCGACCGACCTCGCCCTCAGAGCTATGAAGGTCACCGCGCAGGCACTCAGGCAGGCGATGGCCACCCTTGTGGTCCAGGAACTTCATCTTTGGCTCAACCTGGTCGAGATGCGTGAGGCCGACAAAGTCCGCTTCCTCGACGCCCCTGTCTCCCAGCTTGGCCTCTTCGGCGACACCGTCGAGGACTTCGCCCAGCAGTTCTCCGCGGTGAGAAGACAGACGGAGGCTATTTCTCACATCCTGCCTCGCCGCAAACCTGCCGCCAAGGCCACTGCCCCGTCTGCTCGCCGAGGGCGTCCCCCTGCGGCTAAGAAACCTGCTCCGCCTCAACCCGGGCCCAGCTCTCGGCCCCTGCGTCGAGCACACCGCAGGAAGCAGACGCCCCCCGTCTCCCGGACTCCCCCGAGGACCCGGAAGGCTCCTAGGCGGTCCTGAGACGGACGACCCAGCAACACAGACGTTAGCTCCGGAGGTGGTAAGACCACTCCGTCCCCCGGTGGAGGGCCGGGAGGAGAATCTTTTGTTTTCAAACAATTTAATTTGCCGCTCCCCCTTAGACGGGGTTGCGGTACCCACATTCTCAATAAAAGAGCTATTTCCTATGTCTCTGGGTCACCTGGCCCGCAAATGCCGTTCTCACGGATCTCAACAGTCCTGGCTTCCTGGACACGGACCACCCGTCTTCAGCCCCACGACTGTCCCCCGGCCGGCCGGTTCCGATGAGTCTAGAGGACGCCTACCCAGGACCTCCTCCTCAGTCGCTAACCCGCCCCCAGCCGGGTGTGCGGAGCAAGGTAAGTGCTTTGAGTCTTTTCTCAGCATCTCAGCCGCGGGTCGCCCCGTCGCCGCCCAACGCTGCCCTACCTGCTCCGCCCCGCTGCGAAGCCCCGCCGGGTACGTCCAAATTAACTGTCCCTTTGGTGCCCCTAGCGCAGAGGTTGGACGCGTGGCTTTCACTTCCCAACCCGTCTCGCTGGCTGGCCCGGACCATCCGACTCGGTTACGCAATTCAGTTTGCCAGGCCCCCGCCCCCCTTCATGGGCGTCCGCTTCTCCGCAGTACACGGCGAACACGCCCACTCCCTGCGTGCGGAAATCGCGACTCTTCTGGCCAAAGACGCGATAGAGCCTGTCCCTCCAACCGAGATGAAGAAGGGTTTCTACAGCCCCTACTTCATCGTACCCAAGAAAAGTGGCGGCTTACGACCAATCTTGGACCTTCGAGTTCTCAACCGAGCATTGCACAAACTCCCGTTCAAGATGCTCACGCAGAAACACATTTTAACCTGCGTCCGGCATCTAGATTGGTTCGCAGCGATAGACCTGAAGGACGCGTACTTCCACGTCTCCATCCTGCCCCGACACCGCCCCTACCTGCGGTTTGCGTTCGAGGGCCAGGCGTACCAGTACAAAGTCCTCCCCTTCGGCCTGTCTCTGTCCCCTCGCGTCTTCACGAAAGTCACAGAGGCAGCTCTTGCTCCGCTCCGAGAAGCCGGCATCCGCATACTCAACTACCTCGACGACTGGCTCATTCTGGCCCACTCGAGAGAGTTACTATGCACCCACAGAGACCAGGTGCCAGACCTCGCTCCAGTTCAGAGCATCTCTTTTCTCGGGATGGAGTTAGACTCGGTCTCAATGTCCGCACGTCTCACCAACGAGCGTGCCCAGTCAGTGTTGAACTGCCTTGCCGCCTTCAGGCCAGGCACAGCGGTCCCCTTAAAACTTTTCCAGAGGCTCCTGGGGCATATGGCGTCCTCCGCGGCGGTCGCACCACTGGGGTTGATGCATATGAGACCGCTCCAACACTGGCTGCAGACCCGAGTCCCGAGACGAGCATGGCGCCACGGCACGCCATGTAACAATCACCCCCGCCTGCCAACAAACATTCAACCCCTGGACAGACCTCTGTTTCTTACGGGCTGGAGTACCCCTACAGCAGGTGTCCAGACGCGTCCTGGTCACAACCGACGCCTCCAGATTGGGTTGGGGCGCCGTTTGCAACGGGCACGCAGCCTCAGGCCGTTGGAAAAGGGCCCAGCTGCGTTGGCACATCAACTGCCTCGAGTTGTTGACCGTCCTTCTAGCCCTGCGGCAGTTTCTCCCATTAATTCGCGACAAACATGTCCTGGTCAGGTCGGACAGCACCACTGTGGTCGCGTACATAAATCGCCAAGGCGGCGTACGCTCCCGTCACATGTCACAACTCGCCCGTCGTCTCCTCCTTTGGAGCCAGCACCGACTCAGATCGCTGTGTGCCACTCACATACCCGGCAACCTCAATGTGATGGCGGACACGCTGTCACGACAACGCTTGCCTGGCGGAGAGTGGAGGCTTCACCCCCACTCGGTTCAGCTGATTTGGGAACGGTTCGGCAAGGCCCAGGAAGACCTGTTTGCCTCCCGAGAGACCTCCCACTGCCCGCTCTGGTACGCCCGCTCAGAGGCTCCCCTAGGGGCAGATGCATTGGCACACAGCTGGCTGGTGGGGCTGCGCAAGTATGCATTTCCCCCAGTGAACCTTCTTGCACAGATGCTGTGCAAGGTCAGGGAGGACGAGGAGCAAGTCACTCTCGTGGCTCCTTACTGGCCCACCCGGGCCTGGTTCTCGGACCTTGTGCTCCTCGCAACAGCCCCTCCCTGGCGAATTCCCCTGAGGAAGGACCTTCTTTCTCAGGGACTGGGCATGCTCTGGCATCCGCACCCAGACCTCTGGAACCTCCACGTCTGGTCCCTGGATGGGATGCGGAAGATCTAGCTGGTCTACCACCCACGGTCGTAGCCACGATCAACCAAGCCAGAGCCCCTTCTACCAGGCAACTCTACGCCCTGAAGTGGCGTCTGTTCGTCAATTGGTGTTCTTCCCGGGCAGAAGACCCACAGAGGTGCGCAGTTAGGTTGGTGCTCCTGTTCCTACAGGAGAGGTTGGAGGGGAGGCTGTCCCCGTCCACCTTGAAGGTGTATGTTGCCGCTATCGCAGCTCACCACGACCCAGTAGACGGCAAGTCTCTGGGCAAGCACGACTTAATCGTCAGGTTCCTAAGAGGCGCCCGGAGGTTAAACCCCTCCCGGCCAAACCTGTTCCCCTCCTGGGATCTCTCGGTGGTCCTCGCCGGTCTTCAGAGATCCCCTTTCGAGCCGCTAGAATCAGCTGGACTCAGGGCCCTCTCTCTAAAGATGGCCCTGCTGATCGCGCTCGCCTCCATCAAGAGGGTCGGGGACCTGCAAGCGTTCTCTACTAACGACACTTGCCTGGAGTTCGGTCCGGCAGACACTCATGTGATCCAAGACCTCGACCGGGCTATGTGCCCAAGGTTCCTACCACGCCCTTTAGAGATCAGGTAGTGAACCTACAAGCGCTGCCCCGGGAGGAGGCAGACCCAGCCTTCTCACTATTGTGTCCGGTACGTGCCTTGCGTGCCTACCTGGAACGCACCCAGAGCTTTAGGTGCTCTGAGCAGCTCTTTGTCTGCTTTGGAGGACAGCAGAAAGGGAACGCTGTCTCCAAACAGAGGTTGTCTCACTGGGTGGTGGAGGCCATTCAATTGGCCTACCACACCCAGGCCGTGCCACCCCCCTTACGGGTTCGGGCCCACTCCACTAGGAGTGTGGCATCCTCATGGGCACTGGCGAGGGGCACCTCCCTAGCAGACATTTGCAGAGCTGCGGGCTGGGCAGCACCTAACACCTTTACGAGATTCTACAATCTCAGGGTTGAGTCAGTCTCGTCCCGTGTTCTCTCAGGTCCGAGCCCGTAGAACTCGGTACACGTCGACAATCTGACCGGGTGAACCGCTTGTTCCAGCGCCGTTTCCCTCTGCCAAGGCAAAACAGTGCGCTTTTGTCCCAGAGGACCTAGGTCCCTGGTTGATTCCTCCCTAGCCCTTCGGGCCTGCAGCAGTTCAGCGGAGGAACGTGCTGGTCCAGTCCACTACGGGTACCTCCGGCTACCCCTACTGGAATAGGTGCTCCACAGATCAGGCCTCCTACGGGACTCCTCCTGTGTGTATTTCCGCGGTACGGTCACCTTACGAGCTGACCCGCGTCTCCCTTAGGCAGTCCTTCGCTGCCCTCCGGTCGCCGTGTTGTAGCAACTCCCCCCTCCTCGAGGTTGGATCTACCACCGCGCCATTTCCTCCCACATGCCCAAAGTGGCCATGTGATGTATTTTGCCACCTTTACATCCCCTGCTGGGCGGGTGTGGCCTCCGCAGGGTCTTTTCCCCCTAAAAGAATAGGAATTCGGGAATAAGACCCCCTTCCCTCGATGCGGTAAGGGCCCCGGCTGCTCTTGCTCTATGCCGAGAAAACATAGAGAGAAAAGAGGCCCAGCCAGGCTTGGCCCGTTCCCTAGTTGGGAGCGTCACCTTGTTCCCCCCTAGGGTAACCAAAAGGATGCTGATGCTTTTTCGGGGCATTGGGGAAGAGTACGTGCAGCCTGAACACAGTTGGTCGCTTGTGCACGTGCAAATACCTGCCCGCTTCTGTGTCAGCAGTACACGTACACGGCTCAGCGCATGGCGAGTTTTAAAGTGGACCCCTAGTGTCGCTTCTTCGACATGACGTCGAAGTGAGCGACAGACGGGGAACGTCTCGGTTACGTATGTAACCTCCGTTCCCTGATGGAGGGAACGAGACGTCGTGTCTTCCCGGCCACGTCGCTGAGCCGAGCCGAGCCGCTGAGGTGCCCGGTACACTCCCGGCTCCTCAGAAAAATCCTGAATGAACGAGCGTATTTCTCTCGCCTTTATATCCGTATCCGGAGGCGGAGTATGCAAATGTTCGCCAACTCTCATTGGCCTTTTTTCATAGATCAGAGGTATCTTTCGGCGCTCAAGAGAGACCCCTAGTGTCGCTTCTTCGACACGACGTCTCGTTCCCTCCATCAGGGAACGGAGGTTACATACGTAACCGAGACGTTTAATTGGGTCAATTATCTGAGGCTATCAGATGACATTCGGCGCTTCAGCTCTGCTTCTGCATTTTTAATATTCCCTTCCAACTCCACGAGTTCACATGCTTTGGATTTTTTGGTGAATGAGGCATATTGTATGATCCGGCACCTAAGAACTGCCATAAGTGCCTCTCAAGCAATGCCCACAAAGGATACTGAGGACCAGTTGGTCTCTATATAAACACTGATTTATATAAAAAAAACATTAAAGCGGCAACTTTATGATTTTTTTTTTTCTCTGTATGTGGCAAAATCTTTAAACTTACCAGGGTGTGATCTGAGACAAAAAAATTTCCAATTGAGTGTAAAGGTATTAATGGAAATGAGGAGGCAAGAACCGGCTTGAGAATATAAATAATATTTTAATAAGAATCTTAAACAAAAAGACAATTACACATAGGTGTTGGACGGCCGTCCGTAAATCTCTCTTTCTCTCTCTCGCACTTATCCCTCTCAGCGGCTTGATTAGCCTGATATGGGGCCGGGTGTGCAGCATCATGACCCAGCCCCGTCCTCCACTCTGCCACATTGAGCAATCCACAACAGATGAAATGAGGGATTTAGATATAAAAAAATTATCTATTCTACAATAAATATTATGAACAGATGAAAAAAATTTATAGTCCCTACCAGATGGATTAAAAAGTCACCAGATATCTGCAAGATACACATCCTGAGAAGCATCAATGTTGCTCTAGGGGGCTTAAACACTTTTGCTTCACTATAATCAAGGACTGAGTCCATCAAAAGATTAAAAAACAAATTCCAGCTGATATAAAGCCTTTCAGTTTCCTCAGACAGACAACCAAGTGATCAGTGAACCGGCTGTTTATGAGTATGGCATATTATGTAATCATTCTAATGTCCCTTAAAAATACTCCACAAAAGCGATTATGTTTTGTGTGTGCACATTTTCATTTTTTTTCCCTTTTTCTCCCAATTTGGCATGTCCAATTCCCAATGTGCTTTTAAGTCCTCGTGGTCATGTAGTAATTTGAGTCAAATAAACAAACTCAAGGTATTGGAGTGGCCATCTCAAAGCCCTGACCTCAATCCAACTGAAAATTTAAGGGCAGAACTGAAAAAGCATGTATGAGTAAGGAGGCCTACAAACAGGGCTGGACTGGGAAGAGAAATCGGCCGGGATGTACATGGCAACTGGCCCAAAAGTTGTTTATGGGGTCGCTGTCCTTTTATGCATATCGCAGTGCATTTTTGCGGTCCATTCCGCATAACATGGTGGATAATTTTTGCTTATCGTGGTCCATTCGGCACGTTTTGCGGATGCACCACCGGCCCGCTCGGTTCTCCCGATGGCCATTCCGCCCATGATCAGCCCCAAAGTGTGTCAGCCCACTGGGAAAATGGCCGATATGCCAGATTGCCAGTCCAGCCATGCCTACAAATTTTATCTATATATCTATTATGTATGTATATATATATATATATATATGTATATATATATATCCCCCTAAGACCTGAGTTTGACTGCTGTGTGCATTTTCCATTTCCCTTTTTGATTAGTAACTGGTACAAATGCACTTTTATTTCATCTTAACTCCATTTAAAGCCTCTGAGAGGCTTTTGTATGAACCACATTTATTTTCAACCACATTTATTCTCAGTGTGAAAATACACAGTAAACACGGTATATAGGAATGCATTTACTGATGTTAATTAATAGAATCATATTGCAATAAGATCGCAAAATAAAATAAAAAAAAAAATATATTAAAATGAAGCTAAATGACCCACAGATGTGGACCCACAGATGTGTTTTTCTACATTTGACGAAATGTTGTGCCAGTTTACACATATGTGGACATCATGCTTATAAGTGTGCTGACATGCAAAAAATTTACTGATTTTTTAAAGCGGCATATCAAGAGACACTACTCTTTACAACTAAACATTTTTCATTGAAAAAACATAAAGAGATTTCTTTCCAGAGGCACTTTTGTTGGCACTCTGTCCGTAACAACGCTTCAAGGAAATCTTCCGGTGCTGCAGAAGTTAATCCTTTAATTGACTGGCTATAGTCTTGTTAACATTATTCAGTAAGTTTTTATTCATTTAAATTATGTGTTATGTTTAGCGAAGCCAAAATACAACATCCATGCGTGGTTGCATGAGGGTATATACATATCTGTGATGATCTGGGGCTGCTTCAGCAAGGTTGGAATCGGGCAGATTCGTCATTGTGATGGACGCATGAATCAAGCCACATACAAGGTTATCCAGGAAGAAAACTCGCTTCCTTCTGCTCTGACAATATTCCCCAACTCTGAGGATTGTTTTTTCCAGCAGGACAATGCTCCATGTCACACAGCCTGGTCAATCAAGTTGTGGATGGAGGAGAACCAGATCAAGACCTTGTCATGGCCAGCCCAATCTCTAGACCTGAACCCCATTGAAAACCTCTGGAAAATGATCAAGAGGAAGATGGATGGTCACAAGCCATCAAAATAAGCCAAGCTGCTTGAATTATTGCGCCAGGAGTGGCAAAATTCACCCAACAGCAATCTGAAAGACTGGTAGTGAGCATGCCAAGATGCATAAAAGCTGCAATAAAAAGATTATTCCACCAAATATTGATTTCTGAACTCTTTCATAATACTAAAGTGTTATGTGTATATTTATAACTCTTATTATATTATTATTATTATTACTTAATTATATTATTGATATATTATTTCTTTTTTTTCTCACCAGATTAAGCTGAATGTGTAGGATACATAAACTGTGGAACAGTGGTTTCTCCTGGTATTTTGGACATTAATATCTGTTGAAACAAAATTTGTATTTATGCCTGTGCAGTGTGCAAGTAACAATGTTAGTCGAGGCACGAGGTGTCAATCAATTGTAAAATGTCTAACACATTTTACAGTGAAAATTAATGTGTTACAAATATGACCTCTACATACATTTCAAGAAGTGAAATATGTGTAAGATATAAGCTGTGTCCCAAATGACACACTATACACTTACAAAATGTACTATGCACTCAGCCATGTATTGTATGAATTTAGAAAGTGTAGTATCGTACCAAATGGAACACTAAACTAGGTGACAAATTTAATATCGGATACTTAAGGTAGATATTTGATAATACAAGGTTCATTGAGAAATGTTGCATTAAATCAGGTTAATGTGTATGGCCCAAATGAGGATAACCCAACATTTTTTTAAAATCTGTTTTTATTATTAGCCACAAACATTTATAATGGGCAGTCATTTCAGTTTCACAATTTCTCCATGTTTAGATCGCTCAACTGGTGTAGATATCTCACATCAACAGTCACAAGAAAACAGCATTTTGCATTTAAAACAGTTATTCTACGATCAAAGTGAAAAGGCAGGAAAATTACTTGCATGGCAAATCAGAAAATAGAGGCAGAGAGAACTATAATTGATATCCAGACCTGCACTGATCATCAAGAGATAAGTAATACATTTGTGTAATTTTCTCAGACTCTACATACATCAGAATCTGTGCAACATCATCATGAAAAAAAGTTATTACAAAAATAAATTAGCCATACCTCTTTTAGAAATGTATACTGAATCTCTCAAGAATGATATTCTATAAGTGCACTGATCACTTTAATTCCTAAACCAGACAAGCCATTATCTAAATGTGAATCATTTAGACCAATTTCCCTTCTTAACTCTGACATTAAGATCCTAGCTAAACTTTTAGCTTTAAGATTAGAGAAATGTCTTCCATTTTTAATAGAAGTGGACCAATGTGGGTTTGTTTAAAATGTAATTTGTAACGTATTCAGTTAGATTACTCAAGGTACTTTGAATATTTTGGATTACTTCTTCAGCACTGGTCGATTTTTTTTTTCACTTTTTTTGACTATAAAAACTCTGCCAGTACAGTAAGACCAAATACACATGTTAAAAATAAATAATCTGAAAAACCTAAATATCTTATGGAGTGTTGTTTCTAAAACAAGATAAATCAAATTGTACTTGTTTAAGGATTTTTGGATATTTTTAGAGGAAAACGATACAAAAATGATTATCAAGAAAACAATTTTTGCCCCAATATCAAAAGATCTTACTAGAAAAAAATGTATTATGATCCAAGATGAATTTTCTTTATAAAAAAATATGATCATGCCTGGTAACATGGCTAGAAATAGGGTTTAACTTAGCGTAAAGCTGACAATTTACACAAGGTTTATTTCTATTTCTTCTGCTCCAAACATACTTCAAACTTACTACTCTGCTCATATGACCCATAGAGGGACTGGCTGCAAACTCCTCCACCGAATTCCTGAGCCACAGGGCTAGGGAGGAAGGACATCCAGGGTCCACGACTTCATGAACTAGACTGGGGATAAAAGTGCACGTTTTCACCTCAGGGGAGGGGAAAGGTGCTATATGCAAGCGATACACCTGGCCAGTGGTTTTGTATTACCAAACTCTACCTGTTCATAGTTGAAAGAACACAGGACGAAACCGGCTCAACCTGGAGATTGTAAAATCTCACAAAGGTATTGGGTGTTGTACAGCCCGCTGCTCTGCAGATGTCTGCTAGAGAGGTGCCACTGGCCAGTTCCCACGAGGATGCCACACTCCTTGTAGAACCTGGGTCTGGTAGGCCAATGCGATTGTGTCCACGATCCAGTGGGCAAGCCTCTGTTTGGAGACACCGTTCCTTTTCCGCTGTACATCAAAGCAGACAAAGAGCTGCTCAGAGCGTCTAAAGCTCTGCATGCAATCCAAATATATGAGCAAAGCATGCACCAGATACAGCAACGATAAGGCTGGGTCAGCCTCCTCCCGGGGCAGCTCTTGCAGGCTCACCACCTGATCCCTAAAAGGAGTCATGGGAACATTAGTCACATAGCCTGGTCTGGGTCTCAGTATCACATGAGAATCTTCCACACCAAACTCAAGGCACGTTGCGCTGACAGAGAACACTTGCAGGTCCCCGACCTCTTGATGGAGCATGGTCAGGAGGGTGGTCTTTAATGAGATGGCCTTTCACTGACTCTAGGGGCTCTCCAAAGACTCAGCAGGACCACGGAGAGGTCCCATGAGGGAAAGAGGCGTGGTCTAGGAGGGTTCAGCCTCCTGGCACCTCTCAGGAACCTGATGATCAGGTTGTGACTACCAAGGGACTTACCTTCAACTGTGTCACGTGCACTGTTATAGCAGCTACGTACACCTTCAGGGTGGAGGGAGACAGCCGACCCTCCAGCTACTCCTGCAGGAAGGAAAGCACTGACCCGATTGCGCATATCTGGGGGTCTTCGCTACAGCAAGAACACCACTTAGTGAACACATGCCACTTCAGGGAATGCAGCTGCCTTGTAGAAGGAGCCCTGGCTTGAGTGATCATGTTTACCACTGCGGGTGGTATACTACACGCATCCCATTCACGGACCATATATGGAGGTTTGAGAGGTCTGGGCATGGGTGCCAGATGGTGCCCCGTTCCTGAGAGAGAAGGTCATTCCTCAGGGGAATTTGCCAGGGAGGAGCTGTCACAAGGATCATGAGGTCCTTGTCCTCCCTGACCTTGCACAAATCTGTGCAAGTAGGCTCACTGGGGGAACGCATATTTGCACAGCCCCCAGGGCCAGTTGTGTGCCAGCGCGTCTGTGCCGAGGGGGTCTCCCATCATTGCATACCAGAGCAGACAGTGGGACGATTCCCAGGAAGCAATCAGGGCTACCTGTCCTTTGCCGAATCGACTCCAAATCAGCTGGACCACCTTGGGGTGGAGTCTCCACTCTCCGTTGAGCATTGCCTGCCGCAACAGCACGTCCGCTGTGGATTTTGCGGGTATAGGTGCACCGTGACTGCCTTATCCACATGAGGGTCCTCCGTGTTGCTCCCAAGAGCAACCCCTAGTGTCACTAAATCGACATAACGTCGAGTGAGTGACAGAAGAGGATCTCAGATATACCTTGGATACAGATAGAGCTGGAAACCCAAAATACCAATAGTCTTGATACATATCTATATTTGGATTCCCTCAAAACACTCTTGAAAGATATTAAAAACCTATTTGTTAGGAATACTGTAGAGGTGTGGTATGAATCACATAAGGTCATGGGTAAACAATTTACAATATCTTACTTCTCACCTATATGGCGAAATGGGAACTTTATTCCAGGTAAACAGGATATGGGCTTCAAACTTTGTTGCTGCAATGGTGTAAGTAAGATTGGAGATCTATATAAGAATAACATTCTTATTTATTTTGATAACTTGAAAAAAATTATGACATTTCCCAATCAAATTTCTTTAAATATTTCCAACTACATAGTTTTATTTCCTCTGCTTTGAATGAAGCTGTTTTACAATATCCACAATTAACACTATTAGAACAATTAGCAACACGAAACACTTACTCAGTGGTGGCTCAGTGGTTACGGCTTATGATAGCTAATCTATTATTTATGGTAAACTTTTGGGTAAAGCAATGATACCTACAGAATCTAAGAGAAGTGCATTGTGTGAGGACTTAAATATAGAAATTAAAGATGAATAATGGAGATTTGTCTAATTAAAGAGCACAAAAATTGTCAATCAGCACCAGACATAAATTGTGTTAATTCAATTGGATAATGAGGGTAACTTACAATACCCTAGAAAAATTAAACAAGTTTAACTATAACATATCTGATATTTGTATAATATGCAATTTGTCTATAGGTAACTTAATTCAATGTATCTGGAATTGTGAATTAATACAACAGTTCTGGAAAGAAGTAATATAATTTCTAAAATAATAGCATAAAAAGTCCCCGTGTCCCAAGCTTTGCATTTTAGGTATATTTCCCATAAATCTGAAACTGAAGAAACATGAAGCTAAGTTGTTAGATTTATGTTTGCTACATGCTAAACAATTAATTTCCATGTACTGGAAAAATATATCTTGCTCTTCAATTAGCCAGTGGCTAAGACAATTATCAGCCTGCTTATAAATTGGAAAAAAATGCCTTACACCTTGAAGGGAACATATATTTATTTTATAAAATGTTGAGTTTATTTTTGGAATTTATAAATAATCATGAATTGCAGTTAGAATGGTAAGGATTCATTATATTTTTTTATTCATTTATTTATTTTTCTTTACTTATCTTTGATGTTTTTCATTTATAAATGTATGTACGGAAGATATTGGAATGTGTGTGTGTGTGTGTGTGTGTGTGTGTGTGTCCTTGTCTGAGTGTCTTTATTCTCAGTTAACATTTTTTATATGTTTATTTACTTATTTGTTTCTTTATTTATTTATTGTTGCGATGACAACAACCAATTAGGGTGTTAACCTTGCATTTATATATCTGGAATGCATGACGTCATTCTATGTCATTCAAATTCCAAACATTATGATGTTACAAAGTCCTTTAAAGGAGGACAGAGTTCAGACCTACTCTAGAGATGCGTTGAGATATGTATTTATACAGTGTCTTAATCTCTCCATCAATAGCTGGTGTGTGGTGAGCGTACTGGCGCACTATTGCTGCCTTCGCAACATCCATGTGGATGCTGCACACTGGTGGAGGTTGAGGAGAGTCCCCTGTTCACTGTGTAAAGCGCTTTGAATGTAGTGTCAGAAAAAACTTGACTTGACTTTTCTGTGTATCTATTTCTTTGTTTATTTTTTATTCATTTTTTTAGGTTTTCGTCCTCCATACATAATTTGCACCTTTTCCCTGTTTTTGTTTCCAATGCTTGTTCTTGTACGCAGCAATACAAACATACTATTATTATTATTATCATCATCATCATTATCCTTCAAGTACCTTTGTCTAAACTTTTTTTTTTTTAAACTGACGTACTTCTTCCGGTAGTTTGCATGTGATGTGACACTTGCCTTCATCTTGCTTAGCAGTTTGTACTTTTATTTGTACGTGATATAACAATAAATAATTGTAGTGTATCTGTGTGCCACTCTTAATGTTTTATCGTAAATGAAGCACAGTAAGATGAGTTCTCTTTTCAGTTGATTGCTTCGAGTTTATTATAATGTCATGGGGAACTCGACTTGAAAATGCCAATCCTCTGAAATTCCAGCGATCAGGAGAAAGATTCCTAACTGCCACTGATGAAGATGAGGATGTAGCTGACCCCATCGATGACAGGGAGATCTTCGATATCCTTCCACAACATTTCACTTAATTCACCAGTCAGTATTGTTGCATGATTTATCTGTTCAGAGTTACTCCTTGCAAAGAAAAATGCTCGGAAGCTTAAACTAATTTTTCGTACATAGTCACACCTTAACCACATGATAACATCTGATCAGATCAATAAATGATCCTGAGCACCCACTGTCCCTCGAAGAGCTGAATGTCGTGGAACAAATGCGCGTTAATGTGAGTCGAATTAAAACAAGAATTTCTGTGAGAATAAAAGAAAAATATGCATGAAATATTTTTTTTATTTATATTATGTTTTTCTTATAATAATGTTGATTCATATCTATATACCTACCAATCATATTGTTCTCAGAGTAGGTGAATGATCAGGAGAGCACAGTGTCTGTGGAGTTTAAACCTACCATCCCACACTGCAGTATGGCCACACTCATTGGCCTGTCCATCAAAGTCAAGTTTCTGCGCTCCCTTCCTGAGAGATTTAAGGTATGCTTAAAAAGAGCCAGCCTTTTAAAGCCAAACACGTTAATAGGCCTTGGGTGTCTCAAGTAAGTAATTTGTAATGGTATTTTTGTTGCTAGATTTATGTTCACATCACACCCGGCACTCATGCCACAGAGGATGCAGGTAAATGTTCATCGTAACAGCAGGTTGAAGGATAAGTTAACAACATTGTCCCAGTATACTGTACAGTTTCCATGTTTTAACTAAAAAGTGCATTTGTCCATATGTTGTGTTTCTTCTCTACTTCAGTTGATAAGCAGCTTGTGGACAAAGAGAGAGTGGCAGCAGATCTGGAGAACTCTCAGCTACTGGAGGTGGTCAACCAGTAGCTGAGATAAAGCTTACTGGGATAACTCCGTCGAATTGATCCCCAATCCTTGATTTTCTTCTTTCACATTTGTTCATAAACCTAAATTTTAAACTTTACAAACGTGTGAATATATCTCCGATACTAGTCTTTATAAAAAATAATCAGATTTCTTTGATATCGCTATTTATATCCAACTTTCCGAAACTTTCGCTACTATTCTTAGCCCGCTAGCACTGCACGCGTGGTCTCTCGCCAATCGATCGTCTTACTTACACCTCTACACCTGTATAACTGAAAGCTATAATTCGCCATTATAGCACATCTGCAATAATGGCGAATATAGCGGATGTGTGTCTAACTCTACCTCTGTGTGCAGGTGAAGACACCTTTGAACTGCATTCGGTGCAGTTGGAGCTGGAATCCGTCGAGAGGCAGATCCAGGACCTGCTAGAGAGACAGGCCGAGCTGCGAGATCGGCGGTCCGCGCTTGAAGCATCACGCGCCGATGCTCACAGGTCAGTGGTTCATCATTTTTTGACTCCGTCCTCGTCTACTCCGTGTGTTTCTCTGCACAGGATGCGATCCTCCCTGGCTTCATTCACTCCGGCACCGACACATCACCATGGACCCTGGGTGATTCCACGGCGGAAGACGCGAGCCAGGACCAGACCAAGGACCTCCCCGCCCCTCCCGGCCTTCGAGATCTCCACCCGGAACCGCTTCTCACCTCTTCGCGAGTCGGAGCGCGACGACGCCATGATCATCGGCGATTCGACCGTCCGTCATGTCCGCGCTATCTCTGGCAAAGGTAAGGTGCGCACTCACTGCTTTCCTGGTGCTCGTGTTCTTGATGTCTCTATGCAGGTTCCCGAGATCCTGAATGGTGACGAGCGCGTCGGAGCTGTCGTGCTGCACGTGGGAACGAACGACACCAGGCTGCGGAAGACGGAGGTACTGAAGGAGGACTACAGGAGCCTGATCGAGACGGTACGCAGCACTTCGCCAGAAACAACGATCGTCGTGTCTGGACCGCTTCCCACGTACCGACTAGGACAAGAAAGGTTCAGTAGATTATTTGCTCTAAATGAATGGTTAATGTCATGGTGTAATGAACAGAGACTGCTCTTTGTTAATAATTGGAATCTGTTTTGGGAGCGACCTAGGCTCTTCCGTCCTGATGGCCTTCACCCCAGCAGAGTCGGAGCGGCTGTTCTGTCGGACAACATCTCCAAGACGCTACACACCATATGACTAGTAAGTCAAAGTCCAAATCACAGTATTTGCTGTCCCAACTTAATTGATATAAGTACCAATGTAGAACAGTATATAGAAACTGTGTCTATTCCTCGTTTAGTAAAGCCAAACAATACATCTACTGTAGGATCTAGGAAAAATCTAATTGTAATTAAACCAGAAAATCTCAATATCAGTGAACAAAAACAATTTCTAAAGCTAGGTCTTCTAAACATTAGATCGCTCACACCTAAGGCGGTTATTGTAAATGAAATGGTCTCAGATAATAGTTTTGATGTATTTTGCCTTACTGAAACCTGGCTTAAACCAAATGATTATTTCGGTCTAAATGAGTCTACTCCGCCAGGATACTGTTATAAACATGAGCCCCGTCTGATTGGTCGTGGCGGCGGTGTTGCAACAATCTATAGAGATATTCTTAATGTTTCTCAGAAAATAGGTCACAGGTTTAATTCGTTTGAAGTACTTGTGCTAAATGTTACACTCTCAGATGTAAGAAAAAAATCCCTATTATCTCTAGCCTTAGCTACCGTATATAGACCTCCAGGGCCTTACGCTCATTTCCTAAAAGAGTTTGCAGACTTTCTATCAGATCTATTGGTCAATGTCGATAAAGCAATAATTGTTGGAGATTTTAACATACACGTAGATAACACAAATGATGCGTTAGGGGCTGCGTTTACAGATTTGTTAAACTCCTTCGGGGTCACGCAAAACGTCAGTGGTCCCACTCATCGCCTAAATCATACGCTAGATTTAATTATATCTTATGGAACCAATCCAACCGATATAGATATTATACCGCAAAATGATGATGTCACTGATCACTACATGGTAACTTGCATACTACGTACCACTGAAATCTGTCATATTGCGCCACGTTATCGACCAAGCAGAACAATCCTTCCAACCACAATAGATAGATTCTCAAATAGCTTACCTGATCTATCTCAGCTGCTCAGTGAACCCAAACAAACAGATGAACTAGAGGAAATGACTAGCAGTTTGAGCACCATTTTCTCTGGTACATTAGATATTGTTGCACCAATTAAATTAAAAAAGTTTAGAGAAAAAACTAGAGCACCATGGTACAACAGTGCTACGCATGCTATCAAGAGAGAAACTCGTAACTTGGAGCGTAAATGGAAACAAACTAATTTAGAGGTCTTTAGAATCGCATGGAAAGACAGTATGTCACGTTACAAAAAGGCTCTAAAAACAGCCAGGGCTGAGCACCTCCGCAAACTAATAGAAAATAACCAAAATAATCCAAGGTTCTTATTTAACACCGTGGCTAGACTAACAAATAAACAGAGATCACCTGAGCAAAATATTCCTTTACAGTTTAGTAGTAATGATTTTATGAATTTCTTCACTGAGAAAATAGAAAACATCAGAAACACAATTGTAAACACAATTGTTAATGTACAATCTTTAATGGTGTCTTATGATTCAGCCTCAATTATCGCCCCTCAAGAACAACTACACAGCTTTACAACTATAGGACAGGAAGAGCTAAATAAACTTATCATTGCATCTAAACCAACAACATGTTTACTAGATCCAATACCCACTAAACTACTGAAAGAAGTGTTACCTGTAGTGGAAGAGCCTCTTCTCAATATTATTAACTCGTCTTTATTTTTAGGTCATGTTCCAAGAATATTTAAGCTGGCAGTTATAAAACCTCTCATTAAGAAACCACAATTAGATCCAAATAACCTAGCAAATTACAGACCCATCTCAAATCTTCCATTTATGTCTAAAATATTAGAAAAAGTTGTGTCCGCTCAATTGTGCTCTTTCTTGCAAGAAAATGATATCTATGAAAAATTTCAGTCAGGATTCAGACCGCATCATAGCACAGAAACTGCGCTAGTTAAAATTACAAATGATTTACTTTTAGCTTCTGACCAAGGCTGCATCTCAATATTAGTTCTACTCGATCTTAGCGCTGCGTTCGACACTATAGATCATAAAATACTCTTGGATCGACTACAAAACTACACTGGTGTTCAGGGACAGGCATTAAGCTGGTTTAGATCGTACTTATCAGACCGTTACCATTTTGTCTGTTTAAATGGGGAAAAATCAAAAATAACGTCAGTAGACTATGGAGTGCCACAAGGATCTGTGTTAGGCCCTCTATTATTCTCAATATATATGCTACCACTTGGTAAAATTATAAGAAAACATGGAATTAATTTCCACTGTTATGCTGATGACACTCAATTATATATCTCATCACGACCAGATGAAAACACTAACTTATCTAACTTGACAGAGTGTCTTAAAGATATAAAATGTTGGATGACGCGTAATTTCCTGTTATTAAATTCCGATAAAACGGAGGTATTACTTATTGGTCCAAAAAACTACCCACAAAATCCCTTACAATACAACTTTAATTTAGAAGGATGTCCTGTTACATTATCCACTACAGTAAAAGACCTGGGTGTTATACTAGACCGCAACTTGACTTTCGAAAATCATATTTCATCTGTTACGAGAACAGCCTTTTTCCACCTTAGAAACATTGCTAAGCTACGTAACATGCTATCTGTTTCTGATGCAGAAAAGTTAGTTCATGCATTCATGACCTCGAGACTAGATTACTGTAATGCTTTATTAGCTGGTTGCCCTGCATCCTCAACAAACAAGCTACAGTTAGTCCAAAATGCAGCCGCTAGAGTTCTTACTAGGTCAAGAAAATATGATCATATAACACCGATTTTATCATCTCTACACTGGCTACCAATTAAGTTCCGTATCAATTACAAAGTATTACTACTGACCTATAAAGCCCTAAATGGTTTATCTCCTGTGTATTTAACGGATCTTCTATCGCCATACAATCCATCGCGCTCTTTAAGATCACTAAATTCAAGGCTTCTGGTCATACCTAGGATATCTAAGTCCACTAATGGAGGGAGGGCGTTCTCACATTTAGCTCCTAAACTCTGGAATAGCCTTCCCGATATTGTTCGAGGCTCAGACTCGCTGTCCCAGTTTAAAACTAGATTAAAGACACATCTCTTTAACCAAGCATTCACATAATGCAAACTTTTTATACTACTGCTGAATCAGTTATAATGCATTAATATTATGAACATCAGCTATGCTAATTATTTCCCATCTGCTTTTCTGCTGTTATCTCGGGACGCCAGTCCCGAGGTAAATAGCGTTCGTCAGCTCCAGTTTGTATCCAGCCTCTCACGGAGACTTCAGATGCCCCATCACCATGGACAAGGATCTTAAAATGGGATACATAGACTAATTATTGCCAACAAAAGCCTTCATCAGCCAAACAAGGACAATTGCATCTAAGTGAACTTCTGGAATTTAATCAAGGATGGACTTCAAAGACACTGGTCACTAATCTTGCAGTTCAAACACATTCACTGTCTAAATACTGACCCTTAGCACTTAATAAGTTTAATAATTTTTTAAATCATGTTTTTTGACTATAAATAATTCTTATTTACATTATTCATGATGTTAGCCAGAGGGGAACTGGCCCCCACAGTGAGTCTGGTTTCTCCCAAGGTTATTTTTCTCCATTAACAATCATCTTTTGGAGTTTTGTGTTCCTTGCCACAGTCGCCTTCGGCTTGCTCACTGGGGTTATTAATACAATTATTATTTAATTATTTTTAAACACGATAAAGAATCATATCTTATCTAATTCCACAACAGGGCTCCAAACAAAAAAAAAAAAAAAAAAAATCAATTAAGGAGCCAATGGCTCCTACAGGGGGAAAAACAGGCGCCAAATATTTTAAATTTTTTTAACTCCATCCATTCCTTTTCGTCCCGCAGAACGCTAACAGTGTAGTCTGTGGAGCATTCTTCGCAATTATGTGATCACGTGCATTTTTATGCTTGTTACTGTCACCGTGTTTTCTAACAGTCTCTTTTTTGAAATTGTTAGTTCCTGCAATGAACTCCGTTTTCCCCGCTATTTCTTTGATATAAACTTTTGTTATGTATCTCGGGAAATGTAATGCAAATTTTAAAATCAAAAGGGAGTAAACTTTTACTGTCGCCAATGGCGACCTTGACAGAAATTACACTCACAAATAAATTTATTTGGTCACAAATGCGACCATTTTTAGTCGCAGTTTGGAGCCCTGCACAAGGATGATGATTTATCGACTTTATAGACATTACATTTTTATCGTCTGTTAATGCTGAACTTCTGTAAAGCTGCTTTGAAACGATGTGTGTTGTGAAAGGCGCTATACAAATAAAATTGACTTGACTTGACTTGACTTGTCCGTCCACTAGAATTATGTGATTTATTTATTTATTTATTTTCATTTATAATTTTAATACCCAACAAACAATTCAAGATCAGAAAGCCTTCTTTGTATTTTCAAGAGAGTATATTACTAATCTTGATGTTTGCTCATTGCTCAAATTGAGTATTCTTGAAGCATCCAAGTTGAGTTACAACTGATGTAAATAAGATGAGTAACTGGGAAGTTATATTGAAATAGGATCCCCCATTCTATTGGAGTTTTCATATAATATGAGTAAAGATATTTGTGAACATTTATTATATACAATAAAATATATTTTTTTTTATGGTAATCTTACAGTATTTTGACAGCATCCTAATACTAAGTAATATTCATTGGAATAAAAAATTATTTGTACAGTACAACTGAAATAAAACAGTTGCCACTTGCATATGTTTTTAATCACCAGTATATTCACAATACAGGCTGGGTAACTGTAAATTACTATTCTTTGTTTAGATATTGTTTACCTACTTTTAGTATGGTCACACGTACTAAACTTATACTCTGGCTAGTTTTGCATTAAAGGGATAGTTCACCCCAAAATTAAATAACTTGCTCACCCGCATGTCATTCCAGATGAGTATTACTTTCTTTCTTCGGCTGAACACAAACAAAAGATTTTTAGAGGAATATTTCAGCTATGTAGGTCAGTGCAAGTGAATGGTATGAAGCAATATGTTAGGTGTGGGTGAGAAACAGTTTAATATTGAAGTCCTTTTTTTTTTTACTAGTAATTCTCCTCTCTGCCCAGTAGGTGATGATATGGACGAAGAATGAATATCCAAAAACAAAAGACGTCAAAATGGAGATATATAATAAAAAAGGACTCTTTTCTCACCCACACCTATCATATCGCTTCTGAAGACATGGATTTAACCACTGGAGTAATGTGAATTACTGTTATGTGATTTTTGGAACTTCACATGTCTGGTCACCATTTGCTTGCATTGTATGGACTAACAGAGCTGAAATATTTTTCTAAAAATCTTTGTGTTCAGAAGAATATAGTCATACACATCTGGGATGGCATGAGGGTGAGTAAATGATGAGATAATTTTCATTTTTGGGTGAACTTTCCATTTAACACAAAGTCTCTGAAACAGACTCTGTGTGACTCAACAAGTTACTCAGCTATGTTTAAAGTAACGATATGATTAAATCATATTGTATAAAGGCTTAGGATTACTTCATGGTCTTATACTGGAAGGCAAACGACAGTCAAATGATAAGCACAATAGGGTGCACAGTCTATTTAAATTACACTTGCTTGGCTTTCAAGACACAAAAGTGCTTTCACTGGCATGCATTAAAAATGCATGATAGATACTATTTCATGTAATTGAACACTTAGTCAATAAAGCCTTTTTTTGTCATTATCAAACTAGCTAATGTTGCAAATGTTTTTCTTAGGTCTGGTCATGAAAATAAAAACCAAACTCTTTATTTAACTCCATTAATTTATGGGCAATTTTCCAAACAGTATTTTTGCACCCTTGTAGGGCACTTTGGGAAGGGGATGCCAATCATAGGGTCATTCCAAACAAAAGTAAGAATGTTATTTTTTTTTCACAAAGGACCCTTTCACAAGACTTTTAGTGAAGGCTACAGTTAAACTGTAATGACATGCTCTCTTCAGAGTGCCACATCAAGAGCTCTGTCTTTCATAGTAAGGCATAGGGATGATCACTTTCGATTGGAATTCACCCATGATTACTTATCTAACAATGTTGCTGGTAAGTTTAAAATTAAATATTGTGTTGCATTTGAATGATAGGACATGTGTCATGTCACATCAGCACAACAAATAACTGGTGTATTGTCTTAAATAAAACAGTAAATGCAGTAGACATTGATTGTTTTTGTGATGTCACATGATAAATGTTTCTTTAAAGCTCAAGTAAACGCTAAGATGGAATATGTTTTAAACTCTTAAATCTGTGTGACTAATACACTGACATATCAAATGATGTCTGTATGTTTTCTGGTGTAAAGAAAATTAGTATTATTTTTGTCCAAGCACCCTTATTAGATATGAAGTGTAAAAAAGTATAAGCAAGTGTCCTAAATTTAATTCTGATCAAATTTCCAAAACCTTTTCCTGAAAACAAATAATTAAATCTGCACACATTTCTAAAATACTTAAATTTCTTTTTCTTACAGATAAATGGAAAACTAGACTTTTTAAATAATTTTTAGATTTGTTTTTATCAGTGACAGAAAACTGTAATTTTTTCTCTACAAAACTATCAAACTAAATGCTCTAAGCCTATTGGTTGTTTAAAAAAGATGCATTTTGCCTCTGCTGAAGTTTATGCTATTTGAATACAAGCTTCTGAATAGTCTGTCATCTATTAAATCTCATTATCTTCTGGCCATGTTCAGGATCCCAGGAACATGTTTATCCATACATGACTTCTACATTGTTCAGTAAATAGTTTCTCCCTGATTTACCAGATATATTATAGACCTTGGCATAATGGGTGAATTTTGGCAGCTAGAGCAGGATATATAGATTCCATAAGCCTGGCCAGTCATGCAATACACAAACCTCCACTTAATAAAATCAGTGCAGTGTGTGTGTACAACAGTTGCAATATGTTTGGTGCCTTTTTTTCTAAGGAAAAAAAAAACATTAAAGGGATAATCCGGGTTCAACGCAAGTTAAGTTCAATCGACAGTATTTGTGGCACAATACTGATTACCACAAAAAATTATTTTGACTTGCTCTTCCTTTTTTTTTTTTTTTTTTTTAAAAAAAGGAAAAATCACTGTTTTATAAGTATAGCCACTAGTCATAAACAATATGTATGTTAAAATGATTTTAGTTTGATAAAATTGCTTACTGACCTTGTTGACTGTAATGTGCAGACTGTTTAACTGTGGAGTGCTGGTATGTGCTCATTGCCAACCAAATATATTCTAATAAAGAACGTTGTCTTACTCTTAATGATTTTTTATTTTTTTACTAAATAATTGCTAAAAATATATTATTATTTTGAAAGAATGAATTTTCTGTAAACAGTAATGTTTACAACAGCAAAGTCACTATATAAACTCAATATCTCACTGGAAACTGAAATGCCAATAAAATAACTGTATCCAATGGCTGTGAAGAAAGCGGGGAAGGCTGTCATCAAGGGGCTGTGTTTGATGTCAATCAAACTGCGCACACGTGGGTCAAGTGCAGGTGGACCCGTCACCATCGTTGCTGCCTAATATGGGTGTAACGGTATGATAACCGTCAGAAAAATTACCACTTGTCAATGTCAATTTCCTGAACACCAAAAGCCATGCATTTTGTAAACCCTATTTAGTCAAATATATTACAAATACAGATTACTATATGTATGTTATATATATACATATACCTAAAACATATTATTAGTATTATCAAGCACATTGGCCTGCTCTTAGGCAAATAACAGTTGGCTCATCAATGTTGAACGAGGTAAATAGTCTAAATAGTCATTACAAATAATGTAAAACTACATTGAATATTGTGCTTTTGTGAAACGGGCTATAATTTATTATCCCGATTCCACTTACATTCATCTCCGCAAATTCCGTGGGATGGTGCTGATGGAGATTGTGCTTAAGGTTTGAAGTGTTTCCCGCCTGAGCCGATCATTTTTGCAGCAAACTTTACAGACTGGGTAGCCATCAACGTTGATGGTGCTTCGTGTGTCTTTTACAAGTAATCCCAGACAGCGGAAATAAAGGTTCAGGCTCGCCCGGACATGTCTGTATTGCGCTCGTGCTGGACTTCTGATGTGCTCGTGATGCCCAGCGCTCACGACACCTGCACGTCACCTTTAACATTTAGTGACAGTCAAATGCAACATGAAGAAGGCGCAATTTAAAGATGTACACTACCGTTCAAAAGTTTGGGGTCACCCAAACAATTTTGTGTTTTCCTGAAAAGTCACACTTATTCACCACCATACGTTGTGAAATGAATAGAAAATAGAGTCAAGACATTGACAAGGTTAGAAATAATGATTTGTATTTGAAATAAGATTTTTTTTACATCAAACTTTGCTTTCGTCAAAGAATCCTCCATTTGCAGCAATTACAGCATTGCAGACCTTTGGCATTCTAGCTGTTAATTTGTTGAGGTAATCTGGAGAAATTGCACCCCACGCTTCCAGAAGCAGCTCCCACAAGTTGGATTGGTTGGATGGGCACTTCTTGCGTACCATACGGTCAAGCTGCTCCCACAACAGCTCAATGGGGTTCAGATCTGGTGACTGCGCTGGCCACTCCATTACCGATAGAATACCAGCTGCCTGCTTCTGCTCTAAATAGTTCTTGCACAATTTGGAGGTGTGTTTAGGGTCATTGTCCTGTTGTAGGATGAAATTGGCTCCAATCAAGCGCTGTCCACTGGGTATGGCATGGCGTTGCAAAATGGAGTGATAGCCTTCCTTATTCAGAATCCCTTTTACCCTGTACAAATCTCCCACCTTACCAGCACCAAAGCAACCCCAGACCATTATATTACCTCCACCATGCTTAACAGATGGCGTCAGGCATTCTTCCAGCATCTTTTCATTTGTTCTGCGTCTCACAAACGTTCTTCTTTGTGATCCAAACACCTCAAACTTGGATTCATCTGTCCACAACATTTTTTTCCAGTCTTCCTCTGTCCAATGTCTGTGTTCTTTTGCCCATCTTAATCTTTTTCTTTTATTGGCCAGTCTCAGATATGGCTTTTTCTTTGCCACTCTGCCCTGAAGCCCAGAATCCCGCAGCCGCCTCTTCACTGTACATGTTGACACTGGTGTTTTGCGGGTACTATTTAATGAAGATGCCAGTTGGGGACCTGTGAGGCGTCTGTTTCTCAAACTAGAGACTCTAATGTACTTATCTTCTTGCTCAGTTGTGCAACGCGGCCTCCCACTTCTTTTTCTACTCTGGTTAGAGCCTGTTTGTGCTGTCCTCTGAAGGGAGTAGTACACACCGTTGTAGGAAATCTTCAATTTCTTAGCAATGTCTCGCATGGAATAGCCTTCATTTCTAAGGACAAGAATAGACTGTCGAGTTTCAGATGAAAGTTCTCTTTTTCTGGCCATTTTGAGCGTTTAATTGACCCCACAAATGTGATGCTCCAGAAATTCAATCTGCTTAAAGGAAGGTCAGTTTTGTAGCTTCTGTAACGACCTAAACTGTTTTCAGATGTGTGAACATGATTGCACAAGGGTTTTCTAATCATCAATTAGCCTTCTGAGCCAATGAGCAAACACATTGTACCATTAGAACACTGGAGTGATAGTTGCTGGAAATGGGCCTCTATACACCTATGTACATATTGCACCAAAAACCAGACATTTGCAGCTAGAATAGTCATTTACCACATTAGCAATGTATAGAGTGAAATTCTTCAAAGTTAAGACTAGTTTAAAGTTGTCTTCATTGAAAAGTACAGTGCTTTTCCTTCAAAAATAAGGACATTTCAATGTGACCCCAAACTTTTGAACGGTAGTGTATTTTATCTAGCCAAGTTTATATGATGATGTGTAAATGTCGCAGATTTTGTCTTAATTAAACTGATTAGGATTTTATAAAAGTTCTGAAGAAATCTGTCTTTATTCATGCAATACTGTCAATGAGAAGATTTCAACGGTATACTAACCATCCATTTTAAAACCGAGGTATATACTGAAACCTTGAAACAGTTACATCCCTACTGCCTACATGGCATGGAAATTGCGATGTTTATTTTTTTAATTAGTTAGATGGTGAGGCATTTTGGTATTTGGGGATCAGAATCAGATAACAAGGTGAAATGTGTTTTAATGATAACACTGCATGTATTTAGCATGTAAATGAGTACATTCTATTTTCGGTGATATAAGCCAGTTAGTAAATTATTGTACTTGATCCCATTATGGGTCAACCACAGACCTTTGCATGGGCCCCCCTGGGCCTTGGGCCCGGAGTCATCTGAATCCTTTGACCACCCCTGACGGCGGGCCTGAGTCAAGGGGCAAAATTGTTACTGAACTCGGGGCAGATGTTTGACAATGCGCTGATAAAAGATTGCGCCTGACAATTCTATCTTCTAACACCAGGTGGCAACATTGCACTATAATTATCCTACTCATAAAAGCTTCTCAACAAATGTATCAAGTAATATTGCCCTTGAGAATAATAGCATGGTGCTGTTTTAGACATGCAACAAATAGGGCTTACTACAATAAAGAGTAAATCTGATACTAAATACCAGTGGCGCTGTGCCCGTTCAGACTGAAGCCCCCTAAGATTTTTAAGACAAGAGGATTTTGAATGGATCATTTGAAATTCCAAAAACATATTTTTTTACCTAAGATAATTAAATTAAATTGTAATTGCATGTGGGCGGCACGGTGGCGCAGTGGTTAGCACTGTCGCCTCACAGCAAGAAGGTCGTGGGTTCAAACCCCGGTTGCCCTGGCCTTTCTGTGTGGAGTTTGCATGTTCTCCCCGTGTCTGCGTGGGTTCTCTCCGGGTGCTCTGGCTTCCTCCCACCATCCAAAGACATGCAGGCTAGGTTAATTGGTGTCTCCAAAAATTGCCCTAGGTGTGGATGTGAGTGCGAGTGTGTGTCTGTCTATGTGTGGCCCTGCGATGAACTGGCGACCTGTCCAGGGTGTACCCCGCCTTTCGCCCAATGTTAGCTGGGATAGGCTCCAGCCCCCCGCGACCCTGTACACAGGATAAGCGGTTGATGATGGATGGATGTAATTGCATGTAAAAAAAAAAAAAAAAAAAGAATGTCTTTGGCAAAAATATTTATTTTCATGTCTAAATGTTAGGCTGATCTTGGTGCCCCCTCAAAAATATAGGTATGACACGCCTGCTAAATACTGATGCTGTAAAATCGGAAGAAAAAAAAAACAAAAAAAACAGGGCAGGGCCAATCTCTTCAAGTGATACATTTTAAATGAATTTCAAACAGTCAAGGGATGACTGAAAAAATATTTAAACTCTAATTTCTGGTCATGAAACATGCATGATGTTTGGGCTATGAACATAAAGACTGGACATGAATATGCACCTTCTACCTACAGTACACCATGTATTACATGTGTAGGGGGAGGGAAGACCCCCTCTGCTCGCCCTTGCAGAATTGTGAATCACTCCCGCAATGTAGCGCACTGGATTCCGCCCCCTCCCCCTCCCTCATCTCTCAATGACGTAGCTACTATAAAGAGAGACGTGATTCTCCGAGGCAAGCCCTCCCTCGGTGTGACGTCACTGACACTAGCGCGCCTTAAATAAGGGGATCCGTCTTATCACAGAACAGATCATAAGCGAAAGCCTCAGCAGAAGAATAACGGAATTAAACGAAAGGATTTTTGAACACTGGAATTTTGACACTGAAGTGAAGACAATATTGCCGCAACCATATGTAAGTACCATTTCGAATTCTCATGACGATTTGAATACAAACAATAGCCTATGTATTGTCATTATTATAAACTCTATGATGGAAAGTGTTATTAGGCTATAAGCTGTTTTTATAATATGTAGTTACGTTTTACTTTTACACTGACAGGTTTGGAGTCATGACTTTGAACAAAGGAGACAAGTTGAGGAACATGGATAAGAGAAGAGGCAGCATGCCGTTTCCCGTCCACCTGCAGAACTTGCACAGAAGAAGTATGCCGGTGGACGACAGAGAACTGCGCTCAACGATGTCCGCGGAACAGACGGGCGAGCTGTCAAACCTCATGCGCTTCAGTCCCGGAGAGCAGCACAGAAACAGCTATGTGTCCAACTCCTCCGACTCGGTCATCTCCTCCGGCAGTGATTCAGAGGGACAGGTCTACAAGGTGGTTCTCCTGGGAGAACAGGGCGTTGGGAAATCGAGTTTAGCGAGAATATTTGGCGGAGTTGAAGACAGTAATGATTACGAGGAAACAGGTACTTTTTTGACTTGCAAATGCATTTAAGTAAATCTAGCCTACATTCTACAGGCAGTGCTTTGTGGTAGGGTTTTGCAAGCTCTTGAAGATGTTTACATTTAGATTGCACCTTCATTTCAGGAAACACATATGACAGATCACTTGTTGTTGATGAGGAAGAGACATCAATCCTTCTGTATGACGTATGGGAACAGGTAAGCCATGAGTTGGCGAATATTTAGATAATACTTTTTTGGAATTCTTATCTATATGTGAAACCCTGCGTTAACTTTAAAAAAAAATGGGCAAAATTTGAATGTAGTGTGCTAACAGTCCAATTTAACCTCTACAGGATAACAGTCAGTGGCTGAAAGATCAGTGCATGCGTATGGGAGATGCCTACATCATCGTGTACTCGGTGACAGACAAGTCCAGCTTTGAGAAGGCTTCAGAGCTGCGAATCCAACTGCGCAGAGCTCGGCAGACAGAAAACATCCCCATCATCCTGGTGGGAAACAAGAGTGACCTGGTGCGCTCCAGAGAAGTGTCTGTGGATGGTAAGATTCCACCCTCCTTCTGCTCTGTTTAAAACGATGGCAGTTAGAAACAGATCTCTGGTTGGCCACTCAATAGATTGTAGATGTTTTGGATACACAAGGACTTGGCTGTCTCCAGTGCTTTGAGGAACAGCCAGGAGGCATAGTGATGATGACGACACCGTAGCGTCAGTCCCTCTGGTAATGGAGCTATTGCTCACCTGCATCTGTCTCCTTTTTCTTTCCTCCTCTCTCTAGAGGGCAGTGCCTGTGCCGTTGTGTTTGACTGCAAGTTCATAGAGACCTCCGCATCACTGCATCACAACGTGCGTGACCTTTTTGAGGGCATTGTGCGGCAAATTCGTCTACGCAAGGACAGCAAGGAGGAGAACGCACGCCGCATGGCTAACTGCAAGCGTCGCGAGAGCATGAGCAAGAAGGCCAAACGTTTCCTGGGCCGAATGGTGGCCCGCAAGAACAAGAAGATGGCCTTTAGACAGAAGTCCAAATCCTGTCATGACCTGTCTGTCCTCTGAAAAACTGGACTAAAATGCCCTCTCATTCCCATGACCAGAAGCTGTGTATTTTTTAATGTTAAAATAAGGACTATTTAGCTGTACAGACACATATTAACATGTTTTGTAAACTGAAAAAGAGATTATATCAAACACACCTGACAAAATCATGTTGATTATGTTGACCGGTATAAGGCTTTTTCATGTTAGGTTAGGTTTTTTTTCTCGCTGCCTTAACATTTATAGTTGTTTAATTCTACCCATGTAATTAGGAGGTTAATCCACAAAGTCACAATGATCCCTTTTGAGAGCTATGGCAAATAGCAATTCCTATAGCTGTACTGAGTTGTAGGATTTGTTGTATGCTCCTCTCATGTGTGCGTGTCTAGGAGATGAGCACAAGTATTTATTTATTTATTTGTGTATTATTATAATTTTTTTTTCATGTTGAAATTATATGGAATCAAACTTTACTTGAAATTGAGTACGCAGGTTCGTAACTCAGCAAAGACAATGAACTAGAAGGTTTGGTTTTTGCAAGAGGCAATATAAATGGGGAGTTTCAATATAAGAAGTCTGACACATACAGTTTCTCTGGCATATATGCTCCATGGGCAAATGAATGACAAAGAAGCAATAAACGATGTGTTGTGAGATGTTTTTAACATTTGATTTGCACTTATTGCCATTTAATATTATTGTGCTGTTCATTTTGTGACATGTTTACATTGGATTTATAATAAAATTATAAAATAACATTACTTTTACACAGTGTTGTTGTCTCTACTACAAACAAAATACACATTCAAAGAACTCTTTAAAGTGGTAATACTAGTCATTTATTCCCCCATACATATGCAAGCTTACCACGGACTTGAGAGTAAGTTGTACAATTGGAGGAAACAAGGTAGTTAAAGGTTTCTGGAGTCAAATTAAGAAAGCTAATCATTAAACAGATAGAGAGCAGATGCAATACTCTTCTAACACTTGAAACTATTCTCACTGGAAGTGTGGATGGAAGGTAAGATCTGTTTTTGTTTAACAACATGAGAAAATAATGATAGGATGAGAGCAGAAAAAAACATTTGCATAAGATTTTGCCTTATTTTTTTGCCACAATCTGCTGTAATACTTTGACTTTATTGGTTGTTTGAAATCATGTGTTGGTATTGTTCTATTATTATAGTTTGTTAAAGCACGGCAGTTGCAAGTGACTAATTTTAGCATAATGATGTTTCTTTATTTAAAATAGCTAATATTTTGTTTATTTAGAATGACATGTTTATTTTACTCTATAGAAGGGTAGTATAACTTGTATAGGAGTCTTTTGAATATACGCCTTTCAAATAACTTTAATGGTCATGTGGTGTGACAAATACATTTTCAAAAGTGCAAATATTCTCTATATTTTAATTAATATGTGGGCATGCGTAGTCGGTATAAAATAATGAGCAAAAGGCTGTTTTAGATGTATAGATGTATGACATCAATACCCTTTAGGCATATATTTATTCAACCTTTTCTTTAGTCACTGGCCATTGGATACAGACTCAGAAAGTATCCTAAAGATGTGAAAATCTGACCTGCAGAATTAGCTTGTATTCTGAATGCTTTCTCTTAAAAAAAAAAAAAAAAAGATTCATTTTGATCATGTAGTTATCCGTGTACAAGCTTCAATGCGTTTTTATTATATAACTTGTGTTTCAAAGTAATTTGACACTTAACATGATGTTACATTAATGAGCTGTGTTCACTGTTAACATGTTAAGTTGATCGTTAACTATTGGGGGGAAGTAGTCTGATGGCACGCTTGATTCTTTCGGTCATAAAATTAACTAGTGACAATTTCTGCATACATTTCTTTTATTATTGTCTGTTCTGTGTCTTGCTTCAATATTTATGGAATGAATGGATGCATATGCACATGCATGCAGACTGGTTTCAAGAAGAAAAAAAATATGCTCTTTTGTTTAGTAATTAGATAATTTTGTGTCTTAGGCTTAATGGCCACTCTTTGCTCAATGGAATATCTGAGTGCATGGGTTATTGCACTGAGTGTAAGTTCTCTAAATTGAACTTTTTGTCTGGAATATCACAATATTTATCACTCACCATGAATTCACTTATGCAATTAACTGCTTTCTATTTCAGGTAGTGTCTCAGAACATTTTGCTTTCTGACACTGCACATCTTAAGATTGGTGTTCCAGAAAACTATGATGGTATTTTCCCATGGTATCTCACCAAGGTGAGCTCTATTTCTAAGGGGTACAAAAAGGCAAAAAGGTAGGAGCTATGGCTGATGCATGTTGGGCACAATTTAGATGAGAAGTTGTACTGAAATGAATATGTTTTCATTTGTCCACCTTAAAATATATAATAGCCTTATAATTAACAACAGCGTAATAAATAAAGGTCACAAGGTTAAAGGGTATAGGACAATGGGACTGCTAGACATGTTGTGTTTTCAATTGAGATTTAAAGCTAAAGATGCTACATAGACTCAGTGAAAGTGAGTTACAGAGATTAGGTGTTAGAACAGTATGATCTACCATCAAGAGCAGGTAATCCAGAAACTGAGGTCCTGAGTGTAAATGCAGGGCAGGGGTGTATTGATGGAGTGGCTCAGACATATAAAGAAGGACAGGGCCATGATAGTTAAAGGAATAATCTGGGATCAACACAAGTTATGCTCAATTGGCAGCATTTGCAGCATAATGGTGATAACGACAAAAATTAATTTAGACACATCCATCGTTTTCTTTATAAAAAAAACAAACAAAACACACAGAAATCGAGGTTACACTGAGACCCTTACAGCGAAAGTGAATGGGGCCAATTTTTGGAGGATTTAAAGACAAAAATGCGAAGCTTATAATTTTATATAAGCTCTTACATTAATTCTTCTGTTAAACCTCATGTATTATTTGAGTTTTAAAGTTGTTTAAATCCTCGTTTTTCAATTATTTTAGGGTTATCAGCATTACGTTGTCATGGCAACAAAGCTGTACAATTTTATATATAACTTTACACAGAAAAGGTTTGTACGTGATTTTATAACACTAAAATCATATTAACACTCATATTGTTTACTTCACTTCCATTGTAAATATCCCACATTCTTTTAAAGAATGGAAATGCTGTCGACTGAAATTAACTTGTATTGAACCCGGAATATAAGAGTGTTTTGCACTGACTACAGGATGATACAGGTTGTCTAGCAATGGCATACAGCCTGATGAAAATGGCATAATTAATACTGGAGATTATCAAGGCATATACTAGAACTTCATCATCTTTCATATGCAGTATGGATCAGAGGTGTTCAGTGTTTCAAAAATGAAAGAATGCACTCTAGACTTGAAGACTGATGTATTGTATGTAAGCTTCAAAAGTGAGAGGTGGTTCAAATGTAATCCCAAGTTTCTGAACAGTTTGGTAGGCTGATAATTTATGCTGTTTCCACTTACCACTTAATGCCAGCTCTTTCCTGTTGACTAAAATATCATAAAGATAACTCTATAAAATAAATTGTTATTATACTGTAGACTGCATTAAAGAGGTAAAAATGGACTGTCCTTGTGCTGTGTTGTGAATGACTACTAATCTCAGAACAGTCTATTAATGACTGCTGCTAAGAAAAAATAATAGAAATGACTGAAAAGTCAGAGCTATTGTACATGCCGTTCAATAAACCCCACTTCCGACTCCCCAGAGCACTCAGAACTCAAGGTGTAATTATGAGCAGGCATTCAGGCACCATCTAGTCGTCACCAAACTAAATATGGACTCCTGTACAATGCATTATTTCAAACCTTATGTCAGACATCTTTACCAGATGTCGGTTAGTAATAACAAGGTTGCTCTCCAAAAGCTTTTCACTTTGACACTGTAATTGGCAGCATTTGTGAAGAACTATTTGGGTAGTAGTGCTTCTCGCTCACCATTTTCTGCATTTGATGCCATACTATCAAAACAGTCAATGTAGTCTCTAAATCAAGTATAATTGTCTACATGTAAGTGCGTGGATAATTACCTACACCCTGTGTTATCAATGAAGGACAAAATTATGTCTACATAATATTTGTTTAGGCCTACAAAAATAAGTGACAAATGAGGTCTGACTCATTCATGTAATTTTTTAACCCTCAGCTAACTGGTATGTTCTGGCTGTATACTTCCCAGATTCATAAATTTGGACTAGCTTTTTGCCACAGTCAGTCAAAACATGGGTTTAAAAGAGCATGTTCCCTAGATATCCCATGCAGGCGTGTTGGCAGTATTTGTCAGATTGAACAGACAGGGGAAGGGTGAGCAACCAAGTGCCACGCGAGTCATACTGTGAGCAGTTAGCACTTCAGTCAATCACTACCTTTCCTAATAAACACTCATTTTCATTCTATTCTAAATACGCTAACAAACACATAAAAAATTATACATTCAGAGAACCAAATAAAATGATTAAAACTCTGTTCAGGCAGGTGAGAATTGTTAGCATGACAATGGCTGTTCAGGGTTGTGTGCTATTCAGGGTATGACCACATACACACTGTACCCAATTCTGAGCGTGCCAGTATTGAACAGAAGCATTTACACTGTGGTGCCTTATATCCAACTCTGTGTCAACCACAGAGCTACATAACTGCTGTCAACAGCAGCAGCCTCTGCAGGCTTAATGACACATTTGGAGAACAGGCCAGCCAGTCACTGACAGATCCTTCAAAACCATCAGTGCTGCTCACCACCAGCATACCATGCAGAGCCAGTCCTCCCTATAGGCAAACTAAGCAAGTTGCTTACACTGTCAAAGACATTAAAAGTAGTGTTACAAACACACTGACGGAGTTACCCACATACATTTAGCTTAGGGGCCGCAAAAAGCTAAGACCATCACTTATACTATGTCTTGTAAATAATGCTGTGTCAAAACAAACTGAAAAGATATATATATATATATATATATATATATATATATATATATATATATATATATATATCTTTTCAGTTTGTTTAAATATTTACATTTATATTTATATACTGCTTTATTGATACTGTGTATATATATATATATATATATATATATATATATATATATATATATATATATATATACAGTATCAATAAAGCAGAACATGTTGATTAAAGAGCAAAATATTTAAATAAATGTATCAAATACACCAGCATGCCATGGTGCCAGACAAATAAATCAACAAAAATATAGAGACATATTGAGATTTAACCAGATTCTGAGGTGGTCGAGATGGCATGCGCTTGCAATGAAAAAGAGGCTCCGCACAGAAGCTCTGCTTTTTTAGACAATGTTTCATGCAAAATAAAAAAATTTTAAATCAATCCGTGCACCTTATCACATGGCTTGTTGTGGAGGCCTACGCTATTCTCCGCAGGATCCACGCACAACTCACCAAGCACCCCACCGAGAGCAAGAACCACACGTTATTGCGACCACGGGGAGGTTACCCCATGTGACTCTACCCTCCCTAGCAACCGGGCCAAATTGATTGCATAGGAGACTGGAGTCACACAGCATGCCTTGGATTCAAACTCGTGACTCCGTGGGTGGTAGTCAGCGTCAATACTTGCTGAGTTACCCAGCCACTCAACAACCCGACCCTACCCCCCCCCCAATAAACAACAAACAGAAAAATTTGAAAAAAAACATTTAATACAAATAATACATGTACATTCATATGATATCGTGTGACTGCACTCATTTGAATTCCTATGACTTTCACTACAGCCAATGACGTCGCTGGACATCGCTTCCGTCTAATATGTGACAAATACACACAAAACAGCTTACTATCATGTTTACGCACTTTACTGATTGGTTATGTGTAGATAAGGGGTTTGGGTAAGGGCATAATATTAATAAGCATGTCCTTAATGCCTTAACTCACGCTTACTTCCGCATTAGACATCCGGGAATTTGCACATAATGAAGTCATAAGAGTTTATGCAAACAACATCGGATGAGATCATACGAAATAGCCAACTAATAAATGATGTATGACTATTCATTAGATCGGGATGGGACACAAACACACCACTACTGAGAATTCTTCTCTGAACATTAGATGGTAAGTAATCGTGACCCAAAAAGAAGGTTGTTGGTCTATTCTGATGGGGTCAAGGACAATAACTAAGCATATAATCTTGCATACATAGGGTATGTAATGTTGTTGTTGGTGTCAAAGGCCATGATGTGTCCAATTTTGGTGCAAATTCAACTGTCAATTGGTAATAGTAGATAATACTAATACATGTGTTTGTTCCATGTGTTCGACTGGTAGGCCACTATTCTGAAGTTTATGCATTTTCAAAATTGTCGATTTTCCTATTCCTATATGCTATTAATGTTATGTTCACAGTTTTGCACATTGTTCGGCCTATGCAGTTCAGATTTTGTGTTTTTATTTATACATTTTACAGTTGCCTGATCTCCCCCTCACCTACTCTGATCTGACTGTGAGTGGTGATGATGAAGGGATATTTGGGGTAGAGTCAGGCTTCCTGTACGCCCTCAAACCTCTGGATAGAGAGAAGCAGCCATCCTACTCCTTGCAGGTGCAAATTTCTCTTTCTAATGGCTAATTCTCATTTTCTCTGTTCAATCATTCATCAGTCACGCAATGACAAATTAATCAGTTTGCCATTTTAAAAATTATTTTTTTGTGAACATAAATTCTTACTGTAGTTACTTGTAAAATGCATCAGCCAAAATTGTTATGTCTTTTCTGGCCACTGAAATAGAATCCAAATCCATTTTCAGCACGTACAAAAACATACTCAAAACATCAAGAAGCAGCCAAGAATAATTTAAGCTATTTGATGAAAATCTCTGGCAATAATGTAAAATAAATGGAAAGGTTTTGAGCTCAAATAAGATGTGCTGCCTGCGTGCTTTTACCTGCAAGCATATTTTTCTCTAGGTGTCCTTCACAAAGTCCATGCACACTCAGGGCTTTACTGTGGAGGTGTGCGTCATCGATAAGAATGATAATGTGCCGGTGTTCTTGGTGGAGAGCATGAGAGGCAGCGTGCAGCTGGGGCTTCTCAAAGGTGGGTGGGGTGAGCTCAGCAGGCATACATGAGAGTTTCCTTTGCTTGATGCTCAGCATAATTGCCCTGACTTTTTATTCCATTTACAGCACTGAGAGCCTAAATGAGATAAACTGTTTGTAAGTTTGAATTTCACACATTTCAAACTTCAGATAATAGTAGCAGAAAAAGTTTATGGGCAGTACTGATTAGTAGCTTTTTTTTATTTTTTACTTTCTGTGGTGATACGCGTGAGAACAAGCTTTTAATTCTTTTGAACATAAAGACAAGCTGTTTCATCTGTTTGTGCTCAGATGCCTACATCATCACTGTGATGATAAATGAAAAGAAATGTCCTTGAAGTGCTAGCAATTGTGTGTTGAAGGTTGCTCATATACACTGCATGCACAATTATTAGGCAAGTGAGTTTTCTAATCTTATCATTATTTTCATGCACATTTTCCAACTCTAAAGCATATAAACTTGAATGCTTATTGGATTCAATAATTTTCAGGTGATATGTATTTGTGTAATTAGGGAGGGCATGGAGAAAGTGACTAACACCTTATATCAAGGTGTGCATAATTATTAGGCAGCTTCATTTCCTCAGGTAAAATGGGCCAAAAAAGAGATTTAACTGACACTGAAAAGTCAAACATTTTAAAATGCCTCTCAGACTGATGCAACACTCTTGAAATAGCTAAACTATTGAGGCATGACCACCTGACAATCTATTATTTTGTTGCAAATCGTCTACTGGGGTGCAAAAAATGCATGGAGAAGAAAAGGCACCAATTAACTGCAAAAGACTTGAGGAGAATTAAACATGAAGTTACCAGGAACCCATTATCCTCCAGTGCCACCTTATTCTAGAACTGCAACCTACCTGGAGTTTCCAGAAGAACAAGGTGTCAAGTGCTCAGAGACATGGCCAAGGTCAAGAAGGCTGAAACATGACCACCACTGAATAAGATTCACACGTTGAAGCATCAAGATTGGGCAAAGAAATACCCGAAGTCAGATTTTTCAAAGGTTTTATGGACAGATGAAATGAGAGTGACTCTTTATGGACCAGTTGGATGGGCCCATGGCTGGATCACTAATAGACACAGGACACCACTTCGAGTCAGTCACCAGCAAGGTGGAGGAGAGGTACTGGTATGGGCTGCTATCATTCACGATGAGAAAGTTGGAACTTTTTCGAGTTGAAGATGGACTGAAACTCAACTCCCAAACCTACTGCCAGTTTCTGGAAAGTACTTTCTTTAAGCAGAGGTACAGGATGAATTCTTCAGCATTCAAGAAGGCCTTGATCTTTATGCAGGACAATGCTCCGTCACATGCATCTAAGTACTCCACTGCTTGGCTAGCCAGCAAGGGCCTCAAATATGCCCAAATAATGACTTGGCCAATTCCTCACCTGACTTAAATCCTACTGAGAACTTGTGGGCCCTTCTCAAATGTGAGATTTACAATGAGGGAATACAATACACCTCTTTGAACAGCATTTTGGTGGCTGTGGTTGCTGCTTCAGCGAAAGTTGATTGTGAACAGATCAAGAAACTGACAGTTATTGAATAGAAGGGTGGCTATATTGGTTACTGAATATTTTTGAAAGGCCAAACATGTTATTTAATTGTCATTTTGTGTTACTTATTTGTTGCACTCACTCCAAAAATTTAGAATAAACAATTGAGTTGGGAGAAATTATTTTTGTAATTTATTTGCCTAATAATTGTGCACATTAATAGTTAGATATTATAGTTGCCTAATAATAAAAAAAGCTAATAGTTGCCTAATATCCCCCTGAGAAAGACAAAACTTACTTTTCCTCTGTTAAACATTCAGGTTTGAGATTCAATAACATTTTGAACTGACCAAGAGCATTGTGTTTGTTCAATAAAATTAATCCTGACAATTTACCTAATTCTGCACGCAGTGTAAACTAAAGCTGAAAAAGCATTTTTCTTTGAAGAAATGTTTGCTAGCATAGATTGAGACGAATGATGAAATGGTGAGAAGTACTTTTGTCATTAATTAAAGGAAGATGAGTAATCTCTAAACATTAAAGTATTATTAGACCATCGCAGTAAAGATACTCGTGTGCTCTGACCTCAAAAGAAACTAACATGCTTTATGTTGATTCATCATCTGTAATCAATGTATCATAGTGAATTCGTCCTCTTATGTTGAACTACATGATGATAATTATTTAAATACAGAACATTATTATTGTAATGACCTGCACTGAACGTCAGGCTAATACACATTTAGTATGATTTGCTCCTAGGATTTGCTTCTGATTGTCTTTGTTGTGGTAGGCTACATTTCCTTTGTATTGCTTGAAAAGGCTATTTTTTAAATTAATTTCTGATTATAGGCAGTATGCATCAATGTGTCATATTTATAAACCTCATTACATTATGAAATAACTATGATGTGTGTGTTTCATTGTCACAGGAATCCCGTTTATGCAGGTGGAAGCATTGGACCGAGATGACCGTAACACCGCCCATGCAGAACTGCGCTTCAGTCTTCTGGACCAGATCCCTCGCATCCCTGCCAGCCACATGTTCTCCATAGATTCCATCACTGGAGAAGTGTCCCTAACAGAAGATGGTAATAATCAGAACTTCTTAACTTCTTGTCTTAGACTGTGATTTGGAGTCAAGTCACCATGGTCCTAATAAATTGCCGACGTTGTCTTCTGCTGCTGTAGCCCATCCACCTTAAATTTTGACGTGTTGTGCATTCTGAGATACTATTCTGCTTACTACAATTGTACAGCGTGGTTATTTAAGTTATCGTGGCATCTTTGTCAGCTCGAACCAGTCTGGTCATTCTCCGTTGACCTCTCTCATCAACAAGGCGTTTCCATCTGCAGAACTGCCGCTCACAGGATGTGTTTTGTTTTTGGCACCATTTTGAGTAAACTAAATCAATTGTATGGTGTCAGTAAGTTGGTGAGATATAAGATATAAGGTAGATATATCTCCCAACTTTAATCAAGTTTGCGACATGAGCAAAAGATCCAAGTCATTTGTTGCAATAAAGTCATTCAAAAAATTCAGTCACTGAAAGATTCGCAAAAGTTTTGGGATTCCACGCCACCCCGTCAGAGTTGTGGGGAAATGGGCTTGATGGAAAACAGAAGGATGGATTCTTCCAGTGTGGCAGGAAGCAAACCTGTTGTAATCCCAGGTGACAGCATGGGCTTGCCGACAGGCTGGAACTGCTCTCTGGGACACCAGATAAAGTTTTATCCAAAGAATGATACCTCCGCATTTCCCCCATATTTTCTGTTGCTTTTCCTTGTGCGTAAAAATCCCAGGAGATACTCAAAACCAGCCTGTCTGGCACCAATAATCATGCCATGGTTGTGATCACTGAGATCACATGTTTCCCCATTCTGATGGTTGATGTGAACATCATCTGAAGGTCCTGACCGATATCTGCATGATTTTATGCATTGCACTGCTGCCACAAAATTGGCTAATTAGATAATCTTGTGAATAAACAGATGTACAGGTACACCTAATAAACTGTTCAGTGAATGTATATCATGGTCATCTTATTAACATGGATATATTTGGTAAATAATCATTCAAAAGCTCTTCTCTGAGAGAAAAGAAACTAAAATAATAGAATAATACCTCCTCTCATGAATCCTTCAGTTGCACAATTTCTTTCTCTTTTCCACATTTGTCACTCCTTTCAGCCCCATTCCACCATGAAATCAGCAAATAACTCTCTCTTTCACTCAGCCAGTTTAACACGCTCTGCTTATTGCACTTTTAATGTGGCTGTATACAACATTGCCACTTTGTTTTTATAAAACTTTCCCACTAAATTAAAATGATTTTGAACCAGGGCCAGAGCTCACAGAGCCAGAAAAGCAAGCCGTTTAATTTGAATGAGTCATCGTGAGCCAGAGCATCAGGTCAGGTCAGTCGAATCTGGGTTCAGGTCCAATTGCAAACAGAACAGCATTGCATTACTGTAGCTCATGCAGAGGCTTACAGTAATATGCTCAGAGAATGTTTGTGCACCGTGTTTGTTTGAGGTGTTTTCTTGTGGCAAAAACAATAAATAGACAATGCAGAAAATTAATGGTTTTGTAATGTAGGTCTTTTCTGCTTCCTTTGAGTAGCTCCCAGGGTGATATGCATTGTGTGAAACTCGCCATTAGAAGTAAACTGGAATGGTAAGGTAATAAAATCTGTGGCTATTTACAGTTTAGTTACTATGAAGGAAATTAAAAGTTTGTCATTTAAGATTGAGGTTTGTTTGGCAGGTTTACATGTTTGATACTTGCATGATACTTTCCTGCATAGTGTCATTTCTTTGTGTTTGGTATTCTTTCGTAAGCTGTTTTTGTTTTCTTATTTACAGGGATAGTTCACACAAAAATGAAAATTATGTTATCATTAACTGACCCTTATGTTGTTATAATTCCAAATAATAATTATTTTTATCATGGAAATCAAAAGGGTAAACATTCTTAAATATCCCTCCCTTTGTGTTTCACACAAGAAAGTAATATGTGTTTGGAATGATGAGGGTGAGTAAATGATAACAACATTTTCTTTTTTGAGTAAATTATCCATTTGAATTGTTCCATTTGTTTGGTATCCAGGTGCCTCAACTCTAGATCCAGAGATGTGCGGCCGCTACAAGCTCTCAGTGATGGTGCAGGACATGGCCGGGAAGGCCAACGCTTTCTTCTCCACTGGAACAGTGTTAGTAGAGGTGACTGGGAACACATGGGCCTCACCTGACCCAGTAAGACTGCAGGAGAATCTGCCTGGACCATATCCCATTCAAATTTCACAGGTACAGACATACAGTATGACAAAAGCAGATGACTCTAGAAGCACTAATGGTATGATTAATATTGTGTATTTTCCAAGTATATTATAGGATATGTGAATCTGTTTTATCTTGCTTTCTTCATGTCAGGATCCTGTCACTTTGTCAGTCTGGGTTTTTGTGGTGACAGGATCCAACACTATTGTTCTGTGTCTGTGTTGTTTTTCGTTTTTTTTGTCTCTGTGTGAGTGCACAGCTTCAGGTTGTGGTTTCCCTGCTGTGCGCTCTTCAGCTGGTCTTGTGTTTCATGACTCTCCTGTCTGGTTCGGTTTTGGTTCTGGTATCGGGATCATGCTCCATGTCTTGTCTTTTATTGCTGTGAGTGCATTGATCTTAAGTTATCTTGGCAGCATGCAATAAAGTAAATTGTTTGTGTCTGTCTCTCGTGACTGCGGGCACGCTTCACTTTGTGCTAGCTTTACACTGCACGTCCGGGTCGCAATGGAGCTGTCTTCATGCTGTGCTGGGTTTGGAAGAGGAGGAGGAGGAGGAGGAGAAGAAGGGCCCCTGCTCCCCAGTCACTGCTAGCGTTCCCAACCATGCTGGCAATCGTCGAGCCTGTCCCATTCCCTGTGGTCTTCGAGTCAGCCCAGTTCCCTGATGCTGTTGACGAGCCGGTCCACTTCCCCATGGCGGTCGACGAGCCTGTACAGTTCCCTGTGGCCATCAACGAGCCTGTCCCATTTCCTGTGGTCATAGAGTCGGTCGTGTTCCTTGAGGCTGTTGACGAGCCTGTCCAGTTCTCTGTGGCTGTCAACAGTTTTATCCAGTCCCCTGTGCCATGCATTCAGCCTGTTTTCTCCCCAATGGCTGCCAATCTGCCTGTCCTAGTTGCTGCTGCTCCACCTGATCAGTCCCAAGTGGCTGCCACCCAGTTTTCTGACCCCTGTCCAGCAGCCACCTCCCAATATTCTGACTGCTGTCCATCGGCCAGCACACAGCCTGCTGCTCTTCCTTTCCTTGCCACCCTCCTCTTCTCCTTCTTTCCCTACCTAAAACGTTCTCCCTGGCCTCCAGACCTTGCTCCCTACCTTAAATCTCATCCCAGACCACAAGACCAAATCCTCTCCCTGAAGCCTCCTCTCAGGCCGCCGGGCCCTGCTCTCTTCCCTATACATCCTCCCTGGTTCCTTCCAGTTCCACCTTGGACTGCCCTGCCAGTTCTTCCCTGGTTTCCTTCCTTTTCTTTTGTTCTTCCTGTTCTGTGTTAGTGCCTGATCTGTTTGTCTTGTTTGGTGTTTGATGTTCCACTTTTTGGGATGCCAAGAGGTGTCCCTTAGAGAGGGGTAGGGCCAGGATCCTGTCCAGTCCTGGTGACTGGATCCTGACACTCTTGCTCTGTGTCTGTGTTGTTTAATTTTCTGTCTCTGTGTGAGCACACAGCTTCGGTTTGGGGTTTCCCTGCCATGCACTCTTCGGCCGGTCTTGTGTTTCATGTCCGGAGCATGGTGTCTGGATCCTGAGAGCATTGCTCTTGTGTTATCTTGGCAGCACGCACGTCAGTTGTTTGTGTTTGTCTCTCACAACCGTGTGTGTTGCGCTCGCTTTACGCTGTTGTCAGCTGTCTTCACGTTGTGCTGGGGTTTGGCCACTTCTGTCTTGGATGTCAGTTTTATTTGTGGCCGAACTCTCGCACATGTGTCTTGTCTCGTTTTGTCTCCTGTTAGCCTCTCGATATACGCTCAGGCTTTGTCTAGTGTTAGAATGCATGGCATTGCTTTGTTGCCATTGCCATGCCTTCTCTTGTCCTGTCTGTCGGTTGGCATAAGCACATGTTGCCTTATTGTCTTGGCGATATGCACTCTTGCCATTCAGGTTTTTGCTTTGTGAGAGCATGTGGCTTTGCTTTGTTTCTGTTTTGCCTCATGTCCTCAGTCCTGCATCATACCTCACCTCCTTGTTTGCTCATTACTAGTTAATTTGTCTCACCTGCCCTGCCTATTAACTTGTTGATTTATCTCCCTATTTTAGTCTCCTTGTGTCGTGTGCGCTGTCCTGTGCCAGTTTGTCTTGTTCTCTCGTCCTGTCGGTTCTGTGTTCTGCTCCATTTTGATCCAGACCAGACTGTCTGTGTGCTTAATGCTCTGGACTTTGTTTTCCCCTGCAGGGTAGTTTTCATTTTTGGCTCTGTTTATTTTTAGTTTTAATAAAGACCTGTTTCACTCTGAGGTCTTGCCTCTTCAGATTCATAACACTTCAATTGCCAGTGCAATGACATTCTCAATTTACACATGGATTTTATATTTACATGACTTTTGCTTGTTGTTCAGATTTTATGGGATTAGTTATGAGTCACTGCCTATCCGAACACAGTCACTGTCTCTGGAACACCTAATACTCTCACCAGTGTGGGAATGGGGCATCTACTTTGGGGAAAAATACATGTTAAATAAACATAAATACAATTACAACACAATGGCAAGTCTGTAATGCCAGTAAAACTTTATAAACTTTATGAATAAAAATGTTCAAGTCAAGTTCAAATTGAATGCCTGCGTTGCAGTTTTCGATTATTGTGAGTGACTCAGAACTAAGCTAGTCAAGAGTAACAATAACTAAAATACTATACCATACACAATCTCCTCTTTCTGAAAGTGAGATATACAAGAACATGCATCTGTCTCTCACTTGCTCCTCAAGGAGACAACAAGCAGTGTGTTTGAGGTGAAGGAAAGGTGGAGTTTCTAACAAAAACAAAACACAGTCACCTGATTTTTGTGCCAAAGAAGTCACGCTGTTGTTTTTTATTTACGATCTAAACAACATTTTATTTTTTAAGCTTTTTTTTTGTTAGTTTTATTTGACAATACGGATGATGATGATGGAGAACAATCCACGGTTGACAACTCACTTATTCTGCTTAATCTAGTAAGAAAACAACAAAAACAACAATAATAATAATAATAATGTGTCTTTAACTACTACAGTTGAAGTCAGAAGTTTACATACATTAATGCAATTTGCTTCTGATAGGCTAACTGGCTAATTGGAGTCAATTGGAGGTGTAACTGTGGATGTATTTTAAGGCCTACCTTCAAACTCATTGCCGCTTGACATCATGGGAAAATCAAAAGAAATCAGCCAAGACCTCAGAAAAAAAATTGCGGACCTCCACAAGTCTGGTTCATCATTGGGAGCCATTTCCAAATGCCTGAAGGTACCACGTTCATCTGTACAAAAAATAGTATGCAAGTATAAACACCATGGTGCCATGCAGCCATCATACCGCTCAGGAAGGAAACGCATTCAGTTTCCTAGAGATTAATGTAGTTTGGTGCAAAAAGTGCAAATCAATCCCAGAACAACAACAAAGGACCTTGTGAAGTTGCTGGAGGTAGACAAGTATCTATATCCACAGTAATATGATTCCTATATCAACATAACTTCAAAAGAATCCACTGCTCCAAATCCACCATAAAAAAGCCAGACTGCAGTTTGCAAGTGCAAATGGGGACAAAGATCTTACTTTTTGAGGAATGTCCTCTGGTCTGATGAAACAAAAAATTAACTGTTTGGCCATAATGATCATAAATATGTTTGGAGGAAAAATGGTGAGGTTTGCAAGCCAAAGAACACCATCCCAACTATGAAGCATGGGGGTGGCAGCATCATGTTGTGGGGGTGCTTTGCTCCAGGAGGGACTGGTGCACTTCACAAAATAGATCTCAAGACATCAGCCAGGAAGTTAAAGCTTGGTCGCAAATGGGTCTTCCAAATGAACAATGACCCCAAGAATACCTCCAAAGTTATGGCCGGACAACAATGTCAAGGTATTGGAGTGGCCATCACAAAGCCCTGACCTCAATCCGATAGAATCCGAAGGAGTCCTGCAAACCTGACTCAGTTACACCAGTTCTGTCTGGAGGAATGGACCAAAATTCCAGCAACTTACTTGTGGAAAAGCTTGTGGAAGGCTACCCAAAATGTTTAAACAAAGTTAAATAATTTAAAGGCGATGATACCGAATACTATCAAAGTGCATGTAAACTTGTGACCTACTGGGAATATGATGAAAGTAATAAAAGCTGAAATAAGTAATTTTATCTACTATTATTCTGACATTTCACATTATTAAAATAAAGTAGTGATCCTAACTGGCCTAAGACAAGGAATTGTGAAAAACTTAGCTTAAATATATTTGGCTAAAGTGCATGTAAACTTCTGACTTCTACTGTATGTGCTACAGTACATACAACATACAAAAATACATACAATACAATGTATTTATTTTGCAACTACATGTTGTTCTGCAAAAGTGCCACAAGATTCACATTTGCTAATATAGAGGTTGAGGTACTGTACGGGTAGGCTTAGAAGTAGGGGTAGGTTAAGGGTAAGTGTTGGGGTAGTTTTAGGTTTAGATTTGGGGTACGATTAACAGTCATACTTAAATGCAGGTACTTGCATTTAAAATGTAAGAACAATGCAACAACACGTATGCACATAATAAGTGCATTGTATCAAATGCTTAAGTACATAATAGTTAAGACTATAGTAATATAAAGTAGGTCCATAATAATGATAATTTTATGAAATATACATTATACAGGGCACATTTGCTGCATGGAAACTAAAAATGGAATAGAGTTACACATAAAAATGGGCTTTTTGTCTCGTTTTGGAACACAAAATGAAATGTTAAGATACAGATAATTTTGCCATTTCAACAGATACAGATACATACTGTATACATATGCACATCCCTATTCAGCACTATAAAAATAAAAAATAAAAATCTTTAGTGTATGAAATTTTAAAGTACTTTCCATTATTGGTATTGGTGTGATTGTTTTTTATATACAAAATAGCCATTGTACCAATATATACTGTACACACGCACGCATACAAAAAGAAGTGATATAATAAAAAATACATATAAAATGATAGCAATGCAATTTACAATTATTTATTTACCATTTAATGTAATGCAAAGATTACTCATAGAATGTGTAGAAGATTTAAAAAAATGTAAATGCTTGAATACAGCCTATGATTTTCCAGGAAAATTGTGCAATGTGTAGGGGTGAGGTGTGAAGTTGTTCATAGTTTGTGCCAAAAGATCCTCTGTAATGAATCTTTATCCTCCTTTTTCTCTTCCCTCTCTTCTGTGGATACCTCCTACACACCCCAACGCATTTCCACCCAATAAACATGCCTGGAACACAAACAACGCTTTATTTTTCCTTCTTCTGTATCATAGTTTTGGAAATGCTTTATTCAGTTTTAGAAATAGTCCAAAGTTTGCCCTTGCTCTACACTCTTAAGATCGCTATCTTTGAACCAGTCTTGCTATAGCTCACAAACAGAGATAAAAATCAAATAGAATATTATTTGATATATTGCATTATAATACATTCAAAATACATTATATCAAATAACTCATGAAGTAATAGTAATATATGCATATGTGTATGGTGTTTCTGCCTTTTTTTTACGGGAAAAGCCTTTTTCCACCCACTCCTGTGTGTGCTTTGATGGACATGTGGGTGGTTGGAGTCACACTGATTATGAAACAGATTAGTGGTCATGAAGGGCTCAGAATCTGTGTCGTGTATTTCAATTTTGTCTCTAATAGCAACATGCTGCACTCTCATCATTTCAACCATATTTATATTTTTTAAAGGCAAACAAATAAACCTAAAAATGTTTATCTAAATCTTCTTATCTCCATGTGTTCCTAAAAGAGCTTTATTTGCTCATAATGCTAAGTGGGTGAGTTCAGCATGTGATTATAGCTTTGTTTGTTTGTTCTCATTCAAATCTATCAGCATGTAATTGCAGCTTTGTTTGTTTGTTCTCATTCAAAGTTCAGAGGTGGTAATTCAGACACTTTACCACACTGGCATACAACTGAATTAACTGCCCATTGTTCATTTATATTTCATCCAAATGTCTTTAGTTGCGAGTTGCCAGAGTAATACATTTTTTATTCACTTTTTTTCATTTGGACTCACAAAGCATGTTGTATTCCTGTTTTAAGTCATTTGATTGCCTTACAGAGATTACTGGATATTACTGATACTGTAGATTAATTAAGTTTATTAATTCCACCCCCCTGTACCTCATCCATTTTTTGGAGTTGTACCCACACCTCTTTAGTATTCCTCAATCTATCTCATATAAATAGTGACACACAAAACAAATGTCAACATATTAAAAAATAGATACATTAATAAATAAAATTATTAAAAACAATTAAAATAAAATAATATATAATTGTTTAAGTACCAAAAGTGTATAGGGCCTCTTGTGACTCGAAATTTGTAAGAGTGTCTATTTCTTTACATTTCCCTAAATTATATTTTGTGTAATTATTTCATATATTTTTAAGTTTACTATCACATAATATCTATTTATTTGTGTATTAAAAGAGAAATTAGTACTATATCCATAATACTTTTGGATCATTGACAAATAAGGTTTTAAAAAGTGTTATAATGATAAATCTTTTAAAAATCTAGTTTAAAACACTTGTGTCATGTTCTCATAAATATAATATTTGAAATTGTCATGTGGTGTAACTATTAAGTAAAAAGTATTATAATACTTGCTTTGCACCTTCAATACATGAGAGTATAAACAACTTAATCACTAATTTCCAAAAAGTTTAAAACACATTTTTCAAAATATTTGTAATTTTTATAAATATTAGGAATTTTTTAATCAAACATATATCAATAAGTTTTCTCCGGGTTACTCCACATAAACAAAATGTGCCTTTTCATAAGAAATATCAAAATAAATGTCAGATGTTTTTAAAAAAATTCACGCTCAGTCTTGAGGGTCTAAAGGTGTCCGGTCTGTTTTATGGTTTTTATGGTCAACATAAACAGCAAAATAACTACCTACATGTTGGTTACGCCACAACTTTGATTTGGTGGAAAAAAAGCATTTTTAAATATGAATCGTATTTTAAAAAAAATCTTTCTCACTGCTTATTTTTTTAAGAAATAATAATAAAAGATTATTCTGCACTAGTCATGCCAACATTTCCCCATGAAATTCAGCTTTTAATGAGACTCTGTCTCAGAACACCACATTATATTTTTCACTTTTAAGCCCCAGAAAAAATATATAATTATGAATTTAAACTCAGCAATTGAAAATGTTCATCAGAGAAGAGGTGTATTCAAGTTAATGGTTTGTGTGAATTGCATTTTTTATGTATTTTTAATTTAATAGATCTGGACAAAAATTAGCATCACTTCATCATTGACCCTTAGGACAAATGGCCATAATATGCACCAGTTACCCTCTGTTATTGTATTGTATGATGAATCTTGTGAAAAGAATCCACGTTATGATCATGAAAAATGTTTTATCTAGATCATTCATACACTGCAGACACACATTTTTCCTACTCCAATCTACTATTGACCATGTTTGCAAGTGCATGAAACGTTTGAAAACTTGTGCCGTATGTTTCATGTGAACACTATGAAGGATAAATAAACTCAACGCAAACTCCAACAAACTTGTTTTACAGTGTTTTCATAAAACCGGCATCTTTTTCTCAGTGGAGAGAGACTTCATATGCTCAAGGTTAACATATTGCAGGACCAAAGCGTCACCCTGGCAGAATATATCCAAACTGTACAAGTGGCCAGATCTTCCAGATGCGCTGAACGACTTCTACACTCAGTTTGAAATGCAGAACGACGTGGTGGCGAGGAAGACCACCCCTCCTCCCAACGACCAGGTGCTCTGTCTTACCACGGCGGATGTGAGGAAGACTCTACGTAGATTCAACCCACGGAAGGCTGCTGGACAAGACAACATTTCTGGCAGAGTGCTCAGAGGATGTGCAGACCAGCTGGCAGATGTTCTTACTGACATCTTCAACATCTCTCTGAGCAGCGCCGTCATTCCAATGTGCTTCAAGGCCACCACCATCGTCCCCAAGCCAAAGAAGTCTTCAGTGTCCTGCCTCAACGACTACCGTCCCATCGCACTCACACCCATCATCATGAAGTGCTTCGAGAGGCTCGTCATGAGGCACATTAAGACCCAGCTGCCCCCCTCACTAGACCCACTGCAGTTTGCGTATCGTCCAAACCGTTCAACAGACGACGCCATCGCCACCACCCTCCATCTGGCCCTCACCCTCCTAGATAAAAAGGACTCATATGTTCGAATGCTGTTCATAGATTTCAGCTCAGCATTCAACACAATAATTCCTCAGCACCTGATTGGAAAGCTGAACATGCTGGGCCTGGACACCTCCCTCTGCAACTGGATCCTGGACTTCCTGACTGGGAGACCACAGTCAGTCCGGATCGGGAACAGCATCTCCACCACCACCACACTGAGCACTGGGGCCCCCCAGGGCTGTGTGCTCAGTCAACTGCTGTTCACTCTGCTGACTCACGACTGTGCAGCAATGCACAGCTCGAATCACACCATCGAGTTCGCCTATTGACACGACCATGGTGGGTCTCATCAGCAAGAACGATGAGTCAGCATACAGAGAGAAGGTGCAGCGGCTAACGGACTGGTGTAGAGCCAACAACCTGTCTCTGAATGTCGACAAAACAAAAGAGATGGTTGTTGACTTTAGGAGAGCACAAGATGAACGCTCTCCACTGAACATCGACGGCTCCTCTGTGGAGATCGTCAAGAGCACCAAATTCCTTGGTGTTCACCTGGCGGAGAACCTCTCCTGGTCCCTCAACACCAGCTCTATTACCAAGAAAGCCCAGCAGCATCTCTACTTTCTTCGAAGGCTGAGAAAAGCACATCTCCCACCCCCCATCCTCACAACGTTCTATAGAGGGACAATTGAGAGCATCCTGCATCACTGCCTGGTTTGGGACTTGCACCGTTTCGGACCGCAAACCCCTGCAGAGGATAGTGAGGACAGCAGAGAAGATCATCTTCCCTCCATCAAAGATATTTACAAAAAACACTGCATCTGCAAAGCCACCAGTATTGTGGACAACCCCACACACCCCTCACACAAACTCTTCACCCTCCTGCCGTCTGGCAAGAGACTGGTTTGACACACACACACATGTCCCTGAGTTGCACTTTAATTACTGTCAATTTATACCTGGCTGCTACCTCAATAACTGATATGTCCATAGAACACTATCTCATAGTATGTTATGTTTACATTTGGCATTTTTAGAAACTGTCATCTTTTTGCACTACTGTGTACTGGTCGGTGCTGCACTGTCTCTCACTGTGCCTATTGTCCTGTTCATTGTTAGAAATGTATTGTACTGTCCTGTACTTTTTGCACACGTTTGCACGTGCACTATATATATGTATTTTATTTAGTCTGTGTAGTCTCATGTGGTTCTGTGTTTATCCTATGTTGTTTTATGTAGCACCATGGTCCTGGAGGAATGGTGTCTCGTTTCGCTGTGTACTGTACTAACTGTATATGGTTGAAACGACAATAAAAACCAATTGACTTGACTTAATCTGATTGGGGGATTTTCCTTATAGAAATCTGACAACTTCACACATGTTGAAATCCAATTCTGACCAGCTAATCGCCCTTATTTAAAGTCTGTTATTTATCAAATGTATTGAAATTCATTATTAAACATTTTACATGCATGATTAGTTCTAAGTAATACATGACACAATTGATCTAAAGGGGATTGTAAGGGGGGATGGTGGTTTTACAAGAGCAATCAGGGAGGTGGTATCCCCTCGCATCCCCCCTCTACTCGAGCCCTGCATATACACATACATAATATATATGTTATTTCTTACTCAAGGTGGCACTGATGTTTAAGTTATTGGCTCAATTTACATTTGATATTGCTATTTGACAAAGAAACAACATCAAAGTAAACTTAAAGCAAATACAACTCATGAAAAGTATGATATGACTATTATCATTTGGGTGTAATTCTGAAATGATGTAGCCTAAGTTGTGCATCTATTTAGACTCAACAAGTGCCTGAGAAAAAACACATAAGCTACACATAAGTTATACATACATTACACATGTTTAGATGATGTGTTTGGTGTAGTTTAATATGTGTTTAACAGCCAGTTGCATCTCAGACAATTTCAGTGTGAAAACAATTAATTCTGTTCTTGATTTGTCCTGAATTGTTGCATTATCTCTTTAATTTACGAAACATAAAACATCAAAATATATTTATTTTATTGTTTTCTAATTGTCTTGAAAATATTTTACAAATTTTACACTATCTGGGCAATTTGAACATCCATTTTGATAGATAGATATAAGTGCTTGGTCTCTAAAAACACAAATATGTAAGAATGAGAGAGAATATAACCATGCATTTAAGGGTAATGGGATAATTTAATCAAAAATATAAATTGTGAATCATTTACTCACCCTCAGGTTGTTTCAAATCTGTATGAGATGTTAGGCAGAATCACTCTTCACCATTCACTTACATTGTATAGCAAAACAGCCTAGCATCTCCTTTTGTGTTCCACAGAAGAAATCAAGTCATACAAAATTGGAACAATGTGAGGGTGAGAAAATGATGACAATTTTTAGGTGAACTATCCGTTTTAAGTTACAACATGCAGGTGTGTTTTAAAAATGTCTTGCTCAAACACTCTTAATCATTCTATTAGATTTCAAGCCTGTTAATCTGAATCTCATAAATGAATGGACTCCAAAAGCAACATTCTCTTTTTCAAAGGAATACATTCTAAAAATCAGACTGTTAACAATCCAACACATCATTAAACATCAAAGATATAAACCGACTCAGTCTTAAAAGGATTGTATCTCTTCTATCAAAAACAGGCCCTGGAAACTAAATAGATGACATCATCTTAGTTGGTGCTCACCATTTTTAGAACAGCAGGACACGCATTAATCTCTTCAAAGCTCTGCTCCCTTGACAGTTCTTAACAGTGCGAGCAGGTCATATTTAGAAAGGCCCACTGTTGTATACAAAGTGCTTGAGTTTGAAGAGCCATCTCCATAACAAACGGCTGGAGGACAAGGTATTGAAAAGATACCACCCCCCCTCACTATTCTCACTGTTCCAAGGTCTTCTCCTTCTTCGGTGCTATTCCACACCATTTCCGGGGCCATTTGCATCTTTGTTGCAACAGAGTGGAAAATCGTGAGGGCAGCTGGATTATTTCGGCAGCTCCTGGGCTTGCTACACATATGGCACTTTTCCACTGCACATTACGGTTCGACTCACCTCAACTCTACTCGCTTTACTTTTCTGAGCTTGCTTTTCCATTGCAGTTTAGTGGATTATAGGTTGATCGTCATAGTTGCGCCACCTCTACTACCGTGACATAATCTTAAACACAACACAAACTGACCAAAACAATAACACGACCGCTAGCTGTTAGCTACAAGCTCATTGTGCTGCATAAAGCAGTGGTTGCATGGTGATTTTACACAAGTGTAACAGTTAAATTGGCCTGGTTGTTTTAGAAGCAAACTTTCCAGTAGCTGGTCAACTAAATAAAGTGAAGCTTTCAAGCAGAGTATAGAGTTAACATCACAAAGCGTACCATCCTCCATTGTGGATCAGTCCAGGCCACTCTCCCTCCCATTGCTCGCAGATTTAGATAGCGTCCATTTGATCGAACCTCTTCCACTTTTCCTTGATGGTTCTGTAGTCACTTTTAAGTTTTTTTTTTACTTTTCTCTACACTGTTGGTAGGTCCGGTGGTAGCCGTGTGCGGCCAACAGCTGATACACTTCCTGAGAGACTTTTTCGTTTCGCTCATCACTAACGAGTGGACTGTCTGAACCTTGTTTATTGAACATGGTGTGGTTTTGCGCACAGTCATTTCTTTTTTCACAATTCGAAAGTCGTGTGAACAAATGATACTGTTATCGCTGTTGCTAACTTTAAAACTAGCGGGTTGATGTCACGCGTCGAAAATCCAGTGACACTGGTAGTGACAATTCTCCCTGACCAATTAGTGATCTGCAGGATTTTGATGTCACATTTAGTATCGGCTCGCTTGGAACCTCGACCAAGGTGGTACTAAAAAAGTATGAGGTACTATCCACATTGGAAAACCCTCAAAAATTGAGCTGAGTCGAGTTGTGTTCAGCTGTACCGTGCAGTGGAATAGCACCAATAGCCAACTATCTGTTGTGCTAAAAGATCCAGGGTTTCCCCTCAACTCTTTATTGTTTAAGTCTGGTGTACAATCAAGTTTTACAATACTTCTTTTGCCTTTTCGATACTTTGTTGATACTTTGGATTCTCAAGTTTAATTCAAGTTCATATTCTGTTGATGTCTTCAATTGTATTGATTGGTTATGTTGTGTGTGTGTGTGTGTGTGTGTGTGTGTGTGTGTGTGTGTGTGTGTATTTGCAGGTGAAGTGGAGTGGCAGTCCAGTGGAGTATAGTCTTGAGGGAGAGTTTCCAGAAATGCTCTTCACTATTAACAGGGAAGGAATCATTTACCTTAATGCTCCTCTGGACAGAGAAACACAAGACCAGGTAAATTGTAAATACCTCTGTCATACTCTGTCAGATGTACTATAGAGTATACATTTTCTAAACCCTGACTACTAAATAAGGTAAAAACATAATAAACGAGCTTTCTTCAAAAAGCAGCTTTGAAGACTTTTGATGAAAATTATTATAATTATTACATACTTTGGGAGTTTCTCTTTTGAATAATTTAGTTCAATGACAGAAGAGTAAGTGTGTGAAACATTAAAAGCAGAGGTGGGTAGAGTAGCCAAAAACTATACTCAAGTAAAAGTACAATTACTTTAAACAAAATAATTACTCAAGTAGAAGTAAATGTACTAACATAAATAATTACTTGAGTAAGAGTAAGAAAGTATACAATTAAAAGTGTACTCAAGTAGTGAGTAACTTGTTACTTTCACAAATGACATAATAGATGTTTACTCCCCTATATTCCATTATATGATACACATTTAACATGTATTACAGAATTATTATTATTAATGGAAATTCTGTCATCATTCACCATCATGTTGTTCCAAACCTGTATGTCTTTCTTTCTTCCATGCAACACAATAAGGATATTTTTTTCTTTTCATATTTTGAAAGTGAATGGTGGCCGAGACAGTCAGTCCCTAACATTCCGTCTAACATATTTTGTGTTCCACATAATACAAAGGGTCGCACTGGTTTGGAACAACAAAGGGTTGGGAAATGATTACAGAATATTCAATTATGGATGAGCTATCTTTTTAAAGGGATCGTTCACCCAAAAATGAAAACTATCTCATCATTTACTCACCCTCATGCCTTCCCAGATGTGTATGACTTTCTTCTGCAGAACACAAACTAAGATTTTTAGAAGAATAATTTAGCTCTGTAGGCCAAAGTTTTGATGCTCCAAAAAGCACATAAAGGTAGCATAAAAGTAATCCATAAGACTCCAGTGGTTAAATTCATATTTTCAGAAGTGATATGATATATTTGTCCTTTTTTGCTAGACATTCTTCTCCCTGCCCAGCAGTGGGTGATATGCAGTGAAGAATGTGAATCACCAAAAACACAAGAAGAAGAATGTGAAGGCGATCTGTTTCTCATCCACACCTATCTCATCACTTCTGTAGATACTGATTTAACCTCTGGAGTCTTATGGATTACTTTTATGCTGACTTATGTGATTTTGTTTAGCTTTAAATGTTGCCACCCATTCACTGGCATTGTATGGACCAAAAGAGCTGAGAAATTCTTCTAAAAATCTTGGTTGAAATATCCATTTAAGGGCTCTTGTCAGATCTGGATGAATTTGTCAATAAGAATAGAGGTTTGGAAACATTTCTAGTAATTATTACGATGAAAACATGAAAATGTCCCACAAGGATTATATATATAATGCTGAAATAAAAACCAATGCAAAATCATGCTTTATTAATGCCTACTTTTGCTATTTCATAGCTTTTAATGTCACTGCATGGATTCTTGGAAAGAATTTAGATCATAAGCTCTGTACAGCAATACGGGCGCTCTCTAAATGTACAGTACGCAGACTGCGTAGGGCACCAACCCCGGTCGCAGAACAATTGCTGTGTCTGAAACAGCCCCTATCCTCTATATAGTGCACTATTTCGGGTGTATGCCAATTTGTAAGAGTGTAGGACTGAATTCTGAGTAAGCCACTCATTCCCTATCTTTGTACACTCATTCTTACCCACAATGCACTCTAATTTCGAATGTACATTTGATGTGCACTGGACGACGGTTAATTGCCCACAATACACCATGGGGAAGATGTACAAGCTGGGAGTTTACTGCTTCCTTCACTCCTGCAATGTTTTATTTCATGCTGAATGAATTCAATTTAGTTTTGACAAATCATTACTGGGTTAAAATAATTACATATAGATAGACAAAACAAACAGATACGTTTTAAAATGTATTCTTTATTCAATAAAATGTGTTACTATATTAACACACGGTATATATAAAAATTGACAAACAGAATAAAGATTTACTGTAATAGTTTTTACTCCAATAGATTCCAGTAAATGCACAAATACTGCTCATTACATGCGGGACGTGGGACAAAGCGCACTGATATATTGCTGCACTGATTTATAAATGTACACTTAAAAACTGATGTCATAAGAGCCCAGTTACATTATCACCCTGAAAATGGCCATCACATTACACAGAAAAGCCTGTGTTAGCATTAGAGCCAAAATTTACTTCAGCGTGCTGCCTGAAGTTGAAGCTGAGATTTTAATCTTGAAATATCAGCTTGTCTTGGTGTTAAATGAAGGCACTGCATGACAAAACTATTCTTTTTTTCACAGTGCAGTGTGTAGAGAGTGTTTCACTTTGAAGAGTTTGATGCTGCAGCATTGATGACTTGAGTGACAGTCTGTGACAACGCGTGCAGCAGTGTGAAATTCAGTTCTCGTAAAAGTCCCATTCAATAATTAATTTCTCAATAAATTACACATGAATTAAAATGACACCCAGTAATGTAACGCCACACATTGTAAAGAAGTAAAAGTAAAAAAAATTCATTTGAAATTTACTTGAGTGAGAGTAAAAAGTAAACCTACTCTAAAAGTATGTATTTTTTCCAAAAGTTACTCAAGTAAATGTAACAGAGTAAATGTAGCGTGTTACTACCCGCCTCTTGTTAAAAGTACAACCTATAAACTATGTTTTTGTTGTATTATTATTTATTTTTTGTTAAAATTTTTATGTTATGTTTGTTTTCTTTTTTCTTCGTTTTGTTGGTTTGTGTTAGGTTATGTTATGTTTTGTTACGTTTTCTTTTCTTTTTTTCTTGGTTTTGTGTTATATGTTAAGTTATGTTATGATTTGTTTTATGTTTTCTTTTCTTTTTTCTTGGTTTTGTTGTTTTGTTTCCTTTCGTTTTGCTTCTTTATACTCAAAGCCTTTATAAAATCAGCCTTAATTACTGAACTGTGCTCCCCACAAAATCCACATCACTTCTACACAAATGAGTTGTTTGGTGAAATCAGCTGTGAATGAAAATCATTTAATATAACGTACTTAAGTTCCATTCCCAAAGAAGAGCCAGCCATCAACAATACCAACATTTATTTTATACATAAAAACACCTGCTGTGGATTAGTATGTAAAGGTAATCTGAATTATAAGGTGTAAGTGTTTTACTAATGCTGATGGCTATAATAGGCAAGTGTTTATAGCTCAATGCTTTGCCCATCTAGTGCTCTGCATAAGTGTATATACTTGGTCAGTATAATGAGTATAGCACTAATAGAGTAAAATGGCTTGAGGCAACAAGGGCAAATGATGCAGCTTTACAGACATGGTGTTTGATCCCCATGCGTTACTGCTGTAACCTAAGAGAAAGTTAATCACATTAGCCCACTACAACTGCAAAACCATTTCAAAGACCATTGAATTTTAACATTGAAAGCCACTAAATTTTAACAAATAGTGTGCTAATAATGTGGAAAGAAGGGTGTGCTTTGAAGAACAACCCATAAACAGACACAAACACATTTCTGCTCTTATTTGGGACATTTGCTTTAGTCTGTATAAAGGGAATTGGAATGAGCAAGTATTCTCTTCAGCTGGTTAGGCTTCAGATGATCAACAGACAGTGACACATTAACTGATGTCTTTGTAAATGTGTATTCACAATAATTATTCAAAGTACCTCTCCCAACCCTGTTGTTCTCTGTCAAAAATCTACACTTTTGATGCTGCGCTGAGTTAGCTCTTTGGGAACAACTTTAGGTGTGACCAGCTGTGAATATGTGTGCAACATGTAAATGAAAATTGACCAGAATTTATAGCCTTTGCTGGTGACATCATTGGATGCACCTGTAGCAGGGCTATAAATAGATGCATCACAGGTGCATCGTCAGATCTTTTGTCTTCAGATCACTCTGTGTGTGTGTGCTTCATGAGCCTGTCAGAAACTTTCTACTTTCCTCTTTTAGGAGTTAGAATTGTTAGGCAGTGCGCAGAAACATTTCTCTTTCTATTTTAAAAAAAAGAAGAAAAAAAATGACTGATAAACAAAGAAAGCGGTGTGTGTTCCCATGTTTACGCTCTATAGCTGAAACAGACACACACTAGTTTTTGTTTTGTGTGTTTGGGGGAAGAGCATACTGCTCTTGCATTGCGGCAGAGCGGGTGCAGGCATTGCGATCTGTTTACAGTCAAAATGCTTCACACTCGTCTCTCTTACTTCCAAGAGCCAGCGCCCACTCTTTCATCATGGGGCTCTTGCATAGATCTGGCTGAGGAGCGTCCCTATCGCTCGCTCTCTCCCCAGATCCAGCTGATACTTCTCCTAAGCCTGAAGCGCGTCTCGGCGTCTCTTCGGTTCACAAGGGGGACGCTGAACCTCTGTACATTCCACACACAATAATAAAGCGGCTGAGGAATTACTTGAGGTGGTTAATCGGGCTGTGGCCAGACTACAGCTAGACTGGCCACACCAACAATAGATACCCCCCCCCCCCCAAACACTCCAAACTAGAAGATAGATTTCTGTCTGGGGGCCAAAAAAATAAAAAGATGAAGGGAACACTATATCAGTCCCTTCCTTTCTTTGTTGACCTCCATGACGAGCTTTCTCGTTCATAGAGGAATCTTTTTACTTCTTGTGTCTTCGGGCCCTCGACGTCAACATATTCGACTATCGTAGGTGCTGAGACACAGGGCTATTCATTGATGCCACCGGTATAAGAGACACTTGCGGATTATCTCTCGCCTGGCTCGACATCATCACTAAAGAGACCCACTCTCCCCACAAAGCCGTGCAGGACCACCTCCACGCTTGTGGGGGAGGCTTATCAGGCAGCAGGTCAGGCTGGTACTGCCCTGCACACTATGGCAGTGTTACAGGCATACCAGGCTGATCTATTGAAGGACCTGAGTGCGATCAACACGGTCGATGAAGAGGCTTTATCTGAGCTTTGTCGAGCCACGGATCTGTCTCACCAAGCAGACTGCTCACACCATTGGCTGGTCTATGTCTGCTTTAGTCAGCACTGAGAGACACTTATAGCTCAACCTGTCAGGCATCAGAGATAAGGACAAAGTTTTCCTTCTCGATGCCCTGGTTTCACCTTCTGGCTTATTTGGTGACGCTGCAAATGTAGTTTTCACCAGGTTCCAGGAGGCAAAAAGCCACAAGGAAGCCTTCGGGCAATTCCTTCCTCGCTGCACTCATGGCCACCCAGCCCCGCCCCGGTCCTTCTAGACAGGAGGCTCAAAAACAAAGCGTGGCGAATCGTGCTCCCCCTCGTAAAGACTGGGGTCCGGTTCGTCGCCCTCAGCGGCCCCCAAAGCAAGACCTCAGGGCAGTTATTTCTAAAAAGGAAAAAACCCTGATGATTTTGTGCCCAGCCTTGTGGGTGTAGCCCCCCCCTTAGGACGGGTCACATGAAACATCCACCTGTACCCTCCCGATACCCCCACGAAACCGCTCCATTCCCACCACCTTTGGTGTTTTGGGAGTTAGCGGTTTCCAGCTAAATGTTGAGTGTTCCGTTAATTCCAGCTGTAGTCCAGGACACGGGACACTCGACATCCCCTCAACAGGAAGTGTCAGAATCGCTACCCATCTCAGAGAACCTGGCAGCTTGGAAAATACTGCCAAGTGTTTCTATGTGGGTCCTAAGAACTGTAGAAAAAGGCTACAGAATTTAATTCATTCGCCATCCTCCACGTTTCTACGGCGTGGTTCCCACTACCATGAAACCAGAGCAAGCATGTTTACTGTGGAAAGAACTGCAAATCTCTTGGTCAAAGGGGCCATAGAACATGTTCCCCTTCCAGAGAGATAGTCAGGTTACTACAGCAGATACTTCCTGGTTCCCAAGAAGGATGGGGTTTGCGTCCGATTTTAGACCTTCGAGGCTTGAATTGCTTCGAGTGCGGTCGTGTCTCAAATCCAACATTGCGATTGGTTGGTCACGATCAATCTCCTGGATGTGTACTTTCATGTAGAAAGTCTGCCACAACACAGGAAGTTCCTGAGGTTCGCTTTCGGGGGCGAAGCTTTTCAATATCAGGTTCTTCCGTTCGATCTAGCCTTATCACCCCACACATTCAAGGAATGCGTGGATCCTTTGCGACTCCAGGGCATCTGCATTCTGAATTACATTGACGACTGGCTGATACTAGCACAGTCACAAGAACTGGCATTACAGCACAGGGATATCGTCTTAGCTCATCTGGTTTCTGTGGGGTTGAGGCTCAATGCCAAGAAAAGGGTCCTCTCTCCCACTCAGAAAACTACCTATCTGGGGATCGTATGGAATTCGATCACAATTCGGGCACAATTGTATCCCGCATGAATCAAGTCCATTCAGAACGCCCTGAGCAAAGTCAGGCTAGGCCAAGGTTGCACTGTTCGTCAGTATCAATGACTGCTAGGTCTCATGGCAACTGCGTTCTCGGTGATCACTTTGGGCCTTTTTGCACATGAAACCATTTCAGTTGTGGCTCAAAGCCTGGGGATAACATCCAAGGGCCAATCCCCTAGGCTGATAAGGGTTATGCGCCGCGTGCTACATCCCCTTTCTATGTGGTTCAGACCCCGGTTCCTCACTTTGGGTCCCACTCTAGCTGCGTCTTGCCGATGCAGTTTGCTAACGAAAGACACCTCCCTGACGGGCTGGGTAGTGGTCCTAAGTGGTCGTCCAGCTCAAGGAGAATGGGAGGGTTGTCAGCTCAATTGTCACATTAACTGTCTTGAGTTAACTGTCTTGAGCTGTATTTCTGGCCCTGAAATACTTCCTCTAGAGGCTGCCATGTCTTGGTCCGGGTGGACAACATAGCGGTAGTCTCTTACATAAACCATCAAGGAGGTCTACGTTCATGCCAGCTGAACAGACTGGCACGGCATATTCTTCTTTGGGCTCAGGGCAAGCTCTTGTTGATCAGAGCAGCTTATATCCCTGAATGCCTGAATGGGAGCAGATTTACTGTCCAGACAGAAAATACCAACAGGGAAGTGGAAACTCCACCCCGAGGTAGTGGAACAAATCTGGTTGAGCAATGTCCCCTCTACTTCTCTCTGAGTCACCTGCCCCCCCACACCGGGTCTGGACATGATGGCACATACATGGCCCAGAATGTGCCTGTATGCTTTCCCCCTGGTTTCTCTGCTACCGGGAGTCTTGGCCAGAGTTCGCCAGCAAGGGTCCTGCCTCTTACTGATAGCACCACGCTGGCCGAACAGGATATGGTTCTCGGAGATAATGTCTCTCCTCGAAGGCTCACCTTGGGCAATTCCTGACAGTAGGGACCTTCTGTCTCAGGCGCAGGGGACAATATTTCATCCCCGGCCCAAGCTGTGGAACCTTCGTGTTTGGCCCCAGAAGGGTACCAACTGAGGGACATTGGGCTTTCACCAGAAGATATCAAGACCATTCTAAGTGCTAGGGCTTCCTCTACTTGGAAATAATCTGGGTGAGATTTTACAGGGAAGAAGTGGAACTCTTCACCTCTCAACAAACAGCGCAATGTCCCCTCTACTTCTTGTGATGTACGCGATGGCGCATACATGTACCTGTATGCATTTCCCTCTAATAGAAGAAGTTACGCCAATAAATGGGGTGTCTTTGAAAGATGGAAAGATGACATTCTGCTGGAAGAACTGTCAGCAGGCACATGCCCTGCCACTCAGGGTCTATGTGGCCACCATTTCGGCTTGCCACGCCTTGATTGATGGGGTGCCTTTGACGAGACATCCTCTATGCGACTGAGGCCTCCGGCTAGGACCAGGACCCCTACATGGGACTTAGCAATAGTCCTTAAGGGTCTGGTTGAGACCCCCTTCGAACCTCTAAAGTCAGCATCTGATAAACTTCTGTCTCTCAAGATGGTTTTTCTTATAGCAAACACCTCTCTAAAAAGAATTGGGGATCTACGGGCTCTGTCTGTCTTGCCAGCCTGCTTAGATTTTGCCCCAGGAATGGCTAAAGCAATTTTGCTCCCTCACCCTGACTACCTACCTAAGGTTCCTTTCTTGACTTTACATCCGGTCACTCACAAAGCCTTCTGCTCCCCGCCGTTTACAACGCCGGAGCAGCAAAGACTTAACAGACTTTGTCCAGTCCCTGCCCTTCAGACTTATGTCCACCGCACTAGCCAGTGGCGTAAGTCAGGGCAACTATTCATTTGCCATGGGGGCCGCAACAGGGGGTGGCCACCACCAAGCAGACTGTTGCATTGGGTGAGGGACGCTATTGCCCTGGCCTACGAGGTGCACGGTCAAGCTTTGCCAGTAGGTATCAGGGCTTACTCCACCAGAGGGGTCACCTCCTCTAAAGCCTTACACATTCATAAGATTTTATAGTTTGGATGTTCATGCCACTCTTATGTCCTTGAGTCAACATCACAAGCTCATGTCTGAGACCTCTCGCGCTCTTGTGAGCACACTACACAACCGTAAGGGGTCCGGACATCCACAGTGCGGCAGCACGGGTATTCTCGTTCCCAAAGCACTAACTCAGCGCAACATCATAAGTGTAGCTTTTTTGACAGGGAACGTCTCGGGTTTCTTAACTGTAACCCCTTTTCCCTGATTAATGCGGAATGAGATGCTGCGCTTCATTGCTGCACTGGGATACCCCAGGACTGCTCTTCAGATAAAATACCTGACGATGCACCTGTGACGCATCTATTTATAGCCCTGCTAAAGGTGCATCCAATGATGTCACTGGCAGAGGCTATAAATTCCGGTCAATTTTCATTGACGTTTTGCACACATATTCACAGCTGGTCAAACCTAAAGTGGTTCACAAGCGCTAACTCAGCGCAGCATCTCGTTCCGCTTTTATCAGGGAACAGGGGTTACAGTTAAGTAACCCGAGACATTTTTCTCTTAGTTTCATATTGATATAGTGGTGGAGAGGCCAGATGGCAGAGAGATTGCTAAGTCTGTAGAGCTGAGAGTGATGGTGGGGGACACCAATGACAACAGGCCAACTTTCCCACAGATGCAGTACCATACTCTGGTTAAGGAGCTTGCAACTAAAGGTTACACAATCAAAACAAAGAAATATGTTCAATCTTGTTTTCAGATGCATTTAGAGAGTTTCTTGAATGGTATGATCTTCTGCTTACAGGTACGGAAATTCTCACGGTCCAAGCGGCTGACAATGACGATCCGAAAACAGATAATGTGAGAATCTTTTATCGACTGGTTGGACAGATGCCTGAAACACCACGGAATTTGTTCCGTGTGGACCGAGACTCAGGAGTGATCACAGTGCAGGCAGACACCATGGAGGGCACCGCCTCACAGTACACACTCACCATCACAGCAGAGGATGCTAAAGGTTCACTTATCCCTCTTTAGATGATCAATGAAAAATCAGTCTAGTAGAATATTTCATATTACATTCTACAATTTTCTCTAATTGGTTTGTCTGTTTAGAGATTCATTTTCTAGTCAATTTCAAACATAATTCTATATAAAACTTGAGGTAGGGTGAACTAAGGTAGACATATTTGTGCTTTCAAATTACTGCAATTTACTGTGATTGTGCAACACTTCAGACCAACAAATGAGACAATCTGCACCAGCTTACCTAAAATCATTCCTGCAGAGCTACAACAAATGAGCAGCACCTTGTAGTATCAACAAAACAATGCACCAAATCACTGCCCTTCAGGCCACGCCTGCCGGCAGGCTTTTCCCCGCTGGCAGTGTGAGAGAGAGAGAGAGAGAGAGAGAGAGAGTGAGAGAGAGAGAGAGAGAGAGAGAGAGAGAAAAAACTTGCCTACCGGTTTCCAGACATGCCGTCGCCTGGTCCTCGTCCACTTCTCCACCCTCTGCCGGCTGACAGCCACTCCTCCCCAGGCAAACCGGAGCAAGTCCTACGACCCCTGGTGGATGGAATGCCCCTCTGCATCCAGATGGATGGCAGCGACACCTCCATCCCCCGGCATGCGGCCGTAGTTGCTCCTTTGGGAGAATGGCAGTGGCGAGGACTCCGCGACAGCACATCTCTCCTCCTTCCTGGGTTTCGGCACCAATGTAACAAGGTAAGGATGGGAAAGGAGGAGACGGGAATCGGCTGAACAGTCAAAATATTATTTAATTAAACAAAAAAACACAAAACACAAACACACACATGGCAGCTGCCTGTGGCTCTCGAACTAACGCATGCTAACTGCACTCATTCCTTTCCTTTAACCCAATTGGCGGCTGGGCATTCGTAGTTATGGCCCGGCCCCACCCTCATACGCATCACAATGTGTATATATATATATATATATATATATATATATATATATATATATATATATATATATACAGTAGTGTTCAAAAGTCTTAGGCACATACTGTAAGATGTTTAACAAAAGATGATTTATTATATATGATTATTTATATCATCTGCTTTAGTATCAATAGGAAATATACATTTTAGACTCCCAAATATTCATTTTGCAAATAGAATAGAAGAACAGGGAGCCCTGCCACAGAATACACCACTGAATATCAAGACAGTCTGGGATTAAATAAAGAGACAGAAGCAATTGAGACATCCTGAATAGATAAAAGAGCTGTGGTGAACAACCAAGAAAAACTGTGTCCAGGTGTACCTAGGAAAATTGGTTCTCTTTTAAAGGCAAAGATGGTCACACCAAATATTGATTAAGCTTTTTTTATGTTTACTGGACTTTGTATGATGTTAAGTGATAAATTAAAACTATTTATGGTATTATTTATGAAAACATCCTCGCTATGCAAAATTTTTCACAAGTACCTAAGACTTTTTCACAGTAATGTGTGTATATATATATATATATATATATATACAGTATATAAAGTATCAGAATTAGCTTTATTGCCAAGTGTGCTCACGTACACAAGGATTTTTTTGTTTGTTTTGATGATAGGAGAAACAAGCAAGTAAGTGCACACTGAAGTAAGACATAATATAAAGCAAGGTAAGAGCATACATAAAATATAACATAGAATGGCATATTTACAAGTGGTAATATATGTGCAAGGTAGGGGTATGTACAGTTATTCAATTAAATATGAGTTAAACTATGGGAGTCATGAAGGTAGTTTTATTGTTCATGTGATAAATGGTCTGTTTTGTGCATGGTTGTCCTGGCCCTTAGTGCTCTGTAGCGCTGGCCAGAGAGCAACAGTTCAAAGAGAGAGTGCAGGGTGTGTGGGGTCCAGAGTGATTCTACCTGCACATTTCCTCACTCTGGACATGTCTTGGAGGTTGGGCAGGGGGGCACCAATAATCCTCTCAGCAGTCCTGACTGTCCATTGTAGTTTCCTTCTGTCTGATTTGGTGGCTGAACCAAACCAGACAGTTATAGATGTACACAGAGGTCCACTATCATCTACACTGATATATTATTCTTGTTGCACTCGAATCTAGTAAATATAAATATACCAGACAGTTATAGCTGTACACAGAGGTCCACTATCATCTACACTGATATATTATTCTTGTTGCACTCGAATCTAGTAAATATAAATATACAGTTTACAGCAAGAATATAGTCATGTCATAGACTTACCTGCGGTAAAGCAATTAATGAGTCCCAGATTACCCTATTTCACCCTACTGTAGTTATTGTAATTATGCACCATGGTACAGCTACAGTGCTGGTTGTTGGTCAAATTATAGACTCAAATAATAGGTCTCAAGATGTCACTTCTTTCCCACATGGTGTGAATAATGAGTTAACTGACATCTCGCTAACATGTTTAATATGCTGTGTAGAATCTGGCATGCAATTCTGTCCCCTTACAGCAATGGCAGTCAACGGGAACTTAATCTGCTCTCTGACTTTTTCCTCAGGGCTGAACAGCTCTTGCACTGTCATAGTGAAAGTTCTGGATGAAAACAACAATCCACCAATCTTCACCCATCATGAGGTATGACGTGTTCATCAATTCTTTATGCTACTCTCTTTTTGCTTTGTATTGTTTTTGGTTTTGTGAATTAAATGTTTTATTTTGATGTTGTTGCTGTCCATCAGTCTTTCTTTATATCTCTGTCTTGGTTTAACTTTATCTGTCTCTCTCTCTCTCTCTCTCTCTCTCTCTCTCTCTCTCTCTCTCTCTCTCTCTCTCTCTCTCTCTCTCTCATCTGTGAGTGTGTGTTGGGTGTTAAAGACCTCTGTGCAAGAAAATTTGATTTACAGAGACAGATGAGCTTTCAGAGGGATTCATGCTTTAATCTCAGGTTTATAGAAGTGCAACAATTCGGTTATGAGGATTTATTTAATTTTTTCAGTTTTTATTTTTCCAGTTTTGAGCACTCCAAATAGACATTATTCATGGTAATAATCAGATGACACTGAAATACAGTTTATTCAAAAACAAACTCAGATTCAATATCAGCATTTCACCTCAAATCTTCTTTTCCTTGTACACTAAATGCAATTCATTCATTGATTTAAAAATATGTTTTTTAATACAACACTTTTGAAAAGCTGCATATAAATTCTAATTATCAAGTTATGATTGTATATATTTTATTATATCAAAGTAATTTCACCCTACCCCTAAACAGTATCCCAAAGCCATACACTTTGATTATGAATTATTTGTGACCATATTGTTCCCCTTTAAATCTCTCAAGTATATAATAAACATAGTAAGTATAAGTGTTGATTTTTGTGTTAGTTAACTCTACCAGATGTCTTTAAAAAAATCTGTAACACTCAAGAAACAAATAATGTATTGTGATCTTCCTGCAGGGCACATTTTTACATAACATATCTGATCATCCTATTTTTGGAATAATTTCTTAACCTGAGATAATGTTCTAAAAATTACCACTTACCGTGCTGACTATTAATCAATGAGCGATTCACTAAATAAATTGAGGGGTGGAGAGCGGATTGCAGAGCAGAGATGAAGGCAGGCAGTGGTTCATGATTTCTGGAAAATACCCTGTCTGTTTCCACCCACGTGTTGTGAATAATACAGGAGATGTACGTGGGTGAAGACTGAGTGCTCCTGTAAAGATAGAGGGCAGGCAACATGGAGAGTTCCCAAAAGCAGTTCTGGCATGAATTCAGTAGGTATATTTAGATCCTCTTTGAAAGAAGTGGAAAACACAGATAGAGGAGATGTGCACGGTTCTGCATTCTGGAAACATCCATAAAGTTCACCGCTCTGGCTGTGTGCCTTAGGAAAGATGAATTTTCATTATGTATTCATGTAGTCTCTAGGATGCAGTTAAAACTTTTTAACATGGATGATGAAGATATGAACATCAGTGTTTGCAGGAAAACACGCACATACACTTTCTACTCTCTTCCAAGACACTCTCACTACTACTCATGTATTAAGCTAATATTCAGCTTCACCCTATAGTCTATTCCTTATATCTCCATAGAGGTGTAAAAGCTTTTCAGAAAGGTTATGTCTATGTCATTAGTTCAGTATGTCATGAGTCAGAATGTTGGCACTGCTTGGTCGAGCAGATCAGACATAACAGCACTTCCAAAGAAATATCTGTAAATGGAGACAGAAAAGGTCTACAATACTATAACTAGTGCATGGTGTAACAGTTATCCATTGGATAAAGATCTCCTCTATGGTCTACTCTAAGGACATAAACTAAAGATCATATCAGCCAACATGTTGTTGGCAATTCTGAATGTGCAAATGATTCATAGACAGATGTATGCATTTCTTTTTGGCAAAAAAGTGTGTGCAATTTATTATAATTCTATAATAATAACAGTTATTGTCTGGCAAAAGATGAATTAATATCTTAATTAAGGTTACAATAAACAGTAAGGGTGTCAACATTAAACTGAGCATAAATACATTATGTCGAAAACATAGTAATAAACAGCACTGTGTAAATATTTAGCTTTAAAAAAAGAGGATGCATTGACTTCTCCATAGGGGTTTCAGTGAATTAGTGAATCGTTTATTTAACCCATATGTTGCATTTCAGTCATTTTGACCTGGATGGGTTTAGGTTTTTTTTTTTTGTAATCCAATTGGAATACAATTCCTTGACTTTTTCACATATGATATCTGAAAACACAAAAACAACAAGAACAAAATGTAAAAAAAAAAAATTGGGGTTTTATTTCACTTTGTTACACTTGTGTTCCCAGTCAAAAATGACAAGCCATTGGAAATGAATGGATTAGATTACAAAATACAGAAATATTAAGTGTTCAGTAGCATCCCAATCCTTTAGATGTGCACATATGTGGATGTGAGTTAGCACACACAAAGTCATTGGACATGTGCATACAAACAAAACAAACACATACAAACACGCACATATATACACAATGTGTGCAGAGTGCCCTGTTGTGCATCGTCATTCCATGTACACTCTTTGAGGAATATTTAAAAGTTCTTCTTATCATATTGTTTTGGGCTCATTTGAATCAGGGTGGTCTGCTATAAGTTATGGTATGTCATTGTCTATGTTATATGTATGTTTCAGGAAGTAATAAGGGAAAAAATTACAAAAAGACACTCCAGTTTATTACATTTATGTGTGTCATTGAGAATTTCATACATTAAAACTCACAGCATTTTGGCCTCTGAGTGTAAAAAATTTGCTCATTGTATTCTACAAATTGAGACCTTTCCAACTATATACTCTATAACACATGGCTATCTCATCTTTCTTTGCTTTTAACAACTCTGAATGTAATTGGTGTGATAACAAAAATAGTAAATGATGAGAACAAAACAGTTCTTATTTGTCAGCTAATTAAACAGCATTATTTAAGATTTGGTAGGATCAGCTAAATATATTGTAAAGTCAAGATTCTGAGATTTCATTTGTTTACAGGAACTGCCCAAACAAACTGATTCATTTTAATGTTTTGGAATTCCCAATGCTGCATATGAGAGAGAAAGAGGAGGACAGTTTAAATTAGCATGTTTCATTACAGCCTCAATACGGGTTGACATTAAAACAGCAATGTAGTGATTAGCTAAACTGCTACTTGTTGGAAAAAGTAGCTTGTTATTGGTAAAGCTACTTTACTGTGAAAATACCTGGACTACTGTCGATCTTCTGAAAAATCAAGTGTTGCTAGCACTTAGTTTGTTACTCCTCAGCACTGGTTCCTTAATACATGTTCTCGTTTGTTCATGCAATCTTAGTTGCTCTATGCATTTTTTGTTTACACCTGTAGGTACAGATGTTGGAAGTGTTTAAGGTTGAAAGTGTGTAGTTGTATGAGCATGAGAGAGTGGGATCTATGGGAACAGCAGTAATTAATGTGGCTGTATAGGCCTTGATCCAAGCTCTGGTAAGAAACAAAAGAGCATTTGCAATTCTTCGATTTAAAGCTGACGTATGTAATTTCTGCACCACTAAACGGTATTCCGTCCAAATATCCATACTTTTCTACTATATAGTATGTAAAAAACAGTATGCCAATGGAGTAGTATTCCGAATCCACATATAAACACTGCATTTAAATCACTGTACGTGCTACATACTGTATATCCCAAGATAATCGTTCCTTGTGCCTAAATGGTGCTTTTTTACATCATATATTCGGTTCATGAGATGATGCCAACATCCCCAGATGAAGTATGTCCAAAATCTTTTCATACTACTCGCATGCATAACTAAAAGAACATATTTTTTGCCGGCAGATAAGTCAAGTAATTTTTATTTGTATAACACCTTTCGCAACACACATCGTTTCAAAGCAGCTTTACAGAATATCAGGCATTAACAGAAGATAAAACTGTAATGTCTATAATGTCTTAAGAGTCATCATTGAGTAATTAGATAAAACACGATTGTGAATTGTATTTAAATATAAGTAATTAATTAATAATTGTTTTAATAACTCCAGTGAGCAAGCCGAAGGCGATTGTGGCAAGGAACACAAAACTCCATAAAATGTTGGTTAATGGAGAAAAATTAACTTGGGTGAATCCAGACTCACTGTGGGGGCCAGTTCCCCTCTGGCTAACATCATGAATATAATGCCAATATTACTTATGTATAGCTAAATTCGTGGTTTAAAATTATTAAACAAATTAAGTGTTAAGGGTCAGTGTTTAAACAAAGATTTTATATGAACTGTAAGATTAATGAACAGTGTCTTTGAAGTACATCCTGGATTAACTGCAGAAGTTCACATAGATACATTGTCCTTGTTAGTTTGCTAATGAAGGGTTTTGTTGGCAATTAAATGATAGTCTATGCATTCCATTTCAAGAGTATAATCCATCATTAGACCAAGGTGATGCAGGCAGAGATCAGTGAGATGCATTGCAGTTCAACCTGGCTGGTAATTTCGGTGAGGTCTATCCTAAATCCTAGGTTCAAGATACAGTATGTGTGTCCTTCACCAAATATAGTACATACTGTGACAGTGTGTGGTTTTGGACGCAGCTTTTGTTTTCAAAACAGCATTCTGAATACACCCCCCTTATGCTGTTGATCGAACAAATAGAAAGTCCCTCCCCCAGCTCACACCATTAGTCGAGTCAATGTTAATATCTCTCTTGAGGCAGGTCTCTCAAAACAAATTTGGAATTTTCATAGCGCCACAGAGACACAGTGTTTACAGTTTTCAAGAAAATGAACCTATGAATGACTTATGGCTGTCTCTGCATTTTAAGCTGGAATAGGACAAAGTATTTTAACACTGAAAAAGGTAGATACTTCAGCTTAAAACTGATACACATTATAGACGCATTTCCTAACTCATCTCTCCAGATTGTTGTCTGCCACTTTCGGTCTCAGTCTTTCTCCTTTGTCGGCACTCTTTGTCAACCTCCCCATCCCACCTGTCTGATCTCCTCCACCCTGATCATGCTTTATCTAATCATACTAAACTTTTACAGTAATGATATATTTACTCTCAATTTGTATTCTCTAGTATGGACCCTTCCACCTGACTGAGGATTCTCCAGTGGGCACCACGGTAACAGTGGTGTCGGCATGGGATGCAGATGAGTGGGGTGGAGACAGTTGGCAGGTGGACTACAGGATTGAGTCTGGGAATGAGGAGGAGGTTTTTACATTAGTGACGGAGAGACAGACCAATGAAGCTGCTCTCATTTTGGATAAGGTACTATTTCTGTCTCCTCTCTGACTACTACTCCCAGCTTTTAGATCACTACCAGTCAAAATGTTGGACACATATCATTCTAAAATGTGGAAAATATCAATAAAAAAGTATTAATATGTGTGTCCACACTTTTGACTGGTAGTGTACATTTAGTTATCTTCCACAGAAACACACATACACATTGGCCCCAAAAAGCATTTGGACACTTAAGTCACTCTTACAAATTTATGACATTTATTGCATTAAATAACAAAACATCAGTCTAAATTGGCATTTATTTGAAAGGAGCACACTTACAGTTTTCAAGCAACACATTTAACAAAAATGTGTTTGTTAGGTAAATGATGAAATAGCTACGTAAATGGTTCAGTGAATATTTGGAAACTTTCTGATCTAACTTAGTGGAACATGTCCATAGTACATATTATGTGTTTCACCTGTGTTTATTTTGCTAAGGCACCTCTGTGTAGGGGAATTTACTTCAGACATCCAACAAAAATGACAATTGGTACCAGCTGGTTTAAAGTAATTGCAAAAATGTTTCAGAAAAGAGTGCCACAAAATGTGGCTCAGAAAAGAAAGTCCTGAGAAATGATCTAGTGTAAATGCCACTTGGTCTGATCTAAGTTTCAAACTGTGGTTAAACTGGAAAATTTGAAAGAAAAGAAGGTCCCCCTACAGATATTCAACTGATTATAAGCGTCTTATCAACTTACTTGCTATAGCTAGTAAACAGTATTTCAACAAACATTCAGTAACCTGTATATAGATCTTTATTAATGATCTACTTACATTATTGTTGAGGACATCAGTTCATTAAAATTGGTCAAAACACTTACTTCTGTACATTTATTTTTATTTTACATATACAGTCTATGTGCTGGTTGCAATGTGGTGCTGCTATTCCTATGTGTTATCAGTGTTGGTATTTACCATCTGTTGATAGTCTGTTTCAAAGGAGACATGTAGCAGTCAGATAACCGTATGCCTTAGATGTTCACTTTATTTTGAAGGTCCCAATGTAACTATAGAGGAACAATTGACAATACCTTAAAGTACAGTAACTGTACTGATAGGAAATGAATACAACAAACAGTCAATAGAGCATTTCCAGATAACCTTTAGGTAACTAAAAGGAGAAATAAGAATATGAGCAGGTAAGCAAAGAATTGTAAATAAATATACAGGATACTAAAAGTCAGTTGATAAGTCACTTATAGTCAGTTGAATATCTGTAGGGGGACCATCAAAATAAGTGTTACCTATAGATTTTTTGTTAAATGCAATTTTTGGGATGTCAAATTTAATGCAAGGAGTCATTGCTGAGATGAGAGATTTAGGATCTAATTGCAAGCTTTAATAAAGGACACACACACACACACACACACACACACACATAGCAGTGATGAAGGCAGAGCATACTGGGAAACGTAGTCTGGGGGAAACACTTCAATTTAAGAATCCTAGGAAACACGAGGGAGACGGACTGACAGTAAGCATGTTGACTACGCTTAATGCCACTATTTTCCAAAGTAGTTTACCTAATTTGACATCAGTACTATTTCATACTGCTTTCTGAAGACAGTCTAGAACCTTTGTAGCACCACACATACACAGCAGTTCTCCAGCATACCCATTAATTACATGATGAAGAAAAACCTTAATTTTTAATTGAATCAAATATATATATCATGTACAACCAAAGTTCATTTATTTGCAGTCTTGTATGGTGGAATTTAATCATCATCAAAGCTTAACATATATAAACTATCACCTACATGTAAAACCTGTACTGTATAACATACAGTACACTATACTGTATGTCCTATCTTTTCTATCATAGAACCCCTCTGTTCTGCTATAGACCTATATGTCATAGGACCTTTCTTTCCTGTGTCTTTTCATTGCTATCCCATCATACAGTGGAACCATTCTTTTCCATCACAATCAGCAATAGACCTATCTCTTCCATAGTATAACCCATTTATTCTTTATTGGAACCTTTCTGTTTCATTATATAATCTTTCTGTTCTGTAATAGACCTATCTCTTCCATCATAGAACCATTGTATTTCATTATAGAATTCTGTAAAAACAACAAAAAGGGACGCACTCCTAGACACTCATGCTTGTAGGTAACTCTCTCTCTCTCTTCTTTGGACACTCGGCGTGCCTTTTATGTCTCCCTCCGCATCACCATAACAAGACACAGGTGTTAGGGTTAATTATGAACCAGGAGACAAGCCTTACCGCTCTCTCTCTCTCTCTCCACCGCAGACCGACACATGACCACGTTCCCACACCACAGACACCCTTAACTCCATCATAGTACCCTCTGTTTATTCATAGAATCTCTCTGTTCTGCAATAGACCTATCTTTTCCATTATAAAACCCTGTTACTCCACCATATAACCCTTCTGTTTCATTATAGAATATTTCTGTTCTGTAATAGACCTGTCTTTTCCATTGTAGAGCCCTTGTATTCCAGCATAGAACCATCTGTGCTATCATAAAATATTTATGTTCTGCAATAGACCTGGCTCTTTCATCATAGAACCTTTTGATTTCACCTTAGAACCTTTATGTTCTGCCACAGACCTATCTTTTCCATTATAAAACTCCTTTATAATATCATAGAACCCTTTTGTTTAATCATATAATACTTGTGTTCTGTAACAGTCTTGTCTCTTCCATTACACAGTCATTGTATTCATCACAGAAGCATTCTGTTCCATCATAGTACCCCTCTTCTCCATAATAGACCTAAACTTTCCATCATAGAACCCCTTTTATTCCATCATCGAACCCTTAGTTCCCCTTCTGTCGCTCACTTCGAAGTCATGTCGAAGAAGCAACACTAGGGGTCTTTCTTGAGCACCGAATATGCCTCTGGTCTATGAAAAAAGGCCAATGAGAAGGTGGCAGACAGTATTTGCAAACCCCGCCCCGGACATACGGGTATAAAAGCGGGGAAATATGTCGAGTTCATTCAGAAATTTTCTTCGGAGCCGATGGTCGTGTATGCAGTCAGCTGCGAGTTACACAACAGTTCCTGCTTCTGTTCCTCTGACGCTCTGCTTCCTGTTGGATCTACGGTGCACTTGAGTGGTTTTCTCCTTCTCTGCACGGCAGTGCAGCTTGCCCCTGGGTGCTTCGACAGCGCATAGAGCTAAAAGAGTTACATTTAAAAGAGTGATTTTCTCGATAAAAGAGTATTTTTCTCTGAAAGAGCAATGCACAGTGGTGTTGAATGTCCTTTTCAGGACACATCTTTTTGAAGATGCCATTCCGCCCCTGTGTAGTTCCTGGATGCGGTAGAGTGCTCTCCGCTTTAGACGGCCACAGGTGTTGTCTCGTGTGTCTGGGCAGCGATCACACCGAGGCAGCATTTGTGGATGGTTCATGCTTTCACTGCGAGGGCATGACCATGGCAACGTTGCGAACGTGGCTTGCTTTCAATAGAAAGCACGTCACACCAGCCGCCCCCGTGTCGCTCCTTCTTCCCACGGGATTGAGGACGATGCGGCTGGCGCTGGAGGCGATCTGGGGATGGCAACAGGTACAGCTCAGACCACCCGCCCCCCGGTATGCTCGTTGACTCCCGTCCGTGCTCGAGGCAACAGCGGCTCATCCCACGGCCGGTCCCCCGGTGGTAGGCCCGGGAGGAGAATCCTTTGTTCAATTTATTTCATTTGCCGCTTATTTCAACCCCTCCGGGGCTGCGGTACCCACATTCTTGATAAAAGAGCTATGTCCTTTGTCTCTGGGTCACCTGGCCCGCAAATGCCGTTCTCACGGCACTCTGCCGCCTGATCTCAACAGTCCCAGCACGCTGGATGCGGATCACCCGCATTTAGCCCCACGACTGTTCCTCGTGGGCACTGGCTAGATGCACCTCCCTAGCAGACATATGTAGAGCAGCGGTTTGGGCGACACCTAATACCTTCGTGAGATTTTACAATCTCAGGGTTGAGTCAGTCTCGTCCTGTGTTTTCTCAGGTCCGAGCCGGTAGAACTCGGTAAACCGCTGAAGATCTGGCCGGGTGAATCACTTGCACCTGGCGCCCTTTCCCTCAGCCGAGGTAAAACTGTGCCCTGGTTGATCCTCCCTAACCCTGTGGGTCAGCAATTCAGCGGAGGAATTTGCCGACCCAATCCACTGTGGGTATCTCAAATCTATCCTGCACTGGGAAATGTGCTTCACAGATCAGGCCTCCTACGCGGACTCCTCCTGTGTGTATTTTCCATAGTACAGTCACCTTACGAGCTGACCCGCGTCTCCCTTAGGCAATTTTCGCTGCACTCAGGTCACTATGCTGTAGCAACTCCCCCCTCCTGAGGTTGGATCTACCACTGCGCCACGTTCCACATGTTGCCTAAAAAACCTGTGTGATGTATTTGCCACCTTTACCTACCCATTTGGGCATGTGTGGCCTCCGCAGGGTCTTTTCCCCTGAAAGAATAGGAAACTGGGTAAGACCCCCTTCCCTCGATGCGTGTAAGGGCCCCGGCTGTTCTTGCTCTATGTGGAGAAACATAGAGAGAAAAGAGGCCCAGCCAGGCTTGGCCCGTTCCCAGTTTGGCAAGCGTCGCCTTGTTCCCCTCTAGGGGAGCAGAATGATTCCGACGAATTTTTGGGGCATTGGGGAAGGGTACGCGCAGTCTGACACAGTTGGTCGCTTATGCACGTGAAATACCTGCCTGCTCCTGTGTCATCAGTACACGTACACGGCTCAGCGCATGGCGTGATTTGAAGTGGACCCCTAGTGTCGCTTCTTGGACACGACATCGAAGTGAGCGACAGACGGGGAATGTCTCGATTACATATGTAACGTCTGTTCCCTGATGGAGGGAACGAGACATTGTGTCTTCCTGGCCACTTCGCTGAGCCGAGCCATTGCAGTGGCCGGACCATTTCCGGCTCTTCAGAAAAATCCTGAATGAACTTGACGCATTTCTCGCTTTTATACCCGTATGTCTGGAGCGGGGTATACAAATACTGTCTGCCAACTTCTCATTGGCCTTTTTTTATAGACCAGAGGCATATTTGGCACTCAAGAGAGACCCCTAGTGTCGCTTCTTTGACACAACGTCTCGTTCCCTCCATCAGGGAACGGAGGTTACATACGTAACCGAGACGTTTCATCATAACTTTTTTGTTTTGCAGTTAACCTATAATTTCTATTATAAAATCAATTTTGTTCCATCATCATAGAAGCTTTGTTTTCTGTAATAGACCTATTCCATCATATAACCCTTGTATTCCATCACAGAAGCATTCTGTTCCATCATAGAACCCTCAATTCATGATTTAATATATATAGCAATTAAAAAATAAATTACAAATAAAAAATTATCTGCATCTTTATTCATTTCATCTGTACTACCTTGTTATCTTTTATCTCCTTGTAAGGAGTTTTTCTTTTTTTTCTTCTTTTTTTAGCTTGCTCACTGGTTATATGCCAATATTCTATTCAAGCTTCCTTTTAATTTCCCTGAAAGTTTATGCATTTCACATTGCTCTAATTTTGGATATAAAAAAGATACCCCATTGACTGAATGCATAGTAAATATTTTACAGATAATATTTGTTATAATTTGTTGTAATTGTAATTATTTTTAGTTAAATGCTAAATAAACACAAATATTTCGTTTTTTGGAAACAACATATTTTAATTACAGCATAATATTTTAGGAAGGGAGTGTCTTCCAAGGGTATAATCATATTTGGGAGTCATTGGAAAAATACATTTATAATAATAATAATAATATTAATAAAAACCCTGTTTGAATTATTGTTAATGCAATACATTTAATAAATATTTAAACGTGGCATAAGTGCATGAATACTTTTGGGGTACATTGTATGCAAGCAAACAGATTAGTCATTCTTTAGCAAACCACTCAGCCAGGGATTAAGGTCTGATCTGTGACCTACATTCCTTCAGGTGATGCAGTTGTCCCACGACAACAAGATCACGATTAGATTCCCTTGATTTTTGAGTCTATCCTCCCATCATTGATTAACAACCCTTCAGTAGTGCTTCTGTAGACAACAGTTTGGTCAGCTTCAGGCAGTTTTTGTAAATTTTTTAATAGCTTTTAAACAGATGGTTTATGAATCCTGATATTTACTGAAGAAACTGAGCCACCTGTTTGGTATTTTGTTTGTCTGTTTTCTCTGTATACAAAACTGTTGTTATGCTGTGGCTAAGAAATCAAGTAATTGGATACTTAATTAACAGGAGCTAATTACAGTGTGTCATGCTTGCACCATGGGCAATCCAGGCTATAAGACACATGTATTCTGTATATTTTAGTTCCCCATTAGAAGTACTGTTTTTAGTAAACAACTTCTGTTGCCTTGAAGCATGTTAGAATGCTGGGCTGATGTTGTTACAGATGTCAGGAGCTATAAACAATGTTTCTGTTTTAGATATTATGCAGGATTTGAGGACAGCTCACTTATTGTGCAGGGCTACAGGTGTGCTGAACGCACTCAATTATTCTTAGTGGAGCCCTCATCCTGACAAGATGTCAGAACACAAAAGCTTCACTTATGATGCTGCGCTGAGAAAAGCGCTTTGGGAACATCTTTAGGTGAGACCAGCTGTGAATATGTGTGCAACACGTCAATGAACATTGACCAAAATGTATAGCCTCTGCCGGTGTAATCACTGGACGCACCTGGGGCAGGTCTATAAATAGATGCGTCACAGGAGCTTCGTCAGATCTTTTGTCTTCAGATCACTCTGTGTGTGTGTGCTTTCACGAGCCTGTCAGAACTTTCTTTCCTCTGTTAGGAGTTAGAATTGGTTAGGCAGTGCGCAGAAGACCTTTTCTCTTTTCTCTTTCTTGCTTTCAAAAAAGAAAAAAGGGGGGGGGGGGGGGAATAAAAACAATAAAATATGACAGAAAGTCAGGGCAAACGATGTGTGTTCCCCTGTCTCCGCTCTATGGCCGAGAGGGACACGTATCAGTTTTGCTTCGATTGTTTGGGGAAGAGCATGCTCTTGCGCTGGTGCAGGGCGGGTGTGAGCATTGCGATCTGCTTTTGGGCAAAATGTTTCGCGCTCACCTCGCTTACTTCCAGGAGTCAGCGCCCACACTTCATTCGTGGGGCTCTCGTATGGATCTGGCTGAGGACCGAGAGACTGGTTCGTCCCTTTCGCTCGCTCTCTCCCCAGAACCAGCTGGTCCTTCCCGTGATCTCGAAGTGCGCTCCGGTGCCTCTTCAGTTCATGAGGGGGACCTCGAATTTCTACCCACCTCCGAGCATTCCGTCAATGATAATAAATCAGCGGAGGAATTACTCGACGTGGTTACTCGTGCGGTGGCCAGTCTTCAGCTAGACTGGCCACACCAACAAGAGACCCCCAAAATGCTCCAAGTTGGAGGATACATTTCTGTCTGGTTGCCGGGGAAAGGGAACACCTCATGAGTCCCTTCCCTTCTTTAATGACCTCCATGACGAGCTCTCTCGCTCATGGAGGAAGCCTTATACTTCCCGTGTCCACGTACCCTCGACATCGATATATTCGACTATTGTGGGTGCTGAGACACGGGGGTATTCGATGATGCCGCCAGTTGAAGAGACACTTGAGGGTTATCTCTCGCCGGGTTCGGCATCATTACTTAAAAAACCCTCTCTCCCCACAAAGCCTTGCAGAACTACCTCCATCTTAGTGGGGAGGGCTTATCAAGCAGCGGGTCTGGCTGGTGCTGCTCTGCACACTATGGCAGTGTTACAGGCATACCAGGCTGACCTGCTGGGTACCACACTCGACGAAGAAGCTTTTTCTGAGCTTCGTCGAGCCACAGATCTATCTCTCTGCGCGACCAAGCAGACTGTGCCATTGGCTGGTCTATGTGTGCCTTGGTCAGCACAGAAAGACACCTTTGGCTCAACCTATCAGGCATCAAGGACAAGGATAATGTTTTCCTCCTTGATGCCCCAGTTTCGCCTACTGGCCTATTCGGGGACGCTATGAACACAGTCATCTCCAGGTTCCAGGAGGTGAAAAGCCATGAGGAAGCCTTTGGGCAGTTTTTTCCTCGCTGCACTCAGGGGGTGGGCCCGTCGGCCACCCAGACCCGCCTCGGTCCGCCTCGGTCCAAGCAAAGCATGGCAAGTCGTGCTCCCACTTGCAAAGATTGGTGACAGTCTCGTCGCCCTCAGCAGCCCCCAAAGCACGACCTCAGGACACTAATTTCTAAGAGGAAGAAACCCTTACGATCTTCCTCTTAATCTTGTGGGGGTAGCTCCCCTCGGGATGGGGCAGGCGCACCATCCACTTTGCCCCTTCTGGTAGCCCCACGAAACATCCCCATTCCTGCCGTCTCCGGTGTTTCAGGAGGTAGAGGCTTCCATCAAAAAGTTGGATGTTTCGCTGCTTCCTGCATTAATCCAGGATGCGGAACACTCGACACCCCCTCAACAGGAAGTGTTAAAATTAATACCCATCTCAGAGAACCTGGCAGCGTGGAAACTTCTGCCAGGTATTTTTATGTAGGTCATAAGAACAGTAGATAAGGGCTACAGAATTCAATTTGCTCGCTGCCCTCCGTGTTTCAACGGTGTGGTCCCCACTACCGTAAACCAGAGCAGGCATGTCTACTGTGGAAAGAACTGCAAAATCTCTCTGTCTAAGGGGCCATAGAACATGTTCCCCTTCCAGAGAAAGAGTCAGGTTATTACAGCAAATACTTCCTGGTTCCAAGAAGGGTGGGGGGGTTGTGTCCGACCTTAGATCTTCAAGGCTTGAACTGCCCAGTCAGGGTGTTCAAGTCCAAGATGCTAACTATCAAGACGATTGTGTTACAAGCCCAACAACACATTTGGCTGGTCAAGATCGATCTCATAGATGCATATCTTCATTCCGCCACAGCACCTCAAGTTCCTGAGGTTCGCTTTCGGGGGCGAAGCCTTCCAATTCATGGATGCAGCACTGGCTCCTTTGTGACTCCGGGGCATCCGCATTCTGAATTACATAGACGACTGGCTGATACTGATGTCCCATGGTGATTATGCAGCTCGAGTTCCTACGAAAGGGAACCCTGAAAAATTCACCCGTAATGGCTAGTAATATTGAGTTACCCACCACCAGGGCTGGACTGGGAATAGAAATCGGCCCGGGATTTTACATGGCAACAGGCCGAAACTTGTTTGTGGGTGGGTGGGGGGTTGTGGTTTGGTGTTCACTGTCCTTTTCTGCATATCACAGCACCATTTTGTGGTCTGTTTTGCATAAGGTGGCAGCTAATTTTAGCTTATCACGGCCCATTTGGCACGTTTCGCGGCCGCCCCGCTCGGTTCTCCTGACGGCCGGTCCACCCATGATCGGCCCCAAAGTGCGTTGGCCCACCGGGAAAATGCCAGATTACCAGTCCAGCCCTGCCAATTTGTACCTGTATGTTGAGGGTGAACAGGTGTTAATGTCAATCTGCCTTGCCACAGATTCAGCATCTTGCTTTGATATAGCCCAAGCTTTCATTGCTAGTTTGAAAGCATCACTTTGGAACTAGTAATGGAGGCTTGGGTTGATTTTAACCCTCTGGGGTGTGACAGTGTTTTGGACCGTGGAGAAATTTTGACATGCCTTGACATTTGTGCTTTTTTCAGTTGCTTAAAAACACATTAATGGCTAAAGTCTTATAACACTGTATTCAGCACAAACTGGGCTACAATAATATGTGAGCAACATGAGTGTACATGTTTGTATTTTTGAGAAAATGAGAAACACATACTAAACATTAGTCCACAAGCCTTTTGAGAACAGAATCTTGTAGCCTAGAGTTTTTGCTACAAAATGATGTGAAAACCATCCTGATCACTCATTCATACAAAACATTATAGTAATTGAACTTTTGTAAGACACTTTTAGTGTTAGAAAGGTCATATGGGAGGAGGCGTGAACTATCATGAATATGGATGTATTTCACACCTGAGGAGACAAAAGACCCCTCCCCTGGGCCTATCAAATGAGGAATGTGAAAAAAGACAATGAATGTGAGGAGACTTAATCATCAAAATCAAGTTTTAAGTTAAAAGAATTCATCTGACTATACATTTTCTTTACATAAAGACTTTACTTAATTTTAAACCTAGAAGAAGTCTCTTCTGCTCACCAAGGCTGCATTTATTTGATCCAAAATACAGTAAAAACAGTGATATTTTGAACTATTTTTACAATTTAAAAGAGCAGCTTTCTATTTGAATATATTGTAAAATGCAATTTGTTATCAAAGCTGAATTTTCAGCATCATTACTGCAGTCTTCTGTGTCTCATGATCTTTCAGAATTCATAATAATATGCTGATTTTCTAATATGGGCATATTTAAAGTGCATTTTACTCATTTACACCTGAACCCATATTTGCAAGCACAAGCTTTGTTGATGATAATTAGGAAGCATAAACACTAGATAAAATATAATCTAAACATTTATATTATTTTTATATCATATTACATATCATATTTATACCATACATTTAAATACCTGCTTTAGCCGAAACAACATTTACATTTAACTAAAACTTGCTTATTAGGACATATTTCAAATGTCAATATCTTGAATCCTGGCTGGCAAGTCTGGAAACAGTCCCACTAGTAAAATATGTACATGTTTATATAAAATAGTATGTCAGCTAATTAAAACTAAATGACTTACTCATCTGAAATTGTATTCTCGTCTGGATCAAGTCTCTCTTCAAAATACAAATGTTCATCAGAGTCCCGCTCTTCTTCTGAGGAAAATTGTAACTCTTCATCACTATTCATCAATTATATATCATGCTGTCTTTCAAACGCGCAGAAAAATTAATCTTACTGTTTTTAAGACAAAGTCGGGCCGTTTACCATTTGTACTGATTGCCTCAGCAAATTACCGTATGAATAGCGCACTCTGCTGGTGGGTTGGATCACATTAGAGATAAATCGCTTTGTTTCATATGGATTACATTGCAGGAGAATATTTGTTTGAAATCTAAATTGTTTTATTTATAAGTAGACATTTTAAGCTTTCTTTAAACATATGTTTCATGTTTGTGTGATAAGTATTCACAGAGTTTCAGTTCATTTTTGTGACGCTTTTCAGATATATGCTTGCAAACCCAGAGACTGCTTACAGCTCACCCTTTATATTTTCTTTATTTTACAAAAGCACAAGGTTTTGTTTTTATTGTGAGTGTACGCAAATAAAAGTAGACCCTTTATAGTCTCTAATGTTGTCTTACACTTATCTGTATGCCCCAAAATGACGGACAATTTTATGTCGTTTCCGCTGTACATTTACATTTACAAAACTCCAGAAGGATGCACTGGCATGTCTGTCGATCCCAGAGGGTTAAGCACTTAGTGGAGTAAGAAGAGGTGCGTTTAGGAGTTCTTCAAAGTGTTCCTTCCACCATCCAATGACCTCATCAGTTGAGGTCAACAGCGTCCCATCTTTGCAGTATACAGCTTGGATGGTTACCCATTTCCCCCTCCAAAGGTGGCAAACAGTTTTCCAGAAGCACTTTGGTGTGGACCGAAAATCCTTCTCCATGGCTTCTCTGAACTTTTCCCACACCCACTGCTTTGCCTCCCTCAAGGCAGAGGTTGCAGCCCTTCTGGCCTGTCGGTACCTTGCAACTGCCTCCGGAGACCTCCAGGACAACTTATCCCGGAAGGCCTCTTTCATCAGTCGGACGGCTTCCCTGACCACTAGTGTCCACCATGGTGTTCGAGGGTTACTGCCCCTTGAGGCACCTAAGACCTTGAGGTCATGGTGTTTGTTATAGATAATCCATGACAGGCACAGAAGTCTAACAACAAACCTCCACTCTGGTTCAGATCAGGGAGGCCGTTGCTCCCAATCACGCCTCTCCAGGTGTCCCTGTCATTTCCCACGTGTGTGTTGAAGTCACCCAGCATCTCTATGGAGTCCCCTACTGGGGCCTTATTCGGGACTCCATTCATGGTCTCCAAGAAGGCAGAATACTCCTAACTGCTGTTCGGTGCATTTGCACAACCTGTAGGCGTAGGGATGCGACCCTCTCGTCCACCGGGGTAAACTCCAATGCAGCGGCGCTCAGCCGGGGACTCGTGAGTATCCCCGTCGTCTCACACCCTGGGCAACTCCAGAGAAGTATAGAGTCCATCCCCTATCCAGGAGTAAGGATCCAGAGCCAAGACTGTGCGTCGAAGTAAGCCCCACCAGATCCAACTGGTAGCGCTCCACTTCCCTCACCAATTTTGTCTCCTCCCTCCCAGCGAGGTGACGTTCCACGTCCCCAGATCTAGACTTTGCTGCCCGGGTTTGGTCCGTCGAGACCCACGGCCTTCACTGCCACCCCTATAGCAGCTCACCTGACTTCTGCGGTTTCTCCCATGAGTGGTGGGCGCAAGGGATGTAGAGGGGGGCAAACCCGTGGCAAACCCAGCATCCAGGCGCTCGCCGATGAGCCCTCCGTCTGGGCCTGGCTTCAGACGGGGCCCCGGGCTTCCTCCGGGCAAGGTAACTCCTCCACATACCATTTTTTTCCATAGAGTCTTTTTTAACCATTCTTAGTCTGGCCCCTCACCTGAGACCACTTTGCCTTGGGAGACCCTACCAGGAGCAATAGGCTCCAGACAACTCAGCCCTCAGCTTCATAAGGGCACACAAACCTCTCCACCCCGATATGGTGATGGTTCCCGAAGAGTAAATTTGTCAGTAACATCGTTTCAAATCGGCAAGCTGTTAGTTTAATAACACTTAGTAGCAATGTGGTAGATTGCCATTCTTCTATCTTTTAATAGCAATTTTTTTTTATTAAGTCACGGGGTTGGGGATTGCGTTGACATTGAGGCTCTCTGTTGCTCACTAATGTCTATGTGCGTGCATATGATGTGCGTGTGTGTGAGAGCGAAAGAGAGGGATTGTGAGAGTGCTTTCCACAGATATTAAAAATAAATTTCAAATATTATAGAAATTCTTATTTGGTTTACTTAGCCAATGTCTTTATTTTATTATTTTGCTGTGCTAGCCTGTACAGCTGTTTTGGAATAGCTGAACATTTTTTGCAGTGTTATGGCTTAAATGAGAAACTTTAGCATTAAATTAAATTACAGACAATACAAAAATAAGTTACCTAAGTTAAATTACAATTATTGGTGACAAAGCATTTTGACATTGGTAAGGACATGACCTCACCTTCCATTCCCAAATCGACACCTATATGCATTCTGTTAACGTACCTTATATATTAACAGCCTTGTTTTCCCAGAAGACTGTCCAGTGTGTTACATACAGAAGTTTAACAGAATACATGTAATGGGATTACGTATTTAAAATACAAAATATGTAACTGTATTCCGCTACAGTTATAATTTAAATAACTGGTCATTAGAATACAGTTACATTCAAAAAGTGTTTTGATTATTGAATAGATTACTTTGCTTTTTTTTGTCATTTGTTTCATATAATATTTAGTCTTTACAGATGGAAAATATTTATACTTATAAATAATGCGATCCAAAGTGCATTTGAACAGCTTTCTTATGATGCATTACATTCATACAAACAGACAGAGAAGTTTGGAGCAGAAGTTTTAATTGCTGCATGACATTATGTTCTCTTGAAAACACCCCCATGCATGCAAAAAAATATATGCTTTTCAAAGGCCACACTTGAATGGTATAAATAATGTACTAACAGCATGTTCTCTGGTAACTTGTGTGTAGGTGCTGGACTTTGAGCGGGAGAATGAGTACATCCTGGTACTTAGTGCTCAGAACCCAGTTGCTCTGGTGCGAGGCAGGTATGGACCACCATCCACATCAACGGTCACCATATTCATTGATGACATCAATGAAGGTCCCGTTTTGTCTCAAAGCCACTATGAAGTGACCGTCAGAGAAGGGGAGGAACCAGGACGTGTTATTGCCACAATCAGGGGTTATGACCCTGACTCTCATCCAATCAGGCAAGCTGATGTTTCGATCATGTAAATAAATAGTAAACATATTCAATAGAAATGTGAAATTCTAATGAGAGTTTAATAAAAAGAGAAGGATCAGTAACTTTATAAGGATAAGTAACTACACTAATTCACAGTGTCTGTTTTACACTTATTAGTAGTGCTTATACTTTGGTACAGGGATTTGAACAAACCCCTAACCCAAAGTAATAAATTAAGCATGTAATTCATCCTGCACTGTGATACATATACAATTGACAGTGTTTGAAATGTAAAATCCCCACTGTCGAGTATGACTGGTGTAGCCTGCGGTGGTATTTAAAAAAAATTAAATTGTAGAAATAATCAGACACCAGGCAGTGATGGGAGAATAAGCTCAACATTTATGTTCTGATGAAAGAAAGAAATACAAAAACAATCAAGATGAAATTAGATTTAGAGGAGCTCAAAATATCACCTATCACTTCCATGCTGGCACATGCCAAAAAGGAAGAGGAGGAGCCAAAATCAGGAAATTAAAATGACTGGTACATTGCAGACAGAAAATTAAAGGAGAAGACGCACACATATACAACCAGACACAGCAGCCATACAGATGAACATTTTGTGTAATTATATGTATGAAACACATATAAAACATAGTACATATTTACACCTGTTACATGAGTGTTTGGCGACACAGAGATACACGCACATTTATTTGTAATCTGACATAAAATATTTATTCAAAATTTTGTCTATTTTGTTTTGAGCTAAGCTAAATATTTTATAATAGAAAGTTCACCGTTTGAGTAGTAGTTTGAGCAACTTTTGGATGCAACATTGCAGACACTATTGTATCTGTGCTTTTGAAAATCACCCACCACAACTGACATGGACGATACTTCAAATTGTGTGGCTTGTTGAGAAGAAGTATGATTGTCAGCAATCAGACTTACCCTTTTCAGCAGGTGGATGATAAAATTGGTAAATAATAATAATAATAAAAAATCCTAGATATCTAGAGACCAGAATATCATAGACACTTTGAGCTCTTTTGACTTGGGCCAGTATCAAGACACCTAATTTACACTGAACTCTCACTTTTATTTTCATCAGGTATTCACTGAGAGGAGACACTAAGAAATATTTCTCAATTGGGAAGTATTCTGGAGAGCTAAAGACAGTCCAAACTTTGGACAGAGAGGAAAACAGCACCTACACCATGGAGGTGGTGGCTGAAGATGGGCGTAAGAGATGATTTACCCTCTCCTAATACAGTGCATTCAATGAGTAGGGCTGTCAATACATGTTGTTTGAATAAACATGCCCATCAAACTGATGTTATAATGCAGAGCAATACAAGAAAAACTAAATTACATAGAGGTTGAGTCTATCAATGTGAGACATCTGGGATCCAAATCCTCAGTGCTACCAAGACACTTGGCATTTCAAAATACCATGACAGGCTATATTCAGTATAAAACCTAATTGAAAATTCTTGGCCACATCCACATTCAGTGAGAGAAATCGCACACATTGTAACAAGCAGTGAATGAGTCACCAGCTGAAGTGTTGGGGGTAGTGAGGGAACAGCAGATGTGTATATTGTGTGATAATTGAGGGCTTTCTATTATGTACTGCCTGATTCAAGTGACCTTGCAGCATTATGGGGTTAAGTTCTGGCCTTCAACTCGCCAATATATGTATATAAGTGTGGTATTGAATTCCACATCATCCCTCCACACTCTGAAGATAGGGTGCAGATCAAAGACTTGAGGTGCAAAGGTGAGTTCACCCTTCAAACTACCATCATCAGGGTGCTTAGATGAGAAATCAATGAAGTCCAGAATGCTCAGTCACAAATGTTGATAGAGGAGAAGAGACCTTGCAGCATTATGGGGTTAAGGTCTGGCCTTCAACTCGCTGATCCATAACCCTACATTTCTTCTTTGTTGAGACATTTGTTTGGTTGTGATTAGTTGGGTACAACAGACTAAAGGCATACATTAAGGAAATTTTGCTTTTTTCTAGAAACAACATTTTAAAAAATAAAAAAAAAAGACAAAAAATAATTTATTTTTATTGAATATTGATGGAGCAGCATCATTTAGGTGAAAAGAATAATAACGGAAGGTTATTTTGATGAAAGTTAAATAAAAAAGTAAAAAAAAGGTGGTTAGGGAGCCTTTTACCCCACACTTGTGGTAAAAGGCCCACACACTTGGGGTAAATGGCCCCTAGGTGTTATAGTGATATTGTGAATTAATAGGTGCATAGTTAAGTTATAGTGCAAAATGTGTCAACTAATGCAAATCATTTTGCGGCAGCAATATTTTTTTTTTTTTTTTGAGTAACAAATTAAGATAATGCTTACTCAAAATAACTACTTCAGAAAAGGGTGCACAATTTCCTATTAATTTCAAACACATTTGGCATTTTATATCTTAATATATTCTATTGCATATATTTAATTATTCTATGAACAAAATAATCTCCATTGTGATTGGATCAGTCAATGTGAGGACAAATCTACCGCTTTAAAAAAAAAAAAATTACAAATATTTACAGGGGCCTTTAGCACCTGCAACAGGGGGCTTTTTACCTCAAATACTATACTTTCACTTATGGGACAGTTATATAGTTATATTTTTTATTATTGTTATTTTGACCTTGAACAAAAATGAGAAATAAGTATTTTGTGTCAATATAAATGTGTTAATTTAAGTAATTTTCATTAGCTACATACATTTGAAACATTTAAAAAAGAATTGAAAATCTCATCAAATTGCTTCAAAAATCAATCTTTTGACACCACACATAATGATCTGATGGATCAGGAAAATGTTGCAGTGTATTGTAACAAACAGGTTTTTATGAAAAAGCTGTGGTAGTTTTTGTTGTTATATAGCCTTCTCGTCGCCTTTAGACCCGTTGTACCCTACCTGATTTTTAAGGGGCCCATTTAATTAAGAGCCCGTAGTGGTATGAACATCCAAGCTGTAGAATCTAATGAATGTGTGCGGAGAGGACCAGCTGGCCGCATCACAGACATGCTGCAGAGGGACCCCTCTGGCCAAGGCTTAGAGGAGGCGACCCCTCCGGTAGAGTGAGCCCTGATGCCTAGAGACGAAGCTTGACCACGCGCTTCGTAGGCCAGGGCAGCAGCGTCCCTCACCCAATGTGACATAATCTGCTTGGTGGCAAACGAATAGTTGCCCTGACTTACGGCACTGGCTAGTGCAGTGGACATAAGTCTGAAGGGCACGGACTGGACAAAGTCTATGAAGTCTTTCCTGCTCCGGCGTTACAAACGGCGGGGAGCTGAAGGCTTCGAGAGTGACCGGATATAAGGTCGAGAAAGGGCAAGACAGACAGAGCCTGTAGGTCCCCAATTCTCCTTAGAGAGGTAATCTCCATAAGAAAAACCATCCTGAGAGTCAGAAGTCTGTCAGACGCTGACTCTAGAGGTTCAAAGGAGGTCTCAACCAGACCCTTCAGGACTATTGCTAAGTCCCATGAAGGGGTCCTGGTCCTAGCAGGAGGCTTAGGTTACCTAGCTCCATGAATGAAGCGAGCGAGTAGAGGATGTCTCCCCAATGGCACCCCGTCCACCAAGGCGTGGCGAGCCGAAATGGCGGCCGCATAGACCCTGAGAGTGGCGGGGCATGTGCCTGCTGACAGTTCTTCCTGCAGAAAGTCCAGAACTGAAGCAGAGTTCAGTAGAGGGAAATGCATACAGGCGCATTCTGGGCCATGTATGCGCCACCGTGTCCAACCCAAGGGGGGAGGCTTTGTGACTCAGGGAGAAGTAGAGGAGACATTGCGCTGTTCATAGTGGTGAAGAGGTCCTCTTCTGCCCTGTAAAATCTCACCCAGATTTGTTCCACTACCTAGGGGTGGAGTTTCCACTCCCCCGCCTGTATTTTCTGTCTAAACAGTAAATCTCCTCCCGCATATGGGCATCCAGGGATATAAACTGCCCTGAGTGACAGGAATTTGCCCTGGGCCCAAAGGAGAATCCAATGTGCCATGGAATTCAGCTGGCGTGAACGTAGACCTCCTTGATGATTTATGTAGGAGACTGCTGTTGTGTTATCCACCCGCACCAAGACATGGCAGCCTCTGGATGAAGTATTTCAGGGCCAGAAATACAGCCATCAACTCGAGACAGTCAATGTGACAATCGAGCTGACGACCCTCCCATTCCCCTTAAGCTGCACGACCACTTAAGACCGCTACCCAGCCCGTCAGGGAGGCGTCTGTCATTTGCAGCCTGTGACGACACGACGCACCTAGAGTGGGACCCAAGGTAAGAAACCGGGCTCTGAACCACATAGAAAGGGAACGAAGTCCGAGGCCCGTAACCCTTATTTGCCTTAGGGGACTAGCCCTTGGATGACACCCCCAGGCTTTTAGCCACAGCTGGAACAGTCTCATGTGCAGAAGGCCCAAAGGGATCACCGTGGATGCAGACGCCATGAGACCTAGTATTCGTTGACACTGACGAGCAGTGCAACCTTGACCAAGCCTGACTTTGCTCAGGGCGTTCTGAATGGAAATGATTAGAGCGTGAGACAAATGTGCCCGCATCGTGGCATGTGTGTGGATATTTGGTTGTTAACAAACTCCAAATTTTCCACACATTAGCATAACAAAGCAGTTAATCCAAATTTTCTGGGCACCATGAAATACAGTGCAAGAAAAAAGTAAACACTGTTTTAATTTGGTAACATCTAAATTAAGTGATTTTAAGTAAATAAGTAATAAGTTAAGTAAAAAATATTATTTAACATAACTGCATTAACCTGATTACATTAGGTTACACCATGAAAGTATTTATGTGGGTTATGTAGAAAATCTTAATGACTCTGACCTTATTGAAGCCCTCCCCACTATTCGCAGCTGAGGCTTGTTGTTGGTAATGAGTGGCCTTTTTAATGTGGGTTTGCTTCAGCATGGAAACAACTTATTTTATTTTTTATTCTCTTTGTCTGCTGCTTGGGACTTTCACTTGGTGCTATGATTGTGTGAATAATATACCAGTCAGTTACACCGTAGAGTCATCTCTATGTACTGCCGTATATCAGAAAATAAACATTGCAAATGGATGCATGTTGTATGGTGTTTTAATTGACACCCTGTTGTGATACTCATCCTGTGATTCAGCATTCCTATACGCTCAAATATTTTAGAGATTAGATCAAGTAGAAATGGTTCCTTAAAGGAATATCTCTCATCATTTCACCCTCATGCCATCCCACGTGTATATGACACTTTCTTATGTAAAACACAAAGCTTTTTAGAAGAATATGTCAGGCCCCTGGGTCCATACAATGCAAGTGAATGGTGCCCAGAAAATGTCAAGCTCCAAAAAGCACATAAAGGCAGCATAAATGTAATCCATGACTCATCAGGTTTAGTGGTTTAGTGCAGTGTTCCTGCGGATCCTTAAAATGTCTTAAATATCTTAAATGATTGGAAATTTATGACAAGCTATTACTGAAGATGAACTGATGATGATATAGCGTTGATGAAATTTGACAATGTTTACTTTCAATTGTTAATATTGTAATAAGTTGTAGTTTATTGTAACCCCCCCCCCCCCCCCAATCAAATCAAATTGTTTTAAAACTATACATTTATATATATGTAAATAAAAGATTTTAATATTGATCTTGAAAGGTCAGGCCACCATTCATTTGCAACGAATGGACCTACAGAGCTGAAATATTTTTCTAAAAATCTTTGTTTGTGCTCTTCAGAAGTAAGAAAGTCATATACATCTGGGATGGTATGAGGGTGAGTAAAGGACGAGAGAATTGTAATTTTTGGGTGAACTATCCTTTTAAGGTATCATTTGCATGTTACAACTTTTTACAATGAAGAAAATATCACATTGTTGTTTTGTTCTGTCTGATTTGTCTTCCAGGAAATTCTTCCTTGTCAGCCTCCACACTGGTGACAGTGCATATTCTGGATGTGAATGATAACAGCCCTGTTCTGGTGGGAGATTACTCCTGGAAGTACCTGTGCACACCTCGCTGGGATGATCAAGCTTTGGTTCTGGCCTCTCGGGACAGCGATGGCCCCCAGCATGGAGGAAGGCTCAACTTCTCCCTTCGCAGTGATGCCACTGTCCGGCGTAACTGGAAGCTCACTCCCATCAATGGTCTGTCTGTCTAAATTTTTCATTTTTCAAATTATAATTTATGTGATATTATCAGCATAACAATTTGAGTGAAGTTGAATTGAAATTACAGAATTTAATATTTGATATTTATTTTGCGTTAATGTCAGCATGCACTTGAGCTGGCATTGCCACAAGATTATGCAAAACCTGATGATCCATGTTATTCCAGCATGATTTTAAAATGTTCCAGATAGCATATATTGTACCTCAATGGAAGCAATTTAATCTGACCTTTGCACAGAGTTAACATGGACAAAACTTTCCCTGTTTGAGTCATGGCATCAAAATAGTGCATTATTTATAAATATTCTTTGTTTTACATTGTAATATTTTGAATATATATATTTAAAAATCATAATTTTTTTTCACAAATGTTCTTATGTGGATTCAGAATTTTAGGTATACATTTATCATTATGTGTTTTCCATGGCACGATGCTCTACCTGTTGAGCTATTCCTAATTAGTGCTTCCACAATTGGACTCTTTCTACCTAGGTTGAGTATGAGGCAACACAAATCTGCCCTGCCACACAAAATCTACATGACCCATCTCTGAAAATCTATATATCCTGTCAGTCATTTCATACGCACGTGTCAGAGGAGCATCATTCACATTCTAAATCCCATTATGGTTCCAAACCTACTATCATCAAAATAGCACTGACATGCCCGGTTATGGTGAACTCCGCTGGAATAAACTTTAAAGTGGATTAAATTGCAGATCTGGAAAATAAATGTTTTGCTGTGGCTACAATATGATCTTGTCAATCTGACATCTGGACTGGGTGTAGTGCTTATCACCTGCTGAATCACAGAGTACATGTCTTGTGAAAGGCGTGTACAGACAAAAAAGGAAATTGCACTCCATGTCTAATGTATTCAGACGGATCTGTGTTAGATGTAATAAGCATAATGGCTGTCCTCCCGTGGTTTTAGGCATCATTAATGTGCCAAGCTGATGCCGGTGAGCAGGTTGACTTAGTTGTAGTGTCTGAGTCACTGTACGGATCACCATCAAATAGAACATGTTGACTCTTTCTATTTTTTCTTTCTCTCTCTCTATTTCTCCTTTCTCTCGCTCCTTCCGTTAGTCTTTTTGCCTTATTTTTTCAATGAAGTTAATGGTAAAAAGGCCTCCTCTAGTGACATAGGGTAATTATATTACCTTTGATTTCAAGGCTAGTAGTGTACTTCCACTGTCTTTTCTTCTAATTAATCCTCAGACATCCAACAGAGAAAAACTTTTTTCAATTGATTTATTTGTATTTACCAAATGCAACATAAACAGATAAACTTAGCATGAAGAGAAAACCAAAGATACATTTACCATAGTTACTTTTAAGCAACTGAACATCTATTGTTGTGGTCATAAGTCCACACACCTCCTGCAGACTCTGCAAAAGTGTATACAGTAATTCAAAAATATTTGTAAAAAAAATTTGATATAACAGATACCCACACACACGCCACAAGACAAAACTGCAACTGGATCTACACAAATGTCCCGCCCAGAAGTCCACACACCACAAGGCCAGCAGTACAGAGCACCACCCCCTAACAATCAAAAACCTTCACGCAAAACAACAGTTCCTAGGTTTCCCGGCATCCTCCACACTTTTGAGTGCTTCCCACAAAACCATTGAAGAGTTCCACTATCTATCACTCATCGATGACCAAGAGTGTAACACACCGCACGCAATCCCGACTATCCCACCCTGCGTGACACATGAGGATCCCTGTCATGCAGCCTCTGAAGGGCAGCACAAAATAAATAAATAATAATTATTATTATATAATGATAATGATAATCATAGTAATAATAATAATGATAATGGTACAAATGTATATGCAAAAGAGTCAGTGAATTATAAAGGGGAAAAATATAATACAAATTAAATTAATTAAATAAATAAATAATAATAATAATAATAATAATAATAATAAAAACATTTATAGTCCAGGTTGTTTTAACATTATTCATACCCACTTATATACAGTACTTATATCTTTATAATCTCACAAATGTGTCTATACGAAACAAGGTGTCAACAATCAATTTTAAACAATATAGTAATGTACTATGTATGGAATGTTTTCAACTTCTCTTTAGTATTTGTAGGTATGTGTATGTAAATTCTGATTCTAGGACACGCTGATATTGTACATATACGCCATGTATGTACAAAAACTTACGATTAAGTAAAAGATAACCTATGTTATTCGGGATGGCTTTCTGATACCATATTACGCAATTAATTTCATTAAGTTGTTCCATCAGAATTATTTTAAAGCAAAAGCCATGGACAACATATTGGTCACCTCTGACAAGAGAAATACCTGCTGGAGATAAGCCTGTTCTGGTGTCATCTTAACCCCCTTAGTCCCCTGTTGACTGGCACATTAAAGGACTTTGGGTCAAATGAAAGTAGTGGGGCTTCTTGGAACACAGATAACAGTGAGCAGAGACAGATAACAACCCCTAGTTTACTGGACTAAGCTCTTGTTCTGCATCAGAGAGCCAAATCCTGATTAGGCCCAGTCATGAGTTTTTCCCTCAAGAATTATTCAGTACCCCATTATTCAGTAATGTTCATAACTTGTTTGCTACTAATAAAGGAGCAGAATGAAATAAAAAAAATAACATTGCTTTTACTAATAATAAATAAAGAAATCATGTTGTCCTTAATGACTAATTAAGAAAATATACTGATAAAATGGTACTGCTGAATAAGTTGCATCATTACTAATTAAGGTGGAAAACCAATTATTACTTATTATGACTAATTTAGAGCAGAAGTGCACTGTTCTACAAAAAGTTCTATGTAAAAGTTCTAAGGATCTATTTATATACACTCACCTAAAGGATTATTAGGAACACCTGTTCAATTTCTCATTAATGCAATTATCTAATCAGCCAATCACATGGCAGTTGCTTCAATGCATTTAGGGGTGTGGTCCTGGTCAAGACAATCTCCTGAACTCCAAACTGAATGTCAGAATGGGAAAGAAAGGTGATTTAAGCAATTTTGAGCGTGGCATGGTTGTTGGTGCCAGACGGGCCGGTCTGAGTATTTCACAATCTGCTCAGTTACTGGGATTTTCACACACAACCATTTCTAGGGTTTACAAAGAATGGTGTGAAAAGGGAAAAACATCCAGTATGCGGCAGTACTGTGGGCGAAAATGCCTTGTTGATGCTAGAGGTCAGAGGAGAATGGGCCGACTGATTCAAGCTGATAGAAGAGCAACTTTGACTGAAATAACCACTCGTTACAACCGAGGTATGCAGCAAAGCATTTGTGAAGCCACAACATGCACAACCTTGAGGCGGATGGGCTACAACAGCAGAAGACCCCACCGGGTACCACTCATCTCCACTACAAATAGGAAAAAGAGGCTACAATTTGCAAGAGCTCACCAAAATTGGACAGTTGAAGACTGGAAAAATGTTGCCTGGTCTGATGAGTCTCAATTTCTGTTGAGACATTCAGATGGTAGAGTCAGAATTTGGCGTAAACAGAAAGAGAACATGGATCCATCATGCCTTGTTACCACTGTGCAGGCTAGTGGTGGTGGTGTAATGGTGTGGGGGATGTTTTCTTGACACACTTTAGGCCCCTTAGTGCCAATTGGGCATCGTTCAAATGCCACGGCCTACCTGAGCATTGTTTCTGACCATGTCCATCCCTTTATGGCCACCATGTACCCATCCTCTGATGGCTACTTCCAGCAGGATAATGCACCATGTCACTAAGCTCGAATCATTTCAAATTGGTTTCTTGAACATGACAATGAGTTCACTGTACTAAAATGGCCCCCACAGTCACCAGATCTCAACCCAATAGAGCATCTTTGGGATGTGGTGGAACGGGAGCTTCGTGCCCTGGATGTGCATCCCACAAATCTCCATCAACTGCAAGATGCTATCCTATCAATATGGGCCAACATTTCTAAAGAATGCTTTCAGCACCTTGTTGAATCAATGCCACGTAGAATTAAGGCAGTTCTGAAGGCGAAAGGGGGTCAAACTCAGTATTAGTATGGTGTTCCTAATAATCCTTTAGGTGAGTGTATTTCTGGCTGTATGACACAAATGAAATGGTTCTCCCCAAAATGAAAATTCTCTCATCATTTACCTACCCTCATGCCATCTCAGATGTGTATGACCTTCTATCCTCTGCTGAACTCAACTAAGATTTTTAGAAGAATATCTCAGCTCTGCATGCCCATACAATGCAAGTGAATGGTGACAAGAATTCCAAAAGTTTTCTTTTTGGAATTCTTTTGGCAAGTTTTCCTTGATTAGTTTTTAGGACAGCTACATTAACTCTACTCACACTTCATTTTTGGGAAGTAACAGTGCTTCTACTTGAGTATGATTTTTCAGTACTCTTTCCACCTCTGGCATTTGACACATGTGCAGAGCGCTAGATGGCACTGTAAGAAGTTTTACTTATATCAGGCAATGTCACATTAAGCACAGTCACTTCAAAAGAATTAACTTGTATCCTGACCTCTGAGTAACATCAAGAGCATCACTTTAATTTGTAGCAAAACCACCTCAACCCTTCAGCAAGGCTCATGTTTATAACAATAACCTTGGGGAGTAGACTCATTTAAACTAATATATTCATGGTTTCTGATAGACAGAGCATTACCAAATTATGATCTGTATTCATTTAATTTACATGTATTAGATTTTGTTTGTTTGTTTGTTTGTTTTTACATAAAATAGGTATAATGTTTAGCAGCCCAAATTTTATTAAATGTTCATCGTAGATTTTTGTGTAATTTTGTAGTTTGACGTCAATAATTTTTTTTCTAAATTACTTAATGAGAGTTTTGTGTTTGGTAGTTCGGGGAACAGACACAGTCGCTACATCTTGATGATATATGTGTTGTAGTTTATGTGTGACGTCTCAAGGCCGCTAGCAGACAGTCGGTTTAGCCAGTCTGTCTGCTTATATTGCATAAACAACGGGGACTAAACAAGGACTAGATGAAGGGGTGTGGTTGAGGGAAATGAGGAGGAGGAGTCAGAAGAGTGCAAAGCAAACACAAACAAAGACCAAGCTATGTGCTCGGACACAATACAAGCACACAAAATCCCAAAGCTGACTAAAGAGAGAGGGCTGTCAGGACAGGATCATGACACTCTCTTTTACAGGTCAGGCCTACTCCAAAAACTCGTCCAATTGTCTATAAATCCTATGCTATTCTCCAGACCCCACTCAGACATCTAGCCATTCAGACAACAATCTACAATATATCTCTTCACTGCGACATGCAGGGAGGGGACCAGAGCCTATTACAGTGTCTGACATTGTTTTTGCAAGTTCACACACCTCTTTAATTTCATATATAGTGACATCTGACTGGCAAAGCCAGGCATCAGTAGTGCTGATGTAAATAACAATCTTAAAAAATAATTTAGTATTAGCCGACATTTTGCTCTGATGTCAGGCTGTGACGAAGGAGCAGACGAGGAGTGAGGATCTATGTGCAGCTTTATTGTTGAAACAGAAAACGGTGAATTAGGTACAAACAAAACACTGGGAACAAAAGAAACATCCACGAGGGGATAATATAAACACAAGATGAACATCAACGAAGGGAACAAGCAGGAACATGGTTGACGACCTGGAAAACATAGACATTACACATTTAACAACTGACAAAGAGTGGTGGAACAACAGGGCTTAAACAGGGATAATGATACACAGGTGAAAACAATGAGGGATAGCTGGCAGAGATGAGGGCCGGGAATTGTGGGAATTGTAGTTCGGGACAGGTGGCAAGTGAGTAACAGAGGGCAGACAACGAGAAATCGTAACAGAAACAAAAGGGCAGACAACGGGGAATCGTAACACAGGCACTCTCTTCCCTGGGATACATAGAATAAGCCGAAGAGTGTACATGGCTCGCTTTACGGACCGCTTCCATAAACAGTATCTAATGGCTTCTCTTTCTCACTGACCTTGGATCGTCAGCGTTCAGATGATGACCAGTCAATGATCTGTCAATATTTGTCAATGACCCAAACTTATCTATTTCTACTTCTATTTCTAATTTCTGTTGGTGTAACCTATTGTATTCCATTTTATTTTTTCATGTTATATAATACATTTTATTTTAATAAAATCTGTTAATTTAGATGTTACCACATGAAGAAAAACAGCATTGTTTCCTGTTGTTTTTGTTGCTTTCCCTGTATTTTTTATTTTTTTATTACTGATACTGTATGTATTTCTTCCACAGAAATATAACAGGATGTGATTGTTTCCACAGACACTCACACCAACCTATCTTTAAATGTCCCATACCTGCCTCCAGAGGTTTATATTGTTCCTTTTACCATCTCAGACAGCAGCTCTCCTCCCAGAAGCACATTCATCAATCTGCCAGGTAATGCACATGCACTAACTTAATAAAAAGAGAGCATGCTTGCGTAACGATTGAGACGTAGTGCATTGTCGTCAATTGATTTCCTTCAAACATTGTATTGGTCATGGTGTCTTTCATTCTGGAAAGCAAACACTAAATGGGCTCACCAAAGGCTGTAATATCGTTGGAGGTCACAACTGGCATTAATAGATTGTTCACAATGTTCTCAGACCCATAAAAACACAACCAATTTAACACATTTCATTAATAAAGTGAGCACTCACGTCATTAGTGTTATTTGAAAAAGCACACAAATAAGCTTAATGACTGTACGATCAAATTATTTTGGTCAAACAATTTAGCTCTAATGTAGTCTGCATCTGTTATTTTAGTTTCTTTTTCCTCATAATGCTCACTGATGTGATGTTGTGGGAATAGGTGAGCTTTTTTATTTGTTTAATTTCTTGATAAAGTTGTATTTACATTTTTCAGTCCATCACATTCTGTCTGGAAGGTACTTTGAGCTGCATAATTAAAAACTGAGTGATTATTTCCTATGTACAATGTAAAATGTTAAAACCTAGAGTTGTCACATTAAGGTTACTTGATATAACCCCTAAAAATTACGTTTGTGGTTTAGTCGAATGTAGATAAGTTGATTCAGATAAATAAAATCATATTTTGTGACCTGAATAAAACCAGTTTATTTAGACTCTACCACATGAAGCAAATTTATTTAGGTTACCTGACAAAGCTTTGTGTGTGTGTGTGTGTGTGTGTGTGTGTGTGTGTGTGTGTGTTATTAAACTATATATTGTAATAATGTTGGGCCTTCATATAGTGTTTTAAACTACATGCATCCACGGAAATGTTAACCTAAAATGTGCCACTTTACAGTGTACAGTATACAGTAAGTAACTGTATATCATTATATTATATACTATATGATAATTCTAAATTATACTAGACAAAATGCAGAGTGTATGTTAGTATTTACACCTGGTTACAATTTGCATCTGCTTCTTAAGCTGGTGTCTAAAATACTTTGTGTATATTAGTGAAGCTTGTGTGTGTGTGTGTGTGTGTGTGCCTGGACATGAATCCACATGCATTTGCTTAATACTTGCTCTTCCAAAACATCCTGTTCACACAGTCTCCAGTGATGTGTGGCTTGGTCACAGGTGCATGACTCCTTTCTGTCTCCCTGTCTCTCTCCTTGTCTCACTTTGTCTGACTAGTTTCACATGAGACCTCACCAAAGCTATTACCCTCAACTAGTGGTCCTTAAATATTTCCTATTTTCATGGCTACACCATTGTCTCTCTAACAAATTTAAACAGAACTACATGGTCATTGTCTTTCACACAGTGACGGTTTGTCCATGCAACGTGAGGGGGAACTGTAGAATGGCAGCAAAACAGCTTCAGGGTATGCCCACTATTCAATCAACAGTAGGCATTCTGCTGGGAACTTTGGGTGTCATAGGTGAGACATGCACAGCTTCATTCAAAACATCCTGAAGTGATTGGAAAGGGAAGTAAATAACACAATTAACTTTTTTATGTTCTTGTTTACAGGTGTTATACTGATTGTTATATTTGTGAGACTGTCCTACCGGAATCCTACACCAGCTAACAAAGCCTGCCAGGAACGAGAGCCACTTAATGTCTCTCTGTAACTCCTGAGATGCTTTCTAGACCACTTGGTCACTTGGCCACAGCATTCTTAAAGGTGACCGTCAACTCATTGAGGGATTGATCTTAGTTTAAATAGTAAATGCTTTAAATATACTGCTGCCTTTTGATACAGTATGTTTTTGGTTTTAGTTTTAGTGGTTATAGTGAAAAAATGTCAATGTTCTTGTAAAAATGGTTAAGAGCAATATTTGAGTACCAATTTTAGAGTATGGTTTATAGAGGCATTCATAACTTCTGTCTACATAACATTTGTCTGTTATTTATTTATATTTAATGTAGTTACATCATCATTTTTGCTATCTTAGTATTTTATATTTAGTAGTGATATAATTATTTGGATAGAGAATAATTTTTTTCCTCTGTACTGTATGATCAATTTCATTCAACTGCAATAAAGTCAATGAGAAAACAAGCTCTGTTTGGTATCTGTCTGTCTGTCCATATACTGTATACTTCAAGCTTGAATTGCTCAGATGGTAGGAAATTACATTACATTTTATTACAAAATTAATGTACGAGTCTGAATGTATGATTGATTATTTTATATATATTCTATATTTTGTATATTATTATATGAACATGTTAAATCAAAAGTCCTAAAATATATATATATATATATATATATATATATATATATATATATATATAGTACACAACATTAAAACCAGCTGCCTAATATCATGTAGGTCCTCCTTATGCCGCCAAAACAGGTCTGACCCACAAGACCTCTGAAGGTGTCCTGTGGTATCTGGCACCAAGACGTTAGCAGCAGATCCTTTAAGTGTTGTAAGTTGCGAAGTGGGACCTCTGTGGATCGGACTTGTTGGCCCAGCACATCCCATAGATGCTCAATCAGATTGAGATCTAGGGAATTTGGAGGACAAGTCATCACCTTGAAATCTTTATCATGTTCCTCAAACAATTCCTGAACAATTTTTGCAGTGTGGCAGGGCGCATTATCCTACTGAAAGAGGCCACTGCCTTCAGGAAATACCATTGCTATGGAGGGGTGTATTAAGTAACATCAACATAATTGCCAGAATCAAAGTTTTCCCAGCAGAACACTGCCCAGAGCATCACACTGCCTCTGCCAGCCTGCCTTCTTCCCATAGTGCATCCTGCTGCCATTTCTTGCCCAGGTAAACGATGCACACGCACCTGGCCATCCACTTGATGTAAACAGAGGAGTAAACATTCATCAGACCATGCCACCTTCTTCCACTGCAGCTACACAGCCCCATGCACAGCAAGCTGCGATGCACTGTGTGTTCTGACACCTTTCAATCATGGCCAGCATTACGTTTTTCAGCAATTTGTTCTACAGCAGCTCTTATGTGGGATCGGACATGACGGGCTAGACTTCGCTCCCCATGCGCATCAGTGAGCCTTGGCCCTGTCAAGACCTGTCTATACAGCTCTGGAAAAAATAAAGAGACCACTGCAAAATTATCAGTTTCTCTGGATTTACTATTTATAGGTATGTGTTTGAATAAAAAAAAAAAAAAAGTTTTATTCTATAAAGTACTGACAAAATATCTCCCAAATTCCAAATAAAAATATTGTCAATTAGAGCATTTATTTGCAGAAAATGACAACTGGTCAAAATAAAAATAAAATAATGCTGTGTTTTCAGACCACGAATAATGTAAAGAAAACAAGTTCATATTAATTAATTTAAACAACACAATACTAATGTTTTAACTTAGAAAGAGTTCTGAAATCAATATTTTGTAGAATAACCCAGATTTTCAATCACAGCTTTCATAAGTCTTGGCATGATCTCTACCAGTATTTCATATTGCTGTTGTTTGACTTTATGCCACTCCTGGCACAAAAATTCAAGCTCAGCTTTGTTTGATGGCTTGTGGCCATCCATCTCCCTCTTAATCACATTCCAGTGGTTTTCAATTGGTTCAGATCTGGAGATTGGGCTGGCCATGACAGGGTCTTGATCCGGTGGTCCTCCATCCACACCTTGATTGACCTGGCTGTGTGGCATGAAGTATTGTGCTACTGGAAAAACCAATCCGCAGAGTTGGGGAACATTTTCAGAGCAGAAGGAAGCAAGTTTTCTTCCAGGATAACCTTGTATGTTGCTTGATTCATGCGTCCTTCACAAAGATGAATCTGTCTGATTCCATTATCATTACTGATCCTCCACCAAATTTCACATTGGGTGTGAGACACTGTGGCTTGACTGCCTCTTCAGGTCTCCGTTGAACCATTAGATGACCAGGTGAAAGATCGGTGATGATCTTTGGGATAGCCTTCATTGCCCACGGGCATTGTTGAGCCTTGGGTGCCCAACACCCTGTCGCCGGTTTGTGGATTGTCCCTTCTTGGACCACTGTCAGTAGGTTCTCACCACTGTTAACCAGGAGCACCCCACAAGCCTTGCCATTTCAGAGATGCTCTGACCCAGTCATCTGGCCATAACAATTTGCTGCTTGTCAAATTCGCTCAGGTCTTTACTCCTGTTATTTCTCCTGCATTCAACATGTTGACTACAAGAACTAATTGTTCGCTTACCATCTAATCTACCCAGACCTTGATGTGGCCTTGTTGAAGAAGATCAATGTTATTGGTCCTAATATTTTGGCTCATCTGTGTATATACTGTATACCTTTCAGTCTATATGTCTATCTATACTGTATATCTACCAAAATATAAAAGGAAATATTGACAGAGTAAAAGAGAGCTTAATCTCATTCTCATGTGCTTGCCGTTGTTTTCAGGCCATTTTGGTTTATAAAGCATTTAAGAGATAAAGATGAATCATCCTATAAAGGGTATAATAGAAAAACTATAAAACCAGTTAAATATAAAACCAGGCTACACTGAAACACACATTTACATATATTTATTGAGGCAGTGAAGATTACCCACAATACATTCTAGCCCGCCTTCTCCTGTTTATGGATGACAACAGCGAGCGTGACCCAGATGACCTTGCAAGTATACTATATATATAGACACGCAACACTCCAAAAATAGCCACTCAGCTAAGAGATGTCAAACAGCAGCCTTCCCGCTATGATTTTAAATTAATCCTGTTTGGCACTGAATATAGAGTGTGCACTATTAAATTCTGTTTGTGTCCTTTCCCTCAGGTGTTTTTTTAAAGCATCTGTAACCTCAACAAAGAAGGGTGTCACATTACCTCATGCGCTTCCTGTCATATTGGTGCTGATTCTTGCCATGAGGCAATAATTCACAGACAGCCTTCCCATGAAGAGTATGCTCTCACAGGATTTCATTCATGAGTATTTGGCTAGGCTTGTTCATTCATTCAAATGTTCCAGTGGTGCATGGCAGAAACGAAAAAATCATCGAAAATCGAAAATCAACATGCTGACTATTTACCTTCAAGCAGAGTTCCAGATTTTCAAAACGTTCCCCAATTTAATATTAAAATACCAAACGTACACAAATACAAAATAGCACACATTGCTTTTGGAACTGTCTACAATTTGTTTTTGCAATAAGAATGACCCCATGAGGGCTGTGAATGGTCATGAATTATTGAAGGGCATATTTATGAATATTAATATTCATCATAGGTCAAGCCTAAAATAATACTGTGAAAAGCAGAGGTTATATATAGATTATCTGGCCTTGTTTTTTTTCTCTTAGGATCCGAATGGTTCAGCTGGCTAACAGAGCAACCATGGACAGCTTTGCTTCCTAATTAAACCCACAAACAGCTGTAACTTGAAGCTTTTGCCTGTAACCTCTGTCAAAGATATGTACATTCTATAGCTGAAGAGAGGGTAATATCTGTCTTTCTGTACAGGTCTTGTGGTGATTTGTGAATTGTCTCAGTCAGCTGAAAGCTCTGTTCCCTGTCAAAAAGCTACACTTTGATGACGCGCTGATTTAGCGCTTTGGGAACAGTTTTAGGTGTGACCAGCTGTGAATATGTGTGCAACACGTCAATGAAATTGACTAGAATTTATAGTCTCTGCTGGTGACATCAATTGGATGCACCTGTAGCAAGGGCTATAAATAGATGCGTCACAGGTGCATTGTCAGATCTTTTGTCTTCAGATCACTCTGGGTGTGCTATGCTTCTCAAGCTGTCAGAACTTTCTTTCCTCTGTTAGGAGTTAGAATTATTTAGGCAGTGCGCAGAAAACCTCTTCTCCTTTCCAAGAATGAGTGTAAAACAAAGCAAGCAGTGTGTGTTCCCGTGTTTACACTCTATGGCTGAAATGGACACACACCAGTTTTGCTTTGTGTGTTTGAGGGAAGAGCATGCTGCTCTTGCATTGGAGCGGGGCAGGTGCGAGCATAGCGATCTGTTTACAGTCAAAATACTGTACACTCCTCTCGCTTACTTCCAAGAGCCAGCGCCCACTCTTTCATTGTGGTGCTCTCGCATGGATCTGGCTGAGGAGCGAGTGATGGGTCCGTCCCTATAGCTTGCTCTCTCTCCAGATCCAGCTGGTCCTTCTCGTAAGCCTGAAGCGTGCTTCAACCTGAATCTCTGAACATTCCATGCACAACAATAAAGCGGCTGAGGAATTACTCAAGGTGGTTACTCAGGCTGTGGCCAAACTACAGTTAGACTGGCTACGCGAACAAGAGACCCCCCAAATGCTCCAAACTTGAAGACAGATTTCTGTCTGGTGGCCAAATAAAAAATAAATAAATAATACAAAAAAATGAAGGGAACACTATATCAGTCCCTTCCTTTCTTCTATTACCTCCATAACGAGCGTTCTCATTCATGGAGTAATCCTTATACTTCCTATGACTTCGTGCCCTCGACGTCGACATATTTGACTATTGTGGGTGCTGAGGCTCGGGGGTATTCAGTGATGCCACTCGGGGGTATTCAGTGATGCCACTGAACTAGAAGAGACACTTGCAGGTTATCTCTCGCCTGGCTCAGCATCATCGCTAAAGAGACCCACTCTCCCCACAAAGCCGTGCAGGACCACCTCCAAGGTTGTGGGGAAGGCTTATCAGGCAGCAGGTCAGGCTTAGTGCTGCCCTGCACACTATGTCAGTGTTACAGGTGTACTAGGCTGATCTGTTGGAGGAACTGAGGGCGGGCACCACGGTCGACAAAGAGGCTTTCTCTGAGCTTCGTCGAGCCATGGATCTGTCTCTCTGCACGACCAAGCGGATGGCCCATGCATTAGCTGGTCTATGTCTGCTTTAGTCAGCATGGAGAGACACTTATGGCTCAACCTATCGGGCAACAGAGACAAGGACAAAACTTTCCTTCTCAGTGCCCCGGTTTCGCCTTCTGGCTTATTTGGTGATTCTAGGAATAGAGTTATCACCATGTTCCATGAGGAAAAAAGTCACGAGGAAGCCTGGCAATTCCTTCCTCACCACACTCAGGGGGAGGGGCCATCGGCCACCCAGCCCCGCCCCGGTCCTTCTAGATGGGAGGCTCAAAAACAAAGTGTGGCAAGTCGTGCTACCCCTCATAGAGACTGGGGACGGCTCGTCGCCCTCAGCAGCCCCCAAAGCAAGACCTCAGGGCAGTCATTTCTAGGAGGAAAAAAACCCTGACAGACTTGTGCCCAACCTTGTGGGGGTAGCCCCCCTCGGGATGGGGCATGTGTATCATCCACTTCTACTCTCCCGATACCCCCATGAAACCTCTCCATTCCCGCCGCCTCTGGTGTTTCGGGAGTTAGAGGCTTCCAACAAAATGTTGGGTGTACCGTAGTCCACAACGCAGAACACTAGACATCCCCTCAACAAGAAGTGTCAAAATGAATAACCATCTCAGAGAACCTGGCAGTGTGGAAACTTCTGCCAGGTATTTCTATTTGGGTCATAAGAACAGTAGAATATGGCTACAGAATTCAATTCATTCACTGTCCTCTGCGTTTCAACGACGTTGTTCCCACTACTGTGAAACCGGAGCAAGCATGTCTACTGTGGCAAGAACTGTAAAAGAGAACAAAATCTCTTGGTCAAAGGGGCCAGAGGACATGTTCCCCTTCCAGAGAAAGAGTCAGATTATTACAGCAGAAACTTCCTGGTTCCCAAGAAGGGTGGAGGGTTGCATCCGATCTTAGATCTTCGAGGTTTGAATCGCTCAGTCAGGGCATTCAAGTTCAAGATGCTAACTAGCAAGACGGTCGTGTCCCAAATCCAACATCATGACTGGTTGGTCATGATCGATTCCATGGATGCATACTTTCATATAGAAATTCTGCCACAACACAGGAAGTTCCTTAGGTTTGTTTTCGGAGGCGAAGCCTTCCAATATCAGGTTCTTCCATTCGGCCTAGCCCTATCACCCTGCACATTCACAAAATGCATGAATGCAGCACTGGTTCCTTTGCGACTCCAGGACATCTGCATTCTGAATTACATAGACGACTGGCTGATACTAGCACAGTCTCAAGAACTGGCAGTTCAGCACAGGGATATCATCTTAGCTCATGTGGTTTCTCTGGGTCTGAGACTTAACGTCAAAAAAGAGCGTTCTCTCTCCCACTCAGGGAATTACCTATCTGGGCGTTGTATGGAATTCGATCACAATGCGAGCACAATTGTCTCGAATCTTGTCCATTCAGAACACCCTGAGCAACGTCAGGCTAGGCCAAGGTTGCACTGTTCGTCAGTATCAACAAATACTAAGTCTTATGGCATCTGCTTCCTCAGTGATCCCTTTGGGCCTTCTGCACATGAGACCATTTCAGTTGTGGCTCAAAGCCCGGGGATTTCATCCTAGGGCCAGTCCCCTAAGGCTAATAAGTGTTACGCGCCACATGCTTCGTACCCTTTCTATGTGGTTCAGACCCCGTTTCCTTACTTTGGGTCCCACAATAGGTGTGTCTTGCCGTCGCAAGTTGCTAACGACAGACACCTCCCTGACGGGCTGGGTATTGGTCTTAAGTGGTCGTCCGGCTCAAGGGGAATGGGAGGGCCATCAGCTCGATTGTCACATTAACTGTCGCTGTATTTCTGGCCCTGAAATACTTCCTCCAGAGGCTGCCATGTCTTGGTACGGGTGGACAACACAGCGGTAGTCTCTTACATAAACCAACAAGGAGGTCTACATTCACACCAGCTGAACAGACTGACACGCCAGATTCTCCTTTGGGCCCAGGTCAAGCTCCTGTCAAACAGAGGAGCTTATATCCCTGGATGCCTGAATGTGGGAGCAGATTTACTGTCCAGACAGAAAATGCCGATGGAGTAGTGGAATCTCCAGCCCTAGGTAGTGGAACAAATCTGGGTGAGATTTTACAGGGCAGAAATGGACCTCTTTGCCTCTCAATAGACAGTGTAATGTCCCCTCTACTTCTCTCTGAGTCACCCAGCCCCCCTGGGTCTGGACGCGATGGCGCATACATAGCCCAGAATGTGCCTTTATGCGTTTTCCCCTAGTTTCTCTGCTCCAGGGAGTCTTGGCCAGAGTTCTCCAGCAAGGGTCCTGCCTCTTACTGATAGCGCTGCGTTGGGCGAACAGTGTTTGGTTCTCGGAGATAATGTCTTTCCTCGACGGCTCGCCTTGGATGATTCCGGACAGGAGTGACCTTCTGTCTCAAGCGCAGGGGACAATATTTCATCCCCGGCCCAAGCTGTGGAACCTTCATGTTTGGCCCCTGAAGGGTACCAACTGAGGGACACTGGGCTTTCACCTGAAGGCATCGAGACCATTCTAAGTGCTAGGGCTCTCTCTACTAGAAGAAGTTATGCCAATAAATGGGGTATCTTTGAAAGATGGTGCAGTGCACATAATGCAGATCCAGTTAACTGACAGACTGCTTCAGTTCTGGACTTTCTGCAGGAAAAATTGTCAGCAGGCACATGCCCCGCCACTCTCAGGGTTTTCGTGGCCGCTCTATAGGCTTGCCATGCCTTGATTGACGGGGTGCCGTTGCGGACACATCCTCTGCTCGCTCACTTTGTTCGTGGAGCCATGCAACTGAGACCTCCTGCTAGGACAAGGATCCCCTCATGGGACTTAGCAATAGTCCTTGAGGGTCTGGTTGAGACCCCCTTTGAACCTCTAGAGTCAGCATCTGATAAACTTCTGACTCTCAAGATGGTTTTTCTTATAGCAATTACTTCTCTAAAAAGAATTGGGGATGTGCAGGCCCTGTCTGTCTTGCCAGCCAGCTTAGATTTTGCCCAATGGCTAAAAGCAATATTGCACCCTCATCCTGACTACCTGCCTAAGGTTCCTTCTGGTGGTTTCATCCGGTCACTCTCGAAGCCTTCTGCTCCCCGCTGTTTACAACGCCGGAGCAGGAAAGACTTCACGGACTGTATCCAGTTCGTGCCCTTCAGATTTATGTCCACCGCACTAGCCAGTGGCGTAAGTCAGGGCAACTATCCGTTTGCCATGGGGGGCTGCAACAATGGCTGGCCACCACCAAGCAGTCAATGTCGCATTGGGTGAGGGATGCTATTGCCCAAGCCTACGAGGTGCACAGGCAAGCTTTGCCAGTAGGTATCAGGGCTCACTCTACCAAAGGGGTCGCCTCCTCTTGGTTAGAGGTGTCCCTGTTAAAATGTTTGTAATGCGGCATGCTGGTCCTCTCCACACACATTCATAAGATTTTATAGTTTGTATGATCATGCCTCTCCGGGCTCCTATGTCCTTGAGTCAACATCACAAGCTCATGTCTGAGACCTCTCGCGCACTTGTGAGCAGAACTACACAACCGTAAGGGGTCCGGACATCCAAAGTGCGGCGTCGTGGGTATTCTCGTTCCCAAAGCACTAAAACAGTGCAGAATCAAAGTGTAGCTTTTTGACAGGGAATACCTCGGGTTACTTAACTGTAACTCCTGTTCCCTGATAAAAGTGGAACGAGATGCTGCGATTCATTGCCGCACTGGGATGCCCCAGGACTTCTCTTCAGACAAAATACCTGACGATGCACCTGTGATGCATCTATTTATAGCCCTGCTACAGGTGCATCCAATTGATGTCACCAGCAGAGGCTATAAATTCTAATTCAATTTCATTGACGTGTTTCACACACAGATTCACAGCTGGTCACACCTAAAACTGTTCCCAAAGCGCTAAATCAGCACAGCATCTCATTCCGCTTTTATCAGGGAACAGGGGTTACAGTTAAGTAACCCAAGACGTTTCTATTGCTGAATAGGAAGCGTGCAGCTGTGAACTCTCTGTAAATATGTATCAGGGTGATGAAGTGCTGATTGCTTAAAATGACTTTGTGGAAAATATTCTTAATATCATTCAAAGTAGTTTCAGTAGTTAAAGTCCAACATTAGAGATTTTGTTTAGTTTTTAAGGGGACTTGGGTTCAAATCCAGATTTTTTTTTTTTTTTTTTTTTTTTTTAACAAACCAAGCGAAATTGAAACTGAACTTGACAACCAGTGATCACTCATGTAAAAGAGTAAAAAATTTTCTCTTTGCATTTTTTTTATTATAATAACTCTTTTTGTGTTCCCCCGAAAAATCATATAAGTTTTAAGCAACAAGATGATAAAACAAAATTTCAGCTTAATGGAAATGATCTGCGGAACACGGCTGGACTTACCAAAATTATAAATATTTACTGATCATTTGTGCCTAGATTAAAACAAACACTTTGTACCTACAATAATTGTTTAACTTTAAGGGGGTCATGATAGGGTTTTTTTTTTTTTTTATCATGTTAATACGTTCCTTGCGGTTCAATTATAATATTTGTAATGTTTTTGCACAAAAAAACAGTTTTATTAAACTGTTCCGTTTGATAACCCTTCTTCTGACCCCCTGTCTTCTCCTTAAGACCAGTAAACGGCCACTGTTATAACTGGCTCTCTGCTCTTTATTTACCAGTTCTTTCTACTTGCCATCTCATTGCTCACCGCTGCTTGGGAGGGCTATTGATAATTTGCTATTTAAAAGTAAACTAGGCATTGATGTGTTGTTGTTAGGCAAGGAGATGCATATGTTTACCACAGAGTGACATCACAGAGTGGAGAAAGTATAGGTAGAGGCATTTTTGCAGCTTGGTTTCAACAAATGTTCTTTTTGCGGTGAGGAGGAACTTAAAGAAATTTCTGAAACTTAAAGTATTTTTTTTAGTACAATGACCTCAAATATATATCAAAAGATAAAGGAATATTTGATTTCTCATTTCATGGACTCTTTAAGGGATAGTTCAGCCAAAAATAGAAATTCTGTCATCATTTACATGCTCTTATGTTGTTCCAAACCCGTATTGCTTGCTTACTTCTGTGGAACACAAAAAAGAATGTTAAGAATGTTAGCCTCAGTCACCATTCACTCTCATTGCATATATTGTCCATGCAAAGAAAGTGAATGGTAATTGAGGCTAACATTCTGACATTCATACAAAGTACTTTTTTTTTTTTTTTTTTTTTTTTAAGTTGCGTTCAAAAACCACTTGTCTAAAATATCTGAAGGGGAATGTGCAGGTGGCATGTCGCTTCTGTTTTGATTCAATGCCTCTTTCAGTGCTGGACGGAGTGCCCTTTCAGTTAGAATGTCCCTCCTTTCCTCACCACTCCCCTATAGAGCGTAAAGGTTCACAGCACATTTGCAGCTCTTATAATTTGCTATTTACACATGTGGACTCAGGGGCAAGGACTGGTGACCTCAAAGTGATGCCACAGTGGGTTGGCCAAGATGATAGGCCAGCATGATGATTGGTCATTCTTGCTCCTGCCTATTTAAATAACATGCTTCCCACACAAACACGATTCTGTGCATGCACTTGGGCGGAACTCAACATCAGTAGCGCTCTGAAGCTTTCTATTTATAATCCTATTTAATCTATCTAAAATGAGATAAGTGTTTGCCTGCCTGATTAATTTAACAGGGCCTTAGCCACTTAGCCTCTCTCCACTTCTCCCTGTCGACCTATCTTGTTTACCACAGCCGAGATTGGAGAAGGCGAGTGAAGGTTAGCTGTCTAAATTGGAGAGGCCTCGTTCAACCAGAAAAACCTGTAATTGCCTTGATCTGATGCATATTTAATCTGCACATTGAGTGATGCTATCTCCACTGGAGATTTGTGAAGAGGGACAAGCATGAAATCCAATTTGGACTGTAATTCAGATTGAGATCACCCTAGCACCCTTCAGCAGACATTGACTAGGCATATTTTTCCTGTTGTTTATATTGTAGAATACAGTGTTTTCCTCTTTAGCATTTAAATTTTGATTACCCTATAATGATGTTATTCTTTGGGAATGCTTTGTGTGTACAATCTCTGCTTGTCCCACACTCTGTCTCAGATACTTTTGTGAGGTGTATGACTTTTTCATTTGACATAATTTGGGTCTAATACATTATTGAATTATTATTAATTTTATTGCATGGTAATTAGAGCATGCTAGAGTTAGGGGGCTTTCACACTGGGCAGCGGCTGCGGTCCAATTCCGAGTGCGATTGTTCCTGGCGCCCACCCCGCAGCGTTGGTCTGGTTTCACACTCACAAGATTCTATCGAACCCCTGTCCATTTCCGTTTGTTTTACGTCATCACAAAAACGCATGGTGAACATGACTCATCACACCTTTAATTTTTGTTATTTTGGTGCCATTATGCACAGCAGAGTGAACGACAACTGTGTATATGTGCGCTTCATGGCGTAACTCATCAGATGTCCAGGGGAAGGTGGCTTGCTGCTGCTTGCAAACAGCATTTTTTTTGGAGACAGCTGATTGAAAGGAATTCATTTGCATCTTTGTTTACATTGCACACTTACTCACGCTCTTGTCCAAGGTGAAGTTATCGCCACTGTCATTTCCTATTATACACTATATTTATAACCTATAATAGTATTTATATATAGTATTTATAATGTGTATAGATAGATAGACAGACAGTATTTATAGTGTTGATTGCACTTGTATGTCATTGTGGTGTCATTAATTTTTTGGGACTTTCAGGAATGTGTGGATCCTCGTGTGTTGTCGAAACCAATGATGTCATCATCGGCTAAAATGCATGTGCAGGTTAGTTTACTTCCTTATTTTTCATTCGAACCGTGCTCTGTTTCAAACTAAACTGCCAGTGTGAAAGCACCTTTAGAGTTAAGTGTAATTTACTAGCTTGGGTTATACACTAGCCTCACAAAATGGAATAAATCACAACAGTCGGGTTCTCCATAGATTAATTGATTTTTAAGTCAGATTCCACTCTCAGACTACTTAATGTATATATTTGTACAGTATATAGCTGAACATTTATAGCTGAACTTTAATTCAAAGTTTGTAATGTGATTCTCATCAGAGCTGATTGGTAAGGTTCATGGCTTAGAATACTTTGATGAAGGATTTTATGAAATGACAATGGAAAAAATTAATGGGAAAAATATTTCTGGAAAAAAGTTTTGTTCTATTGCAAAAAAAAAAAAGAAAAAAAAAAGATTGTTTTTAAACAGGTGTTCCAAACACTACCCTGTCTTCCATTGGTAAGATAAGCAAATTTTAATATGGCTGATTTGTTGTTGTTGTTTTTGTTGATGTTTAGTGTTTATTAGCTTTCACTCTATAATTGTCAGTTTCAGTTTAGTTTTAGTTTGTCAATTTATTTAAATCAATTTTTATTTGTATAGCACTTTTCACAACACATAGTTTCAAAGCAGTTTTACAGGAAATCATGCATTAACAAAAAATAAATAAAAATGTAAACTGTAATAATTATAATGTATTACAGTGATAATTGTGTAGTTTCATTAAATATGATTGTAAAATGTGTATAACATTTTTATAATTATATAATAATTGTATTTGAACCCCTGTGAGCAAGCTGAAGGCTGTGGTATGGAACACAAAACTCCACAAGATGGTGGTTAATGGAGAAAAATAACCTTGGGAGAAACCAGGCCAGTTCCCCTCTGGCTAAACAACATGAATATCATGCCAATATTAGTTATTTGCATGCAATGCAAGTCATGGTTTTAAATTAGTTAGTGGTTGTAAATTAAGTAAGAGATAAGGTCCAGTGTTTTAAAAAGAAAAATATTGACTAATGTCAATAATCCTGGATGAACTGCAGAAGTTCACATAGATGCATTGTCCTTTGTTAGTTGGCTGATGAAGGCATTTGTTGGTAATTGAATGATAGTCCATTAATAGACAAAGATGATGCAGGCAGAGATAAATGATGAGGTGCATCGCAGTTCAACCTGCAGGTTCCATCCTAAATCCAATGTTCAGGCTGTGGCAAATTAAGTATCCGATGTCTTACAGTTGGATTTGGCATCAGTTCATCCTCTGAAGTCAAAAAACTGAAGTGATGTATGGCTAGCACTGGCTGTAGTCATTTCTCAGTGGCATGTAGCAGTGGAGTCTGACACCAAGCAGGATTGGGGCTGGATCTGGTAACCTCGGAATATGAATCCCGAAGCATGGAAACAAATAGAATAATATTACCGTAGATGCCATTCAATTTTATGCAGATTTATAGATCATGATGGATGTTTCTGGTTCCAGGAGACCTAACTAAAGCAGCCTTACTGTGAGTTGATGGATAAATTAGGTGTATGTCTGACTAAATATATGAGCCTTTAGTCTAGACTTCAACTGAGTGAGTGTGCCTGCATCCCGAACACTGTTAGGGAGACTATTCCATAGATTAGGAGACAAATTTGAAAAGGATCTACCTCCATTTGTGGATTTTTATATTCTTGGAATTCTTAACATGTCAGAATTTTGTTGTTGATATGAAAATGATGGAATCTAGTGTGGTAGAAAGCCACTTAAGTACTGTGGAGCTAGACCATTCAAAACGTTGTATGTAGTTAACAGAATTTTAATTAATACAAAATTTAACAGGTAGCCAATGTAACAATGATAAAATTGGGCTAATATGATCATATTTCTTCGTTCTAATCAGCACTCTGGCAGCTGCATTTTGAACCAATTGAAGTTTATTTATTGAACTTGCTGGACATCCTCCCCTAATGAATTACAATAATCTAGTCTTGAGGTCATGAATGCTTGAATATATTTTTCTGCATCAGCAACAGAGAGCATGTGTCATAATTTAGCAATATTTCTCAGGTGGAAGAATGCTGTTCTACAAACATTGGAAATTTGTTTTTCAAAGGACAAATTAGTATCAAATATAACACCTATGTTCTTTGCAGAAGAAGACAATGAAACAGTACATCCATTGAGAGTCAAATTATATTTTAGTGGCTTATTTTTAGAGGTTGTTGGGTCAATCATTAGTACCTCAGTTTTTTTGGAATTGAGTAGAAGGAAATTTCTGGCCATCCAAACTTGGAATTCATTGAGAAACTCTGCTAATTTATTAATTGTGAATTTTCATTGGGTTTAGAAAAAATATAAAGTTGGGTATCGTGGGCATAACAGTGGAAACTTATTCCATGATTCCTGATAATATCTCCCAGTGGAAGCATGTATAAGGAGAAAAGCAGAGGTTCTAAATCTGATCCATGTGGCACTTCATACTTAACTTTTGTTTGATTTGACAATTCCTTGTTTACACATACAAAGTGATAGCGGTCTGATAGATAGGACCTAAACCATGCTAATGCGAATCCACTAATGCCAATATAATTCTTTAGCCTTTTCAAGAGAATGTTGTGATCTATCGTGTCAAAGGCAGCACTAAGATCTAAAAGCACTAGAAGAGAAATGCAGCCACGGCAAAAAATAGACCTGGGCCTGGGCCCCAATTAGTCAAATACTATTATTATTACGACTATGAGCCTAATTACTAGAGAAGAGAGCAGCACCTTCCCTGGAAGGATGGAGTCCATCTCTCTTTACCAAGTCAGGTCTTCCCTCAAAACTCTTCCAATTGTCTATAAATCATATGGTATTCTCCAGACACCACTCAGACATCGAGTCATTCAGTGACACTAATCTATTATAAACATTATCACCATGACGACCAGGTCGGGAGCCCGAGCATATTACGGTGTCTGACATCCTTTTTTCAAATCCACACACCTCTTTAACATTATCTTTAGTGATCTCCTACTGGTGAAGCTGGACATCATTTGTGCTGACAAGAATAACAATAATTTAAAAAATCTACATTTAGCATCAGCACAGCCACGCGGCTTGACCCGCATACGTGGTCCTTTCCCAAACTGACAGGTCAACTAACACACGAGTTTAAAATGAAGAGAGCCTCTGCTCTGGCAAACAGATACCTGTTATTACAGCAAAGTACTACTTTTTAAACCAGCTATATAATATGACTTGACACCTGGAATATATTTGAACTCTGTGTATGCACACTCAAAAAACTGGCTAAAAAAAAAAAAAGAAATTCCCAGAGAAAATTGTTAGATAATTATTTGAATTAAAATCTAATTGTGTACTTTTCTGTTGACATAACAGGCAGATATTGTGGCTATACGTTGTTGACCCATAAATTGCATGGATGTCCTTAAGAATGGCTTTTAATGTACTAGAGTCACTTCAGAGCTATTACAACTATTATTTGCTATAGGCACAGGAGCACATGCTTGAATAGTCTAAGGGTTTTAGGAAAGGGTTTTACTCCAGAAGGACTTAGCATTGTTTTTTGGAAAAAAGGAAAAAATAAATTTCCCTTGCTCGTCAGTCTGACCATCAGTTTGTGCACCTCTGTGTCATAAAGACAGAATAATTGTAGGGACTTAGTCATCAAAATGATGATGCTGAATATGGCATTTACACAGAAAACTTGATTCGGTTGTCCACGTTACTGGCTATTTTCTGAAAGAGTTCCAGTTGCTTTAAAATGCCTGCCAGCAAATGGCCCTAGTTATCTCTCAAAGAAAGCAACAGACATAGGGCTAATAGAATAGACCTTTCTGTTATTGCATTAAGTTCATGGCTAGTTGCTGCTTATTGAAAATGGTGCCTGGCCATGCTAACTACATTAATGTGTTTTACACAGTTGAGAATGCAACATGCTTTACATAGCAGATGGCCTGTCTTTGTCTAGATTGCGAAATGCCAGCATGTTGAACAGAAGGAGTGACTGTACTGTATAACAGTACCTTTTGCAGTTTCATAACAATTCACACAATCACAAAATCACTGTCAATGTCTTTTAAAGTTGCAGTTTAAATATAGTGACTCTTAACAGTAACAGCACACAATACAATAATCTTTGCCTTTTTGTCACCTTGGACTTACACTGACACCTAGGCTTGGATGCAGCATCATATAAAATCAATAGTTTTCCATTTCAGATGCCATTGGAGACATTTTAGTATCACAGTCAACCATCAGTCAGTGAAAGTGTCAAATAACAGGATGGTTACTGAGATTACGTGAGTAGTATTCGACTGGTCATGTGATTCATGTGAACATGGCAGTCCCCATTCTCCATGTAGAATAAAACAGCTTTTATGAGGTTACTGATATGACTGGAGTCTTCATTTTAATGTGAGTGGTCATGATTTCCTACATATATTGCAAAATTATAATTCATGTCTTTAGTAGTTAAAAATTTTAAATGAGGAAAAAATAACTTGGTGCCTTAAAAAGGAATAATTTAGCCAAAAATGAAAATTCTGTCATGATATACTTACCCTCATGCTGTTGCAAAACCTGTATGAATTTTCTCTTATATAGAACACAAAAGCAGGTTTAATTAATATTGTGGTCTGTCTTTTTTAATTTTTAAATCACTTTAAAGCGTAAAAAAGAATAAATTTGTCCTAAAAGTAGTCCATGTGTGTCCTGCTTCATATTCCAAGTCTTCTGATTGCATACAATATGATTTGGTCAGAAACAACCTCAAATGTATGTCCCTTTTAAGTGAAAATGTTGATGTTCATGATCACTATGAGACAAGCTCTTTCACAGTGGCTTGTGTCTTCACGCAAGGACTTGCCGTGTTTGGCGGTAAAAATTATCTCATGCTCATGATCTATTGTTTGCCCTAGACTACTTTTAAGATTTTAAGCTTTAAAGTGTGGCTATTCACTGCCTTTTTATTGAAAAGATGGACTGCGATATTCATTAAAGCATCTTTTTTGAATTTTGCACTAGAAAGTCGAATGGTTTTGAAATTACATGAGGGTGAGTAAATTATTACAAAATGTGTATTTCTGGCTAAACAATTCATTTAAGGATCAAAGATATGTCACTCTAAAAACAAATAATCAAAGTCAGAGATGAAACATAATTTTATCAACCACACCTTCTATGACATTCAACTTTCGTTAAAAGCATTCAATGTATTCTCTTTTTACTAACACCGATGACACATGTACCAATACTGGTGACATAAGCACTAATGACAGTGTGGCTGCTGTGATTGGCTTAATTCTTGTAGAGTGGCATGATTGCACAGCTGGAGAAATTGGTTGCCGTGATTCATAGCTTGGCTGAAAGCAAATCAAGGAAATGTTTGACGGCACAACACTACCCAAACATAATAGCTTCATTAAATGTTTTATTCCACACTAGGAGGCAGGCATTGTATTTAAAAAAAAAAACTATTTTTATGGGCAGTTCTGCACAGTGAGTACCCCTGCTCTTAGGGGGATCTTAATCTCATAAAAAGTAAAATTATGCTGTTTTTCTGTCATTTGAATTGGAAGTTTGATTTTCTGTGGGCTGCATTTTCTTGGTCATAGAAACAGCCCAACTGTTGGGCTTTAATTCAGATTGATGTTCTTTTTTTCTTTTCTTTTTTCCTTTTGAGCGACACTATTTTACATATAATTCTCTGTTGTGTTGACGATGTCCTGCTGAGCTAAACTAACCCTTAAATGACTGCATTTATCCACACATTTGACAGTGTGCTCACAAAGCTTCTTGCTGAAAAATGAAAAGCATTCCAGATTGTCTGCCATACACGAAGAGATACAGCTCAATTATTACACACTCTTTGTGACACAGAACAGGGCAGAAGAGCTCAGTGCAAATACAGCTCTGTCCTCAGATCAATACATGTACAGCATTTTTCAATCTGTCTCTGTGAAATCAGTTTATTGAATTCAGGGACTGCTTTTCTACACTCTTTTCTTACACTGCAAAACTATTACTGTAGATCTGCTCAATTAAATTATGGCAACTGATTACAAGCAATAATTTAATTTAAATAAGACTATGCTTAAATATGATTAAGGATCAATCAATTGAGGTCCTTAAAAGTAATTTATTCAAAAGGAGTAGATGCAAACAGAACATATGAAAACAAATATATTTTGTTACATTAAATAAAAAGGACCACCATTGTTATAAGAAGTACTTAATACAATTTATTTGATCATTAAAATATAATTAATTTAAAATAATAATAATAATAATAATAATAATATAATGGAGTGGATTCATTTAAAATTCAGTTAATTGAATTAAAATATTGTCTCAATAATAGGCACAGACTTCAAAGATTAAGTATTCTTTATTATTTGCAACAAAAGCACATTACTGTCGTTGCCATTGTTACAGTAAACACATTGTTTTTTTACATTTTAAACAATTAGTTAACCTTTCTCAATTGCACTCATATGCATTTCTTTTTACACTGTAAAAGGTTTTAGCCAGGTAACCTTACAAATGTGCTTTATGAAAAAACAGCTGGTCTCATTCATGTCACAAATATGTCAGATGCTATTGATTCACTTGAAAGCTTGTAAAAGGACCCAAATGTATCATACAAAATGGTCAGTAGACCCTTTCACACATGCAACCAGGTAAATTACAGGAAAATTGTTTGGTTACCTTTATTGGTAAATGTACCACATGTGCTGTTCACACAAACCATCAATATGGAAATTTGTAGGTAATGATGCAACATTTAATTAAGGGAAATTGCCAGAGCAAAAATTACCAGTGTTTTCAAAAAGGTTGTGTTCACACATGACCTCTAACCTGAAAAGGGCAGTACATTTTCTGGAAAAGGCTGTATGTGTGAAAGGGGCTAGAGTCTTGTGCGATTTATTCTTCATATTCACAAGTCTTCTGGAGACATATGCTAGGTTTTGGAGAGAGAAAAAAATAAATATAACATTAATTTAAGTGTTGTGTGTTCATGCTATGTGTCACATTCTGTTGACTTTTGTTCTGTGCTTTTATGTTGAAATTCCTGTTTAGTTCCTGTTTCCTGTTTGGTTTTTGTAGTTCCTTGTAGTTCTGTTTTTTTTATAGTGGTTTTCCCCTGATTGTCTCCCATTTCCTGATTGTTTCCCCAGGTGTTCCTAGTTTTCCCTTGTATATTTAAGCCCTTGTTTCCCCCTGTCTATTTGTCTGTTTTTTCATGTTCAGTATGTTTTGTGCTAAGTTCCCCGTGGTTTTCTTTGTTCCTAGTTTTCTTGCTTTTGGTTTAAATAAAGAGCTGCACTTAGACCCTCTCTCGTTGCCTGTCGTCACACTGAGAAGCTTGTTTGCACTGACTTGCATTCACATGAAAATATGCGCTGTTTATTTCAATAAAAAAAAATATTATTCTTGCATGAACATAAAAGTTACTGAGAACAAGCTTCTCTCATAGCGCTCATGAATGCATGAATGTCAAGATTTTCACTGAAAAATTACTTACATTTTGGTTGTTTCTCACCAAAACTATAATGTTTGCTTTCAGAAGACATGGAGTCACATGGGCTGTTTTTTTGTTTTGTTTTTTACACTTTTGTGAGCTTTTTCAATCTTTCAATTCAGTTGCTGTCACTGACTTAAAAAGACTGGCCTAGAGGTATAAAAAGTCATAAGGGTTTATAATGATGTAAGGGAGAATAAATTATAACAGAATTTTCATTTTTGGGTGATCTATTGCCTCTTTTGTCTATGTGTCAGTCTATGTCCATCTCCATAGTACAAACACATTGATTAATATTTCCCAATTGCACTGTCATACTGTATGTAGTTTACATTTTATTTAAAATTTTTTGGTCACAAACTATTTTTATATGTGTATGCTTTTGTACGATATATAAGACATAACATTGGCTCAAAATTAATTGCAGTAAATAAATAATAGAAACAAAATGCACATCCTAAATATATAATAACAAAAATGAAGACATCAGAGACTAGACTTTGATAACTTCAAAGCATCCAATTTAAAGATTCGATGTCGTAAAGGCGGTTAAGGGCGTTTCACACGGGATGCAGCAAGCGTAGTTTTGTGCAGTAGAGGTGGTGCTCCCGTCACGGTTTCAGGGGCGGATGTTGCCATAGTTACAATCAACAAGGACACTTTTTTTATTATTTTACAAATTATATTTGTCCTGGCAACGCTCCATTGAATAAACTAAAAGGAATTTAGGCTAAATTCGTTTTTTAACTGTATATATAGTTAATTTAGTAGTTAAATCAAATCAGTAATTAGTCAGTTTATAAGTAAATAAATCATAATCAGTTGTTAATGTTGACAAGAAAAAAAAAAGATTCAATAAAACTGGCTCTTGTGATTATTATTGACTTGTGTCTGTCAAACCTGCCTGAACATGAAGCATATTTTCACTATGAACATCATTCAACCATGCACAATAATGTATTATTTGTTGTGATTAATAATTTCATGGGAATTAAGTAAATATTGTGTATGGTTGATGACTAGCATAACATCACACAACCTGGCAAACCAACTCGTGCACTTACAATCTCCCACGCTATGGATTTTTTATTTATATCTCTGTATGAGATTTTTGATGTGTCATACCACTCAGGAAATTCCATTACATTTAGGCCCTGTCCCAATACCCCCACTTGCATTTTTGGTCTTGCCTGCTTACCGACTTGTCTTACGTATTTCTGGTGTTTGGCCACAGTGTGCAAGTAGACGTGAAGTCTGTGAGAGTGTGTATGACTTTTGATGGCACGTTGGGACAATTAAAATAATAAATAACTAAACATTTTACCCATACACTACTGGTTGTTGGAAGTATATTGTGCTGTAGAAAATATGTAAGTAAATAGTTCAATAATGTTTTTACAACATTTACTAGATCGTATATTTTATGCTACACTGGCTGATAAGTGACCAAAATGACCAGAAGTATTAGACAAGAACAAACAAAATAAGGTTATTACTGGGCGAGAAGGATAACAGAGAGGTATAAAAAATATACACATAAATAATATGTTGTAATTATGATGCTGATATTAAGTCATCCCAAACATGTTATATAATGTTGAATACTTTAATTTATACTAAAATAAATAAAACTGTCACATGCACAATCACTCAAGTGGCCAAGACCACAAGTTTAGGTATTGGGACAGGGCCTTAAAATGATATTCTCCTCCATGTTTTCAGCACTCTGATATGAGCTCAGTGAAATGTTCTATGATTGGTTGTTAATAATCTGTTCGATGATTGGTTAAAGCCGACACAGCTGCCACTGCCGCGCACAAAAAGATTGAATATTTTTACCTCTCAAAATATATATACGTCACAAAGAACCTGCCGCTTTGTTGTGCACGACTGCTTGTGGCGCACACAGCGCAAGATAAAAATATTTTATCATTCCGCGGCTACCGCTTGTCATTGACCAATCAGAGCAGGAATTTATTCACAGCCAATTAAACAACATGTAGCTTTTATGTAGTCAAAACAACAAGGAGACAAATATACTCACTGTTGCTGAATTTCCTCCTGACAAATAATGTTTCTTTGAACGTTTATCAAATCAAATCAAATCACTTATTGTCACACTACCATGTACACAAGTGCAACAGTAGGTGAAAGTCTTGTGTGCAGTTCCGAGCAACATAGCAGTCATGACAGTGACGAGACATATATCAATTACAATAAACATATTTAAACAACACAATTTACATATAAAATGTACACATACTTACACAACACAATAATAATATACAAATAGAGACATAAATGGGAAAAGACATAAATAGGAAAAAAATCATCATGGAAAGCGGTGGAGTGGACAAGTCGGCATACCAGGTGAAAATAGACTACGGAAACATGTATAGCTTGTGTTTGGAAAATAGATGACTGTGCAATGTATACAAATGGGCCATGGACGTATACTTAAATTTTGTCATCTGCAACAGGTGTCTAAAACATTGATTTAAAAAATAAAATACAAATGTCCAGGAGGGTTATTGGTAGAGTGTTTTGTGGATTTTGAATGTTCATTTGAAGCCCTCCCATTTTAATTATTGATGTGATGTTATTTATACTATTCCAATTTGATTATAATAATGATTATACATATTTATAGCAATGTATAATTACGCATTGTTATCTTTAAATATTACAAAATAATATATATATGATTTACACATATAAAATAAAAAATATTCAGATAATTACAATGCACTACATACCTGTAGCAGAATAGTTAATCATTGATAAGGCCATACAAAAAGCAGATTTAGAATACAATGTACAATGTTCACTATGATCAAGGACTGAGTCCATCAATAGATTAAATTATCCTCCCAATATTATATCATGAGGGGTGCCAGCGGCTTGCAACATCCTTTCAAGATCTATAAAAAGTCCTGATCATCAGCGTTAGGTGTGTAAATATTAGCCAAAATCAGATTTGCCCCGGATTTCTGCTAAAACAATAATGACTCTTCCTAATTTATCTTAATTGTGTTTGAGACATTTGAATTGTAGATGCTTACTTATCAGTGTAATGACTCCCCTGCTCTTACTTGAGCCAGCACTAAAGAAACATGTCCACCCCTTCCCAAATGTTTCAGCTTCCTGCAGGGAAAGATGTGTTTCTTGAAGAAACACTTTATCAAATTCTTATGTTTAAAAAGAGAAATAACTTTTTATGGGATGCCCCAACCCATTCACATTCAACGTGGAGAGAGGCAATCCACTCATAATTGAGTCATTTTCACATATTAGAAGAAAAAATAATTGTGTGTCAAAAATACAGTCCACATTCCACATTACTGAAACAATCAAACCCCGAACCAAACAAACAGAAGAAAAAAAACATGTGAATTAACCCCACCCACAACAGCGTCAACCGGCGTCCATCCCTCTAAACTCAAACAGTCCATGTACACATACTAGAGCTCCCGTGACAACTTTGACATCAGATTGCTCAAGTCCGGTGTTTCTATACAAATTTTGTAAAGCAGAATTACACAACAGAAGATAATCTATAAAACAAACTCCAGCCAATAGGTGGAATAAACACAAAGAACGTATAGAACGTGCAGTTATGGATCAGTGTGTATTGAATCTCAATGTTTATGACACAAAAAGTATCAAAACTAGCAAAGTGCACAGAGCGCACCGTTCACACGTCTGAACCTTGCATGGTGTCACGTGACTGCCTATTAAAAATAATAATAATTTTGGTTAAAAAAAACATGAACATAATTCTATTAAATATAGTTTATACATTTCATTTTCATTAAAGCTACTAAGGCACAGAATAATTTTTTACAATGTAGAGAGCCAGATTGAAGAACGCAACATTATTACCCACCCACACACACACTGCCCACTCTATCTTACTGGTAGTGGAGGAGTCAAAAGCCGTCAAACAGTCAAAAGCCCAGTCGCCCACATGAGCCACCCACTGTCTGAATCTATACTAAGGATATAGGTGGTGTGAATTTGGGTGGACGTGTCACGAGCAGACATGGAGCCACAGTATGTGTGGGATTATTTCTACTACACTGAATACATGTGGGCCAATAATTCTCATTATAAAATTCATAACACTATACGTGCCAACACTTGATTGGTTCATTCTTTATTATTCAGTGGGATTTTACTTTTTAAGTGTGATGTGGCATTTATATGAGCTACCAATTTAGAGCTAATTATGTAATATTAAATATTACAAAATTTGAATATAATATAATACAAAACAATACAATACCAGCATTTAAAAGCAAATTGACCAAAATGCTTTACAAGTTAATTACAGGAAAATATATATCATGTGTTACAATCGGACTTCAAAGTAATTCATTTCTGTAATCTAAAAACTTTTAGTCAAAAATTAGTGTAATGCATGAGATTACAGTTACTGAAGTACATTATCTGTCTCACACATCTTTCTAAAATAATACTGTTTATGTATAATACATTTAAAATATGAATTCATGTGTACACCAGTTTGTGTTTCTGTTACAGCTGTGTGATATTGCAGGAGGAAATATAGACATTATTTTGACATCGTTGAGTGAAATAGGTTGTTTCAGAAAGTAAATTAAAAGTAAAGTAATCAGCATTGTGTTAACTCTTTATTTAAGTATTCATTAAAGATGTCTTATTACATTTTTATAAGAATAACTGGTAACACTTTACATTAAGGTTCTATTTGTTAACATTAAGAAATGCTTTAGGTCGTATGAACTAACAACGAATAATATTATTTAAAACTTTTAATAATCATGGTTAATAAAAATACAATTGTTAATTGTTAGTCGTGGTTAGTTCATATTCATTACCAATTTTAACAAACATAACTTTTCATTTAAAAAATTATTAGCATATTTTGAAATGAACATGAACTAAGATTAATTAATGCTGTAAAAGTATTGTTTATTGTTAGTTAATGTTAACTAATGTTGTTAACTAAAGATTTTAACTGCCAATTTACAGTTTATTATGTCATACTGCATTCATTTGAATATTATATAATACAAAAAATACAATAAGAGTTTAGCTCTATAGCATATTTAAAGCTGTTGAACAAAATGCTTTACAAGTAAATTACATGTAAATATATAACCAGTGTTGCAATTGGACTTCAAAGTAACTAGTTACTATAATCTAATCATGTAATCTACAGGAATAAAATTACTTTGTCAAATGTAGTGTAATGCATTACTTTTTTAAAACCGGCTGATCTCAGATCAGGAGACTCATTACTATCAGTAAAGGGTTATACTTTCTCTCTACAGAGAAACAGATAGAGGTGTTAGATTTAAGCCACATCCACTGTAATCTGTTTTTGTTTGAAACCTCTATTTTCAGTTTCCTTATGTGATCGTTTACCAAAGTATGCAATGCTAGGGAGAGTTTTCGAAAGTCTCAGTTTTTGGTGGAGGAAAACACCATTCCAATCTGAATGAGAGGTGTAAACATCAAAATCAATGTGCTTTTAACACATCCAGAATTCATTTTTTTATTTTCTTATTGTAAACCATTCTAACTAACCCAACTGCCTGTTGCTGTTGTCCACTATGCCACTGCGCATTTTAATTATCTGCCTTTCCTCGACTAGAGACCTTGAACCTTATGGCTCTTAGATGTGACAAGCAAAGGGCTTGAACTCAGTTTTTCCATTTGCTCAGGCCCTCCCTTTAAACAGGTCACCTCTGACCCTGTCTTTGACAAGCAAGCAAGAAGAAAGCCCAATCTAATGTGGAGCTTTGCTTTGTCTCCCACTGTGAGGGAACTATCAGTAGTTTTAATCTTTCTGTGCTCTTCCAGGAACCACAGCCCTGATATGGCTGCATTAAAGTTTAGACAGGCCAGTTAGACAGCTGCTTAGCTTAGATCCCTTGTAATGCCGGTCCAACCCTCTGTTTCCCTCCTAAACCCTGGAGACCAGCAGACATCCACCTCTCATCTCAGGACATCTATACAGGGACTGCTTGACCACAAGGGCAACAGTAAAATTGTGTACACATGGACTGCAGGGACTGCATTGGATACTGCAATCCCTATAGACTAAGTACAGTATTTTCTAAATACTGTTACATTTTATTCATTAAGCCAAACTATGAAAACACTAACTTTGCTAAAAGTGATGATTAATCCATCATGTAAGGTCCACTGTATCCTGAAAATATGTCCTTTCCATAAATTGATAACTCCAAAATATAGTGTTTTTTATTTAAAACCATTTGAATCATGATTTATGTCATTTGATTTAATGCTAACTACCCATTCAAATGACTTGATGAAATGGCATGTAATGGCTGAGTTAGCCTTTTATCAACAATGTTACCACATATTTGTTTTTATAAAAGCAACAGAAAATAAAGCAGGTGGAAATTTTTGTAATCTTGCTATCAATACAATTAATAATCACTTCCTATTAACATTAAAAATAATTTACTGTTCCTAATTTACATCTATATTGTCAATGGCTAAATGAAATATTGCTTTTTCAGTTTGTTTTCTATTTATGTTTTTAGTAAATATTTTTTTATTGTCTAATTGTTCATTCTTTTTATCTGTTTATCCACATGGTTAGATTGTACAATTGATTGTTTAATTGATTTACTGATCCTTCAGATTACATACATTTATGAAATGATTATTTAGTAGCGGGAATGGGCCCCCATTCACACATCATTTGACAATATAAATTGCTCATTCACACATCATTTGACATTATAAATCGATATGATTGTGTACATTTGCATTAAGAATAATTTCAAACATGAACGTTAATAACAACATTGACATAATTCATTTCTTCATATTCCAAAGAGAAGGTGAGAAAAATAATAACTTTTCATCACATTATGTGCATATTTCTTACAAGATAAGAACAATGTACTTCTTGCTGAAAAGAGAGAAATATAAAATTATCATCTAAATCTCTGCTTTTGTCCATATAGTGGCTGATCTGTCATACTGAATGCTTAAAGCAACTGCTTTTAAAATGACATTGGACCATAGGCTGTGTGTGCCTGTCTTCTTTGAGATTAGCTGTATATCAAACAGTCCTCTATAGAGTACCTTCGACTGGCCATATTAAATACTATGCAGAGATTGGTTTTAGACTATCTACCTCAGGTCACCTGTTCATTTCATTTGTTACCAAGGGAACAGGGGAGTTGAACAACAGAATAAGAGCAAGGAGAAACCCTACTCTATCCCCTTGATTTAGCCTGGTAAAAAGATGTTTGCTTCGCTGCCAAATGAGCAGGTGAGAATATGGTGGCAATTTAGTCAAGCATGTTCCCTGGAACCTTGAAAAGGTTTTGCATGGGGGCCCTTGGAGATAATTGGCCACAGGGCCTTTACAAATCATAATCCGTCACTGCTCCTGTAGTTATAGAGTGCATGTAATTTTGCACTTTCAATTGAAATGTGATCACCGTAATCTTCAGATCTCAGCAAGATATTTAAATCGAATTTTTTTAATTTTCTTTCATTTTCTGTCTTTTATTGAGTCATTTTTCGATTTTGACACGAACGCTCATGGCCAAGATTGCATGGCCTTCACAGCTAAAATGTCTCGTTTTATGACAGTTCTATCAGGAAGACTTGCAGACTTGAGTGAAATTTGAGATTACATTTATTTGATAAATATAAAACAGAAATGTAATGTCTCTCTTTGGCGTAAGCCCCATCTTGCGGTCTGAAGAAGTTGTATTTAACATGATTAAATACTCATAGATATTTATATTTCAATAAATATAAATATAACATATAATATAAATATATGAAATGCATTACATTACGGATGCATTTGAAGCATCTCTGTTTTGTTGCATCGTAAACAGAGTTTTAGGTCAGTGTGTCAAGTTAAACGTAGTTGAAACTTCTTGAAAACAGGTCTTGAGATCCCTGCATTCAGAATTGCACTACGTCCAGCTGTTTTTTTAAGGCAAGAATGCTATCTCAAGCCTGAATGTGCTTGTCACTAGTGTCAAGCCTGAGTGTGCAGTTTTTTCTCTGTACAGATGTTCTTTGCCTATACAGCTGGAGTTTCTCTTGCTGCACTCTGCTGAAAACTTGGTGAATATTTCATATTACTGTCCGGGGACATTAATTATTGTATTAATTTAATTGTATTTAATAATTTTATATTATGAATTGCACTGAATTAATGCATTAAATAAACAGCCCTAATTCAAATCTAAAGAAATCACATAATTCAGATGCTCCACAACTACCAACCATTTAAACAAGAGGTGCTTGTTAATCACCATTGCTTGTTTTAAAAAAAAAAATCAACAACTGAATGGAAAGAATCTGGGCAGCTGATTGCCCTTAAGTTAAAAATGGTGCCGTTACAGTTATTACTGTTGGTGAAATACACGTGCAAAAGCTTTTCTCTTAAGGTGGTGCTTTCCAGCAACAAAGCCCTGGCCAACATGTGACCTATTGAATGGTGACTGGAAAGCATGCAAGTGCACCTGTCAACACCAGTGCATAAATAAAGCTATAGATAGGGCCACACCACCATCGCCACCAACCAGTTATGCTTTTTATAGGGATGCTTTGATTTATAAAAATGGCAGTGGGAGGCTATTTTTTGACTGACTGGACTTCTGATGGAAACTTCTGATGTTACATGACTGACCCCCATGGCCAAAGTGTGGCTGGTGTGTTGGGAGATTGTGCTTAGTGTAGGGTGAGTGACACAGCAGCCACAGTCTGTATGTGTAATGAAGGCCATTCAGGGAGAAATGTTATTGCACTAATGGACTCCAGCTGTGGAGTTCCAAAAAGAAAAAGTGCTCAGCATATTAAGTCAGATGACACTGACAAGTGTGAGTATGATTTCCACTGAATTTGTAGGAAAAACAGCCCTGTTCTGATTCAAGTTACCAAGGCACTGACTTTGCAAAGTCAACACATATCTTTAATTGTACAGAATGGTTTTAACCCTTGTAAGGAAGGACACTTATTATGTTGGCTCGATAAAGCTAGAATACGTCTAGGTTACTATTGTAACCCCAATTGCCTGATGGAGGGAACAAGACATTGTGTCAATTGAAGCGACACTAGGGGTCTTTCTTGAAGGCCTTGGTTACCTCTGAACTTGAGGATAGGTCAATGAGAAATTGGCAGACAGAATTTGCATGACCCTCCCCTGGACATACTGGTATAAAAGGAGGGAGTCGTGCATCTGTCAATTCAGGTTTTGCACTGATGAGTCGAGAATGAGGTTCGGCTGTTACAGTGGCTCAGTACAGCGTCGTGTGCGGGGGGACACAACATCTTGTTCCCTCCATCAGGGAATGAGGGTTACAATAGTAACCTAGACGTTCCCCTTTTGTCGCTCACTCGACGTTGTGTCAATTGAAACGACACTTGGGGTCCCTATTCAAATCACGCCATGCGCTGAACTGTGTAGATGAACTGCTGATGCAGGTGCAGGCAGGCAGTTGCATGCCAAAGCAGCAGGCTGCATCAGATTGCATGTACCTGTCCCCAACGGCCCATAAAAACGTCATAAACTTTTTAGGTTCCTGGCTATAGCAAGTGTCGCTGATAGAGAACACTTGATGAAAGCAAGCGCAATCAGGAGGGCCGTCTTCAAGGAGAGGGCTCAGAGACTGATTCTAGCAGCTCGAAGGGGGGTCTCTGGAGGCCTGAAAGGACCAAGGAGAGATCCCATGAGGGGAACAGGCATGGCCTGGGAGGGCTCAGCCTCCAGGTGACTCTAAGGAACATGATGATCAGGTCATCCTTCCCTAAGGACTTACCGTCCACTGCATTGTGGTGATCCGATATAGCGGCTACATAAACCTTCAAGGTGGAGGGGTACAGCCTCCCCAAGTGACTGGTTCCTCGTCCTCCCTGACTTTGCACAGCACCCAGCAAGGCTCACTGGGGGAAATGCATACATGGCAGCCCCCGGGGCCAGATGTGTGCCAGCGCGTCTGTCCCAAGGGGAGCCTCCATTTGGGAGTACCAGAGAGGGCAGTGGAAGGTCTCTTGGGAAGCGAACAGGTCTACCTGTGCTTTGCTGAACTGCTCCCTGAGTTGACGAGAGCGCACACAGCCTTGGTGATTTATTTACGCTATCATGGTGGTGCTGTCTGAATTGATTAAGAAGTGCTTACCCCAAAGTAGCGGGAGAAACCACCTTAGGGCCAGGATACAGCCTGCAACTCTGGGCAGTTGATGTGCCAACCCAGCCGGGACCCCGTCCAGGAGCCGGCAGCTGCGTGCCCATCGCTCATGGCATCCCAACCCTGTTTGGAGGTGTCTGTGGTGACCACAAAGCATTGGGACACCTGCTGTAAGGGGACTCCTGTCCGCAGAAAACAGAGGTCTATCCAGGGGTTGAAAGTCTGGCGGCAGGGGGGGGTGATGAACACATGGTACGTGCCATGCCTATCTCGGGACTCAAGTCTGAAGCCAGTGCTGAATCGGTTTCATATGCATCAACCCCAGCGGCACAACCACGGAGGATGCCATATTCCCCCGGAGGATACCATATGCCCCAGGAGCCTCTGGAATTGTTTTAGAGGAACCGCTGTGCCTAGTTTGAACAGGGTGAGGCATTTCAGCACCGACTGCACACACTCGTTGGTGAGGCAAACTGTCATTGAGACTGAGTCTAACTCCATGTTGACAAAAGAGATGCTCTGAACCGGGGCCAGCTTGCTCTTTTCCCAGTTGACCTGAATCCCTAGACTGCTGAGGTGCCTGAGCACCTGGTCCCTGAGGGTGCACAGTAACTCTCAAGAGTGGGCTAGGATGAGCCAGTCGTCAGGGTAGTTGAGTATTCGGATGACCACTTCACTTAGCGGGGCAAGGGCTGCCTCTGCGACCTTCGTAAAGACGCGAGGGGACAGGGCGAAGGGGAGGACCTTATTCTGATATGACTTGCAATGGAAAATGGTACGGAACACCCGTTTACTGCTGTCGCAACACGTGCATCCAACATAGACAGGTGATATGGTTTTCACACAGCGAATGTTGAGAAAACATAACAATCCCATAGACTTACATTGGTGGTATGTTCAAACAGACCAATGGAACGCTCATTAATTCAAACTCCAACTGTAAAGAAATTCAAAATGTATACAAACCCACAAAAAGTCTTTGATTTGCTTTAAAGGTGTTGTAAGTGATATTAGTGTTCTGCAGCTTTCTCGTGACTGAGACGTTGAATTAGCCACTCCCCCTCTTTCCAAAACCCTATGCTCCAAAGATCATTTTGAGTCAAAAACTGAGCAAAACATCAGCATTGTTCGTTCCTGTGGCTGTCAAATTCAACAGTGGCACAATAGTGGCCTCAACTGACAAACATTATAAAGCATAGCCTCAATGGTCCAAGTAGGTGTAGCTGCATGCTGGAGACCAAAAGAGGGCGGATTATTCTAAAAAGGGGCAGGGTTATTCCAAAAGGGGGTTACGCCAACTCCAGATGGGGTGTCACATCCACTCATGGTTAAGGTTAGGGAAAGGGTTAGGTTACGGGCTCCCTATATCTTCAATGGCGAATTGGAGCTCATGCGTGAGAGCAACAGTAGTATAAGAACTGTATTATGGAACGCTAAATGTAATGGACAGATTTAAACATGCCCGCATATATCCACCAAAATTGTATAAATGCACATGGTCTGGGTTAAACTGCCTGCATATCCACCATTATATGTAGGATTTTAAATGTAAATAATTTGTTTAAAAATCTTGGCTGCATTCAATCACCATTATATGGTGGGAATTAGCGAATTTGTGACAGGGTATATTAACAACTGTCAGCATTCATCACCAATTATATGTAGGGAAATTGCATTATGGTTAGCTTATGGCTTTATACCTGCATAATTTTTCCATCCAATAATGCACAGAATTTAGCTCAAAGGGAATCTTGATTTGGGGAATAATATAAGAATAAATCTTTATGTACAGTAAGATCAAAGTCTTTGGCCAGTGATGAGTTGATCTGAACGTAATGTTAATTCATACAGTAATACTACTTTCGATGTGATTGAAAATAAAATAACAACTAGGTTTAAATATGGTTTATGAGCTATGCAGAATTTTAGGATCAACCGATTTCTAGGGACCAATATGATTTGATAAAATACAGTCAAATTCTCTTTGAATACAAACAAGTCTTTATTGATATTCTACAATATAAAACTAAAGTAACACACATAGACAAACGTAAAACAGGTTGGTGAGTGAGCTATAACAGAAGGTGAATGTAAATGATCTGTAACAGAGAAGATTAATCTTTATGGCTCTATACACCATGCCCTAAGAACCATCGATACATCATTTAGTATACCTTGATTTGCGATCATGTTACCTGAAGTATTTAAATAAATCACCAGCACTTTCTAGCAAAACTCTGGAGGTGTACTTGCATTTTGTTGCGTTGCTTTGGTTCTTTGGCTGGGTCCGTATACAAATTTCTGTTTGTGCTCCATCAATGTTTTGGACCTCTGATTAAGATCGTGGATGCCAGATAGTTTGTGCTGGAATGATCAGGTGGGGTTTTGAAGTGATGACTTCGACATCTTTAGAGAAGTCAGATAGGATGGAGTTTGAAAACTTCCATTTGGTTCAGTTCCTGGAGGCCTTTGTTAGGTTCGATGGACAGGTGATGGAATGACCAGGTAGAGCCCTAGAAGCAAGGCCTCCTGCAAGGGAGACTTAGGACTTCCCAGGACAGAGGTCAAAATCAGCATGCAGAAAGGTTGTCCAGGCTAGTCTTTTAACCATTTCTGTTTGTTCACACCCCAAAGAGGCTCTAAGCCAAACAGAGGCAGCTTTTCGGAGGGCCTGTGGTCAAAGTGTCCTCCCTTCAAGATAATTAACTTATGACTCTTTGTATTAAGTTTCCAGTATACTTTTATCCTGACTTTTATATAATGAAATCGCTGCAAGAAACATGACATTTGTTAACATCAACATTCTCTACGTAAACAGACAAGTATTTACATATGAAACATTTCTATTTGTTGTAGCTTCACTACACATTAAAATTTCAATATACATTATCATACATTGTATAAGTGTGGAGCATGTATGCACAAGGTCAGAATAATGCATTCTATAATTCTAACCACAGTTAGTCATCATGTGATGCATTTTAGCATATAAAACATAGTTATTTACATTGTGTAGTCAGATTTGAGTACGTCCAGAAATTGTGTCAATGTTTATAGATCCTTTTTAGCTACTGTCTACAGAATAATGATCAGAGAGGATGTCTCATGATTCCTCATAGTTTAATTTTAAGCATAGAAATTGGTTATGAAAAAGAACAAAGAAGTCTTAGAATTGGACAGCTGTGTTGTCCATTGCAATTCAGGGAGTTTCGTAAGGAGTCTGCTTTAGCTCTTTGTCTTGGTAAAGAGTTTTAGCACATGATGATAATAATGACCATCACCTCTGCCCTTCAGAGGTGAGGGTGAGATGGTTGAGATGGCCATATTACTCATGTGACGACTATTTACATGAGGTTTTTCTGGTCTTACCTAACGATAAGACAATGTTATCGGATTTCAATGATGTCTTACAAAGATACAGATGCCAGTTGCACCACTTATTGACAGACAATGATTGACAATATCAGGAAATGGCAAAACCATTGATCTTGGAAGTCACCAAATATATTAAACAGTAGCCCAGGGTGTGACATTAGCACCTACCACCTGCAAAATGTGACGAGGTTGAATCCAGCAAGCTCCTTGTCCAAATGTACTTATTTTGATCTACTCATCAACAGGCGGACAACCTGTAAGACATCTTATGGTGACACATGACAAGAAATGCTGTTAGTCACAAAGACACGTGCTTGAAGAAATAGACTATTATATTTTTAAGAACAGACAAAAGAAAAGCCATCAATGCTTGTGTCTGATTCGCTGTTTGTTCAGAGGCATGCAGCACAAGCCTGTTTCGTGGAACAAGTTAATATAAAGAGTTTTCATTCTTTTTTCTCTTTTTCATTCTTCTGAAAACTGTTTGCAAGAATAATGTAGTCAATGAGAATGCTGCAAATTATCTCTGATCATCTCAGAAGGTGCAGTGAGTTTAGTTTGATTTATTTCCCCACAGATAGCATTTATTGTTAACATAACTCTGCAGGTTCAGTAATATATTTCTTTGTATTAAAGAAACAAAGACAAAGGTGATTGAATTGTAGTACTACAAAACATGTTCACCTTTATCCTAAAATTCAGTTCTATTTTATTTTCTTTAGACAGCATTAACTGTATTAAACACAATACAAACACAAATTCTATAAGAACACTTTATATCAGCATTATTTTGGAATTCATTAGGTTTATATATTATGCTAATTATTGTCTTTACATTTATAATTGTCTTTAGTTCTAAATTTTCCACCTTGTGTCATTGACGGATACTTGCGTGATGGCAAATGGATCCAATGGAAATGGTAAATGTAAAAAAATAAGATGGTTAAATAAGATCACTTAATTATTTTATTGCTTTTTTCATTTAGTTGAAAGTGCAATTTGAATTTAGAAATGTCTTTTGTTTAATGTTTTTCGTGTATCAATAAATTACATTTTTTTTTAAAGCAAAATCATTAAAGCAAAAAAAATTCACCAACCCTCGTCAGGGGGGTTGATGATATAATCGAATATCACAATATTTTTTTCATAATTTGTACATATTGCCCAGCCCTAGTAGGAACTACAAGGGGGTGTAAAAGAAATCATGGACAATTTCCCTTTGTTCTCAAGACAGTTAAGGTTAGGCAGATGTGCATATTGTCACATTTCTACAGGGTTGATTCAGACTTTTGGGTGCCGTCTTGGCAGTGTCTTTAAATGTATTGCCCTGAGTAATTCCAGTGTGGACTGTGGGTCTCTGTTTCTTAGTTGTTATATCTTGGAATATAATATCAGTGTAAATTCTGGATTCAAGTCATTCCATGTAGAAATTGTTCATTCTTCTTCCCATAAGCCCTACAGTAGTTACACAGCACTTGCAAGATGGGGTGTTCATGCAAAAACTTGCAGTCCAAAATCATGCTTATAACATTATATTGAAGCCAGCATCTCACATTCTGGTTAAACTACTTGATTTTGGCCAAGAATGTTACACATACCGACTGTTTTTGTGAAGGTCTGTTCAGGCAGATGTCAGTTACAAACACACACTCACCAGGTTCAGAATAGAAAAGAGGTGACAGATATTCCCGCTCCCTCTGCCTTTCTCTCTGGTTCTGGTCATAGAATTGCACTGACTATAATCTCCAGACATATTTTGTAAGTTCTGTTATCTGGTTTGTCTGCAGCTATGTTGTGTTTTCTGTGGTTAATATAGCTGGTGGTCCCATTGACACGGAACTAAACAAGTTCTCGCTTGAACACCCCATCTTGCACATGCAGTAACTAACTACTGTTGCTCTTGTGCAGGGAGCTCTGAAATAATAAATAAAATGTAAAATGAAAAATAATTGGATGAGGGGAAAAATACAACAAGATCTTACAATATTTTACAATCAACTACAATATTAGCTACTGCTACGGAGTATATGATACACAATTTGAAACTCATAGCAACCTTTGGAACACCAACCCATTTTTTAATTAGCAGTTAAGAATGTGAGCAGGGTGTAATAGACAAGTGACCCATGTGATCGGTGACTGATGATTCAGACACATTTAAGTGTTGTTCTTTGGATGAAAGGTTAAAGTGTTGGCATGTTCAAGAGGGCTACTTTTCAAGTGACAGAAAAAAGGCATGGTGGCCACCTTTTTTTCTTCCCATCAATAGATCAGGATATTCCCAAGTGAGTTCAACAGTTACAGAATTTAAGAAATTAACTAGATAGGTAGTTTCAAATTGAAAGTCAGAAAAACTGTCAAATACTGCAGATAGATGGATGGACAAATGGAGGGATGGACAGACAGACAGACAGACAGACAGAGTAGGTCTTATCATAGACATACCACACTAAGGCAGAACAGTCTGTAGGTTTGAGCAGAGTTTGGTATATTTAGGTTAAAAGCTGTAGAAGTTACATTTAAAAGTCTTTATTTAGGGAATTTGGAATAACCCCATGAAGAGGGGTTTTCAATATAACGTGTGTATAGAGTTATTCTCAAATTAGTTTTGGTATAAATGTATAAATATGATCAGCTGGTTATAAAATTTACGCTGACACTGCCTACCAAATAAACAGAGATGAGTGGATGGTGAGAAGTCTATGAATAATTTCTGTGCTGCTATTAGATATTAATCCAAGGTGTAATGTAATGCACATTTACAATCTAGAATGGTTCTAAACTCTTTGTTAATTTCCTGCAAAGGTGAAAACACATGGGAAGAGCCCGGCCTATGTAATTTCCAAAATATTGCAACAAAGACATTAGGGTAAAGCCTTGAATATCCTTTACACCTTGCGAGTAATACCGATACTGCAGTACAGGGATATGGAGTTCAGTTGTTCAGATTTTGTCCTGAAACACTGTGTAACTGGCTTTGTTGTATGGTTACTGTGAAAATGCTGAATCAAATGGCACCACTACGAATTAGGGAATCAGTAACATTTGGTCTGTGTGCCAACAGAGCACATTCAGGCCATGACAGCCATCCGACCTCATCATCACCACCAGTAAAAACCCCAGACTGGCACAGTCTTGTGACCAGTAATAGCATTCAGACCAGTTATGAACTCATTCCCCTCAATGAAAATTGTGTGTGGGAATCAGCAATCCCTCTTAGAATATTAGCACCCCTGCCAATATTACTGGCACATGCGTGAAACAGGTATGCCTGTGGTTCTGCAGCAATTCTCACTTCTCATCTATGCTATTTTAGCAGGACAAACTCATACAATCTAGCCAAGTCTGTAATTGAACCCTGCTGGTAACAGACACACTCAGTCATGTAAGATTGGAAATATGGCAGTGTGACCATCCCTGACCCACTTATTGGAAGACGTAATGGCCTTGATGATTCAAGTCAACTCAGACATATTGAGAAAGAGATCACTTATCATCAGTGCTTCCTGGTGAATAGCCTTTATTCGCGTACCTTGATTTGACAAGCCTTGTGTTGTATGCTCAAGTTCAAGGTTGAGAAAAAAAGCTCCTTTGTGAATGTAGACATTTGCTACAATTCCTCCAACGCAGTAATGCTCAAAATAGATACGCATACAGTATGATCACGTCACAGTTATAGAAAGACACTATATTTTGGTATATTGTATTATTGATCTGTGATTGCAACAGATTTGTTTAGAGATAAAAAGGTAGACGTGAAGTGGCAGGATTGTTCGTTTGTAACCATGGTAACATAATCCTATGATGAAATGAGTTATATAGTGCATGTGTATCCTCTTCTGCATTGACTGCCCCCTGGATTGAGAGAGACAAACTTACCCTCTCCTTTCTTGGCTGCAAAAAAGCTGAATGTAAAAACAGAGAATCACCTTGTCACATACATTTATATTTATTTATTGTACTCTTCAGGAGGTCCAAGCCTATAGTAAATTCTGTTCATTTCCAAAAATGCATTTCATTATTTTTATTTTTTTCAGAAAATGTCCTTTTATATGAGAGCTTTAAAGAATAGGTCACCCAAAATGAAAATTTTCTCATTAATCACTCACCCATATGTCATCCCAGATGTTCTTCTGCAGAACACAAAAGAAGATTTTTAGAAAAATATTTTTTTTTTACTATCAATCTCCACTTTCACATTATGCTTAGTTCGTTTCTGGCGATTTGTATTTGTTGTGCATATCACCACCTAATTGTCATGGAGGAGAATTTAGTAAAAATTACTGAAATATTGATCTGTTTCTCCCCCACACCTATTATATCGCTTCTGAAGATATGGTCTTAATCACTGGAGTCTTATGGATTCATTTTGTGCTGCATTTATGTGCTTTTTGGAGCTTCAAAGTTCTGGTCACCATTCACTTGCATTGTGTGGACCAACGGAGCTGAAATATTCTTCTAAAAACCTTTGTTTGTGTTCAGCAGAGGAAAGAAATTCATTCAGATTTTTCATTTCCAGGTGAACTATTCCTTTAAATATGCTTGCAATAACGAAAAACTGGCAATATCTGCTTCATGTCATACAGGATGATGATAATCTAATGGTTAAGGATTTAAACTGTTAAAGGGACAGTTCAGCCAAACATGAAAATTCTGTAATCATTTACACCCCCTCAAGTCGTTCCAAACCCATATGACTTTCTTTCTTTCGTGGAGCACAAGAGGAGAAATTTTGTAGAATTAGAGGGTGACATCTTTTTCTGTACAATGAAAGTGAATGGTGACTAAGGCTGCAAGTCCAAAAATGTCTCAAAACATTTCCTTTTATTAGAGAGAAAGTCATATGAAATGTTAGACCAAAGTAAGGGACTGACAGCCTTAGTCACTATTCAATTTCATTGGACAGTAAACAAGAGCACCTTGTTCCACAGTAGAAAATCATATTGGTTTGGAACGACACGAGGGTAGGCTAAGTAAATGACAGTATGTTCATTTTTGGCTGAACTACCACTTTAAAAAATATTGCAGGTTAAATCTCAATTGGAGATGACTAACAACAACACAGTTATTGATATCACAGTCCATCTTAATCATTGTGTGGTAATCACTATTAAATAAACAACTCTTCATAAAAAGAAAAACAAAAAAATCTGCTAACTGACTTAAAGGTCACTACTGTCTTAGATGTATAAAGGCTGTGAGCTAAACAGGAAACAGGAGCACGAGCCGGAATATAAAACAGCATTACATTTCATTACATTTATTTTTGTGTCTCTGTCACTTATATAAAGGCTGAAGCGCAGTAGCAGTGGTTTGTGATTGTATCCGCTGTGCACTCCCTCAAGCGATAATGTTTTTTCTATTTTATTTATTTATTTCAAATTGAGACAGCAGTTGATATTGCTGATATCCATGCTGCCAAAAATATCAGCTTGCTGCTATTTTTATGACAGCCAGATGCAGTTTATATTACATGCCACATTGATTGCAGTCATATATTTTGTGCTTGCTCAGATATCTTTAATCTTTACGCAGCGGCTCAGCAGCTATTCTGGGAAGCCTATTTCTGTCAATATGTTGAATATACAGTATACTAGACTCAGCCTCATTCATTGTTAATGAAGCGGCAAACCGACAAATGTCCACCAATCACACCACTCAAATGACAGATAACACAATATGGCTCCACCAGGGATTACTTAGCAACTAAAGCATGACCTCATCAGTTCATGTAAAGAATCAAATACTACAATGCCATCAGAAAATGCATGACCTTGGACAAAGGATGTGTGTATGATACTGAGCATGTTATTGATGTTATAAATATAAAATATGATACAGGAGGTGTTTTATTTATTTATTTTTGCCATTCTTATTGGAGCAAAAACATTTTAATTAAGTGGCACCAACCTGTATTTTAAACCATGACCTGTTTATTTGTGTAAAAAGAGTATGGGAATATAGTTGGTTAGAGTAATAAAACATGCAACGTTTGAACTGTTGCATAATGGTTTAATAAAAATAAATTACCAATGTCTGTTTGCTTTAAGAGCAAAAAACATGCACACTGAGGGCTTTGCCGAATGCTTGGCTAAAATATATCCACTATGTATATGCTGCCATCTTCTGGGTAAACTAAAATAGGATTGTGAAAAATGTGTGTGGTTTTAAAGTAATGAAATAATATTTCAAAAGTAATGCGGTATTGTTTAGTTGTAGGTGCAAGTAGGATTTATATTATTTTAGTTGACAGTTCTTAAAGTTGCTGTAATTGATGTTCGCCGTTCTAACTTCCAAGAGACAGAGCCGTTGTGTAGCCACGCCCCCTCGATGAGATGATTGACAGGCAGAAAGCGCCTTAGACGCCGTCTGATTGGCTACAGAATGAATATGTCCGCGGACACTCTTGATTTGATTTTTTACAGAGATTGTAACCGTCACAGTGATCGGACAGGGCAGTCATTTCAGTGATATATATTTCAGGGAGTAGGATTATTTTTTGCAAAACTTTCCATGAATAAAATTGCTTGTAGCACCTTTAATAAATTATTATTTCTGTGAGATATGGTTGTCCAAATTCTAAACTGAAAGTGAACTTAGTTAAACACAACACATTTTAAAGACTGCTGAAGCTAAATACAAGGCATTTAGATGACATCGCCATTATATTTTTCCTTTAAGCGATCTGGAATTGTAACAGAATCTGCTTTCATAAGTGACCGTTGTGCGGTGTCCTATAACATACAAAATGTCCTTAAGGAAAGACACTGAGCAAATATCAAGTTCAACTAATTAACAGCAGTAAACAGTGTGTTCCATTCTAATGGGACTTTCTCAGTAATAGTAACAGTTGCACCTCTGCTGTGGGGATCACAGCAGCACATGGCTTGAGCGAGTAAACACCTCTAAGTACTCCATATTATCCTTTCTTTCCCAGTAAAATGAGCCTGATTATCTGACGGAACAAGTCTGTGCTATTGAATATTCCACACTCAACACTATCTTCAGCTCATGGCCAGAGACCGTTTTCAGTGGGAAGAAAAAGTGACTCATAGATCGACATGGTTAAACATTTACCAGCCTCTGTCAACTCTCAGGCAGCAAACACAAGTTGAATTATAGCTATATATATAGCTAGTTTTCAGCATACAAGCTCAAATTAGTTTAGTTTAAAGAAACAATGTTTAAATGTTTTCATTTTCATTATAACAATGCACCATCCCTGTCAAGTAAAATGTATGACTTGAAATTTCATTTTCACTGCAATTCAGAGGATGTTTTTTAAATAAGTTGGCCTATCACTGACCTTCAACATGCTACTTAAACAGAACTGAATGGAAATTGTTTCATTTAACACCACAAGTAGGCGCCAGACTAATCAGAAAGAAGAGGTTCGATATTTCTTTTAAAAATAAGAATAATACATAGTTAAATGTGACTATTGACAGAGTAAAATAAAATGCTGGATCTTTATTGGAAGCAATTGTGTTTTGGCAACAGTTTAAAATTACATTTTCTCATAGGATGCACATTTTAATCTGATTTGAGATGTCTCTCTGTGCATTTCATGCAGGTTGTAGTAATTTTCTCAAGCACTGTGCAGACAAATGCAAACATTCTTGACGACTCAAGCCACTCCTTGCTTTATTTTTTTTTCCCATTACTTTGATATGGACACAAACAGAATGACCAAAAGGTTGAGTAGGGTGACTGCCCTGCTCGTGTGTAGCAGGGTTTTGTGGTCATGCAAAAATAGGGAGAATGCTAGGGACCAATCACACTTCTGGAGAGGTAATAGTCCAGTTGCATTCAGTAAAGGCTCCTGTTTTGCCTAAGTGAAGCCTCCAAAAAACATTTTTGATGAAGTAAATTCCCATGAAATTTGAAACAACCCTGTGGTACAATGCACTTATAATACAAACTATAACACTAAATGACATTCTGATGATAAACTGCTAGTCAAAAGTTAACACGCTAGAATCTTTAACGATCTTCAAAATATTTTAAACTAAAAAGGCATATGCATTTATGCTTAAAATTCATTTTGTATACAATTATAAAAAATGCCTATATGTTAACCTTTTCGCATGCACATTTCTCCTGTATTAACGGACCCCTCAGCGTGAGTTCTATAATGCGCACCGTAATTAAAAAAAGTCTTACTTTAGACTTTACAGCAGATGCACTGAAAGACAGATTATATCACAGCAGATGCACTGAAAGACAGATTATATCACAGCAGATGCACTGAAAGACAGATTATATCATATCAGAAGGTCAGATTATATCACAGCAGAAGGTCCGAAAATCAGATTATATCACAGCAGATGCACTGAAAGACAGATTATATCACATCAGAAGGTCAGATTATATCACAGCAGATGCTCCGAAAATCAGATTATATCACAGCCGATGCACCGAAAGACAGATTATATCACAGCAGATGCACCGAAGGACATGTTATATCACAGCAGATGCGCCGAAGGACATGTTATATCACAGCAGATGCGCCGAAGGACATGTTATATCACAGCAGATGCGCCGAAGGTCAGACTATATCACAGCAGATGCGCCGAAGGTCAGACTATATCACAGTTGATGCACCGAAGGACATGTTATATCACAGTTGATGCACCGAAGGACATGTTATATCACAGCAGATGCGCCGAAGTTCAGACTATATCACAGCAGATGCGCCGAAGGTCAGACTATATCACAGTTGATGCACCGAAGGACATGTTATATCACAGCAGATGCGCCGAAGGTCAGACTATATCACAGCAGATGCGCCGAAGGTCAGACTATATCACAGTTGATGCACCGAAGGACATGTTATATCACAGCAGATGCGCCGAAGTTCAGACTATATCACAGCAGATGCGCCGAAGGTCAGACTATATCACAGTTGATGCACCGAAGGACATGTTATATCACAGCAGATGCGCCGAAGGTCAGACTATATCACAGCAGATGCGCCGAAGGTCAGACTATATCACAGTTGATGCACCGAAGGACATGTTATATCACAGCAGATGCGCCGAAGTTCAGACTATATCACAGCAGATGCGCCGAAGGTCAGACTATATCACAGCTGATGCACCGAAGGACATGTTATATCACAGCAGATGCGCCGAAGTTCAGACTATATCACAGCAGATGCGCCGAAGGTCAGACTATATCACAGTTGATGCACCGAAGGACATGTTATATCACAGCAGATGCGCCGAAGGTCAGACTATATCACAGCAGATGCGCCGAAGGTCAGACTATATCACAGTTGATGCACCGAAGGACATGTTATATCACAGCAGATGCGCCGAAGTTCAGACTATATCACAGCAGATGCGCCGAAGGTCAGACTATATCACAGCTGATGCACCGAAGGACATGTTATATCACAGCAGATGCGCCGAAGTTCAGACTATATCACAGCAGATGCGCCGAAGGTCAGACTATATCACAGTTGATGCACCGAAGGACATGTTATATCACAGTTGATGCACCGAAGGACATGTTATATCACAGCAGATGCGCCGAAGTTCAGACTATATCACAGCAGATGCGCCGAAGGTCAGACTATATCACAGTTGATGCACCGAAGGACATGTTATATCACAGCAGATGCGCCGAAGGTCAGACTATATCACAGCAGATGCGCCGAAGGTCAGACTATATCACAGTTGATGCACCGAAGGACATGTTATATCACAGCAGATGCGCCGAAGTTCAGACTATATCACAGCAGATGCGCCGAAGGTCAGACTATATCACAGTTGATGCACCGAAGGACATGTTATATCACAGCAGATGCGCCGAAGGTCAGACTATATCACAGCAGATGTGCCGAAGGTCAGACTATATCACAGTTGATGCACCGAAGTACAGAATATATCACAGCAGAAGCACTGAAGGTCAGATTATATCTCTAGTATCTCAAATGGAATAACTCAAATATTGAGTCAAAAGCATGATTTTCGGATTCGATGAATCTGCGGCCGGTCGATCACATCTGGTGAAAAACAGAAGTTCTCCAGTTAACATGAAAACAAGTTGAACCGTAACACGGCTATGTATGCCGCCATGTTGTTTACAACCAATGCAACATGGGATTCTGAGTTTTTGATAGAAATGTAGAAGTTTTTTAAAGGCAAGCCCTTACACTTTTCAGCACCGGAAATGGTTAGAATGAGTGATGGATGGAATGGGATAAGGCTTGAGTGGATTGACTAGTTTGTAAATTCTTTGTTTGACATCAGAAAACTTGGCCGCACCGCTGCATCAAAACAGTGCGTTCTGACCATAACGGCTTTACATTTTTATTTAGTGATTGTTTGAATGTTTGCAACATAAAAATAAAGATATTGTGATGTTGAAAAACAGTTTGAGCAGCTGGTTCATAACCAACCGCTTCAATCCCTCTTTTGCTGATAAACAGCAGTACACTTGCAAATCACAGCAGTTTGATCATACGTGCGAAACAGTTAATTTCTCCATAAAACTTGATTTTTAATGGATAAGTTGGACTGAAGAAGGAAAAGCGGTCAATTGTCCAGCACTTATGGGAACTCCAATACTCTCTGAATGCATCCCATGCTAGTGTGCAGAGCTGTAATCTAGGCAAGGATGACTACTATAAAGAATTTAAAATATAAGATCACTGTGTAATTATATACAAGAGATGTGCTTCATAAAAATATTAAATTTTTTGGGTTTGTACAAAAATTATGTGTGCATATGACAATAATTTGTTTTTAGAAAAGAAAAACATGCTACTGTACCAATTCATATTTAATATAAAGCCAAAAATGACCATTAGATTATTTCTGATTAACAGCTTTTATTGGGGTCATACAATTAACAAAGAAAAGCAAAACATACAGTAGTGGCCAAAAATATTGGCACCCATGGTAAATAGCAAAGAAGGCTGTGAAAAAAAAAAATATATATATATATATATATATATATATATATATATATATATATATATATATCTGCATTATTTATCGTTTTTAGCTTCTTTTTTTTTTTTTTTTTAAAAATTACAAAAATCTAAACTTTAATTGACGTAAAAGAATTGAAATGGGGAAAGAATCTCATTATTAAATACATATTTTCTCCAAAATGCATTGGCCATAATTGTTGGACCCTTTTAATTCAGTGCTTTAAGTAACCTCCCTTTGCAAAGATAACAGCTCTTGAGTCTTTTCTTATAATGCCTAATGAGGTTGGAGAACACCGGGCAAGGGATCTGAGATCATTTCTCCATACAGAATCTCACCAGATCCTTCAAATTCAAGGAGACTGGGATGACCATGCCAGAAGCTTGATTTTGTGGTCAGTGAACCATTTTTGTGTTGATTTTGGATCATTGTTCTACTGAGAGATCCAACCAGGGTCCTTTGTAAGCTTCCTGGCAGAGGCAGCCAAGTTTTGATTTTTTTTATCTGTTGGTATTTGATAGAGTCCGTGATGCCATGTATCTAAACAAGATGTCCAGGACCTCTGGCAGAAAAACAGCCCCACAACATTAAAGATCCAGCACCACATTTAACCGTGGGCACTGGGTACTACTTCATCTCTGTGTGCGCCAAACCTATCTCTGGTGTTTGCTGCCAAAAAGCTCTTTTTTGTTTCATCTGACCCATAGAACCCGGACACACACACACACACACACACACACACACACACACACACACACACGTATTGAACACGTCAACAATTTTTTCAGTAAATAATATACATTTCCAAAGGTGCCATTGACATTACATTTTCACCAGATGTTGGTAACAACCCAAGTAATCCATACATACAAAGGAACCAAAACAAGTGAGCTCAGCAAATTAAGTTGTGTGTAATACTGTGAAATGACACAGGGAAAAAGTATTGAACACGATTACTGATATTTATTTAATACTTTGTACAAAAGACTTTATGACAGCTTCAAGACGCCTCCTGTATGGAGAAACTAGTCGCATGCATTGCTCTGGTTTGATTTTGGCCCATTCTTCCACACAAACGGTCTTCAAATCAGGAAGGTTCCGTGGGCCTCTTCTATGAATCTTGATCTTCAGTTCTTTCCATATATTTTCAATGGGATTTAAGTCAGTTGATTGTCTGTGCCATTCTAGCAGCTTTATTTTCTTTCTTTGAAATCAATTGAGAGTTTCCTTGGCTATGTGTTTTGGATCATTGTCTTGCTGAAATTTCCACCTTCGTTTCATCTTCAACATCCTGGTAGATGGCAGCAGATTTTTGTCAAGAATGTCTCAGTAAATTTGCCCATTCATCCTTCAGTTATGTGAAGTTTGCCAGTACCATTTGCTGAAAAGCAGCCCCACACCATAATGTTCCCACCTCCAAACTTCACTGTTGGTATGGTGTTTTTAGGGTGAGGAGCAGTGCCTCCTCCAAACATGGTGTGTATTATGGCATCCAAACAGTTAAATTTTGCTCTCATCTGAACATACTATATTCTCCCAGTATTTCACTGGCTTTTCCAAATGTTGTGCAGCAAACTTTAAACGAGCTTCAACATGCTTTTTTTTCTGCAACGGAGTCTTGCGTGGTGAGCGTGCATACAGGCCATGGCGGTGGAGTGCATTACTTACGGTTTTCTTTGAGACAACATTACCTGCTAATTGCAGGTCTTTTTGAAGCTCTCCACAAGCGGTCCTTGGCTCTTGGACAACTTCTGATTATTCTTTTCACTCCTCTGTCAGAAATCTTGTGAGGAGCACATGGTCGAGGCAAATTTATGGTGAAATGATTGTCTTTCCACTTCCGTATTATGGCCAGTGCTCATTGGAACATTCAGAAGCTTAGAAATGAGCCTATAACCAATGCCATCGCTTTTACCCATCATGAGATATGTCTCGTGTGACACCTTGGCAATGAGACCTTTTAGTAGGCCATCAGTTGGGTCTGAACCAGATGATATTAATTTGCACTAACAAGGGGCTGGATTGCTTTTTAATTACTGATCGTTTTCAGCTGTTGTCTTGGCTTTCCATACCTTTTTGCACCTCCCTTTCTTCATGTGTTCAAAACTTTTTCCCTGTGTTATTTCACATTATTACACATAACTTAATTTGCTGAGCTCATTTGTTTTGGTTCCTTTGTATGTATGGATTACTTGGGTTGTTACAAACATCTGGTGAAAATTTCATGTCAATAGCACCTTTGCAAATATATTTACTGAAGTAAATGTTGACGTGTTCAATACTTATTTCACCCGCTGTATATAACCATTTATAGTCCCTACCAGATGGGTTCAAAAGTCTCCAAATATCTGTAAGACCAAGATTTTTACACATTCTGTGAAGTGTCAATGTTGCTCTAGGGCACTTGCACATTTTGCTTCACTATGATCAAGGACTGAGTCCATCAATGACCATTAGATTATTCAAATACTTTTATTTAGTGCATAGTGACATAAAACATGAATATAATATTAAATATATAGAATTCCCCCTGCCACTAAATACAACTGAATGAAAATCCCTGCAGTGTTCGCTGGATGTTGTCAAAGTAAATAAGGAGCAGACCTTAAACAGAGCCTAAATCCATGCCAGAGACTCCAATAGGAATTAATATTAGGAACTATTTTTGTTCTTCTCACTATGAAGTGTGATCAGTGTAATCCATTCATTTTGACCTTCCTACATAACCCCCACATTACTGTAAAAGCATTGATAAGGCTTCACAGAAAACACACAGGAATATTATTTCACTACAGTGACTGCAGTGCAGTCCTGATAAAAGGCCTACAATGAGTTCCTCCATACAGTCTGAACTGAACCAACATATGACCTAAAATTAGGATTAACAGTAATATCGACTCTCTATATTAGACAGACATTTGAGTGTTTTCATTAAATTTTTCCAGTGTTAATAGGGTGCCATCCTGTTATCATCAGGTCAAGGCTTACAGGACACCAGATATAGTCACCAAAAACTTTGGTGGAAACACTTGCAACTAAGTTCTGTTTGCAGAAGCATAACCAATGTGTATGAGTAGGGATCTAAACATGAAGAGCCTTGGATTAAAAGAGCTCAGTGTCAAAGTCAAACTACACTATGTTTGAGGTCATCTCTTAGTTGTGTAGTTTAAAAAAACATACATAACTGAATTTCTAAGTTTATAGTATCCATTCAACATAGGCTACTGTGAAAAATTAACATGAGTACGCACCTAATCTTTACACTTTTCTTGTTGTGAATGACATTCTTCTAATTAACAAGCACATGAATGCAATCACTTTGATTCAATGCAGTATTTCCAATATTTCTATTTTTATTTATTTTTTATAGCTTTGTTAATGAACAGTACCTGAATTTGAAAGTATGCAGAAGGATTTTTGTTTTACACATTCAAGGATTCATAGTGTGTAGTGTGTCCATCAATCATGTCAGAGCTGATTCTTGAGCAGTTTCTGGAAAACATATGATCAGAGTTGTAGATCTGGAAGGGTCCAAGTTACCAATAAGCAACCAAGCTATTTAAAGGAGGCCCGCACTTTCCTGCCTTTCAATGGTTGTGGTGGTCGAAAATTGTTCTCCATGCGTTTCCGATCCTCTTCTTCCTCTTCATTACAAAGCAGTGTTCTGAATTTTCCCATCTAAGTCCAGATAGCATGAAAAACAGAGTGTGAGACAGATCTTGGCAAAGCTGCACTGCAACAACAACCTCCTGAGCTTTTTTCCATTTATAGCTCATCAATCTTATTAATAAGCTGTACAAGATCAAAGTCTTGTGGCCTCATGCCAGATGCAACATGAGGCCCAAGCGACAGCTATGCAGCCAACATGCCAAACTACTTGTGCTTTATGAAATTTGCTAATACTCATTTTGAGGGACTAGACAGGAGCTGGAGATCAAATCCACAGTCTTTCAGATGAACAAAAACGTATATACTAATAAACGTAAATAATAGTCTAGTATATGAATCTACGAAACTTCCAGCCTGATCTCATGAAAATGAAGTGACTAGTGACATCTTTGCAAAATTTTATTCCGTGGTTCTTACACGTGTCAAGGTAGTTCCAAGCTGAAATGTTCAACCTGTCTCAGAATGAACATTACTATAATGACATTTTTGCAATTAACAGAAGCGCTACAACAACTATGTGTTTTGTGATTTTTGTGAAAGAGAATGAGTACAACTGCAGATTATAACTTCTTTAAAGATGTAATTTCACTCTAATACTCACACACTGCCATGTTATGATATCAAACACGTTTACTGTAATGCATCATTTGAAAAAAGATTTTTAACACTTGTATTACAGACCCATCTACATTTAAACACTTATTCCAATGTGATTAGCTTGCAAGGTAATTCACATGATAGAGTTTTAAACTTTGGACTCAGCTAAAGCACGTAAGCTGACACGCGAGCCGAAAGTGGCACAGAAGCAGCACAAAATTATGTGGCTGCTTAGAAAATGTGCTTTTCATGACGCATTTGCTTACAGGACACTATCGGTTAGGTTAAGGTGTTGGTTAGGGTAAGGATGTCTATTTTGTTTACCTCTCATTTGCTTTTAGGACACTAATCAGTTAGGTGAAGATTCAAGTTTTAGGTTATGAAGGTACATTTTACTCATTAAAAGCTCCATCTAACACTGACCTTAAAAACCTTGTCTGATTACGACACCATTTACTGGGAAACTACAGCAAAACATAAAAACTAAGCATGTGATTTCGTTTTGTTACAATGGTGCCACAGACACATAATTTTCATGAGATCAGGCTGGAAATGTCAAATGTGTGCCACTAAAAGCTGTAGAAAAAGACGTTCCTCAACACAGGTGATATTTTTAAAGGAATATTCCAGGTTCAATACAACTTAAGCTCAATTGGAAGCATTTGTGGCATAATGTTTATTACCACCAAAAATTATTTCAACTCATCAGGCCATTCTTTAAAAAAAAAAAAATACAAAAAAAAAAAAATCAAGTTTACTGTGAGGCACTTACAATGGAAGTGAATTGGGCCAATTTTAGGGGTGTTTAAAGGCAGAAAATCCACTGTTAAAACTCATGTATTATTTGATCTGTAAAATTGTTAAAATCGTCATTCCTACAGTTGTTTTAGGGTATGTTGACCTTAAATTGTCATGGTAATGGCTACAACTTTAGTAAATCATGTTAGCACTCATATTTTTTACGTATTGTGTCTATACTTTTTAAATAGTGAGTATTTTATGGTTTATGGATTTGCCCCATTCACTTACATTGAAAGTGCCTCACTTTAACCCAAATGTTTGATTTTTTTTTTTTTTTTTTTAAAGGAGGGACAAGTCAAAATAAATTTTTGTGGTAATCAATATTATGCCACAAATGCTGTCATTTGAGCTTAACTTGTACTGAACCCAGAATATTACTTTAAGGGAAATAATCTATTCAGGTTATAAATAATAAAAACCTACCTCCCTACCCTAAACCTTAGACATAAATCTAACCGACAGTATCATAAAAGCATATGTAACATGAAAAAATGCCATTTCTGAACAACCATGTCAATTTGTTTTTCTTTATTTACACTTTCGGCTCACTTAGTGTATCAACTCGCATGCTTTTCAGGACTCGTAACCCTGTCCATTGCATCACAAGTGTTACACTCGAGTCACCTCATGCAATTTGATCTCACTCGAACAAGCTTGCAAATGTAGTTGGATATGTAATGCAAATGTTAAAATGTATCGTCTTACAAGTCATATGCTAGTGTAAGTGTTTAGATGTTGCAACATTTTGTGAGGAACAGGGCGAAGTTTTTATGAACTGATAATCTGCAGTTTTACTCGTGATTTGAGTGAAATTAAATAAGTCATTATTGTTATAGCACCTCAAGTGTTTATTTCACCAGAAAACCGCTGGAATATGTCCAATGAGCCACCTAAAAATCATTATGCAAGTATAGGAACATGATTTTATGAGACCAGGTTGGTCACTTCAAAGTGCTGGACATACTGTAGAGATTTCTGGGGATAAAACTGCATATAAAATGTAACAAATGTGTTGAATCAGCTGTAGGCTTTGAACTGTGCCAAGTTTTGGCTAAAGGTTCATTTCCTTTCTGAATGAAGCTTAAAGGCATTGTTTACCCCAAAATAAAAATTCTGTCATGATTTACTCCCCTCTTGTTTTCCAACCTGTACAAAGTTCCTTTCTTCCATGGAACACAAATAGAAATGTTATGAAGAATGACAGCCTCAGTCACCATTCACTTTCATTGTATTGGAAAATATTAAAGTTAATGGTGACTGAGGCTACCATTCTGCCTAACAAGTCCTATTGTGTTTTACAGACAAATAGAGGTTTTTGATTTATGCCAGAATTACATTTTTTTTAATGAACAATCTCTTTAAACTCTGACCTGAACCCCTCTGATCACAAATAATTATTTCAGGGTAATACTAAATGTTTTCTGTGCTCACTTAAGACTCTTTTGGAATTTACAGTACTGTGCAAAAGTCTTAGGCACATTAAATGTTTCACAAAAAAACCCATTTGTCTTATGATGGTTATGTTTTATCTTCTGCTTTAGTGTGTCAATAGGAAATACAGAAATCTGTCTGTCATCAAATTTGGAAAAACTGTGCAGAAGTGTACCAGAATCAAGAAATATTGATTTCGTTTTTTTGGTTTACTGCATTTTGTATGAAGTTTATTGATAAATACAAATTAATTATGGCATAATTTCTGAAAACATCCTGACTATACAACATTTTTCACAACTGCCTAAAACTTTTGCACAGTACTATACACAAGTATACTTAGACAATTCACATCCACAAATAACAGAATACACAGCTGAAAAAAACTTTACTCCTGTTAAACTTCTTAATATGTTGTTTTGGTAAAGCAGGGCCTTATTATAAACATCCCTGATAAAGACCAGTTAGGACAAACATGAATTACCATGCTGGTCCAAGCTGGTTTGGTGATAGATTAGCTGGTGGATCAGCATAGTCGTGCTATTCACCAGCAATGAAATGCTGGTCAACCAACATGGTCTTTCTCATAAAGATGGTTGACCAAGGAAGTCTCACTTGTCAGGCTATTTAAGAAGCAAGGTGGGGACACCAGTTGACACTGGCCTTGTTTAATCTCTGAAGCACTTACGAGACACGCCACTGTATATCCACACATGAACAGCACAAACACATGAACAGCATATCCTTTGTTTAAGGGATTAGTGACATTCTACCTAGGTATCAGAAAAGATGAGATCATTTCTGACCAGATCATCTAACATCTGCAGCACATTGGAATATTGTGGATTGTCCCTAATTTACATCACTACCAATGATTTTTATACAGCTGGAGAGCTTCCCACATCCAGCTCCCCACAACCATTAATTTTCATAAGATTACATTTATCAACTGACCGGCTGATGCTATAAGAAACACTAATAAGTCTATAAATCTTGATGCAGTTTTTACAAGTTTATTGCATGACCAAATTAAAGAAAACATCAGTCACAAAAGCAACCCACCTGTTTCTCAGACACAAAAATAGGTTCCTTCAGTACAATCCATGTTACGCTCTCATTTAGTGGAGGAGTGGTGAGAGAGCCTGGGTATGTCCAGAAGTCCAAACTACTAGGTAGGAGGCACTTTGGGTTGTAGCCCTTAAAATCAGCAACACTTCCCTACAAGGTAAAACAAACAAATCTTTATTTCTGACACTTGTGATGCCACAGAGCTTTAGTTCTTTGGAGGAGAAAAAAAAGGATGCTCCGAACAGGGCTGTAACCACCATGGATAATATGCATTAATACCATTATGTGTGTAATTTGATTGCAAATTAATCGGTTACTATAATCAAATAACCTTTTTAGACAAAAATTAGTGTAACACATAAGATTACAAATTCCTGTAGTCAGAACACAATTAACGACATTCAACGAGTAAATTACTTGGGTCACGTGTATTTCTAAAATGATATTATGTATAATACATTCAAAACATGAATTATATTAATATGTACAGTGCATCCGGAAAGTATGCCACACACATGTGAAAAAAACACCCACACATGTACACAAGATTTCACTGCCTTTGCTCAATACTTTGTTGAAGCACCTTTTGCACCAATTACAGCCTCAAGTCTTTTTGTGTATAATGCTACAAGCTTGGCACACATATTTTTGGGCAATTTCCCCCATTCTTCTTTGCAGGACCTCACAAGCTCCATTAGGTTGAATGGGGAGCGTCGGTGCACAGCCATTTTCAGATCTCTCCAGAGATGTTCAATCGGGTTCAAGTCTGGGGTCTGGCTGGGCCACTCAACGACATTCACAGAGTTGTCCCGTAGCCACTCCTTTGTTATCTTGGCTGTGTGCTTAGGGTCGTTGTCCTGTTGGAAGATGAACCGTCGCCCCAGTCTGAGGTCCAGAGCACTCTGGAGCAGGTTTTCATCAAGGATGTCTGTGTACATTGCTGCATTCATCTTTCCCCTCGATCCTGACTCGTCTCCCAGTTCCTGCCGCTGAAAAACATCCCCATAGCATGATGCTGCCACCACCATGCTTCACTGTAGGGATGGTATTGGCCAGGTGATGAGCGGTGCCTGGTTTCCTCCAGACATGACGCTTTCCTTTCAGGCCAAAGAGTTCAATCTTTGTTTCATCAGACCACAGAACTTTGTTTCTCATGGTCTGAGAGTCCTTCAGGTGCCTTTTGGCAAACTCCAGGCGGGCTGTCATGTGCCTTTTACTGATGATTGGCTTCCGTCTGGCCACTACCACACAGGCCTGATTGGTGGAGTGCTGCAGAGATGGTTGTTCTTCTGGAAGGTTCTCCTCTCTCCACAGAGAAACGCTGGAGCTCTGTCACAGTTACCATCGGGTTCTTGGTCACCTCCCTGACTAAGGCCCTTCTCACCCGATCGCTCAGTTTGGCCGGACGGTCAGCTCTAGGAAGAGTCCTGGTGGTTCCAAACTTCCATTTACGGATGATGGAGGCCACTGTGCTCATTGGGATCTTCAATGCTGCAGAAATTTTTCTGTACCCTTCCCCAGATCTGTGCCTCAATACAATCCTGTCCTGGAGGTCTACAGACAATTCCTTGACTTCATGGCTTGGTTTGTGCTCTGACATGCACTGTGAACTGTGGGACCTTATATAGACAGGTGTGTGCCTTTCCAAATCATGTCCAATCAACTGAATTTACTACAGGTGGACTCCAATCAAGTTGTAGAAACATCTCAAGGATGATCAGTGGAAACAGGATACACCTGAGCTCAATTTTGAGTGTCATGGTAAAGGCTGTGAATACTTATGTATGTGATTTTTTTCAGTTTTTTATTTTTAATACATTTGCAAAGATTTCAAACAAACTTCTTTCAAAGTATAGAGAATGTAAGTATTATTAATAATTGTCATCTACTGACACACAAATCATGGCTAGTATTAACAGTGACTTTCACTCAAATGAAACGAAAACATAATCAAAATAACAAAGTGGTCAGAAAAAAATAATACAGAATCCCAAAATTTTACTCCAGCTTCTTCCATCAGCCCCTTTTGCAGTGACTTAAAAATCAATCAAAAAAATGTATAAAAAAAATACCAATATAAATTAGATCATAAATACAACTTTAAACATAAACAAAATGATAATAATTGAAAAATAAGCCATGACCTCTAGATTGTTAAACTATATTATTCTCTTATATGAATTATTATTCTCAAAGCGATTGTCAGAGACTTCATTTGATGTTCCAATATATTTCAAGAGTCTGAACATGAACTTTATCATCACCTGTTGGTGGAATATCCAAACTGCAAATGCAGAAACTGAATTTGGAATTTGCATTGAGTTAAGACGTGGTATTTAAACGTCTTAGCCCAACGACCACATTCTTAGGAAAATAAGTTGTAAATTGTGCCACTTAATTTACATAAAATGCACACACAGTTTGTGCACTTACACCCACATTAGTGCAACCACTCCCACCCATGGCAATTTGTGGTTTGTGCTTGCATGAAAATTGCACATAGAATTAGTGCTCCCATGAAAATTTTATAAGACAGTGCGCTCGTTCGTAGCATGTAACGCTGTACTTTGCGCACTCACAAAAATAGAGCCCTGTGTTTGTTTCCATCACAAGCTGCAATAGTGGGGCTTCCCTCTCATTTAAAACTCTGGGATTCCACTAAATATGAGTGCATATACAAGAGTCAATATTTTACATTGGTATGTATAAATGGGTATAATTTATTGTGTGTGATTTTCCAACTGTACTCTGAGAAATAATGAATTCTTTACAAAGTCAAATGTATTGACTCATTGTTGGGCTCAATCCCATGATGTTTGTTATCTGGCATGTTCACTCACATGCCCATTCCTCAAAAACCTGTACGAATGCTGCTAATGCATTTACATGGCCACATTAACACATTCTGGGTTTCTCTGGGAGAATGCGGTTTAAGAAGCACTTTCCTCTTAATCCCTTAAACAGCATAAAGAAAATCAGCATTCTTGTTTACATGACTTGTTTCAGAATGTCACTTTTTGCAAAAACCTTGCATGTGAAAATGAACGAGGACATGTATACATTACTTTGATTTCCTTAAATGAAAACAACAAAAACGTCAGTGAAAGTGTTTTAGAAAGTAACAAATTGGAGTACTTTTTTTAATTACTTAAATTTGTCTTTTTTTTTAATAACTGTACTATACCATTCATATGTAAATTGACAGCTTAATGGGACTATTTGCTTAAGAATGGTGTTAAATAATGTACAAAAAAAATTCCTTATGCTCATGTTTAATGAATAAGGTCCATTAAGCAATAGCTATGGTAACCACAGTATTGAGGTTAGTAAATATTACAGACATTAGGACATGAGAATATGGGGTTTCCAATGGCCAATTTTAAATATACATTTGGTCATCTCCAATACTGAATATTTTATTACAGCCTTGTCTCTAAACCAACAATGTCCTACTCCCAAGTTCCCATTTGCATGCCTTTTACATAGGCTGTAATTATAAGAAGATGGTCTGCACTAAACAAATATTTGGATTCATCTGCGTTTTATTGATTTAATCTAAATAAATCTAAATAAATTCTAAATCTAACTAAATATTTAAGCCGAAAAAGAATATGAATAATGAAAGAAAAAAAATATGTAAGAATTTGTGATTCATTCTTGTGTCCAAGACAGAAATGCATAAGTTAATACACTAATTGAATAACCAGATGATTAAGTCACACCAAATGCATGAAAAGCAAGTTCAAAACCAATATTCTCTTGTGTTGTGCATGAGGTACCATGAGGGGTGCCAATTTGAATCCCTACAAACAACCTGATGAACTTATTTCTAGATTATATTTTCTATTAAAATTACATGCAAAGAGCCATTTGTGTGCAAAACGTGAAATAAGGACCATCGCCATTTGCCCATTTCTGGCAAACAACCTGATAACCGGTTTAATACATAGTCCATACCTTCCCTCCTAAGTATCCTTAAGAGACTTGTATATTTTTCCCAGTTTTCATACATTAACAATATAAATACACATACCTTGAATTTAACCATATACAAGGAATCAGTTATCTTATGAAGACCGTTGTGCTCATCACCTATCTGAGAGAAAAAAAGAAGAAGAAAAAAAAAAAAAAAAAGTCAAATGGAAGACAAACAAATCCAAACATTTTCTTGTAATGCGTACCATCAATATAAAAACTGTTGGTTATAGTATGTTGGTTATATTACATAGTTGGTTTTAGTATTTAAATAATTTTTTTTTCGTTGTAAGCATGCCCTTTGTGTAAAAACTTGCACGATGCACTATTTGCATTGTCATTGTGTACTTTTCAATGTTGGAGATTTGAGACTTTCTTAGGAATTAGCAAATACATCCATCTATAGATATGATTATTTATGTATATTTATGTGAACATTTGATATTTTATAACATTTCCATCCTAAACTGAATCATTTTAAATTATTCTAATAAAGATCTTCTAATACTAATAATATATCTTCCGTATAACGCATAAGGAGATATAAGGCAGAATGCTAGCCTCAGTGACTATTCACATTCATTGCATATTTGTTCTGTACAATGAAAGTAAACAGTGACTGAGGTTGTCACTCCCTAACATTAATCTCCTTTTATGTTCTAGAGAAGAAAGAAAGTCAAACGTCATACTATTTTCTTAGTTCTTTGTCTAAGAATCACACTGAGTTGATTTAGGCTGAGCACAGTAAAGCTTTAAAGGAGCGATTGAAGTAGACACAAACTTCCAGAAAGATGCCAAGGACAACCAGGCCATCAGGGGCTTCTGCGGCCTCAGCAAACGACGTGTACTTTACAGCATTCCAATGAACAAGATGAAGCTGGAGGGAGACAAGAGTTCACAGCAAAAGATTTTCATAATGAAACGCAACTACATGTAGCGAGAATGATAGAAATTGTGTGTACATGTATACAGGGCCATAGCAACTGGGGTGAACATTGGGAATGATTCTAAGGGCTACACTTCCAGTAGTATAATGTAAGAATTCCTGGCTATACGGCCCTGCATAAATACACCTGTATTATATACTCGAAGAGGAGAGAGTAGCAGTCATTGTCCCTTTTCTGTACCCTCACCTCTGAAGCGTAGGTCTTCCCACCAACTGTATGCTCAGAGCCACTGCAACCCTTGCCTCCCCAGTGGAAGTGAAACTGTTTAAGTCTGTACATGTTGCCCAGGGGACCTCCCTGGATCACTGCCATAAGAAAAGATAGGTTTACTCGCTAATGTTCTCAAATAGCTCCCGAATGTCAAAAGACACTATGGGCATAACTCAAATTTTACACATGCTGCATGTACATACACTTATGAGCCAAAACATTAGGACCACTCACAGGTGAAGCGAATAACATTGATCATCTCTAACAAGGCCAAATGCCAATGTCTGTGTAAAATAGATGGTAAGCAACCAATCAGTTCTCGTAGTCAACATGTTAAATGCAGGAGAAATGGGCAGGAGTAAAGACCTGAGCAACTTTGATAAGGGCCAAATTGTTATGGCCAGACGACGGAGTCAGAGCATCTCTGAAACAGCAAGACTTGAGGGGTGTTCCTGGTCAGCAGTGGTGAGTACCTACCAACAGTAGTCCGAGGAGGGACAAACCACAAACCGGCGACAGGGTGTTGGGTGCCCAAGGCTCATGGAGGTTATCCCGTCTGGTTCCGAACCAGCAGAATGTCTACTGTGGTACAAGTCACAAACATTGTTCAGGAATGGTTTGAGGAACATGATGACGAGTTCAAGGCGTTGCCCTGGCCTCCAAAGAGCATCTATGGGATGTGCTGGACCAACAAGTCCGATCCACGGCGGATCCCCCTTGCAACTTCAAGGACTTGAAGGATCTGCTGCTAATGTCTTGGTGCCAGATGCCTCAGAACACCTTCAGGGGTCTTGTAGAGTCTATGCTTCAGTGGGTCGGCGTTGTTTTTGCGGCATGCAGAGGACCAACAGCATATTTTTCAGGTTATAATGTTTTGGCTCATCTGTGTATATGAAATGGTAGGTGGCTGTCATTTTGCACAACTAGGATCTTATTGATGGCACAGTTGGTGATGCAACAGTCTTTCTGTCTTGCCACTCTGAACGAATTCTGTCTGATACCAGTGGAGCCAAGACTTTGTTTCCCCCTCTCTTTTTCCCCCACTCTATCTCCACTTTTCTTGCTTATTCCCTAGTTTTCGCTCTCAGAGAAAGGGACAATTTTTAAAATTTCAACAATTTCAAAATAGGGGACAGCTTCAGAATTGGTTTTCTTTGCAGTGGGCTGGGAACAGTCGCTTTGTTGAAGAGTTTCCATTTTGCTGACTGTAGTCTGACTGAGTAATAACTATGTTTCATATGTGCCATTTCATATAACAATAATTACAGTACAGAGCACACTTTATTCTCAAGTGGTGAGATGGGATAAGAACGGCAATTACTGTGTCATAAAATGTGAAAAAGCATTTGTGCTGAAAAAAAGGCATTTTTTAATAAACAATATATCTTTTCGGCATCCCAGATCAGCAATTCTTGTTTTGATTTAACTAATGAAAACATTTTAAGGGATTTAAGAGTTTATAAAATATCTCTGTGTTCTGCAGAAGAAAGTCATACAGGTTTGAGATGCATGAGGGTGAGTAAATGAGGAGACCACTGTAATTTTTAGGTGAACTGTTCCTTATAGAAAATGTATCTTTCAATAGCAAATTAAATTATTATTAAAATGCATTTACTTATTGGACAAATTAATTTGATTATTTATATGAGATAAACCAGAGTAAAAAAAAACTTTATATGACATACTTTTATAAAATATTAAACACTTTTAGAAATTATTGCTTGTTAAAAAATGATTGAAGACATGTTGTGTCATTTTCATTACTACCACTGAAAATATTGATCATTTTTTCAAGTGTGAAAACCCCAGAGAACACACAATATGGGAGCTCTGGCAAGAGGAACCAGATAGTGGTCATGTGTATGACTATAACAGCGATTTTTACAGAAGCAAAAGTAAAAGCTGCTTACTTAAATTGACTGACAAAGTCTTCTAATGCAAACATGAGGTCTACTGCCATTCATTCACAATAACAGTATTAAATCAGCCAAAAAGTTACCAACCTGATCTCTCATCTGTGTCAACAAACTCCACTACCACAGAGTGGCCATTGTTTGATATGCTGACAGAGGTGCAGTTATCGTAAGACAGCCAGATAGGAGACAGTATGGCATCATATTCTGCTTGGGAAGGTGTTATATCAATGGGCGATTGCCGGTTACCCTCAGCAATGGGATAGTCTTTGTGCCATGCAGATGGACCTAGAAGAACACATTTTAACAACCGGCAATGACAGAAATTCATGAACATGAAAACAATGAACACTTTATCTTTTAAAATCGGATGAAGACATGCCACTCATTGAATTGGTTGGGTTTAAGCCTATTAAACAGTTATGAGGCTTAAATCTGTAACACTGGATTCTTCTGATAAACGGTTTCTGGCTGTTTATTTGTATAACTGAGCTCACAAATTAGGCTAGCTGGTATAACAATATTCTTCCCATGTTCCTTCAAGTTCACTGTAGCAGCAGGATGTCAATCTTGACATTAAGCAACAACAATCCCTTTAAAAGATAACTGGCCAAATCTCACATTAAAGCCATTAACAGATATCCTAACACTTCATTTGGCAGGCAAATGTGGGACATTAAATCTAACGACTGATGATTGGACATTAAATGGCTGAATGAATGAACACAAAACACAGAAGAGGCACCTAGAAAGGAGACACTTGATCAACAATGTTCCCATAACTTACCGTTGTCCTCCCCATATCCCCAGCGATGACCGGTCATTGTTCCCCTTTTCTTTTATGAGGTGGTAATAAGATGCTGGAAAGTGGGCAGAAAGGTGCTTTGAGTCTGCTGTTGCAGTTTGAGTGTATGGACACTTATGCAGAGGTAACAGGTGAACGAATAGCGCTGTGATTGATTGACATGGGAGCTAATCCGCTTATTCCACGCCTCCCGTAAAGCCGATTGAATTGACCGCACACATTCAACAGAGGACACGAGGTGTGGGCTACGAGAGGACTGTTTTGACATGTTGAATAATTTAATACATGAGAGACTCTACTTTGACTCCGTGGCAATTCTTTGAGTCGAGTTCAACTGTTCATTTGAGTACGCAGCGATTTTTTCTAGCAAACTATCAAATGTTGAAGAAAATCCAATCGATCTGTTATAAAGACGAAAATTATTCTCCACTTGTTTTATAATGATCGAGGGGTTTTGATAATCTTTCATATTTGATTCTGCCGAACAAGCAACATAAGGAGACAAATATGAGCTGTTGTTATTTTCATTTAGCGGGTGAAATTAGTTCGATATTCGTTGGATGTTCTGACGGTAGTTGTAAGTGACCGTCTATAAAGTCCAAACCTGCTCTGAAGCGTCGTTGGCGTCCAAACGTCCATTCAATTGACATGCACGTTCTAACATAACAAACATTGATATTAAAAGAAAGAAAAACATATTTTAAAGGTTGTAGTAGGCTGCAAGTGTGATATCTGCTCGCTACACATGAGATTTAACCAGCCTGTCTTTTTTTTTTTTTTTTTTAACCAAGATTTTTTCACATTCACAGTTAGGTTCCTAGTTGATAGACTGACTACAGGTCATATTTTTCCAGTATGTCCAATTATACAGATACAGTATTCAATTATTTTAGAAAGTAATAATAATAATAATAAAAGACTTATACGCACCAAAATGTTACTTTCACATTCTGAAGGTTGTAGTAGATTCCCAGTGGATAGATTGACTTACTACAGATCATATTTTTTCCCAAAAATGTACAATTATACATATTCACTATTCAGTTATTTTAGGAAAAAAAAAAAAAATAATAAATAATATATATATATATATATATATATAGCATTAATGATGCCTTCGAAAGGGGAAACAGTCATGACAGCGTGCTGTAAGTTCATTCCAAACAGAATTTCCAATAAAAATGACTGAAAAAGTGAGTTCAAATGACCTTTATTTTTGAGCCCACACTTTTCAGACCTCCAAAGGTCTCACAGTGGATGTTAAAGTCTTAGAAATTAATATGGCTTAGGGATGATCACATCTGAATGGAACACACAAAGCTGTGATCACAGTCCGCTTGGAACCTATGGCACTATTAAAAATCAAGGTGCCTGCTTCAATCCTTAAAGGGATAGTTCACAAAAACAATGTCAACCTTGTGTTGTTGCAAAACCTTTATTACTTTTTTTCCTCTGTGGAAGACAAAAGGAGATCTTAGCCTCAGTCACCTTTTACTTTTATTGTATGAAGTATTGCATGAAACAAAGATGCAACAGAAGTGAATGGTGACTGATGCTGACGTTCTGCCTAGGATCTTTGTGTTTCATTGAAGGAAATAAAGCAGGGGCGGACTGGCCATTGGGAGAACTGGGACTTTTACCAAAGGGCTGGCCACAAAACGGGGCCGAATGGTCCGCGTTAATCTGAAATGGGCTGACGTGTTACGCATAACGGGCTGCAAAACTGGGCCGAATGGAATGCGATAATCTGAAATGAAAACGACACTGCGATATGCCGAAGGGGGCAGCGATATGCAGATAAGGACAATTGTGTAATTGTGAAACAATTACACGTTTGTTGATTTTGCCAGTTAATGGTGGTCTGATGGTTGATGTGAACATTGACTGAAGCTCCTGACCCATATCTGCATGATTTTAAGCACTGCTGCCACATGATTGTTGCCAAAACTGCGGATGCAAACGCTGTGTTGATGAGAGAGGTCAACAGAGAATGGCCAGACTGGTTTGAACTGACAAAGTCTACGGTAACTCATAACTGCTCTGTACAATTGTGGTGAGAAGAACATCATCTCAGAATACTGTTGTTGTGGCTGATCGGTGTGTGTGTGTGTGTGTCTATATATATATATATATATATATATATATATATATATATATATATATATATATATATATATATATATATATATATATATATAAAATTAACATCTGACTTGCAAGTTCAAACATTAATGTGTATAGCTTCTTGCTGCAACAAGATATTTTCCACAGTTAAATATCAGATTCTAGTGTAAAATGAGGGCAGAAGTCAAAATAGTAAATTAGACACATGATCAAAAAAACAGCTGTGACAGCAATAAAAAAAAAAGTAAAGCCAGCAAAATGTGCTTTATTACAAGACATTTACCCGTTGCTCTAACAGCATGCTGTTACTATAACACATGGCACACGAGTGTGACGCATTAAAAATAACCAGTTTGTGTCAGAGCTGCTGTCTGGGAGGCTTAACTTGGTCAACTCAATAACAATAATTTCCTAAATCAATAGCACACAAATTGCTGCTTGGTCCTTTTTGTGTGAAACTGAAGCTTTTAGTTTTAGAACTAATGAAAAAGGTGGAAACACTTATATGAATCTGTCTAATGGTCTATAACCTGGTGTGTTCTATAAAATATTGATAGGCAAAGTAAAATGCTGATCGATACCTCAGAATGACTTTGTTTGTAGAATGCACAAGAACAACAATACAACAACAGAACAGTGCTACTTGGGTAACTTGAAAATAACTTTACTCCATTATGCTGAAATTACGCGAACAAATTATGTTTCTGACAAAGGATTAATGAGATAAACCAAGTAGAAAAAAGATGTTGATGTTACTTAATTGATTCACATGGAACATGATTAAATAATGTGAATTCAAAGCATTTATTTTTATTCAGTGAGGAGGACCAGGGCCGGAATGGCTTACATATTTTTAATGATGTCTCTTTACTGAATCAGGATGGGTTAGGAGAAGTTCACCTTTAAGTGTTTCCACAAAAAGAATGTTCTCATTTGTGCAGTAATTTTATATCAACATACAAACAAGTCAGAAATGATTATCCCCAGAAATGGGGCTTCCACTGAGTCATTAAAAATGTCCATGTGTGAGTACTGGTGGCCCATCCTGAAGATACAGTCTTGTGTGTGTTGAACCAAAGATGCATCGAGGTTCAATAGCTCTATCTTGTGGCCAAACAGAACATGAATGCCTGCAAGTATCGAATCTGCGATTTTCAATCTCAAAATAGTGAAACAGCGGCGTGCCGGTGTGTGATCGAGCGGCCACAGTGACAGAGGACCATGACAGACCAAACGATCAAAGAGCAGAAATATGATCGACAGCTCAGGTACACACAAGTCGGGGTTTCAAAACACGGATAGCTGCAGTTTGCATGCACTTTCGTTTTTTTTTTTTTTTTTTTTTTTTTACCTTTCCTATTACATTAACACTTGAATACACACGGGCCCAGCGTTAAAACTAGCTTTGACAATTACAGATTTACATCAGATAGCTGTACTGGGCAATTCATCATGCTTTAGTTCGGTTGACAGCAATATAATGCATCTAATTTCTGTTTAGACTAGCAAACTGTCCCTGATTGGAAACCACTGGATGTCTTACCTGCATATCTCAGATTATGTTATGTTATATTATAGCAATATTTCCATTCTAATCTTTGAGTGGCAATGTTATGTATTTGTTTCAGGTTGTGGGGAGATCATGGACAAGAAGCGCTTGAAAATGCCCATGTTTGCCTCATCAATGCTACGGCATCTGGCACTGAAATACTCAAGAACCTTGTGCTGCCAGGTATCAGTGATTCTCACTGTACACCTCAAATCATGACACAGAGTTGCATCAGTATGGGTCGATGGTTTGACATTATATTTTTCTGTTGTCTTTCTTAGGCATTGGAGCTTTTACCATAGTGGATGGACACAAAGTGTCAGGGGAGGATGTTGGGAACAAGTACATTTATTACCAATCATTCCAAACCATTCCCATACTTTTCCAATTATACTAAAATGATTATTTTAGCAAATGTAGAGCATCTACAGACAATAGAATACACTCTCGTAATATGGATATTGCTCATTAATCAGACCTGATCATGCTTTTGAATTTTCTTTTGCAGCTTTTTTCTCAGTAACAGCAGTATTGGAAAGGTAAGCAGAGCTTGTGTGTAGAGGCTCCATTCAAAATATTCTCTAAACCTAGTGTGACATATTTCCACATAGTGACATTCTGTATGTTGTGACTGAATCATGTTGTGGTTATCTTTCAGAACAGAGCTCAGGCTGCTACTGAACTGCTGCAGGAGCTCAACAGAGATGTGTCTGGAAACTTTGTGGAGGAGGTCAGTCTTTTAAAACAGAGTGTTGGTTCATCTCTTCTACGTATATGTCATCATGTTCATTCATCTTTTCAAAAGACTCATTTCTATTTTGAATCCTCAGAATCCTGATAAACTTTTGGACAATGATGGGGAGTTTTTTTTAACAGATTTAGTCTAGTAATTGGTGTCCAGCTTCCAGAAAGGTATTATTCCCTTGACTCTTAAAACACCTTATACAAATCTGTATAGCCTATATTGCTCCTATTATTTTCATGGGCGCCTATTAAAGGGATAGTTCACCCAAAAATGAAAATGATCTCATCATTTTCTCACCCTCATGTCATCCCAGATGTGCATCAATTTCTTCTGCTGAACACAAATTAATATTTTTAGAAGAATATTTCAGCTCTGTAGGTCCATTCAATGTAAGTGAATCATGACCAAATATTTGAATCCATATAACTCCAGTGGTTTAAATCATAACTTCTGTAATGGGACTATTGATTTTGGATGAGAAAAGATAACAATGTAACTTAATTTTTACTATATATCTAGAAATCATTATGATTTTAAGCTTTATTACACTTCCTAGTGCCATCTAGCACTCTGTGCATGCATCAAGCACTAGGAAGTGTAATAAAGCTTAAAATCATGCTCGTTCCTATAGAGACTGCAGTGGCCAGATGTACAGTAGAAACTGAGTTACATTTTGGTATGTACTCACCCAAAGACAATTGGATCGCTTCAGAAGACATGGATTAAACCATTGGAGTCTTAAGAATTACTGTTATGCTGCCTTTATGTGATTTTTGGAGCCTCAAAGTTTTGGTCACCATTCACTTGCATTGTATGTACCGACAGATCTGAGATATTCTTCTAAAAACTTTGTGTACAGCAGATGAAAGGATATTTTGAATTGAAAGATTTTTTATATTGTTTTAAACTATTCCTTTAATCTCATTATTAAAAAATGTAAAGTAAAAGAGACATAAGATAACTGTTTGATGGTTTGTGGATGCTGATTCATCAAAGCTGGCATATGTTAATTAATTTTGTCTTCGTCTTCACAGCACATGTTTGAGGTTGGGTACTGTGTTATGGGAAGCTGGTGTGCCATTCCTTGTGTGTAAGACATATGGACTTATTGGTTACATGAGGCTGATTGTGAAAGAACACACAGGTAAAAGAATAAACCCAAGTACGTTGTGGTTCTAAAACTTTTTAATGTTGAGAAATACATTAATAGTGATTAATTAGACAAATATTTTTCAGTTGCTACTGAGATGCATATATCCATAAGAAACACTCTAATCAGTGTCTGGTGGTTATTCAGACAACCCACAAACTAGTCAATTTTAAATGTAGACTTGCACTTCCTAACATTTATATACATTGATACTTTGGTTAAAATGATAAAGCAGTCTGTCTGTGTCTTCCATCATAGTGGTTGAATCTCACCCAGATAATGCATTAGAGGACCTGAGACTAGACCATCCATTCTCTGAGCTCAAAAGCCATGTAGAGTCCTATGACCTGGACAACATGGAGAAGAAGGTGAGATTAAAGACGGTGATGGTAACCAAGACAAATATTGCCTAACTTAATAGGTTTTTCCCTGTATTTGCCTTTACATGTAGATTGATTGCAGTCATGTTCTATATTTTTGTTTTTAGAATCACAGTCATACACCATGGATCATCGTGGTTGCTAAATACTTGGAAAAGTGGTGTAGTGAGGTAATTCTTGACAATCTCTCATAAGCTTTGTGTATAATTCCTCCTAAGTTTTCTCAAAGTATATTATCTGATCCAGCACAGCTCTCAGTTACCGAAGAATTATAAGGAAAAGGAAGCTTTCAGACAATTCATCAGAGAAGGTAATGCGGTTGAGAGGTTGTCAGTAGAATGTTTGTTAAATTGTCATATTTCCAGTCATTTTTTCTGCTCACTTCTGTTTTTTTTTTTGTGAGTCTCCCATCATTTCTGTTTTCTCAGGAACTCTTAAGAATGAGAACGGAATGCCTGAGGATGAACAGAACTTTGAGGAAGCAATCAAGAATGTGAACACGGCTCTGAACCCCACCAAGGTACAGTAGATGTCATATTTGGAGAGCTGTGCTCTGCGTGCTGTACATCTCATTGTATTGACTGTTATGTCTCACTGTGATGTAGGTCCCTAGTGCAGTGGAGGACATATTTAATGCTGAGCAGTGTGAAAACATTACCTCACAGGTTAGCTATCTGCCTTGTTTATCATATGTGAAAATCATCAATTGATCTGTTACATATGTGGTCATTTCAATAAATTTAAACATCGGCAGAAGCTCTCATGTTGTTTAGTTATTTCTTTTTACCCTAAAATAGGTATATTATATTTGTACGTGTTTACACAGAGCCCATCCTTCTGGGTTATGGCTCGTGGGGTGAGGGACTTTGTGCGAAATGAGGGGAATGGAAATCTCCCTGTACGAGGAAACATCCCAGACATGATTGCTGATTCTGACAAATTCATCAATTTACAAAACATGTAAGTTTTCATTTTTTGGTATTGTGATTATTAATTGGCATGCACTTAACCAAATAACTATGGATCATGACAAGCAGTTGTTTCTGGTTAAGTGACTTCCTTTACAGAATGTTAAAGGGGCCATATCATGCTGAGGAATCAAATTATCCTTGATCTTAGAATAGAATAGAGTCCATACTGCTATGAAAATATATCATAAGTTTTAGAGTGTATTGAAAGACAGATCATGGAAAATAAGCTCCAAGAATGTATTTTTCTGAAATCCTTAGGTGTCTGACATCAGAAACACAAATTCATTAATGTGTGTCATCCATATTTAAATGTAAACAAACCCTGTTCTGTGTTAAGAAATGTGCCCCATCAAGTCATGTAAGATGAAGGAAGCATGATAGATGCTACTACTGTAACACCTCCTAACACAAGAAAAATAACGATAAGATTAAAATAGAGAAGACTCATTCAAACTTTGTGCTGTTCTATGGTTGTGTATATCACCTGCCACTATGAATCCCAATGTTAAAAATCGAGTGGCTAACATTTATTTTAACAATGTCCCTAATTATTTCAGACTGATCTTAACACTTTGAGTAGCACTTGTGATGCAGACTTTGCATAGGATGTTATTGAAGGATGATGAAATAAAAAATGTAAAAGATTTACATGATGACCACTCATAATGGAAAAACATAATGGGCCCTATTTTAAGAGCGCTATGTCTTAAGCGTAGCACTATGCAATGCATCATACATGCAAAGTCAGTGGTCATGGTCATGAAGTTTTGGTATTTTTGTGCAAGCATGTGCTAACCCTAGGCGCAAGTGGGTAGGTGAAATCGTGCACACAAAGCGCTAATTGGCTGGGTCAAGTGCAGATTTTCTGTGGTTATTTCTGGTCTGCATCTTGTTGCCTGTCAAGCAACATCGGTATAGCCTATTCATAAGAATTTGGTAGTAAAAGGGTTGCATGCAATGCATTAGAAATATGGAATATGGACCATTTGTGTCTTATGTTCATTTGCGCAATAACTACCCCTTGCCGTAAACTCTCTCCCATTTTGACTGCCATCGTTCAAGTTCGATGGTGTATTGCGGTAAAATATACTACCGATGCTGTTTGTGTTTTGTCATGCCTCTAGGCTTCCTCAGCTCTGTCGCCATATTGTCGGCTGAGCTGCTCCAGACCACAACATTGTATGTGTTCTCTCTCAGTCTCTCTGGGACTCTTAGCTCTTCTGCTCGTCCGTTAAGGGAACATTTTAAACATAAGTTCGGAACGAACGGTTTTCGCTGCGAAACTGTGACATTCCTTATGGTTTTAGTTTCTTTTTCCGCTGCGGTGCTGGAATGTACGTAACAAATACGTATGTCAGTTGGTGACAGCATGAGAGGTAAACATTGGCACGAGTGCGCTGTGGAGAATGATTGCATATTCCAGATTTCAGGACAGCTTTTTCCACTGAAATGTCCCATGTCTCAAAAAGGAAAGCAAAGAGGGGCTGTTTATGGCACTGGACACAAACAGACAGAAATATAAAAGTTCCCAGACTAGCTAAAAGAAACACTGATTAACAAAATAATATCTGTGTAATATAAAAATATATTGTATGAGTATTAATGTGCTAGCTAGCGGTATCTGTCTCCCTGACAAAAAAGCCGTTGGAAAATTGACCATCGTGAGTTGCCACGTATTGAAACCATTCAACTAGCACGTTTAAGTCCAGTTAAGCACGGTTAGCTAACCATGCTGAGAAATCCGGGCCAAGAACGGTTTGTAATCGTACCGTGCTCAAGTGGAAATGGTACTGGAACCATTTGGCTTAATGATGGTAAATCACTTATACTTTGCTGCTCTTCCATTGTTCATTGTTTTGTAATATATATAGCTGATTGTTACTGTGTTACTCTGTTTTATGTTTAATTTCTGAAGTGCGTCCTTGAGCTTTGGAAAGGCGCTAAACAAAATAAACGTATTATTGTTATGAATCATATTAATCTACTGGTACACAAATCCAGGCTAGTATTAAGTGATCGATAGCTCTTTAATATCATCTGCTGGTGGAATCCCCAAACTGCAAATACAAGAACTGAGTTTAGACTTTGTGCCGTGATTAGACGTGGTTCTCAGATATCTTAGCGCAATGACCTATTTCCACCTATTTGCGCCACTTTACATTAACATACAATACACCCATAGTTTGCATGCATACGCCCACAGATAGCACAAACATTCTCACCCATGCCCATTTGTGCTTTGCATTGGCATTGGGATTAGAATTAGTGCTCTCGCGAAAATGGAAAATTCTGAAAATTGAATAAGATGCTGCACCTAGCGTGGTCAAAAAAATAGAGCCCTATGTGCTCAGACACACACAGTGACTGCATATGCCTCTGTTTACTTCGAATGATTTCAGAACTCAAGCACTCCTTCGTGAGACATTCGGCTGACTGCTTGGTAAAATTATAAGCAATTTGTTTCACACTTTAAATTTCAGCTATAGAGAGAAAGCAATGGCGGACGCAGCAAAGGTGTCCAAACATGTTGAATCTTTTCTACAATCAGTTGGAAAGGTATTTAAATAAGCAACTTATTTGTAAGAACAGCATTTTTAATTTTTTTTATTTTACATTAATACTTGAGAATAAAGTTGTTAGTTTAAGGTATATTGGCTACATGCTGCTACTAATGATTACTATCTGTTTATTTCAAAGCCTCCAGAGAGCATCTCCGAACAGGAAATAAAGCTCTTTTGTGAGTACTGCTTGTTCAGCATGCACTCTACTCCTATAAAATGAACTTGGTTCTGTTTATCTGTTTAAGCCTTGGAGTTTTCATGAAACTGGATGAGCCACATTTTCAGTACATTTGGCAAAATCCCACAATCTGCTATTTACTATTCTACTATATCACGATCAAGTCTGGATTAATTCATGATAGCGTTCATGGACCCAACCATTTTTTTAAATAAATTGCCCTACTGCAATTAAATTTAAGTGTTGATGTTTTGTGTTCACAGGTAAGAACGCAGCATTCCTCAGAGTGGTGCGGTGCAGGTCTCTGGCAGAGGAGTACAGCGTGGACACTTTTAACAAAGATGTAATCAGTAAGGCTTAAATTTACCTATCTGTAGCTCTGGTAACACTTTAAAAGATTATGCAATAGTTAGGCAACTATTTAGGCAATTGTTTAATTAAAAAATATACATTAACAAAGATTTATAAATCTTGTAAAACATTATTGTTGAAATTCTTATATCACCTAATAGAAATAGAATAAATAGAATCTTTTTGCATTGGAAAATGTTACCACAGCTCTCTTTGGAGGCCTGTGGTTTCTATCTCAGTTTGCAAATGTAATGCTCACTGCACCAAATCAGATTGTTTAGATAGATTAACCAATAAGTAATCTGATTGTTCAATCCATGTTGTGTACATCCAAGCTTCACTGTTATTTGTGTTTTAAGTAGATGATTCTGCCTCCACAGCATCCTGTATGGACAGCCCTGACAGTGAGATGGTGCTCTACCTCATGCTCCGCTCTGTCGATCGTTTCTATCAGCAACACTCTCGTTACCCAGGTCAGAAGAGTTAGCAAAATGGACAGGCATAGACAGTGTTTGAAAAACATCTTCAAGACTTTTTTCATAGATTTATCACTATACTAACGAAATTGTTCCATGGGACTACCACATTACTATGGTAATTCAGTAATATTTTTGGAGTACCGTTTAAAGACTGTGGTACAATTATATGGCAATCATTTAGTACTGTGGTATTACCCTCTCATAGATCACATGACCTTTCCTTTGTTAATGTACTATGATGTAACTGAATATAAATATATATATATATATATATATATATATATATATATATATATACACACACACACACACACACACTGATCAGCAGCAACATTAAAACCACCTACCTAATATCGTGTAGGCCCCCCTCGTGCCACCAAAACCGCTCTGACCCGTCAAGGCATGGACTCCACAAGACCTCTGAAGATGTCCTGTGGTAACTGGCACCAAGATGTTAGCAGCAGATCCTTTAAATCCTGTAAGTTGCGAGGTGAGGCCTCCATGGATCGGACTTGTTTGCCCAGCACATCCCATAGATGCTCAATCGGATTGAGAGCTGGGGAAATTGGAGGCCAAGTCAACACCTTGAATTCTTTGTCATGTTCCTCAAACCATTCCTGAATTTTTTTGCAGTGTGACAGGGCACATTATACTGCTGAAAGAGGCCACTTCCATCAGGGAATACTGTTGCCATGATGGGATGTACGTGGTCTGCAACAATCTTAGGTAGGTGGTACATGTCAAATTAACATCAACATGAATGCCAGGACCCAAGTTTTCCCAGCAGAACTTTGCCCAGAGCATCACACTGCCTTTGCCAGCCTACCTTCTTCCCATAGTGCATCCTGCTGCCGTCACTTCCCAAGGTAAATGATGCAAACACATGGCCATCCACGTGATCTTAAAGAAAACGTGATTCATCAGACCAGGCCACCTTCTTCCATTGGTCCAGTTCTGATGCTCACATGGACACTGTAGATGCCTTCTGCAGTGGACAGGGGTCAGCATGGGCACTCTGACCGGTCTGCAGCTACGCAGCAAGCTGCGATGCACTGTGTGTTCTGACACTTTTCTATCATGGCCAGCATTCCGTTTTTCAGCAGTTTGTGCTACAGTATCTCTTCTGTGGGATCAGACCAGATTGGCTAGCCTTCGCTCACCACATGCATCAATGAGCCTTGGGTGCCCATGATCCTGTTGCCGGTTCACCAGTTGTCCTTCCTTGGGCCACTTTTGGTAGGTACTAACCACTGCATTCTGGGAACACCCCACAAGACCTGCGGTTTTTTTAAATGCTCTGATCCAGTTGTCTAGCCATCACAATTTGGCCCTCGTCTAAGTCGTTCAGATCCTATCACTTGCCCATTTGTCCTGCTTCAAACACGTGACATTGTAACGAGTTAATAAATGTTATTCACTTCACCTGTCAGTGGTTTTAATATTGTGGCTGATCTGTGTGTGTGTGTATGTGTGTGTGTGTGTGTATATATATATATATATATATATATATATATATATATATATATATATATATATATATATATATATATATATATATATATATATATATATATACACTCATCGGCCAATTTATTAGGTACATCTGTACATCTACTTATTCATGCGATTGTCTAATCAGCCAATCATGTGGCAGCAGTATAATGGATCAAAACATGCAGAAATGGGTCAGGAGCCATCAACCATCAGAATGGGGAAACAAATGTGATCTCAGTGATTTAGACCATGACATGAATGTTAAAGGCATTCTGTAACTGCTGATCTCCTGGGATTTTCACACACAACAGTCTCTAGATTGTAAAAAGAATGGTACGAAAAACATCCAGCGAGCACAGTTCTGTGGGCGAAAGAAGTGATGACAGAGGTCAATGGCCAGGCTGGTCCAAGCTGACAGGAAGGGGACAGGAACCCAATAAACATGCGTTACAACAGTGCTATGCAGAAAAGCATTTCTGAAAACACAACACATCAAACATTGAGGTGGATTGGCTATAGCAGCAGAAGACCCCTCTGGGTACCGCTACTGTCAGCTTAGAACAGGAAACTGAGGGTGCAGTGGGCACAGGCTCACCGAAACTGGACCGTAGACAATTGGAAAAACATCGCCTGGTCTGACAAATCTGGAGGCACACAAATGGTAGGGCCACTGCAGCCTCCGTTTTCTGTTCTTGGCTGAAAGAAGTGTAACCCAACTTGGTCTTTTACTGTTGTAGCCATCAAACAAATTGTACAGAGTGGTTATCTGAGTTACTGTAGCCTTTCTGTCAGCTCGAACCAGTCTGGCCATTCTCCATTGACTTCTCATCAACGAGGCATTTTCGTCCACCAAATTGCCGCTCACTGTTGCGTGTGAAAATCCCAGCAGATTAGCAGCTACAGAAATACTCAGACCAGCCCCTCTGGCACCAACAATAATGCCAGTCCAAATCACTGGTCACATTTTCCCCATTCTGATAGTTGAAGTGAACATTAAATGAAGCTCCTGACCCATTTCTGCATGATTTGATCCATTATACTGCTGCCACATGATTAGCTGATTAGATAATTGCATGAATAAGTAGATGTACAAGTGTACTTAATAAGTGGCCTGTGTGTGTGTGTATATATATGCATATAAACACACACACACACCAACAACAGAGCTCTCTCTCTCACTTTCTCGTCTCACACACACTGACACACACACTTATAGAAACTTGAGTCGTGACCAAGAAACAGAGCCTGGTGTAAACTGTCAAAACAACAATTTCTACAATTAATTAAAATTATGTAGTAAATTTTCTCTGGAGTGCCAACCCCTCTACGTTTTGTGGATATTATTTCCGGACTGTGCATTTAAATTCACAGTTTTGGCCAATTGTGTGGTTGCACTTTTTCTCTGCGTCTGATTGAGAACAGGCTGAGTTGCAGATCTAACGGCCCTTAGATAAAATTAACTTATTTTTTTGTTCTTCCAGTCAAAATTTGCACTGAAAAAATTTATGTCAGCTGTAACTAATCAATTCTGCCAATTGACCATGATTTAAGCAGGATAATCCATGGCTAGGTGTGCATTAAATTTTATTAAATTAAATGCACTATGCGTCGTGTGGTTCTTCGCCTCCACGTTGTGCATTTAAAATCATTTAACGCACACCTAGCCATGGATTATACCTTACATATACTAAATATTATAATTCACATAATTCAAATGTATTACAGCATATACATATATTGTGGCAGCAGATAAGTTAAGAATTTCTGCAAAAAGTGGCTTAAAATTAAAAATATTTTTTATTTTATTTCCATTTCATTAAACATAACCCTAATATTGGCCTACTTCTGTCTGAGCTATTTTTAATTGTCGGGCTATGCACTCATGCGTCAGACAGATGCTTTTGAAGCGGCTCACTTTTGGTTTCACAAGTTTTTAGTGTCTCTAGTCAAAAGCATTATGTTTTACAATGCTGTGTTAAGTTTACTGTTTGAAACGTTGAAAAATGTGTCTTGAGATCCCTGCATTTTGCTGAGTGTAAAAGCACGCCTGTGGAAGGCTGTGCTGCCTGTGCAGCTGGAGCTGACTGCCCCCTACTGCCACGTCAAGGTGGCACATCAAGCTCCAATTGTTGGAACTTTCCTAATTATAGTATTAGTATATATAGTAAATAGATTAATTGTGTTAAAAAAAAATGTTACCTATTAATTTTTATATGATTAATCGCAATAAATGACCATGTTATATCGACAGTATATATACAGTATATAGTGTAGTACAGTAATACATCATTCAGATAGATGGAGAGGACCTCGTGCAGGTGCACCAATTTAGGTACCTCGGCTCCACTGTCAGCTGTGACGTGACAACAAAATGAATGCAGAGCTGGAATTACGGAAAAATCAAAAGCATCAGCAGCCTTTGGAAGACTAAAGGACAGGGTCTGGCAGGACAGACACCTCACCCTGAGAACAAAATGTACAGTATATCGGGCCATTGTGCTCCCAACACTTCTCTTTGGAGCTGAATCCTGGACTGTATACAGGGCTGCTGCTCACAAGCTGAATGCTTTCATGATGAGGCAGCTCCGGCAGATAATGAACGTAAAATGGTGGCAACACATACCAAACAACTCCATCCTTGAGCGTGCAACTTTACCAAGCATGTATGAACTCCTTGTCCAGCGAAATCTGCGATGGACAGGTCATGTCATCCTAAATGACCACAGACTACCCAAACTAATCCTGTACTCACAACTTCAAGAAGAGTTTCGTAGCAGAGGCAGACCCAAACTGCGTTACAAAGACTCTATAAAACGAAACCTAAAAGTAAAACAGATTCCTCTCAACAGCTGGCAAACTTGCGCCAAAGACAGAAATTTGTGGAGGAAACAGATTCATGGACTCGATGGACAGCTGATTGTAGTGTAGTACAGTAAATCTGTCACTGATATTATAAACTGTACTTTTGCTGTTTTTCCCAGGTGTCTACAATTACCAAGTGGAAGAAGACATTAATAAACTCAAGCAGTGTGTAAACAGTCTTCTACAGGAGTACAGTTTAAGTGTCAATGTGAAAGATGACTACATCTATGAGTTGTAAGTTTAAGCCCACATTTAGGCCTTTTTGGTTTGAAGCAATATGTATTTGTTTAATATTAATGATATTGAGAGTAAAAAATCACAGGGTCCACAGTTTATAATTATATGATCAAAGTGTAGATGTTATTGTCATATCTTCCAGCTGCCGTTATGGAGCTGCTGAGCCACACACAATCGCAGCTTTTATGGGAGGTGAGTGTTAACAGTTATACAGGAGGTGAATATAATGTCCATCTATACTTTGTAGATTTTATAGTATAAAAACAAATCATACGAACCAATGCAAATTGAGCTCTAATTGTCCCCTTTTGTTGTAGGATCAGCAGCTCAAGAAGCCATTAAAATCATCACACACCAGTTTGTTCCTTTCAACAGCACATTCATCTATAACGCCATGTCTCAGACCTCTGCTACTTTTCAGCTGTAGAGCAATCTTCCCCTTCTGTTTTTTCATTCCTGAAAAAGTGTTGCCCTGCTGAAGGCACAAAATATTGTATTTCGGTTCAATTTTTGCATCAAATGGGTGCTCAAGTTTGTTTAAACCTACATTTGATTGATGGTGTTGCACTTAGATCACACCAGAACTGATGCTGCATACTGAATAAACTGTGTATCTTCAAAGCTTTTGTGTGGGGTTTGAGTACTCTGCTCACATGGATGAATATGGTTAAACAGAAGATTGAATGTCTCTCTTGTGTCACCAGTGCAGTGGTTTAAGTATTATAATGTAAAACAAGTCTGTTGTTATGAAGTCGCGGTCACGAACCATGGTGACATGGCTCATCTGTGCAGCCTGGCTTAATGTTACATTTAGGCACATAGCATGACCAGTTTTGGCAGTCAGCTGCCTGAATAAAAATAAAAGCAGCCTGGTGAAACAATTTTCATAAATGTCCGCACCAGCAATTTAGCTGTTTACATGGTTTCGTTCCCTCTGCCAGTAATCTTTTTGGAACGTTCCCTCTGCCAGTAATCAGACAATGTACCCAGCTTACATTGTAGTATGATATAACTGTGTGACATTTTTACATAGTAGCTGAGAACTACTGTTTTTGTTATATCATTTTTACTATACATGTCCCTGCCATCCTAAGGTCTTTCTGCGGTGAGCTGCTGTTGTTTGTTTGAGTAGATTACAGAGTTATTTCCTGCTGTAGGGTGGAGTGCTGTGTTTCTATGGCCTGTCTAAAAGCAGAGTGCATTCTGTGGTTTGAAGAGAATAGCTAGGTTTTCCTCATGGGGAGTCTAGACGGAGGAAAGACACAATAAGTGGCACATAAACTTGTTCTATTTTCAACCATCCTCAAATCTTGTATCCTCTTTGAAAGCCCTCTTAGTTTATCCAGGAATACTACTCCTCTCTGTACATTTGTGTGTGTTTTAAAGCCCAAATCCAGTGGAGGGCACCCATCCCCTTATTTAAAATGTACTTTTTTTGTTGCTGTTTGTTTGCATGCACATTCCATTGAAGAGTGAGTAATTCATAGCTGCAGGCTCTCCTTAAATTGATCTGTCAAGGAGGACAATGTTAATAAGGAGCCAGTCCATGTTGATCAGTTACTACTTCATTGTTTTCACAGAAACTGATTCTGTAAAATGTTCATAACATTCTCATCTCACTAACTTATAAATAGATAACGAGTTATTAAACTTTTTCTGTGACACGTGAGGATAGTCCTCTCTATCTAGGCCATGTTTATGAATGCTGAAGGATTGTTGTGTTCTGCCTGCAGCTTTATAAACCAAATGGAAATTGCCCAAAGGAGATGTACCCCTTCTGGACCAAACGTGACATTGAAAGTATATCAAGTCTTTCCCTGTTCATTGAAGAGAAGCCGCTTTTTGCAATACAACTTTCCTATTTGGTATCCATATTCATTGTTCCCTTTGTACCGCAATGACTGTTTTTGTTAAAGTTCATGACCTTGGTTCTCTCCGTAGCTAAATTAGATTTTTAGTCAGGCTCATTACCTGCCGTAAATAGAAAATTCACTTTTACCACCTCGCCAATATTGGCTCTGCTTGCTGGTTCTGCTAGATTAATAAACATGCGGAAGTTCAATTTAACATGGTTATGTGTTTTTCTTTGGATTGCCACAACATAAAGCCTGCTGTAATATGGATGAAAATTAAAATGGACTGAATCTTAGTCCCTCAGTAGCAGCTGTAATCATACAGGTACAAAAATCATTTTTCAAGTTAGTTTTGCTCAAGTCTCTCTTTTCTTAGATGTTTAGACTTAGACATTTCTCGTTCAATTCTTCCAAAACGAACTGCACTAATGCTATCCACTGCAACCGGATAGCTTTATACAGTATTTAACTCTATATTTTCTATATGTCAGTGATTGACCTATTTGTTTCTTTAGACAATATTGATGCTTAAATGAGACATTGAGAGCAACATGTAAGAGCTCCATTAGGTCTCTAGATCTAAAAATGACAACCTCTGAAAAATGGGATTTTCCTTTGGGTTGGAAGAAGATAAGGAATAGCAGAGAGCCATAGATCCAAAATGTGAAGAGAAGGAAGTTCAGTCCTGGAGTCCAGTGTGCCATGCAGCTGTATCAACATTGCCAAAGCGTCAAGTGGAGTAAACCATTACAAACATGTCAATGTGGTTTCAATTAGATTAATGCATTAACTTTGCAACAGATCCCCACCTAATGCTCTTTCCCTCACTGTGCATAGTATTTAAAAGGCTGCCACTCACATTCTTTGTGCAATTATTATCTTAACAACACTGTCTAAATGTTTCTGTTTTTCAACTAGTAGTGCATGGCAGTAGCAACTTCATGCGTGACATCTACGCATGTTCGGTTTTGGGTAGATTACTTCCAAAATCTAATCTGGTACTGATTACAAATTGCACAACATTAATTGTGTTCAGTAATGCAGTCCTTAAGATTACACTTTTAGGTTATCTATTATGATATTTATTACTTGATGCATTTGTTTTAATGAAAATCACATTTTAAGTTTATTTAAATGCCAGTTTAAAATCTTTTAATGCAATGTAGTCTAACCTAAGCACCAGACTGGGTACATGTAACCAGATTACATGTAGTTCATTACTGTTTTTATAATACTATGCCCAACTCATCTCTACCGAGATCTCCTGGCTTTGCATAAAGTTCTTCAGGATGTTGCATGGAAAGTACTTTACATCATGAAGCTGTACTGAACTTAGATATCCATGTCCAGAATCCATTTCCTTTGGATTCTGGCTGAACTGCTGAACAGGGCAGTACTTCATCATTAATATGGATTCCAGAAGCCCAGAACCATTCAGAGGTGACATAAAGCCTCTCATAAATGCCCTGCTATAATATCACTACATTTAGTCACATGCATACTACATTCATTCTCCAGTGTCTTATCTGCCATGTGAGTGGGATTTTGGGTGGTGCGTTATCTGACTCGCAGGAGGAGGGGTGAACAATAGATGAGGTGGCCATTTTTGTGTGGTCAGCCTTGTTATGTGAAAATCAATGGGCCAATTTTGTGCACTGACACAGCACAAGTGATTTTTTGTTCTATCCATTTTCTGTAAACCCATTTTTCCATTGCATTCAATAAAAGCTCAAATTAACAAACATGTCTATCCATGTATCTATATTGTCTATAAGCATGCACACATAAAGACAAGCATAGGAGAGAGTTAGGGGTATTGCACTGGAGGAGGGTGAAATTGCTGAAATCTGCTGATTATTATTTTGGATATTTGCCTGGCCGACTGCCAATGCCTCTATGTCTCTCCATCTCTCCTGGGGTCTGGTGAGGCTGGGATGGATTAATCTAGTGCAGTATGAACAAAATGTCCCTAAACATGCTGGGACCCTTACAAAAAAATCCTGTGGCAGTACTACAGCAATAAATTGATGGTCTTAGATTATAAAATCATGGTACATTGATGTATGGTTTTCATATACCATGGTGTTAATCAGGTACTCTAAGATACTTTAAATTACCACGGAACATGTCCTAATAAACAATAACGATAATACAATGGTACCTTTTGGTACTGTTTTGTTAGTGAGCTCTGTGAGGATTTATGATAGAATAAGAGTCTTTCAAGGGTCAATGTGAATTCTACACAGACTCTTATGCTGCATCCACTTATATGTATTCAGTTGAATTTTTTTTATATGTTTATGCCTCTCATCTACACATGAATTGTGCTTTCGTCTATAGAAATTGGAGACTTTTGAAAAAAGCTCTTTAGTACCATGTTTTTTTTTTTTTGTTTTTTTTTTAATGCAATAATGCCGCAATGGAAAGTGTTTTTTGAAACACTTTGTTTTCAGTGTATGAAAACACAATCCTTGTTTGGATGAGAGGCATAATTAAAAATTTATGCATTTTTTAACAAAAATCTATTAGTGTAAACATATTGCACTTAATTTAAGCCACGACTCTAATAATCCATTTTCATTTGAAACTCAGTGTCCAAAGTTTTCTGTAATGAAGAGGGAAAACAGAATTCTAGAGTAGATGAGATGTGAAAACGTAGCCAAACTTTCTTCTGCTAAACGAACTTAAAGACCCTAGGAGAACAAATCCTGCATTTGTACTACATGCAGCATCGTTCACGCTCAGCACTTTGCTCAGGGTCAGGGGTGGGGAGGCCCAAATTTAGATCAAGTCCCGGAGATTCAAACAGGACAATAGGATCACCATTGGTTGTTCACAAAGTCACGTGTTTTTATTACTAGTATGCCAAGAGATACATCAGCTGTACTGCTTTTAGAATCCCAATATCTAATAAGGAAATCACCTGCTGCTGGTTTGCTGCTGCAGGATTTATGAAGCTTTTATCCACAATGGGACAGGGTCAGTGCTAGCCTGAACAGATTGTCCTTGAATTTGCTGATGGATGACGCCAAAATTAATGTTATAAATCTGGGAGAGATGTTTTTTATATCCATTTTTATAGTGGCTTTGATTAGGAACCTTTGTAAGACAAATATGTCTCCTGTGTGTCCTTTGGAATAGGCTTCAATGAGTTTGGCCCTGTTTAACCATCATCCATTTTCCTTTCTCTTTTAAAGTTTCTTGGGGAAAGTACAGAATATACAGAAAAGCTTCCTCCCATTTAAATTGTTTAAAGTACATGCATATTTTGAAAACACTGTAGTATGTGTACATTATGTATATTGTGCATTATATTAACATTCCGTATTATGTTTATATAGGATATATTGTATATACAGTATGTTTATAGTGTACATAGTGTATATTTTGTGTACTGTATGTTGTGTTTATATTACATTCTCCTGTCTTTATATGACTGTAGTGATTTGTACCAAGATTTTCATGCATCATTACACTTGTGTATATGCATTGTAAAAAGGTGTCTTGTCAGGGAACCTAACACATGTGCTTCATGTGGTAACATCTTTATTAACTTGCCATTAATCAACTTAATCAACCTGAAAAATAAGGTTACATCAATGGAAGTAATTCTTATGGGTTAGATCAAGTAGAAATATATCCTTGGGGTAACAATTGCAGGTAATCACTTATTCCAGTGTGCTGAAGTAACAATTTATTTATTTTCTGCATTTCTGTTTTTTATATATAGCTCTCTCATCCATATGAATTCATTTTAGAGCTCTCTTGCTCTCTCTCTCTCTCTCTCTCTCTCTCTCTCTCTCTCTCTCTCTCTCTCTCTCTCTCTCTCTCTCTCATACACGTGAGGACCCTCTCCTCAGCCAGCTCCCTGCTTCCCCTCTTTCAACCCCTCGGCAGGGCAGCAAGTGGCTCCAACTCAGTGCAATAGTACTCTACACCAGTGTGTCTTGTTACACTATTCTCACTCTCTCACACAGATACACACACATACATAAACTCCAGCTCACACTGAGCCCAACTCGTAACCCACCCATAACTAGCCACCAGAGCGCCGTGTTCATTTAATCTAAACAATGGCACAAGAGCGGTCATGCTGTAACCCCTCAAATCAAAGCACAGCTAGACTGTAACAGAAATCAGATTGTTGAGAAACCCTCAGCATCACTAAAAGACCCTCATTTTTCAATAGATGTTATCGGAATGGCAATATTTATCTTCCCAGGGGCTAGCTTTGAAAGTGGAACAGCAATAGCTCAAAATTGTAATAAAGAAATTCCACTTACTATTTACAATACTGTATTTGCTATGCAACTATTTATTTTAATAGTATGATAAAAGACAGTAGAATAACATTACAGCAACAGTTAGGTAATATACAAAATCCATTTACACTGTAAAATAATATTCTTGGTTTCTAATATTGTTATCTTTTTTATTGCCATTTCATGCACAGTTTTACATTGAGGTACAGATCTGCCATTATGTTAGGTGAGAGAGGCCCATTTCCTGTTGGTGTAATGAACACATTGTGCTCCTTTAAGTTCCTCATGCACAGTTTAATGTATACTTGGAACAGGCCATACTTTCCAGCCGTCTCCTGGACTGTGGATCTTACAGGTCAAATCTCTAAACACAAGGAAGAAGTTAGGGCTTCATATATTGTTCTTAACACAACATAATTTATGTAATATATAAAATGATTATGTATACACAGTATGTGAATGTACGTCCATTTAGGCATGTGTGTAAATACATGACAAGTGTCATGTCTGCATAAAAACATGCAAACATGCTCTGAAGCAGACGCATTCTCTGGCTGCCATTCTTATTACGGACATCCCCTTTTTTGCATTCCCTTCCTCTGCCATCACTGTTATCTCTCTTTCATCAAAGGCACACATACACATACCTGGGCTTTGTCACATATTTCCGGTTTCTCAAACATGCTGTTGTAGTTACATTTAAATGTATACATTTTGCAGACCATTTGATCAAATTACCAGTATGTGTGCTCCTTGAGTATCAAACCCATGACCTTGGTGCCATGCTTTACCAGTTGAGCCACAGGAATGGGAATTCATCATTTATAATTTATAATTCATCTGCTGATTGTGAAGTTGCGTTTATTTCATCCTTGAGGCTGAGAGTAGTGTTTGTTTGTTTGTAAATTTAGAGGGTTGGGGAAAAGTCCAAAGTGCAAACCCTGTGACCCATGCTGCAGGACGCACCGCCCACTGGGTGGAAACTTTCTGGAGGCCATGCTGGGAAAACAAGAGCTAGAGATGGGGGAAAGACTGCCCAGTTGGGGTAAAGAGTGTGGAGCTGGAGAGAGGAGAGCTGACCCTTGATATTACAAATTCTCAATCATTGTCTCTCTCTCCCTCCCTTCTGAAGTGGGGCCTCTTGCTTTCAATTCAGTAGTCTACAACCTGGGTAGTCATTGTCAGTTGCCAAATTTGATAACAAAAAATAAATAAATCTCACCAATCCCAGCCATGCATGGAATCCACTCTAATAATCAATGGCATGTCCTTGAGGAAACAGTGTGCTTAGCTGCAATAGGCTTCACAGAAGTAGATTCGTCCCTCTTTCTATTTTTCTAAAACTGACAGGCTCAACAATGAGGTGTTGATGAGCACAGAGAGACTGAGAATTCCACAGGTAAGTGGTGTGGCCTGTTGCTCTGGGTGTAAGGAACAGTGGACAAAAAACCAATGCAGTTCATCTAAAATGCCCTGCTTGAGATTAAAACAAAAGGTATGCACAAATAGGAAAGACAGAACATAAAAAATGAGGTGATCCATATAAACCAACATATTGACAGGGCTCACAGAGCTTAAAGCCCAAGCTATGACTGAGCCTGTGATATACAGTATTGGAACAACCCCCCATGTTTCATGGAATCTTTGCTCTTAAAAGAAGCTAAAAAACTTTTCCTCTTCCTGCATTCATGCCATTCTTTCTACTGATTACATTGTCTGATTTCTTTTTATTAGTTTTCTTTCTGTAAAACAGGAAGGAAGGATTGTTATCATAACTAGATCCATATCTAATTCGATTAAAATTATTTCTAGAGGTGCACTGATACCAGTTTTTTTTTTAGACTGTTACACCAAGTACTAGTTTTACTAATCTAGATTTACAGTATCTGCCAATACCGAGATATGAGTAGTTATGTGTGTGTTTGCACATATGAATTCCATTTGTCTATGTACATTTGATATAGCCAATAGCATTTTCAGTAATTAATCATTTTAAATCATGACAGTTTTACCAGGAAGTCGCTTACCTTTAAAAGTAACCCAGCAAACATGTATGATATGTTACGCTTGCGTTAATGGCGTAAATTATGCATATTGTTGTGTACATTCATATGCAATGCGGCAGTGATGGTTGATGGATCTAATGATCTAATTTGAGTTTTTAATGCCAACCTGAGTGTGTTTAACATCAAGAGAGCAAAAATGCATCTGTGTTGTACTTCATTTGTTTCTTTAATTATGTCATATTACTTATAAATTCCTAGATTCCTTTATGTTCATTTTATATATTCAATTTAACTTATTACTTTCTTTTGCTTCTTGTGCTTGCCATCCATCATTATTTATGTTTAATCTAATGTTAAAGAACTGTCTCCATTTCAAGGTCTTCATTTATAATTGTCTTTGCGTGGTATATTAACACTTGTCAATCTAGTGTTGGTCAGAAGAAGTCAGACTGAGCATTTACAAAGTGCTACTAAAATTATTCTATAAACTCTCATTTTTAAAATCACTTCGTCTCCTGCCTTCTGTGATATTTCCCTGCTGCCTCTTGGGCTCAATGGGCTGGTAGTTGTAGAAGAGTTAACATAAAAAGCTGCTGATGATTTCTGGTTTTGGATCTCAGACAGGAGTCTGATATTTGGTTATCTTCTGGCGGAGAGAATGTAAAGAGTAAATAAAGAGACTAAACTAGCATTCTTTACATGTAGGCAGGATGGATGGTCTAGTGTGCGCAGAGAGATAGATGGTGCATATATATGAAGTTGGCTTAATGTGACTAGTTTTAAATAACCAACAACATTTAAAATTTTCTGTTTAAAAAATCATGGATGACTACTGGTCCGAAATTGGTCTGGCAGCGATTGTTCCATCTCTTGTGATTGGTCAAGACTTCATTGGCCCCACCCAACACCAACTATCTGCTCTCTTGCATTTAGATTTACAAGTGCACAAGTGAGTTTTGCTATAGGTTTATTACAGAAGTTGTTGCAAAAGTCAAGGCATGAAGATATTAAGTTGCAGTGCCAGATTTGAGAGATTGTAAGTGCAGACATATGGTTGTACTTTGAAACAGAATTTAAATATAAAATTAAATATCTAATACAAGTTTGTGTCTGTCATTTTATTAATGTCAGTGTCTGTAACATTATACGGATGGAGAAGGAGGAGGCGGGAACTAGCTAAAACAGTAAACATAAACTTTAATGATATAAATGAACTTAAAACAACATAACACATAAGGACACAGACACACATGCAATGCGGCCACGTGCATATCTCTCTCTCTCGAACTGGCATCTCTTGCTCCACCACGGCCCGGCCACGCCTCCTCCTCGTCACACCCCTCCCCTGCCCGATTCAGGCCAGGGCGCCACTGGACTGACTAATTCGTCACCCATCATGGCCCGGACATGCCCTTCTCCTCATCATAGTGTCATTTTATACATTTGTGATGATTTGTCAGCAACATTGAATTACAGTATTGTATGTGAGTGAAAACGGCAACATTCAACTTCCGATTCATACAAGTATTCACATTGAGGCTGTGAGAGTAAATTTTAACTTATAAGTACAAATATGTATTTTAAAAGTTCTAAAATTCAAATCTACAAGCTCTCGGGTTTTTTTAACTTCATAGATGAATGACAAGCACTCTGTCGCTCTTATGCTGCCTTCAATTGCCATCAGAATTATTGTAAATACAAGTTTTCCACTGGAAAGTTGCACATGAACGACCCCTCAAGTCATAATTACGAATGGGAAACTCTGAGATAATTTTAATACCAGAGTTTTCAAGATGGGTCCTAAACTTTCAACATGGCAGTGGATAGTACAGTTTCTGTAGTAAATGACAGGTTTTATACATTTTTCTAAATACAGCTAATTGTTAACGCTTACCATTTTGGTCATATTCATTTAAGTATATCAGCAGCCATTTGATGCATGTTGTTACTGACAACAAAGCTCTTAAACGTGACATACTCATAATTTCAACTTCAGAAGTGAGAAGTAGATAATTCCGATAGCACTTGAAGGCATGCACAGAGAGAGAGAGAGAGAGAGAGAGAGAGAGATCGTCGGTGCAAGCTGCATAAATATCAGGTAAAGATGGATAAACTAAAAAAAGTTTAAATGGTTCAAACACCCACATCACAGACAAGTTTTAACACTGGTCTTAGAAGTGCCATATCATTATTTCAATATACTCATACTCTAACATTATATTATGATAACAAAACCAAGTATAATTATTTACCCCATAGTTATTAGTCGGGTCCCTCCTCCAATCTAATTGTATGTAATTTTTCAACTATTTACCTGTAAGTTGTACGGCTGCAAAAATAAAGCCCAGAACATAAGATGTTGAGTGCAAAAAGGTGAGGGGGTTGTGATCAGAATAGACCACAATTGGAAACAAGCGAGTTGGTGAATCCACTGGCTGCTCCAAAATCATCATTGCGCCCCCTCCTGTTGATCGAGGTTCCGTTCGAACTAATTGGCAAGGACCTCATCGGGCCATTAGAACGGACAGCATGCAGGCATCACTTTGCATTAGACCTGGTGGATTATGCAATGTGATATCCAGAAGCAGTGCCTCTGAGCAACATTGCCGCACATAGTGTTGCTGAGGCACTCTTCAGAATTATCTCCCGAATGGGGATTCCGAAAGAAATCCTCACTGATCAGGGCACTACTTTTATGTCATATACACTATGCAAGCTGCACAAATTATTGGGTATTAAATCGATTCGGACAAGGGTTTAACATCCTCAAATGGACAGCTTGGTCGACCTTAAAGACCTTAAAGAATATGTTACATAAGTTTGTGTATGAAGACGCTCAGAATTGGGATAAGTGGCTCACAGCGAGAGGTCCTGCAAGCCTCCACAGGGTTTTATATGGGTGTAAACACCATGGTGTGTTAGACATCATGAAGGAAAATTGGGAGGAGGAATCTTCACAGAGCAACAATGAAATTCAATACATTCTTGACCTGAGAGCAAAACTCAACACTCTGGTGCGACAATTAGAGAATTACAGAACGTCAGTTCCGGCTGTATAACTGGGGAAACGGCTACAGGACTTTGCACAGGGAGATTAAGTACTTGTATTTCTGCCCACATCGAGCTCGAAATTACTTGCATAGTGTCAAGGGCCCTTTGAGGTCATATGGCGAGTTGGGGGAAGTCGACTGTTATGTAGTGCGTACGTATAGGGGCAGGGCACGTCAGATTTACCACCACAACCTACTAAAACTTTGGAGAGAGCCGGTCCCTTTATACTTCGAGATGGTAGTTCAGGAGAGGGAGGAGCACGGACCGGAGGTGAATCTATTTGAATCAGTTCATCCTGGTCCATTGTGGAGACCACCTCTCACCATCACAACGTACGAAGGTTGCAAAAGGATTTTTCGGATGTGTTCTTGCCTCTTCCCAGCAGCACTAATCTCATAGAACTACTGAGGTAGTGGTACATAGTAGTCCCTACCGTCTACCCGAACACAAGAGACAGGTAGTATGGGAAGAATTAAAGGCCATGCTTGATATGGGCATAATAGAAGAATCCCACATAGATTGTGCCAGCCCGGTGGTTCTGGTACCTAAGAGCGATGGCTCGGTCCAGTTCTGTGTGGATTATAGGAAAGTCAACTCGATGACGAAATTTTATTATCCAATATCCAATGCCTCTTATTGATGAACTGCTCGGCTTTTATTCAACACTGGATTTAATAAGGGGTATTGGCAGATCCCTTTAATGCCGAGGTTTTTAAATTGTTCAAATACAATTAAATCGCAAAAATCCTCAAACATTTTCACCTCAAAGGACCGCTACATGCATTTGCTTGACTCCCTTCTTCCAACTCCTGAACCGGTCTATAAGCTTCATGGACTAATTCGTACACTTTCAAAACGGCTTTTTTTACCACCTAGTAATTTTTCCTATTAGTAGCAGATAACGAAATAAACGCTTCCTGGGCTTTCCCAGTAATCACACTCTGTAGTAACAAAGTGCGCTTAATGGAAAAAAACACATCTGAATCCTTTTCATTGAATTTTGGCAAAACCTGTATCACACCCATAACAACTGGATCTAAAAAATCCTCAGTCTGAACTCTACCCTCAAAAAGCAGTTTTAAACATTATTTTTCTTGGGCAAGTTTTTCTACCTCTCTCGTTCATGTTGCTTTAATTTTTCAAACTCTAAGTGCCGTTCATTCTCTCGCTCTTAAACCTCCAAATGCCGTTGCTGCATTTGCATTTCCAGCAGTTCTTTTTCTTCAAAAGTTAAGCCGACATTACATGTTGGAGACATAACAGTGAGTCCACAAGGCATAGACACAGCTTTATTCTTATTCTTTAAATAAGGATTTAAAGAAATCACTTTGAATTCAGTGAGGTGCTCTTTAACCCTTTGCTTACGCTGTGCCAGCTTCAAACCTTTTGGGATCTCAATTTTAAAGTTCAACAAATTGATGTAATTGGTCTTTCATCAAGCCATCTATTAATTCCGACGGAGCCAAAAAGATTTATTTTGTGAGTCCATTTTGAGAAAACAAAAGCCAGAATTATACTTCTCTGTCACAAATGAATACAATTTTCTGAAACTTACCAAATAACACCAACTCAAGCCAAAACAAACAAAATGAATTGCCCCAGTAACTACATTGACCATCGAACATCCAGCAATCAATCAATCATTCACGGTGGGGCTATTTGTGTTGCATTATGCAAAGGGAGAAAGATCTTATCAAAGGAGCTTCCCTGCATCTAACTGATTCTTTACCCTTGTCTTTTTTTTACCCCACTCGCACTCAGCTCCAACCACACTTACCACTGGACATCCGCGTTTAATTCGTCCACCCAAAACGCAGAGACAACCAGTGCTTCCCCTCACTCCCAGCACTTCAAACTCAAAATCCCGGGTGATCCCCATATGTTACACATGCTTGGCTAATAGTCAACAAGCCTCCAAGAAGTACTGGAAGCAAGGGGAGAGCCACAGCACTGGCAGGAACCAATCTTTATCCTTGTGTCCATCAGTCAAGTAACCAGGCAACGCCCCCACACCTGCTGCCACTCTGTGGAGGAGAAACAAAACACAGAGTAACTACCAGACAAGGCTGTCACAATGAGCAACAGTGATATTGATGTTTGTCATTGCAAGCTCAACTAAATATGGGTTAAACATAGTCTAAATGTTTTAAATCCCCATTGAGGAGTGTGTGTGTGTGTGTGTGTGTGTGTGTGTGTGTGTGTGTGTGTGTGTGTGTGTGGGTGGGTTTATGTGGTTTACGAGGAAAGTTTTTTAGGTTGCAAACTGGTATTTACAAGGGTATTATACTATAAATGTAGTTTATGAGTTCTAGTGCCCCCATAATTCAAAATAATTCATTTTTGTGAGGGTTAGGGGATACAATGTTCTTACAGTATAAAAATCATCATGCCTATGAAGAGGCCTCATAAGGATAGCCGCACCAAAGTGTGTGTGTGTGTGTGTGTGTGTGTGTGTGTGTGTGTGTAGATATGCTTGGGTGTCTGGTTGTGCTGCTCTGCATGTGTCAGCAGGCTTTGTATACACTGTGCCAGCATAATGCTACAGAGACCCACAATGCAGCAATCAGCAAGAGAAGAAAAGGGGAGATAGGTAGAGAGGAGATGGGATGCTGAGTGTTTGTTGGGGGAGGGGTGAAGGCAGAGGCAGAGGCAGGTCGGAATCTTGGTTTTGGTGGAAGGGTGCAGTAAAAAAATAATAATTGTAGTTTACTTCCAGAGCCACAGGGGGAGCCACTATAGATTCACCATACATGTAGCAAGACAGGAGAGACTACTCCATGCAGATTTAACAGGTACAGTAGTATGCGTATAAGCAAAATACAGCTATTTAACCCAGTTTTTATGCTGGCTTTGTGGTTCAACTATCTCGGTAATGCATGCACTCTCCTACGTGCTTTTCTCAGAGCCAAAAACACTCTAGCACATACACACAGGAAGGGGCCAGTCTGCAGTCAGCTTGTTCAGTACATCCAACTGTGACCTTTTAACTTTGACAACTTTTAACACAGGAACAGTTATCTCAGCTTGTAAATCAACACCAACCAAAGAGATTGTGTTGTATAGAGTAATGCTTTGATGTTGAAATCACCTGCTTTCTCAGACAGCTTTCTACTGAAAGGAATCATTCACACAAAAATAATATTTCTGTTAAAATAAACTAACATTTATTTCATTCAAACCCCATATAACTTTCTTTCATGTGAAGAATTTTATATGAAGACAGCCCTCCATCTTTTAAAATAAAATGGCAGTTGATTCTGACTATGTGCAACTTGTGCATCATATTCTGAGTCTTCTGAATTTAAGTCAGTTTTGCATTTTTTTTAGCTCTAAAAGGAAGTCAAGATTTAACTGAAAATTGACTTACTTGATACATGAGTCGCATGGACTACTATTATGATACCGTTGGATCCAATTTTAAACTTTAAAGTGAGTCACTATCAACTGATTATGTATTGTAAAGATGGAAAACTATCTTTATTAAAACATCTCCTTTAGTCATATGAATATGAAATGACATGAGGGTGAGTAAATTATTACAGAACTAATGAACTATTCATTTAAAAAGGGAGACCTGAAGTTGAGTGCTGGTGTTGTTTTGACCAGGCAAGTCTTCAACTTCCCTCCCACCAAGCAGGCAGAGAGACAAGGACCTCTGTTTCACCCTGCTGAATCAGTGCTGTGTTTGGCATGCGGCAGGGTCACAAAACGGGTATGAGACAGTGTTATGCAAGTGTTTGGGTGGCTGGTTATTACTATGGTGCATGTGCGTGCAGAAAATGGATGTGTGTGACTTGAAGGCATGAGCTCTCTCTTCCAACATGATCTTAATTATTGTTTGTTTAAGGGACAGTTCTCATATCTAGACAGCCAAAATACTCCACACCAAAAGTGTCTGTCGTAATCAGTTTAGCTACATCTGGAACAGTTGAGGACAGAGGCAAAGCCATAAGGAAACCAAACTCATTCCTGTCCCTCTCTATCATTCTCTCTCTCTATGTCTCACTTTTCATGCTCTTTTCTCGATTCTTGAAAGCAAATCTCACAAAAAATTTGTCACAATAGTATGAGGTGGCAAATTCGTGGGAAGTTCTTTAGAACAAAATCGAGTTAATTTATACAACCTCCAATGAGAGACACTCCATCATGTCCGTGAAGTTATTTAAGTAAATCCTTAAACCTAATCATAGTAACACATTTGCTGTGTCATGATATACATTTTTAATGACTTTGGGCCCTGTTTTATGAGCGCTATGCCTTAAGTGCAGCAATATGAATACGTCGTACGTGCAAAGTCAGTGGGCATGGCCATGAAGTTTTTATATTTTTGTGCAAGCATCCACTAAGTCTAGGTGCAAGTGGGTTAGCGAAATCACTCGCACAAAGCGCCAATGGGCTGGGTCAAGTACAATTTAGTTCGGAGGTTCTCTGGTTATTGCACCATCTGAGTCTTATTATACATTCCATTTAATACTTAGCATCATAAATATAAATGAAGAATTTGGGTGTGTAAATGCGCTGTATGCAGTGCATCCCCTGCTTTGTTTGTTGCCAGCGCAGCTCTAGATCACGATGCATCTGTTGTATGTTCTCTCTCAGCCTATCTGTGACTTTTGGCTTTCGTCCTGCTCACCCATGCCTCATCTGCTTGAAATATGCTTTTGTGGCAGGGCGGATGGCGGGGCCGGATCGTGACGATACACACCCGGTCCCGTATCAGGCTAATCAAGCCTCTGAGAGGGATAAAGGCCGATGGCAGACGGTGGTGCAAGGAGAGAGAGATAATTTACGGACATGTCCGTGATGTGTGTGTTTGTGTCTTTTAAGTTTATCATTAAAATATTATTTATACTGACAAGCGGGTTCTCGCCTCCTCCTTGCCCGTCAAAATCATGTTACAGCTTTGTTCTCTCCCATTGTTAATTGTTTTGTAATGTATATTTGTTATGTGTTTCTCTGTTTGATGTTTTATGTTTCATTTCTGTTCAGCATCTTTGAGCTTTGGAAAGGTGCTAAACAAAATAAACATATTATTATTATTATTCTCAGTATTAATCATATTGATCTACTGACACAAGTAATGGCTAGTATTATAAGTGATCAATAGCCCTTTAATATAATCTGCTGGAGGAATCCCCAAACTGAAAATGCAGGAACTGAGTTTAGACTTTGCGCCGTGATTAGACGTGGTTCTCAGACATGTTAGTGCAATGACCTACTTCTCAGAAAAATAGCAAATTGTGCTTTAAGCTACATCATTACCATACAATACAGTTTGCGTGCATACACCCACAGATAGCGCAAAAACTTGAATGTAAGAGATGAAGAGTTATCATATAAACTTGTGAGAAATGTACTGAGGGAATTTTATGTTAAGAGAAAGAAAGCAATGGTGAGAAGTGAGACAAATGAACATAAAGAATATCTGCATGCTTGTATACATAAGACATATCTGTCCAGAAACAACACCAGCGTTTATCCTAGAGTGGATACATGAGATGTAAGTATAAAGCACATAAATCACATCCCGATTTGAACTGAATTTGTGAGTGTTTCGATTTTAAGACATATGCTAATCATATTACTTTGTTTCCCTGGCAGTCTCTCCAGAAGACAAATGAGGATTCGATGTTCAGGAACCACAAAACTGAATATTTCTGCTTCACGTTTTATTGCCTCCTTTTGTATAAAAGATTTTTGTATAAAGATTTTTGTATAAAAAACTTTCCACAATCCCTGAGACTTGAGCTGTTTACTCTGTTCCAATAACCATTCCTTATTGCATGTCATTTCAAAATCTTGCTGAGAGTTTAATCTAAATGTATTGGCACTGTTTCAGTTATTTTAATGTGATCAGACTGTTTGGCAACTCTCAGAATGTCCTTAAAACATGCTGGCATATGATTTAAATGATAATGTGTCCACTGTCCAGGTATTTGGTAGAGTAACAGTTAAATTCTAGAGTAAACAAACCTGTACCACAGTGAATCACAATGGTTACATTTCCAGTATGAGGCACTATGATTTATTTTTGTTATGGTGCCTGTATTTTATTGCAATGGGAAGTTCCTTTCATTTCCTTTTTTGCATTTTGTTTCCTAGTTTTCTTTGTTGAACCGCTGTTCATCTGGATTTTTTTTCTTCACAGCTTCTTTCTCTTTTTGTTGTGTGTGCAGATGTGGTGTATCATGTTTGCATACTTCCCTTTATCCTATATTTATCTGATTTCAGAACTGCTGAAAAGCACTATCACAGGGTTTTGATGAGTGTGTCCAATTGAAATGCTTTATTACCAGTACTAATGCAGGAAGTGAGCCGCATCGAATAGTTGGATCATGGTGTGTAAGGGAGTCAGCAGAGTGACTAAGTCTGTCAGTTTGATCATCTAAAATATAGACAGAGGAGGTGTATATCAGTTGTTCTCAACAGCTGGGCCACTACCAAAATAAGTTGCAGATCTATTCAGATAGGATCGCAGACAGAAGGGATGAAACAAAACTAATTTAGATAATTCAACTAACCAATTAATTGTGCATAGTTTGGACAACAAAATGAAAAGGCTAATTAACGTTTAAAAGAGGAAAAAATGCTTACCATACATTTTGTTGTTGTTGTCAAAGGCTGTGCATCCAGAAAAACAACATTTGAGTGCTAATTTGGATTACTTAGTTGAAGACTGTATAAAATGAAAAAAAAAAAAACAGGTATACTTATGCATGGGAGAAATCGTGACTCTGAATATGGTGTCACTGGGAATATAAGTCCTGCATTAACTGGACCAGTCTGAAAAATGGTGATGTTGTTTTTTAGCATGACTGGAGCTAAAGAAGCACAATTTATGATACGATTGCTGACATTGTTTTATTGCTGATTTGAAATATGTTATTTGATCGAAATCATGACAAACTATTTGGAGAATTCTGTTTTCCCCATTCAAGTATGTCAGAGCTTTATTTGAATCCATAGAAAATAGCATCACAAAGTCTGCTTGGAAGTGTTACAAACATGACCACTGAGTGACCTGACTTGCCTTAAAGGGACTGGCCAAATTAGTCAGATGCTAACATTAGATCAGGTTGCATTGAAAACCTCAAAAGCGAACCATTGTCATGAGCGATGAAGCGGAAGCAATAATGCAAGTAAAACTCTTTATTGTGAGATACAAAAAAGTGCAGTCTCTGGTGCGTTGGTGATGCAGGGACTAGATGGTTAAGATCCAAGAGAAGAGTGCAGTGCTGACGGTGACGAAACGATGAATAATCCAGACATGAAACAGAAGCCGGGAACAAGGACAGGGACAAGATCGCGACACTGCAGCGATGACTGGAACGGGACTACACAAAACCGAGAACACCAAACAACGATCTGACAAAGAGAGGAGAATGCGATGAGTATTTAAGTAATAACAGATTGGATGCAGCTGGAGAAGATTGATCAGCTGATCGCTGATCAAGTGCAACGAGCCGTCACGCCCACAGTCACACAATAACAACTACACGAGACAAGGAAACAATGAATTTACGAACTGTGACAACCATTCAATGTTAAATAAATATTTATAATTGCTTTATATGAAAAATTTAAAGTCTTTCTTTTTTATTTATATTAATGATATTTTGTTTACTTTTGTATGATAAACATTTCTGGTACTATGTTTGCTCACCATTTGAAATTCAATGTAAAATCTTGGTCCTGAAGCAAAACCAATTGAAAATCACTTATTTCTATGACACTGTGGCTAGGTGGAAGACCTGGACAACTGGGTTCCAGCAGTTATGATGTCCCAAGGAACATAACCTACTCTTTATTTATGGACTCAAGCCAAGCCTCCCAACCATCCAGCAGTTGACCACAAACACACCACCTCCACTTCCTTTTGTTTCTCCTCTCATAGTCTGAGTGCAATGATGTGGAGATAAACTGATATAAGCTAAAGGCTTTTACATCTCGCCTCCAGCATTTTGAGTGGTTTTCTCAAGATGTCTTGAAATATCAACATTGTTACACTTTTTGTTCACAAACTGGTTTAAATTTTCGCAAGTCTCACTTTGATTTCCAACATTTCTGCAGGATCAGGGATGCAGGAGTCATGAGAGACGTAGATATTCCTCACTGGCTGGGGCAGGTCTGTCAGCTCTTTGCACCTGGGGGCATGGTTGTGTGGGCATATGGCAGGGCTGTAGGAGAGGAGGTGGGAAGTGTGGTTCGGGAAGGGAGAGGGAGTGACAGAGAGAGAAAGGATCAGTGTCAGTGATCTCCCTCTGACACACACTTCATAGTGGGTATTTTTGTTTGAAGCCACACCACAGGATCTCCCTCCCTTATGTGATAACTGCCTTCCTCCGCATTTAAGGCCCAGGCATTCTCACGGCGTAGTGCTTCTTCGCTCAGACACCGGGCACACCTCTGTAGGACGCATTTAGAAGAGCATTTAAATATAAGAAAGAACAAGTCTACATGTAAAACCTTGACTAATGTGACATTCAAATTTGTTAATGTAAGCCTAGCTATGATACACATTATGATTCTCCAACCCAGTTGTCCTTTTAATCATCATTTATTGACAACGCAACAAAAAAACTCTAAAACAGTCACATAAATAGGCTTATTTGGTAGGAAATTGATACCAGAAGGGTTCAACACCTCCAAGTAGTTTATGTCCAGATGTGCAATACTTTAATTCAAACTTAAATAATAATTAAAAAGAGTGACAAAGGCCAGCTCCTAAATCAGAGCCAGAAAATCCCCCTTATTATTGTGCTACAGTATAACATCAAAAAACAAAACATTTAGAAATCCAACATTCACCAAATAACATATATAAATAAAAAAACACATTCCAATACCTTTAAATACACCACAACACCACAAAAACATAACACAATAAACATAATGCATCACAAACATGCACTTCAACTGTATATCACATACCTGGCAACAGCTTACAACAACTGTCTTCCAACCCAGGCACAAACCATCACTACCATCTGCACAAAATATTTTGATTCCTGTGATTATACCAAATATCACACATTTAAAAAAACATTACATCAAACATAACGATTGAAAGTTTCATTTACCTCAAACAAAGAAAGAAATCACAGCCACCTATCTGGCATTGTCTATTCAGCGTGCACATCACCATTACACCTGAGCCAACGCTACTCCATTCATAAAGAGGACATGGGACCAGAATCTACCGTACTCACCCTGCCCAACAGGACTACTGTAAATACTATAGTGGTTACAGCCTCACATTATCAATTACTATATGCGTCTTACTTTGAGTAGAATTCACATGAGATCAGTAAAAGTATCTGTTTTAACCACTCGATGATGATTTAAAGTAATATATATGCAGTAAAAAAATTATTAATTTGTCTTGTATACATTCTGCATTCATGGTGCTAATGCACTTACATGCTATATACGCAGACATATTGTGTGCTGGTAACCCTCTGTTATTGTAATTTATGATGAAATTGGTACTACTGCAAAGATGGGTGTATAAAAGTGTGTTAATAGGCTGTATTTGAGTAGATTTGATGACATGAAATGATTGTACAGATATAGGTTACGTTTGCACCATCTCGCTAATAACTCTGCAAGGCAGTGTTCATATTGACTGATCTTAACTGACTGAATGGGAATTAGTTGTTGGCCTAAAATTAGGTGGAGCTCCAAGTCACACCTACTGATAACAAGGACCAATGACAGTAAGGTGTTAAGCAGCCAGTATGAAGTGTTCCTGAAACTTTGCACTGTGGAGCTGTTAAGAAACAAACTCCAAACTCCATTTTGACTAGATTTTGTTCGAAATGATGTCACACCCATTCATTCTTCGATTTCGTATGAAGTGTGCTGTGGCCTTTAGTTTCTCTCTTTCTCTCTCTCTCTCTCTCTCTCTCTCTCTCTCTCTCTCTCTCTCTCTCTCTCTTGGTGCATCTTTTAATGTTCTTCTTTACTGGTATAACAATAAATAAATGTTTCCTGTAGCTCCACTTGCAGACCATGGCACCAGCAAAGCATGGGTTCAATTCCTAGGGAACACACAAACTTATAAAATGCATACAATGAATGCACTGTAAGTTGCTTAGGATAAAAGTGTCTGCCAAATGCATCAATGTAAATCTAAATAAACATTTGTAATGCCAAAGCAATTTCATCTTAATTGGACAGTTCACCCTAAACTGAAAATTCTGTCATCATTTACCCACCCTTTTGTTTTTCCAAACCCAAATGACTTTCTATCTTCCATAAAAATAAAAAAAGGTGATAGGCAGAATGTTAGCCTTAGTCACCATTCACTTTCATTGTATGGAAAAAGGATGTGAATGGTGACTAAAGCTGCCATTCTGTCTAAAATTTTGTGTTCAATGGAAGACAGAAAGTCATTCGGGTTTGGACCAAATGATGACAAAATGTTAATTTTTTGGTGAACTATCCGATTAACCCATTGTTCTAAAACAAGGCCTATTTTAGGATTCAACAGTGTTGTGACTTTCTGTGGTTTTTATTTTCTATATACACTACCGGTCAAAAGTTTTTTCTCTAACACACACACACACACACACACACACACGCACACACACACAAAGACACATAGACATGCACACCCCCATCAATCCATCCTTGTTTATCCAATAACTTGTTAGTCTCCCAAGGCAAAGTGGTCTCAGGTGAGGGGCCAGAATAAGAATGGTTCACAAAGACTACATGGAAAAAAATGGCAAGAGGAGGAGTTACCCTGCCCGGAGGAAGCCCGGGACCCCGTCTGGAGCCAGGCCCAGATGGAGGGCTCGTCTGCGAGCGCCTGGTGGCCGGGCTTGTCACTGAGCCCGGTCGGGCACAGCCCGAAGAAGCGACGTGACACCCCCCTCTACATCCCTTGGGCCCACCACCCATTGGAGAAACTGCAGGAGTCGGGTGCGCTGCCATATGGGCATAACGGCCGTGGGTCTCGCCGGACCAGACCTGGGCGGCAAAGGCTAGCTCTAGGGACGTGGAACGTCACCTCACTGGGGGGGAAGGAGCCGGAACTGGTGAGGGAGGTGGGTCTGGTGGGGCTTACTTCGACACACAGTTTTGGCTCTGGATCCGTTGGACTCTATTCTTCTTTGGAGTCTACCAGGGTGTGAGGCGACGGGCGGGTGAGAGGATACTCATGATTACGTTGGAGTTTACCCCGGTGGACGAGAGGGTCGCCTCCCTACACCTACGGGTTGTGGGGGGGGGGCTCTGACTGTTGTCTGTGCATATGCACCGAACAGCAGTTCAGAGTATTCTGCCTTCTTGGAGACCCTGAATGGAGTCCTGAATAGGGCCCCAGTAGGGGACTCTATAGTGATGCTGGGTGACTTCAACGCGCACGTGGGAAATGACACCTGGAAAGGCGTGATTAGGAGGAACGGCCTCCCCGATCTGAACCCGAGTGGATGTTTGTTATTAGACTTCTGTGCTAGTCATGGATTATCTATAACAAACACCAAACATCTATGTTCGAACATAAGGATGCAAGTGTACGTGGTACCAGAGCACCCTTTAGGCCGAAGGTCGATGATTGATTTTGTAATTGTGTCGTCGGATCTGAGGCAGTATGTTTTGGACACTCGGGTGAAGAGAGGGACAGAGCTGTCAACCGATCACCATCTGGTGGTGAGTTGTGTCAGGGGGTGGGGAAAATCTCAGGACAGACCTGGGAAGCCCAAACGAGTAGTGTAGGTGAACTGGGAACATTTGGAGGAGATCCCTGTCCACGAGATCTTCAACTCACACCTCCAGCGGAGCTTTTCAGGCATCCCTGCGTAGGTTGGGGACATTGAACCGGAGAGGGAAATGTTCAAAGCTTCCATTGCCGAAGCCGTGGTGGAGAGCTGTGGCCTCAAGGTTTTAGGTGCCACAAGGGGTGGTAACCCTCAAACACCGTGGTGGACACTGGTGGTCAGGGAAGCCGTCCGTATGATGAAAGAGGACTTCCGGGATTTGTTGTCCCGGAGGTCTCCGGAGGCAGATGCAAGGTACCGACAGGCCCGAAGGGCTGTGGCCTCGGCCGTGAGGGAGGCAAAGTAGTGGGTGTGGGAAAAGTTCGGAGAAGCCATGGAGAAGGACTTTCGGTCCGCACCAAAGTGCTTATGGGAAACTTATGGAAACGGAGAACCATCCAAAATGTATACAGCAAAGATGGGACGCTGTTGACCTCAACTGAGGAGGTTATTGGGTGGTGGAAGGAACACTTTGAAGAACTCCTAAACCCCAACACACCCTCTGTGCTAGAGGCAGATGGGGGATCAGATTATATTTGATTGATGAGATCCAACCAGAAATGCTGAAAGCTTTGGATGTGGAGGGAGTTGTTTCAGGCATGTCCAGCTGGGAGGAGGCCTCGGGGAAGACCCAGGACTAGGTGGAGAGATTACATCTCCACACTGGCCTGGCAACGCCTCGGGGTCCCCCAGTCAGAGCTGGTTAATGTAGCTCAGGATAGGGATGTTTGGGGCCCTCTGCTGGAGCTGCTGCCCCCGCGACCCAACTTCGGATAAGCGGTTGAAGGTGGATGGATGGATGGATGGTTTGAATGCATCATTTGTTTTGAACCAGCAATGGCAGATTCTGATCTGTAGCGTAATAAAATAGTCCCATGCACAAATGCTTTTACATTTTAAAAATTTGTATTGTTCATTGAACTGTTGTATATATGTAATATCACACTCACTATCATGCTATATGGCCCTACATCAGCACTGCTTTAATTACCTTCGGCACTCGGCCTGTGGCCAAATCACAGCAGTGCAGATGTAGGGCCATATAGCACTCTTGATAGCGAGTGTGATATTACTTAAATATCATATATATTTATACACACTACCCGTCAAATTTTTTTTATTATTTATTTATTTGTTTATTTTTTGCAATTTATTTACATGCAGTGGCACTCTGACATAGTGAGTGATATACGTAGTTGGAAAATCAGAGACCCTCCCCTAAAAAACCTGGCCCAGTAAGAATGGATTGTCATACCCATTTAGAGCTCTTCAGTTTCAAATGGGTGACACATATCAAATGCCGACTTCTTCTGAGCGGTGAGACCCTTATTTCCAGCATTTTATCTCATCTATAGCTTGATTTGACCCATAAAACACACTACACCCATCACTGCATTCAAGCCACTTTGTCTATCCATTATTTTCACGAATGTTACCCATTTTAGCATGTAGGTATTCTTCCATTTGTGTGATATATTACTCATGTAGGGCTGTAAGGAGCTCTGAAGAATCCCATTGATATGTGTATGGAAAATGCTGACAATGGAGACTCCATAATCAACCAGGGTATCCACTCCTCTTTATTCATGAAAGTTTTCCACATTTGCAACATCCATTCATCTTCTCTCTTTCTTTCAGTTCTCACCAAGCTTGTTCTTTGTACTGCACTGTATTTGTTCACTTCATTATTACACAGAAAACACCACTATGGCACCAAACCGTATGGTTGACACAAGTTTAAAATTGCCTTTTTTTGTTTGTTTTTGATTTAAGGTGACGTGTGCCATATCTTGTGGCACCAAACACAAAAATAAATGGTCAACTGCAAAAACAACTAGATGCCACAAAAAAAGACATGTCTCTATGACTTTATGTTCTGGAGATATGTTAAGTCTATGAGTTTCCTTTATAAAAAAAATTCTAGCATACCACTTATCATAAAGCTGGTCAGTTTGACACCTCATGAGTGTACGACAGAAGGTGCGGGACAAGTTACATGCCAAAGTTTTGGAAGTCAGAGCAATAATAATAGTGGCGCCTTGCAAAAAAGCACAACTAATGGCTGTTTTCCAAAAACAGGTTTCCTAAAACCCATCTTTCAATGTTCAGCCAATCAGGTATGCCCACCACTAACTAATTTGATTGATTTAGTCAGAATCTGACATGTTAGACCACTAAAAATAAAAGTAAATAAAAAATTACAAAGATACTGTTTACACTCTTTGGGAAGTGTGAATGAAATGTTTACTTTTAGTTGTCTCTACACATTCAACTGTGATATAGTAACATTTGTACATTATTTTACAAAAATACAAATTCACCTTAATGTGAATGAGCAACCACAGTTAGTTGCCTGTTGAGCAAGTAGGCTAATGGACGAAAGGCCGCTTATCATTGTTTGAGAATACTTGTCAAGTTTTTAGGAATGTTGAATTGCCAGAGTGCAAGAACAGGGGTTGCACGATGTTCTCATAGCCTGCATAGTCTAACAGAGGTCTCTCTGTTCCACTCAGGCTGTGTGTGAGAGATGGGGAAACTGATAGTGCTGTACAGCTTTAACATCACAGCTTTATCAGTGTCACTTTGTGACTACATGCGATTGTGTGTTGCATGCTTAGCATGTGTGATTGCGCCTGTATAGCTTAGTATAGAGTATTAGTGTATAGACAGTGTATAGTATTAGTGTATAGACAAGCCATACACATAAATGGCTGGCTTGTTTAAGGGAACGGTTTGTTCTAAAGGCTTGCCCACAGTATACACACATACTCTGTACATTGCACCTGCGTCAATGGCCACTAGCATGTGTGACCAGTGACATGCTGTGACAGACCATAATACAGAGCCTCAAGCAAGCAGTACTGAAGAACAGATAACTGTACCACTCACACACACAATGCAAACAGACATGTACTCTTTTCTGCCAACACACCCTAACACACATATTTCTCGCACACACTTGACTCTCCTTCTTCCTTCTATCTGTCCTCCTCGCTGACGGTCATCCAACTGATAAATAATTCAGTGCGACAGGCTCTCTGGCAGCCCTGTCTTAAGTAAGCAAGGCTTCTGATTTAGCTGTCAGCCACATGCTCCTAAATGCCAAGGTCATCTCTTGTAGATTAGAAGTGCTGCTGGATGTGGTCATGTTGCTGTTTTTTTTTTCATGGTTGAAGTCAGTGCACTAATGTTACATCTTCAACTATTGAGATTAGTGTGTTTACTTGACTATAGAATAACAATTGTGTGGTCACTTAACATGTACAGTTCTGTCACAAATAAAAAAGTAACAAAAAGTATCATGGTACTGCTGTGTTAAATTTTATAGACATTTATATAAACCCCCATGCCATTCAACCCTATTTCCAATTTCATTTGAAACATTTTGGTAACGCTTTAGATTACAGCCCAGAATTTATAGTGTAAGTACACCAAATTTACAGCGTACCTTTTTAGTATTAATAGTGTAACTACACAGTACTTACTTGTAGGTATAAGGGAACAATATGCAAAGTTTGGGGAATAAAGGGGTAACTACCTGGGAAATTACAAATAATTATACTGTAAGTATTTTACTACTAAGGGGTAACTATTGTAATATTATGTGGTATATGACCTTATACTATGCTAAACAACAATCTTACTTTGAGAGCAATTAAGCAAGAACATACACAGCATACCTTTTTGTAATAATAGTGTACCTACACATATGCTACTGTAGGTATTTTTTAACTATGGGGTAAATACACTATTATTACAGGATACATGATATTTTTTGACTTCACTACTGTCATCTGATGGAGTTTTGGTTCCTTGCCATTGTCACCTTTAGCTTGCTCATTGGGGGCTTAAATGACTATTAATATTCAGAAAATATTATCAAACTGTATTGACACTATCGGATGAGAACACAAAACCTGAACTGAATTGAGCTGAATAATTACATCACCGGCTTGAGCTGCTTTATAGCTGAAATTGAAGTGTTTTTCATAATTGATGCATTTTGAAACATTACTGATATTTTTCTGTTTATTAATGTGAAGCTGCTTTGAAACAATCTGTAGCCTAAAGCGCTATATAAATAAATGTGATTTGACTTGATATGACATGATGGAGATATTACATGGTATATGACCTACTATGCTAAACAACAATTGTTTGGGAGCAATTTAGCAAGAACATACACTGCGTACCTTTTTGTAATCATACGTATTATATTATATATATAGGTCTAGTTATTTTTTAACTACGGAGTACATATTCTATTATTAAAGGATACATGATGGAGGTTTTTGCTATATGATTTTATTTAGAAATTTAATTCAGTGCTACTTAACTGATGAAAGTGTGTTACATACACAAAATAACTTTCTGCTATTCTGTTAGAATGGCATTGCAGTCCATCAATGTGCAATGCTGTGTAAAACAAGCTTAAAGTAAATCTAAATGAATGAATTAATTTAAATACTGGCAAATATACCCCCTTTTTCACATAGTTACAGAGTAAGTACAACATCTGCGGGCTGTAATTTAAAGTAATGCTTGTTACCCCCTTGTTTCACGTAGTTACAGAGTAAGTAGGTCATCTGCAGGCTGAAATTTAAATACTTAATACTTGTTACCCCTTTATTCCCCAAACTTTGCACATTGTTCCCTTATACCTACATGTCATTAATTTATCGGTACACTATTATTACAAAAAGGTATGCTGTAAATTGCGGGTTGTAATCTAAAGAGTTTCCAATATTTTAATTTAAAATGATAAGCAAATGGCACTTTTCCACAGGTTTAGATAGCATCCATTTCCTTGATGGTTCTGTAGTCACTTTTAATTTTTTTTAACTTTTCCATAAACTGTTGGTAGGTCAGGTGTTAGCACTGTGCATCCAACAGCTGATACACTTCCTGAGAGACTTATCGCTCATCGCTAACGAGTGGAGCATCTGCACCTCGTTTATTGACCACAGCGTGGTTTTGCACACAGCCATTAAATTTTTGACAATTCAAAAGTTGCGTGAACAAATGATACTGTTATCGCTGTAGCTAACATTAAAACTAGCGGGTTGATGTCGCTTGTCAGAAATCCAGTGATGCTGGTAGTGACGATTCTGTCTGACCAATCAGTGATGTGCACGATTTTGACGTCACATTTAGTATCGGCATGGCTCGCTTGGAACCTCGACCGAGGTGGTACTAAAACAAGTATCCGGTACCAGGTACTATCCACAGTGGAAACCCCCAAAATGCATGCAGAGTCCAGTTGAGTCGAGTTGTACCATGCAAAAGCCCCAAAAGTGAGAAAATCTTCATTAAAAATCAACTGATAATATACCTTGTTGTCGAAGATTGAATTGTAATGGATTCAGACAACATTAACCCTTAAATGCATGAGAATTTCACCAAATGCTTGTACATATTTGAATCATCAGAGACCCAGATTGTGTACAATTTTCAAAATATTTTCAAGACAATTAGAAATGAATAGAATAAAATATATTTCTATATGTTTGATGTTTATTTTTCATATATCAAAGAGAAAATACAACAAATCAGTACAAATGTCGAAGAGGATTCATTACTTTCACAATGAAATTTCATGAGACGCAACTGGTTGTCAAATACATACTGAAAAATTTCTAGAAATAGCATTTTAGCTTAGCTTAAAGCTGCCAATTTACACAAGATTTATTTCTGTTTCTTCTGCCCCAAACTTCAAACTTCTCTGTCTACTCATATGAATGTAACACATCATAAGAAAGTGTTTCACCGCTGTTCAAATGCACTTTGGATCGCATAATTTATATGTATAAATATTTTTCATCTGAAAGGAATGTGACAGGGCGGGGCCGGTTCGTGATTTTACACACCTGGTCCCTTATCAGGCTAATTAAGCCTCCGAGAGGGATAAAGGCCGACTGCAGAAGGTGGTGCGAGAGAGAGAGAGAGAGAGAGAGAGAGAGAGAGAGAGAGAGAGAGAGAGAGAGATCGTTTACGATCAGCTGACCATAATACCCTTATATTCTCTTTACACTGGTGCCAAAGACCCGGAAAGGAGGAGGCGAGAACCGGCTTGACAACATAAATAATAGTTTAATGAATAACTTAAACAAAAGATACAAACACACATGACGGTCAGCTGACCATAAACGATCTCTCTCTCTCACACCACCTTCCGCAGTCAGCCTTTATCCCTCTCGGAGGCTTAATTAGCCTGATAAGGGACAGGGTGTGCAGCATCACAACCCGGCACCGCCCTCCTTCCTGTCACAAGGATTAAATATTAAATGAAACAAATGGCAATAAAATGCAAAGTAATCGCTTCATTAATCAAAATAATTTTTGAACGTAACTGTAGTCTTATTACCAATTATTTAAATTGTAACTGTAGTGGAAAACAGTTACTTAAATTTTAGTATTTAGTATTTTAAATACATAATCCCGCTACATGTATTCCATTACTCCCCAAACCTGTCAACAACAAAGTATATTAGGATGTTTTGTCAGTGTGTACAAGGAGTTTTTGTGTCTTTCTTTCTTTTAGCAGAAGTCATTCTGATGAGAGAGCATTTTTACTTCCCTTTAATTACATGATAACGGTAGTTTCAGATGCTTGGTAACCAGCAGACTGTTTGCTACATGGAAGTACAGGAATTCGAGATTGCAATGGCACTCTATGTCTCTTACTGGCCTGCTTTGGTCTTTTGCTCAAGGTGACCGAGTGTAGTTTTAATATTTAATCTTAAACACACACACACACACATGCTGCTAACTACCTGTGCCATTGTTCACTAGACTGCAAAGGGAACAAGTATGTTGGGTTATCTAATCTTGTTCAAGGGAAAAGGGGCTTATTTTGTTTATGACTTTGCAAAATGGTGCAGGCTGATCCAGCAGATCGAAAATAACTCCAATAATTTAGGATTAAGGAGTAACCATTTTAATTGGTAAAATGTAGTTAATGAAGTAAAATCAATTGTAATGAACACTCTGAATAAATACAAAATAATAAAGACATACATTTTGAATAATAAGTAAACAGGTCTTAAAGATATAAACCCTAAACTAAGTCTATAGTGTGTTGTCTCATCTAATGAACTAAGTAAATAAAGGATTAAGATGGGCACAGAGACGTAGTCTTGGCAGAGAGCGAGGAGAGAAGCGCTGAAAAGATATTTGTCCGAACCTATGTAATACAAATCTGCTTGCGAGCTTGGTTTATGTTCTGACAGAGAAAACATCACATTCAGCCTGGGTCTCGATGACATTCAAGGCCTAAATCTGCGTAAGCTGTATAATTTAAGATGTAACAATTTTTACAAAAACCTTAACTAATTCTAGCACTTTGTCATTTTTCATGAGTTAAAAAACATAGTCACTGAACATTAAAAAAGATAAGAAATACTTAATATCCCTGCATACATTTTGAGTATCATCAAGTACATTGATGATATGACTGCATAGGTAAATTAAAATATAAAGAATGAATATATGAAAATTGCTTAATTTTGGATTATAATTGATTACAAGCATAATACAATATAAGCAAAGTATCAAATAAAAAAATTCACATGCATCACAAATAATAGTTTGGTGTGTCATCATTTACTCATGCTAATGTTGTTCCAAAACAGTATATCTTTTCTTTCTTATGTTTAATACAAAAGGAGATGTTAAGCAGAATGTTTGGAACAGACAACTTCAGTCACCATTAACTTTCATTGTATAAAGAAAAAATGATGCAATGACTGTGACTGGTGACTGAAGTTATTAAAGACATTCCTTTTGAAGCATCATTAGAGTGAGAAAATCATGAAAGAATTTTCAGTTTGAGTGAACTATCCTTTTAAACACGCATACTACAGCAAGTCCTTGACCTAGTGATTGTAGCAGCTTTAATGTCTGCAAAGGGGAGTGTAAAACATCAAACACCACACGCATCAGTTTGGCTTGATCACTTTGCTGTTTAAGGGAAAATTACCTCTGCTTAGCACACTGCTTCTGGTTCCTCATGTCTGTGTTTAATGGTCTAGAATGATTAAGTGTCAGGGTATAAAATTCTCACTAATGGCTGAGGGGGCGAAGGGAAGAGAGAAAGGGGGTTGGGCGGCATGACATAGACACATCTTCCCCCATAGAGGCTCCATGCTGGGGCTGTCACCAGCTCACACACACACACACACACACTTGTACAGCACCCCCAACACTTCCAGTCTTCCCTTTCCACATGTCTGAAACGTGCATTTAGCTAGGTCTGTTACAAATGTGTGCTGCCAAGCTTGAATAGAAAACAGGCAGAGGGAATGTGCAATCTATACAGGCAGGCGGAGGGGGAGAAAGAGAGAAGTAACAGATGAGATTGAGGGAGAGCAAAGGGTAAGGAGGCAGACCCAGCCCTCTCAGTGGCCATTAAGCTAATTCATGGATCAATACTGGTTGTAACTATGACTGAGCTCAGGCTGAAGGACTTCAGCAGAGCTACATATAATAACAGCATTATAGAGCACAGATGGGCTGAGCATCGTCAGGCCCTGAGTCACAAAGGGAGTGAGAGAATAAAAGAGGGATAGTTAAAATTATAGTAATCCCCCTTGGAGTGTTTCAGCAAATTTTTTTCTTTTTCACATTTTGGTTTTTGAACTCGCCTCTTTTCCAGGATAGAAACAAGTGTTAGAAAGCAGAAGTCAATTAGTTCACTTCTCAAGAACATTTGTGGGTGAGACAAGCACAAGCTGTCCTTTTCTACAGCTGCACTTTCTGATGTAATAGTGGTGTGACCTGGACCAAAGCTGATTTTGACTTTTATATGTATGGATTATTAGGCATTCTTGTGGTCATGTGATACAGATTAACAAAAAAAAAAAAAACATGAGAAAGTCACAAACAAAAATGTGTTCGGAATCATTTACTCTCTCCATCTTTTTCTCAAACTCAGATTAAGACATATTTATTTGTATGTCCACAACATTACTGTTATTTCACAGAGAGAGAAAAAACAGCATGACATTTGGTATTGCTGTATCCCTAGTACGCACTCCTGTCAAAATATTTTGACAATTTTCTGGCATACAACATTATGTCTCTCACTATGTTTATTTTGTGTGTTGTCCAAAGGAACTGAACATAGGCCTCATATTAAAATAAAGAAATGCTCTGGGTTCAGTTCTAGTTAAAGGGACAGTTCACTCAAAAATGAAAATTCTCTCATAATTTACTCAACCTTATGCCATCCCAAATATATGACTTTCTTTGTTCTGCTGAACACAAATGAAGATTTCAAGAAGAACATCTCAGCTCTGTAACTCCTTGCAATGCAAGTGAATGGTGACAACATTTTTAAGCTCCAAAAGCAGATAAAGGCAGCATAAAATTAATCCATACGACTCCAGTGGTTTAATTAATATCTTCAGAAGCGATATGATAGGTTTGGGTGAGAAACAGAATAATATTTAAGTCCTTTTTTTAGTATCAATCACCACTTTCACTTTAACATTTTTCTTTTTTGTTTTTGGCGATTTGCATGCTTCGTGCATATCGCCACCTACTGGTCAGGGTGGAGAATTTATAGTAAAAAGGAACTTAAATATTAAACTGTTTCTCATTCACACCTATCATATCTCTTCTGAATACGTGGATTTGACTTCAGGAGTCATATAGATTAGTTTAATGTTGCCTTTATGTGCTTTCTGGAGCTTCAAAATTTGCAATGTGAGGATTTACAGAGCTGAAATATTCTTCTAAAAAAATATTTTTGGGTGAACTATCCCTTTAAGCTCAATCATTTTGACTCTGTCATTTATTGAAGAAAAATTAAAAAAAAGCAAAACAAATCGCAGAAAGGCGCTTACTATGGAAGCGAAGTCCATAAAATAAACACTTGTGCAAAAGTAAAGCCACTACAAGACATAAACATTATTTGTGTTAACGTGATTTTAGTGTATTTAATCACACTGAAATCATGTATAATGTTTTTATTTTGGCTATACTTTAAGATGAGTAGAAATGAAAGATTCCTTACGTGTAGAAAGGGACAGGAAAGCAACTTCAGTTTTGTGCCAATTTGCCGGTATAGAACACATAGTGTTGGTGTATCCAAGCACTGCAGCTGGAGCAGCACAAGTATGTACTGTGTAGAGAGTCTTTAAATCAAGATGCAAGCAGGGCCTCTCATCTGTTTAGCATAAAAGCTAAGAAAAAGGGAGGAAGAAAAAGGGTGGAATGTAGCAAGAGAGAGAGAGAGAGAGTGAGAGAGAGCTGTAGGAAGGAAGGAACCTCGCTCCTACGCACAGTAAGATGGGATGAGGAAACTGGACACCTTGCGTTGAACATTCCTAACTGTGAGAGCTCTCCTCTCAAGTCTGGCTCCACCAATGAATACAGGCCATGCAAACCAGAGACTTACACACTGGAGATGTCTTTTTGATGATAAAACAGAGTTTTATGTAAAAGTACCATCATTTTTTTTATTGCCATCACTTTTTGACAAAAAAACTTTGCTAAGGAATGCCACTGCATAAAGTCTGTATAATCAAAGTCTCAAAGAGATAGTAACAAATTCTGTCATCATTCACGCACCCTCAATTTCCAAACCCATATGACTTTCTATCCTCCATTCAAAAGAAGATGCTAGGCAGAATGTTAGCCTTAATCACCATTGACTTTCATAGCAACTTTTTTCCCATACGATGAAAGTGAATGGTGACTGAGGCTAGCATTCTGTCTAACGTCTCCTTCTGTGTTCCACGGAAAAAGAAAGTCATACAGGCTTGGAACAACATTAGGCGTTGAGCAAACTTTGTGGTGAAATATCTCTTTAACCATGGTTTAACATGTTTCAGGAAGTATCACAAAACACATTCATTCACGTTTGACAAATGTTACTGTGCCTCTAAAAACACTGAAGCCAGTGAGTTCATCCACCCACCCTGCCCCCTCTGCATTAGAGAGCATTCCTTTCATAAATCTGTACGCCTGTGAGTGTGTGCCATGTGTGTTAAAAGATTCAGGTAAGTTTAGGTTTTAGGCTTTGGTTCTGTGTAAATGGAATGCAGCATCAGAGCCGAGTCTTGTTTTGGCTTTTGTGTCACGCAGAATGAGCATTGTAATTTGTGTGCTTATGTGTGTGTGTGTGTGTGTGTGTGTGTGTGTGTGTGTGTGCTTTTTTTTTTAAGAAACTCATTGTGCATAGAGCATTTGTGCTTGGTATGTGGAGGAGCTCATTATGGTGCTGGAGAAGGGCACTTGGGAACCTTTAGATATTTCCAGCATCTTCTATTGTAAAGCTTCTCTCATGCTCGTCTATGATCTAACACTCACAGCATTTCAAAAGTCTCCTGTAACAATTTCTGTGCATTAGCACCTGTCTGAGACAGCTCCTCTTCTCTTTTAGAGAGTAGGTGAGAATGCCATGTTTGAGTTTCTTTTTTTGTTTGTTTCACGAGTTCTACGTGCTCCATGATCTTTATTTGCATGTGCTTTCCAGAAGACCTTCTCCATCAGCTCAAAATAGGGGCCATTGTGCATCAGAGCACTGCATGTTTCTGTGTATATAAATGTCTGAAGTTAGAGGGGAGTTTATCTTGTTTGTCATGGCCACCCTTTCCTGCTCCATGTTTCATCAGAGCTCCTCCTTTCAAACAAGAGACCATTTCCAGTCCTCATTCCCCAACTGCAATGTGCTGCATTGCATCTAATCCCCTCTAGTTATTCTGAAACCCCATTCTTCTTGCAATAAATGCTTATACATCTATTCCCCTGTTCTACCACATAATTCCTGCTGTAGATTGAGGGGTGAGTTTAGCCTCTGAACAGACATTTGCATGCATGGCCATGTTCCATGTTGCTCAAAACAACATGTGTCTGACGTGCACAAAACAAATTTACAAAGTCAATGTCTCTTGGTACATCGCTGGAATGGTGACCTGCCAGTTAGATCACCATTACCAAACAAAAGGGCTGGGTCTGAAATAACGTTCAGTAAGTTTCAGCTGTTGTCTACTAAACACTATACTCCTTCATTAATTCAGTGCCAAAACACTGCACATACTCTACACATTCTATAGGAATTAAATCGATCTGCTCTATGCATGAGCCAGCAAGATTGTGATAATACTTTCATTAGAATATATCTTTTAAATATTACACAAGTTTCCACACTAGGGTACCCATTCAGCACAACATTCAGAAAAACATAAGTGCAAAAATGAAAGAACCATTTTTAAGGTAAAACAGTGTTTTATTTTCTATGCCAAGCCATTAAGTTAAAATGAACATGCCTCACTGTTTCTCTCATCATGAAAGTTTAAAATGCTTCGTCCTCAAATCTCCTTATTACAGGGTGACAGAAATGACAAGTGGTCTAAATTAGATTAAATACTATCAAATGCTAATTCAATAAACCATTATAATATGCATCAGGCTCACACACAAAAGATGAAACTATTCAATCACTTCATTGTTACTGTCCAGTATTTCTGTTCTGTCTTCTACATTAGTTGTTTTTATTCTTTTTTCTGTTCAAGTGTAATCATCTCTCTGGCTTACATATTCACCAGGCCTGCAAGCTTGCCCTCTCCAATGACAGCAGGACACAGGGCACAAAGACTTCAAACACTGCTCTCTCTCTATCTCTCTCTCTCACTCTCTCACTCACTCTCTCCCTCCCATTTCCTTTCAGTCTTTCAAACTCACTGTTGTATTCTTTCTCATAGCTCTTGGGTGGTTTTACTTCTTTTTGGTTAACCAGAAATTATTTTTGCCTGTGAGAGCACAACAGGCATTTTTATATTCGTTTTCAGAAAGCCTGTGTTGTCAGACGATTGTTTTGTTTGTTCGCATCAATATGGGATTAAAATTTAAGGTTTGTTTCTCAGATTAAGTCGACAGCCTGACTCACTGTGGCACCTCTACCATGTCACCAATCGGAGATGGAACTTGAATGTCAGCAGCCAAACTCAAGTCCTTTTTCAGTTCACAGTCACTCTGTTCCAGAGGGGGTTCTTTGTCCTTCACACCGTTTACACATTCCTCAGCAGGAGACTTGGGGATGTCCATGGGGGCTACCTCTGGTGCCTGCTCATGGCATTCCCCATTTACTTCAAGGGGTGCCAGCACAGATTGCTCTGCTGTGCTAGCACTCTCACACACTCCATTATCCATCTTCAGATCTGTGACAGTTAGCACAGTTTCCTCGAGGGAGATCTCATTAGACGAGGTTGATTCTAAGATGACAATCGAAGGGATTGGCTCCTCTGGGGGAGGTTCAAGATTGGTTGGCTCTGGAGATGGCTCAGGCATTGCTTGTGTTAGTGTGGCCTCAGGAGGTGCAGCAGTCTGAGACTCGGGTTCTGTGAGTGGTGTGAGTTTCTCCAGGGAAGGCACAGCTGCCTCTACCTCCACCACTCTCAATGCTTCGGAAACAGGCTCAGGCACTGTGACAGACTCAGCATCTGGCTCTGGAGTTGCTGCCTCAGTGACAGTCTCTGGTTCTGGCATAGCCGCTGTGGTTTCAGTAATTTCAGTGGACACTTCACTGGCATTTACAACCTCCTCAAAAGCTTTCTCAACTAGCTGCTCTGTAAAAGGTTCCACTGGCAATGAAACTGGCTCCTCTAGCACAGTTGCTGACTCCTTGGGTACAACTGTAGATTCCTCTGCCTCTGGGGCAGCTTCTGGTTTCTCAAGCTCTGCTGCTTGTACTTCTGACACTGTTACTGGTTCCTCAGATATTGTTACAGGTTCCTCTCTCACTGGTACCTCTGGCACAGCTGCAAGTTCTTCAAGTTTAGCTGAAGGTTCCTCTGTCACTGGTGCCTCTGGCAGAGATGCTGGCTTCTTAGGTGCAGCTGCATGTTCCTCTATTACCGGTGCGTTTTGTTCCTTAGGTGCAACTGCAGATTTATCTGGCACTGGTGCCTCTGATGCTGCTGGTTCCTCTGGTGCAAGGGAAGGTTCCTCCATTACTGGTGCCTCTGGGACTGCAGGTGGTTCCTTATGTGTAGCTACAGGTTCCTCAGCTGCTGGTGGCTCAGGTGCAGCTTCTGTTGCCTTTGGTGTAGTTGCTGGAACCTCTGCTGCTGGTACCTCTGATGCAGATACTGGTACTTCTGTTGCTTGTGACTCTGGAAAGGCTGCTTGTTTTACAGCTGCTGATTCCTTTGGTGCAGCAGTAGAGGCATCTTTTGCTGGTTCTTCTGGTGCAGCATCGTCTTTTCTGACCTCTAGCTGTGTTGTTGAAATAGAGGCAGACTGTTCAGCTGGTGCTTCAGGCTCCACCACTGGTGCTACAGCATTTTCCACTGCAGCCTGTTTGGACACTGCCTCTGCCTCAGTCACAGTTGCCTCTGCCTTCTTCTCAGCTGGGTCAACTGTTGCCACAGGACTCTCCTCTTTCTTCTCTTTAGGGTCACTGACATCGTATCCCTTCTTCCGTTTGCTAAGCTTGGCTCCCATGATATGTCCTAATGAAACAGAAGAGCATCTTATTTAAGTTATAAATGTTATTTTTTTTTTCAGTATATTGTACACAGGTTTATCTAAAAGTCATACACTGGCAAAAAGACAACATTATGGAGCTTAATTTTAGATACTGCACAACTCTGTCCACAAAGCCCATCCTGAATCTCCTTCATTTCAACTCTAAAGCAGTCATTGCCAAAGATTTGAATACAGTACAAACTCTGTTAAGGAGGAGGATTTGTCTGAAGGACAAACAGTGACTGCATGGGAATGTCACTTATTCAATGTAGACTCTCTATCAGACTCTTAAATGAGCCACTCTGAAATCTTGGCTAAGCATTGCAGCCAAGTGAATATTCTATATAGGATTATGCAAAGCCCAGTGCTACAGTGTTAAAGTTGCTGTAAGTGATTATTTTATGGAATGGTATGAAGAAAATGTTCTTTCTACCTAAAAGATTTCACTGAAATAATTACCCTGAGATATGTCTCTGTGACAGCACTAGACTGTGTAAACAGCAAACAGAAATGTGACCATGGGCCGGCAGAAGAAGCGGATTGTTCAGGTTTAATATCATATTCAGACTCATCACAGTTGTCAGCTGAGGGCGCTATTTTGCTCCTGTTGTGTTTGATAACTGTGAGAAGTTGCACTGCTCTGCAGTTCGGTCTCTACACAGTTTTTGGAGGGTGTATCTGATGTAATTGTCTAATTAACAGCATGAACCGATCATATATAATGAAGCAGAAGGGCCATAAAGAGAAATAAACCACCTTCAGTGGTATTGGTGGTTTATTTACCACCTCTGATTTCCTTTTCCAGCAGAACTTGTCATCTGCCCACGGTGCCAAAACTATTAGTAACTGGTTTGCTGACCATGGTATTACTGTGCTTGATTGGCCAGCCAACTCACCTGACCTGAACCCCATAGACAATCTATGGGTTATTGTCAAGATGAAAATGAGAGACACCAGACCCAACAATTCAGATGAGCTAAAGGCCGCTATCAAAGCAACCTGTGCTTCCATAACACCTCAACAGTGCCACAGGCTGATTGCCTCCATGCCACGCCGCATTGATGCAGTAATCTGTGCAAAAGGAGCCCAGACCAAGTATTGAGTGCATAAATTAACATACTTTTCAGAAGGTTGACCTTTCTGTATTATAAATTCTTTATTCTAATATTTTGAGATACTCGATGATTGATTTTCATGAGCTGTAAGCCGTAATCATCAAGATTACAACAAAAAAAAAGGCTCGAAATATTTCACTTTATGTGTAATTAATCTAGAATATATGAAAGTTCCAGTTTTTTTATTTAAATTATGGGAAAAAAATTTACTTTCCACGATATTCTTTTTTTTCTTTAAATGCACATTGTTGATATGTTTCATTATATTACATTTTGGATTTCTATATTGAATTTATATGGAATTATATGCATGGAAGAGGTGAAATTGAGGTGGCACATTTTCCTCGAGGGAGATCTCATTGTCCTAAGGTTGATTCTAAGATGATGATCGAAGGGATGGGCCCTTCTGGGGCAGGACACAGATTAAAAAAAATATATATATTTTTTTAATGCATTTCTTAAATGCAGTTATTGCAAAACAAAATTGCAGCCCAACGGGTTACAATAGGAACTGTCCATAGTGCTGCACTGAAGCAAACAAGACTGTAAGCGCAGTCCTGCATCAGTTCGGACTGCAGATGAGTCTGAACTGCTTGTGTCAGCTAACTGAAGGAACCTTCCTTACCGCCAGCAGTTTTCATTACAGCCACTTACAGCGCTCTTGGCAAAATACACAAAACAGCTTCGTTATTCCAGCACATCTTACTCATTAATATATCGATGTAATACAGAAATCTCCCAATTGAAAGACTGAAATAATAATAATTTCATTTTATACAGCACCTTTTGGCGATTTAGTGCAATGTACAGCATATCCATGTTGACCAGTGAAACAACCTGAGCAAGTACGTCAAGCCAAGTAGTCTATCCCACTTCAGGGTATAGACCCTTTTCCCTTCTATTTTCTTTTTTCCGAGTATTGCCATATTATATTTTTTATGGTAATGAAAACGATGCTGCGAGGAATAGACTAACCGTGTTTAAAATGGTATTCACTTTATAAAGCTGTTTAAATGATCTAGATCATATCTTATTACATATTTTTCACATCACAGTTTTTGTCTGCTCAAATTTTATGGAAAACGTTTTTAATGTTTCGTCAGCTGAATTATCAACACCTATAAACTGCAATAGGAACAACCCATTGAAGAGCCTCGTTTTCATTCCCGCAAAAAAGACAAAACAAAAATGCTGCTACTCTGAATAAGGTCCAATTAACAATTATATATGTTAAAACAGTGTGATAAGCATTAGACTACATGAACAAATGCTTTATTATAACCAGTAGCACATATTGAATACTGGTGCAAATAGAGATTTGATTGACCCTGAAAAGGTGTAAAACGCAAATACTGTCGGGAAAATAGTTAAGACTGATGTAACCTCATGCACATGATACCTGTCATTTATGTTTTGTCGATTTAGTTAGGCAGTCTAATTGAAAATAGTATAAATAGCCAATAATTATAAACTAAGACACATTTCGAGAGAGAGAGAGAGAGAGAGAGAGAGAGAGAGATTTGAAAATGTACCCCACCCCCACACCCCCCACTAAGATCGCTCTGTTCATATCGACCAGCCTGAATGAGCATTTCATATTAGTGCAGATAAATGTTTTGCATTTCCTTAAAAACCCCGAAAGCCTATAGAAACACAGTAGCGAAGCGAGAACGAAATTCTGGTTGCAAACTCACTACACAATTGCTACCTGTAACGCAGTTTCGTTAAAAAGTCATACATTTTTTTTTTTTTTTTTTTAAATAATAAAAAAAACACATTAATGATTTACTTAACCTTAAGTCTTTGACCTCCCAAATATAGTTTAGGAGACAGTAATTTTTCCCCCCAAAGATATAGTTAGGCTACGTTTGTAGAACATTATAAACGTGATATTACTAAAGTCGCATTGTAAGGAAAGAGCTATAAACTATTTTCCACGTTTAGTCATTGAATAAAATGCATATGAGATGATTATCAGGAAAATTTTCTAATTTCATGAGTGACAGGTGAAAATAAAGAGAACAAAGGACGGCTCATCCAGTCTGCGTTTAACAATATCTGCTTCAACGGGGTCCCATTAAAACGCTTTGTTCGGTATGTCATTTGTACCGGTAGTCGAAACGTCACATTAAATTTCGGTCGACTTTTATTTTTACTAACCTGGTTCTGTACTGTAGTGAATTCGGTCCTCAGCAGTGCGTTAGGTGCACTTTCTTCTCTCCAGTTGTAGTGAATGTGATCCAGCTGCACGCAGACCTTCTCTACTCACTCCTCGAGGTCCAATCTGAGACTGGGCGTTTTTTCTCCTTTCACCCCTCCTGTTAAACCCACGGTTTGCGAGACATCTGTCGTTATCACAGCCTCTCCTGCCCGCTGCCCACAATCCATATACCCTCCCTCTCCTTCTCCTCCCCTCCATTCCCCCTCACATTGGGTGCTTTGACTAGATTAGTTGGGCTTTATAATGGGTTTTGGGAATAATGCCCTCTTTTCTTTCACTTTTTGAAGTGATCACTATAGCAACCGTATTCCTTTGACTTGAAAGTTGGTGAATTTGCCTTTTTTCACCTGTCTGGTTTTAGCATGCATTTCTCCTACTCTCTTTCAGTACAGACACTGATTGCAGCAATTCTCCACCCCCATGACTGAAGGAGAGGAGAAAGAAGAGAGTGGGTTAGCAGGGCCTTTGAATTTGGTTGCCTCGAGATTGTATAGTTTTGTTTTAATAGTTAAGACGTCCAACCACAGGCCCTGTTCAGAGTTGTTATTTTGGTAAAAGAAGAATAACTACATGTAACCACTGCTTTATGAACGTGAAAGACATTTTGGAATTTATAATTACGTAATAGCCTACACCTATCCCTTGATGACCCTGGATAAGTCTAAACCAGGGTAAATCATTTTCTAAACCTCCAGAATACAGATTCTTATTCACAAATGTGCCACACACTGCTCCACAAGGTAGGGACGTTAAGAAAGGTGCAAGAAAGCCACAAGGCCATCACTAATATTGCTTTCCACTTAAAGTGGCCTGACAGCACCCTTGTGTTATTTGGCAGCTAGGTGTTAAAAGGATCGTACAATGTGATTCTGCTAGGATTGTTGCCTATGAGATCTAGAGGTGAATATGAAATGCAAAAACTACATAAATGTTTCTTCTTCACCGAAGTCTTCAATACCCAACAAGTACTATTAATCATTCCAAATTCTGGTGCTCTAATTTGATAACATTGGACGCTGTTGTATCTTATGTTAGCTTTGGCTTAAGGCTAACCATCTAGCCATTAAAGGGACAGTTCTCTCAAAAATAATTTACTCACCCTAATGCCATCCCAGATGGATGAGTTTATTTCTTAATACATAAGAATCCAGTGGTTAAATCCATACGTTCAAAAGCGATATGGATGTAGTGTGTTGGTAACAAGCAGATCAATATTTAAGTCTTTTTTTTACTATAAATCTGTACTTTCACATCTGAAAATCACATGTTTAGTTTCTGAAAATAAAAGTGGAGATTTAGATTTATTCGCCAACACCTATCATATTTCTTCTAAAGACATGGATTTAACTACTGGAGTTTTATGGATTACTTTTATGCTGCTTTTATCTGCTTTTTGGACCTTCAGATTTCTGGTCACAATTCACTTGCATTGTACGGACCTACAAAGCTGAAATATTCTTCTAAACATTGTCATTTTTGTTCAGTAGAAGAAAAAAAGTCATACACATCTGGGATGGCATGAGGGTAAGTAGCCTAAATGATGAAAGAATTTTCATTTTTGGGTGAACTATCCCTTTAAATATGCATTGTATGCTAACTTGTCTGGTCAGTTTTGCCATCCCATTGAAACTGGAGACAGAAAATCAGCATATTTGATTGATAAATAAACTGATGAGCAAGTGGTTTTAGTCGTCAATAACATTGCAAAATAATTAACATTGAAAATAATGTAAAAAGCAAAAATGTATGTTGTAGACATCCTTACAAATGATATTCTAAAGTGAAAAACACAGTACTTTATTGCTATTACAAAAATGTGGAGAGTAGCATGAGAGACAGTCCATGCCTAACAAAAAAAAAAAAAAAAACTCAGCATAGGGCAAAGCAGGCCAGTTGTGTCAATAATTAGAAGTCAGTCCTTATGTATACAAGCCAATGATATTTTTTTCTCTTCCGTTCTTCATCACAGGCTCATTATTAAATCACACTGAGGGGAGGAATGAACCACTGCCGCCCTTTCATCACTGCTAGACACATGGAATGTGATGAAACATGGTCGTGAGAAAAAAGTTTCCTCTCTGTGGTTCTGCATATTTTACAGCACGGCTTTTACGTCAAGATGAGAAATCAAACAATGTAATTCTGGAAATACTCTGGCAGGTTTTTACCGCTCTCAGACTCTTAACGTAAAACATGAGCGCTCATGCTCTAATTTGATAAATTTAAATACATGTTTTAATTCTTGAAGGTGTCAGTGATTCACATTCAAGTTTGAAAAGTGTACACAATGTTTCCATTTTGGTCGAACAGTGGGAATGTTGGTCATTTGTGAAAATGCCCAGCTATTCTGGGCAGAGTACAAGGTTCCCAAGTTCCCAGACTCTGTGTGCTGAAAGGTTTATGATCTGTGAGCTTTGTGCCCCATTGAATATTTAACAAACAAAGCACATGTGATTAATCATATGTCTGCTGTCAACAACAAAACAACAGCAAAAAGTGTTCACTCTAGTCTGTGGTCTAAAAGTGCATCTATATTTTTGTGTGGACAGCAACCTCTAGTGCCAGAATAATGATGGTGCATCATCTCAAATGACCTGCTCTTCTTTGCATTTTAGCCAAAGCCCTTTGAACCTGATGAGGAGGTATATGTTGATGACTGACATAATGACAAAAAGAAAAATAGCCATTCATTTTTGTCACACAACTACAAGTTGCAGCTTTATGAAAGGTAATCTAAAGGTCAAAAAACGTATTTTACCTAATCCTAACCTAAAAAAGGAAGATGGTCAAGTTATAGGCATGACGCAGGGTTTTCTCTCAGGAGACCCCCCAGTCTTACCACTTCACTCTTTCCAGTACACCACAAATTCAGTGCTCTGGCCTGCCCAGCCACATGGAGCAGTCTGAGGGAGTAGCCTCTAGTCATTTGTGGCAGTGGCTCAGCTGTTGTCTCTTTCTCCAGTCAGTCGGTGGAGTCGGTTCCACCATAGGGACCACCATTTCCTTCAGTGATCTAAGCACAAATCCAGTTGTTGTGATTTTTTTATTTTTTTAATGATTGTTCCAGTGTTTTGGCTATTGTTTCTAGTCTCTTCACTGGTTTTAGTGGTTTGGTCATGGTTGACACATAAGTCCATGGGTATTTTTTTTATCAACATGAAGATTTTAGGTTAATTTTATATGAGAATGATTTATATGAATGTGTAAGGGAATGTGTTTGTCTTTTAAGTTTGCTATCAAGTCATTATTCGCTTTTCACTAAACACATTGTTTCAAAGCAGTTTTAGTGAAAATTATGCATTAATGTCTATAATGTTTCAAAGTCCTCACTGAGCAGTTTAAATGAAAATCATTTTAAAAACAATCTGCTTAAAAAACAAATAAAAAAAAAAAATTATAAATAAATAAATAATAAATCCTTAAGGCCCCCAGTGAGCAAGACAAAGGGGATTGTGGCAAGGAACCCAAAACTCCATAAGATTTTAGCTAATGGAGAAAACCGTTACACTTTACAATAAAGTTCCATTTGTTAACACTAATTAACAACATTAGTTAATAAGAACTAACAATGAACAATACTGTTACAGCATTTATTAATATCCAACCTAGGTCCAGAATGCATAATTTACTATGATATTTCCTCTGTTGTCATCAGGGGTGGATTTAGGCAAAAAGTGGGTGCCCTGAAGTCCACCAGCCATCTCATATCGCCAACCACCCACAACCCCCAGCCACCCCCATCTGGGATGAGAAGCTAGAACCACTAATGGTTGTCGTGGGGTAGTCAATGCAAAAATATCAATCATGTTTGATATCATTCAACTAGATTGAATCATAGTTGGAAGGTAAGAAATGGGAGTAGGTACCCATCATGCACCCAAAATCATACACACAAATTTCTCTGACTCCAACTTTCTCAAAATCTGCAAACTTGAGCCGATTAGCCTCGATAAGCAGCAACTTGGCCCGACTAAAAATCTATGTTAAAATCGGCCTAAAATTAGGGAAGTGTATTCCAGCCTTAAAGGGATTATTGACCCAAAAATGAAAATTCTCTCATCATTTACTGACCCTCATGCCATCCCATTTGTATGACTATAAATTCTGCTCCCTGCGTTCTTCAAATGATGACAACAATAATAATAACACAAATAAGTACTAAAGGAAACAAATGTGTTAACATCTCAGGCAACCTCAAATGCTAAAGAGTAAAAATTTGTTTTTAAGCTAGATTTAAAAATAGCAAGGGTAAGAAGAGAAGAGCTAACATGAAGTGGAAGGCTGTTGCACAATTTGGGGCCTTTAGACTTTAAACAAGAATGTGGAATGGAGAGAAATAATTGGTTACATGACCTGAGAGATCTCGGAGCAGAATGTGGATGAAGAAGATCACAAATATATTGCGGGGCAAAACCATTCAAGGCCTTATAAACAAAAAGCAAAATCAACTCTAAAACTAGCTGGTAACTAGTGCAAAGATGCCAGCACAGGGGTGATATGGTCTCTTTTTCTTGAACCAGTTATAAATCTTGCCGCTGCATTTTGAACCATCTACAGATGTGCAAGGGAGGACTGAGGTAGGCCCACATACAAGGAATTACAGTAATCTAGAAGAGAGAAAACAAGGGCGTGAATAACAGTTTCCAGATCTTTCCGTGAAAGAAACGGTTTTAATATGGAAATGGACTTAAGGTGGAGGAAGCTTCCTTTAATAACGGCACTAACCTGTTTATCAAAGAGCATTGCAGAATTGAAAATGACACCAAGGTTCTTAACATTGTTATTCAAGTTAGAATATAAAGGACCTAACTGGTTACCAATATTCAAAATACATAATGGAGAGCCAAAAGCAGTCACTTCAGTTTTATTTAAGTTGTAGGAAATTATGTGACGTCTAACACTGTATATCCTCAAGATTCGAAAAATAGATTACTTCATGAACAGCTATTGGTAGACCTAACAGGGAGATAGAGTTATGAATCGTCAGCATAACAGTGATATGGGATATTGTATTTTTTAAAGAAAGAACCCAGATGAAGCATATACAGAGAAAAAAGTAGAGGATCCAAGATGGAACCCTGTGGAACAATATGTAATGGATGCATAAAGCTGTGAAATAATTAAGTTATGTGAGATCAGTCTCCTGCTTTCCAGAAGACCTATTTATATAAAAGTCAATAACATGCATTTACATTTTACATTTAAACAAGGTATGACGTGTATGAATAATTACCAGCACTCATGAAAATGTCCAACCATATTTATTTTTATAATTTATAATTTATGATGATATGAATGGCTTTTGCCAAAGCAAAGCTAATTTTCTGGTGGTTGCTAAAGTGTTATATTTGCTTTGTAGCACATTTATGCTACAGTATGTGGTAACTAGTGATTTCTGGACAGTTGCTAGGGCATGCTATTCAGTTATCAAGGTGATCTCTGCTGTGTGTTTTGGCACATTGCTAAAGTATGTGGTTGTCAGGTTGTTGCTATGCTGTTAAGTTGTTTTAACTGTGTTTAAGCACATTGCTATGCAGTTGCGAGGGTGTTCTGGGTGGTTGCTTATTGGTCCCATAATTCCATAAATATGATCATTCTGATGTGACTTGAATGTACCATTAAAAGTATGGTTTGGTTAAAAATGAAAATTCTCTCATAATTTTCCAAGAGGTGTATAACTTTAAAAAAAAAAAAATAATAATCTGTAAAATACAAACAAAAAAAGATTTTCAGAAGAATATCGCTGTTATGTAGGACATTTCAATGTAAGTGAATGTTGGTCAAACCTTTAAAGCTCCAAAAAGCACATAAATGCAGTATAAGAGTAATCCATAAGACTCCAGTGGTTTCATAAATGTCTTCTGAATGGATAAAATTGTTTTTTGGGTGAGAATAGACCACAAAATAACTCTAAAAATTTAAATTTTGAATTTAAAAATTTTGACATTACCAGTCTTCTTGGCAACTAAAAAAAAAAAGAAAAGTGAAAAAAAAGTGAAATCAAGCTTGAAATCATGATCGTGCCTAGAGATTGCAATTGCAAGATATACAGTGAAAATGAGTTACAGTTTGGTTTGTTTTCACCCAAAACAAAATGAATTGATTCAGAGGGCATGGATTTAACCACTGCAGTACTATGGATAAGTACATTTTTAAAAAGCTGTGAAGGTAAGACATCCAAAGGATAGTTAGCAGGTTTCATTAAAGAAACTATTTCTGATAATTTAGACAAGGTGTAACGAGGCAGGCGAGGAATGAGGCTCTAAACGCAGCTTTAATTAAACAAAAGATAAACAAAGTACTCCGAAATTAAAGAAACAAAACCTAGGAAGAAAACAGAGAGAACCAAGTATACAGAGAATAACACCACATGCTAAAGACCGACAAAGAAACCATGGTAAACAAGGGAACAAGGAACACCTTGGGAAACCAGTCAAGAAATAAAACTACAAAGGACTTAAAAACTTACACAGGAAACAGGAATGGAGAACTAAACAAGAATTTCAACATAATCAAAGAAAAAATTCAGAGGAATCTGTGACATAGCACCCCTTTATGGAGCAGATTCCAGACTCTCTAAAAAAATAAATTGTCCATAGGGTGTGGGGGAAAGGGGGAAACAGGCAGTTCAAGGGGGCACAAGGGGCAAGCTTGAAACAGATGTTCAGAGGGCTGAGGTGGAGCTGGAGACCAAGGAGGCCGGAGCAGATCAGGCAGATGACCAAGAGACCGAGGAGACCAGAGCAGATCAGACAGACGACCAGGAGACCAAGGAGAATAGAGCAGATCAGGCAGACGACCAAGAGACCGAGGAGACCAGAGCAGATCAGACAGACGACCAGGAGACCGAGGAGACAAGAGCAGATCAGGCAGATGACTAGGAGACCAAGGAGGCCAGAGCAGATCAGGCAGACGACCAGGAGAACGAGGAGACCAGAGCAGATCAGGCAGATGACCAGGATACCAAGGAGGCCGGAGCAGATCAGGCAGATGACCAAGAGACCGAGGAGACCAGAGCAGATCAGACAGACGACCAGGAGACCAAGGAGAATAGAGCAGATCAGGCAGACGACCAAGAGACCGAGGAGACCAGAGCAGATCAGACAGACGACCAGGAGACCGAGGAGACAAGAGCAGATCAGGCAGATGACTAGGAGACCAAGGAGGCCAGAGCAGATCAGGCAGACGACCAGGAGAACGAGGAGACCAGAGCAGATCAGGCAGATGACCAGGATACCAAGGAGACCAGAGCAGATCAGGCAGATGACCAGGATACCAAGGACACCAGAGCAGATCAGGCAGATGACCAGGATACCAAGGAGACCAGAGCAGATCAGGCAGATGACCAGGATACCAAGGACACCAGAGCAGATCAGGCAGATGACCAGGATACCAAGGAGAATAGAGCAGATCAGGCAGACGATCAGGAGACTGAGGAGACCAGAGCAGATCAGACAGACGATCAGGAGACCGATGAGACAGAGGAGATCAGGCAGATGACCAGGATTCCAAGGAGACCAGAGCAGATCAGGCAGACGACCAGGAGACCGAGGAGACCAGAGCAGATCAGACAGATGATCAGGAGACCGATGAGACAGAGCAGATCAGGCAGACGACCAGGAGACCAGAGCAGATCAGGCAGACGACCAGGAGACCAGAGCAGATCAGGCAGACGACCAGGAGACAGAGCAGATCAGGCAGATGACCAGGAGACCAAAGAATTTAAAGATAGCAGCAGGAAAAACAACAGAAGGATTAAGAACTGCATCAATTGTGTTAAAAAGAACCTTGGACCTATGGTCATTCTTAGCAATCAGCTCAGAAAAGTAATTTGATTTAGTATCCTTAATAGAAATTTGGTAATGCTTTAAGTTATCTCAGAATAGTTTAAAAGATACCTGGAGTTTCTCTTTTTTCCACTTCCGTCCCACCCTCCAACACTCCTGTCTAATGGAGCTGGTATGCTCATGAGCCAGGGCCGAATATCTGCTTTGTTTAAATGTGTCTGCGGCAAGCAATAGAGTCTAAAGTAGAAGTACAGGGGGTGTTAAAAATGTCAACCAACTGAGTGGTTTCTGAGCAGCTAGAAATTACATCCGTAGTACGTGAAAAGTGAGTAGAGGTACTGTATAAGCATCATAAAACTGTGAGGCAGTGGAGTAAATGGGGCGCAAGTAGCTCAAGGGCATGGGTAATGTAGGCGGTGGTGATGAGAGCACTGATTCAAACACAATGGACAGAAATGCTAGCATCTAATACATCAATATTAGTTACTGTGAAATCAGTTGTTAATATAAGATCAAGTGTATGACCTTTTAAATGAGGTGGACCAGAAACAAACTGTGTGAGATTTGTTTTATCCAAATTGCATAAAAAATATTTAATGTGAGGTTTAGTTGCACAACAGACATGATGACTTAAATAATTATCTGTTTCTCGCCCACTACTATCATATTTCTTCTCATGTCAAGTCAAGGATTACTGGATTCAACCACTGGAGTTATTACGTTTATGCTGCCTTTATGTGTTTTTGGACCTTCAAAGTTTTGGCCACCATTCACATGCATTGTATGTAAATAACAGTGATTTTTAGTCAGGCTGAGTTGGTGCTTGTCGAGGCTAATTGGCTCAAGTCTGCAGATTTTGAGAAAGTTGGAGTCAGAGAAACGTGTGTGTGTATAATTTTAAGTGCATGATGGGTACCTACTCCCATTTCTTACCCTCTGACTATGAATGATATATCTGACTATCTAGCTGAATGATATCAAACATGATTGATATTTTTCCACAACAACCCGTCGCGGTTCTAGCTTGTATGGTGCCATGGGCGAAACCCCTTTCAGCATCCCAGTGGCTGGGGGTTGTGTGTGGATGGAGATATCAAAAAAAAAATGCAGAAAGTTTTTTGTTAGGTTTAGGGGATAGAATCTATAGCTTGTACAGTATATAAATAATTATGTCTATGGAGAGTCCTCATAATGATAGCTGCGCCAACGTATGTGTGTGTGTGTGTGTGTGTGTGTGTGTGTGTGTGTGTGTGTACTATCCCTTTAATGCAATAGTCAGACTCATAACAGTTGTCAGCTGAGGGCGCTATTTTTGTGTCTATTTTAACGGCACAGTCTCGCTTACAACACCTTTAATTTACGTTAACAGAGAGTACACCATAAATTATTTTGTCTATTTCATAGTTGTTAACTTTGTTAGACAAGGATTTCCAATCCAGGGTGCGACCGGTTTAGAAAACCGTTGTATATGCCTGGTTCATTTGAAGCTGATCGTGGATCAGTCTCCTCTCATCACATTGAGAGCTTTACTACGACAATGGAAACCACACAGCTGACCTCAGTTCAGCTCGCGAGTCACATGTACTGACTGTATCGCGCGGCAAATCTTAAATGACATCATTCAAGCCAACGCGGATTGTGATGCCTTTTCAAATGCCTGATCGTAATTACAAACAGTGCATATGAAAATCCGAATTTTTTTTGTTGCGTTCTTCATATTATTTTAAACAAACAATGTAAATCTTATTATTGAGGTCTTAGGAAGCATTCGGTGGCATTTTCATCTCCTTTCTTTTTCTTTGTTAAGTTTTCACAATTGTTTCTCAGTGAGCGTTACGCGAATTAAGACTCGTACTATGGTGAAAGCTTTATATGAATATTCATTTAGTCACGCTGAGTTTGAGCATATTGTCATGTTTATAATCAATATTCATGAGTTATTCCATGCGCCTGCGTACCAACGTCTGCCCTAACTGGGCGTTGGTCGCGTCACCTAATTCATATTCATAAACTATTCCTTCGTCGTAGTAGGATTAGTAGTTCGCTATGCGGCTCATGTGAGGTCCTCAGGCGCTCAGTGTGCACCTCCCTTTGTGCCTCTCTATTCAAGATGGCTCCCGTTTTAGAGAAGAAGCTACTGGGCGCAGTCGGGACGGGCGACACCATGGATAACAGCAACGAGGATGATGAAGGACAAAACCTCTGGTATGCTCGCACCCTCAAAGTGTCCAGAAGTGCACCTGAGTTTGCAGGGAGTGAGTTTATTTGACAGTGTGATTTACTGCTTTGTCACCAGCCGGGTGCTGCCCAGTTCAGACGCCGGTCCCGGATGGGCCCTGAACACTTCACACAAACTTAAAAACACGGACCTGTTCGGAGTAGATTAGTGATTTACATCTAGATCTATTATAAAGAAAGAGTTTGAAGAGTTAATGTTTTCTTGTCACACTGTGATCTGTTAGTGCTGGCATTTGAGAACGCTCCGGCTTAAACTATCCCTGTAGTGTTGAAAGTCATTTCTGATGGGACGCGTATCTTTAACAATGTTTAATATATATGCGGATGGTAATTAGTTTTATGAGAAGTGTCACAAGTGTTTTGATGCGATCTAACGGCTCACTGACATCCATCACTTGTTTGTTAGCTTTGTTTTGACAGCTCTCTCTCTCTCTCTCTCTCTCTCTCTCTCTCTCTCTCTCTCTCTCTCTCTCTCGGATGTTCAGGTGATATTGTATCACCTATGAACTGATATCTGCGGCTTGTCACTTGTCAAAACTAACGATGCAACTACTGACATGTCAAAGCCTTTATCTACTGATGTCATGAATGCAAAGTGATAATTTTATTGTTTATGCCATTTTTCAGGACTTCAATTCTCAGCGAAGTTTCAACACGTTCAAGCTCTAAATTGCCATCTGGGAAAAATATATTGGTTTTTGGTATGTGCTTTTGGCTAAATCTTATTCACAGTCTCTCTAAAGTGCGTGTAAGGTTTGTGCTCTAAGGAGTGTGTGATGGGTAAAGACTGCATGTGCAAACTTCAATACATGTATTTAATTAAAAGTAATGAACTGTTATTTCTTAGTGTACTTACACTTGTTTTGTGGTGCACATGTAGCCTATGTCATGAATAATAACTAATGTGATTTCTGGTAATGTTTTAGGGGAGGATGGTTCAGGAAAGACAACACTCATGGCAAAACTCCAAGGAGCAGAGCACAATAAGAAAGGTAGAGGGCTGGAATACTTGTACCTGAACGTCCAGGATGAAGACAGGGATGGTAAGTACTTTCAAAGTGGGAGAAAGATGATGATGATGAGGATTAAAGGAAAAGTTCACCCAAAAATGACAATTCTCTCATTATTCACTTACACTTATGCCATCCCAGATGTGTTTGACTTTCTTTCTTCAGCAGAACACAAATTAAGATTTGTAGAAGATAGTTCTGTCAGGACCTAATAATAGAAGCACACGGGTGCCAGCACTTTGTCAGTCCAAAAGTCATATTTAGGCTGTATTAAATGAATCCACACTGCTTCAGTCGATGAATTAATGTCTTCTGAAACAAATTGCTAAGTTTGAGTAAAAAATAAATAATGAATTAAAATGCTGTTAACTTTAAAAAGCACTTCCTGCCAGCAGCTGACACGAAGTGTGACGTAAACGTGTCAGCGAGTTCACGCCAGAATTCGCTTATTTACAACAGAGTGAACGTCACGTGAGAGTTCGGCCATTTCAAACAGCATCAGGGTCTTGGATGGAAGCTAAAAAGTTTTTTTATTATCGACTTGTTTCTGACATAAACCTATTGATTTGCTTCTGAAGGCATTCTTTTATCAACTGGAGTTGCATGGATTACTTTTATGCTGCCTAAATATGTCATTTGGACCGTAAAAGTACTGGCACCAAAACTGCGATTTCTCTGTGCGATCAGCAGTGTGTCTAAAGTTGCTTGGTGACTGGGGAAGAGATTGAATCTTCTCCCGGCTGATGCACACTGTGGCTGGGGTCGCTCGTCACTTGTGTGCGTTTGCTCTAGCTAGATTATAACGTGATGGTTCGCGATGTAGTGAATCGTAATATATGCGTCACGTTCACTGTGTATCTTATCATTAAAGGTCAACTGATAATGGATTTTACCAATACAATAACTAAGTTGTGCAGTGCCTGCCGATAACCGATTAATCAACCAATAGTTTTTAAAATTGATGCTGAATGAAAAAATAACACTCAAAGTAAAATAGTGCTGAACTTTATTACAAAAATAAACAGTACTGACTGAACCATGAAAATATATTAGATATTTTTTTTATTAAAAAAATATATAAATATTAATATATATATATGAACTCTTATTAGAATTTTAAAGTCAGCTGTTTAAAAAAAAAAACTGTTAAAAAGATCATTTTATATTGAACTAATGTGCATAAAATAAATAAATAGAAAGTTTTAGTCGTTCCATATTCTCAAATATTAAGTCAAAAGTAAAATGAAAACGCTTCAATAGACAGTTCACATGGTGTTACACTTGCACTGATTCCTACTACTCTAGACTCAAGCTTCATAATAAAAGTGAAATAGCACATTGTTTTTTATTCTGTGCAGCTGTATGTAGAGTAGCAATATTCACAGAAAGCAGTGGTATTCGGCTGAGCTCAGTGGTGAAGTGGCTCAAACTATAAGCCCAGGCCAGATGTTGTTCAAACAGACTGGAACCGAACGCGAGGATCTTGAGACAGACATACATCTTTCATTTAAACAACTCATTACTTAATCTGAGAAATGCTTGAGATATTACGCTCATTTCACTAACATTAAATATGCAACTTAGCTGGCTAAAGAATGCATGATGTACGTGTGTATATGTGTATGTATGTAACAGATGCACACATTATTTTAGTAAATGTAGGCTGATAGTTAAATAAATGATAGTTTGCAGAGAATGCTCGTTATTTTATTTAATAAAATAAAAAATAACACTCTTCCAGATTTGACTCGCTGCAACGTGTGGATCCTTGATGGAGACGTGTACCACAAAGGCTTGCTTAAGTTCGCAGTCACCACTGAGTCACTAAAGGACATTCTGGCTGTTTTTGTGGTGGACATGTCAAAGCCTTGGACCATCATGGAGTCGCTGCAGAAGTGGGCCAGTGTCCTGCGTGAGCACGTTGACAAACTGAAGATCCCGCCGGAGGAAATGAGAGAGATGGAGCAAAGGAGTGAGTGTTTTTTGGATCAAGTATTAAAAAAAGCATACTCAATTGAAACACCTTAGGTCAGTGACAGTAAGTAACATTTCTATGTTAATGTACATATGTACAACGTACATTAGCTTTCACATAGCTCTCTCACGTGCTTTCCAATAGTCTTGTATTAGTGGTTGAAGGATGTTTGCTCAGCCAGTAGAAAACTGGGAAATGCCTTTTGCCAGAGAGATGTCAGAGGTATGGTTAGCTGTTATTCACTTAATTGTGTTTTAACTGTGATTATGTTTGCATGGACATCAGTAAATGGCTTATTATGAGAAAGCGGTGTATTGCGAAAAAGGAACATTCTGGTTTACAGGCACTGCTGCTTACTCGTTACTTCTATCTATCTATATATATATATATATATATATATATGCAGCTCAGTCAGTAAGCAGTGTTTGTTTTTTTTTTACTTTTATTGCGACCTGCAATAGTACGTTTCCCTCTTCAATTTTCGGGATTCGTCCAATGTACAAGTGCATATACGCGAATGTGAGGGACAGTCAGTATTTTACTTTGGTATGTATAAATGGATATAGTTTATAGTCTGTGTTTTTCTCACTGTACTCCCAGAAATGTTGAATTCTTTCAGCTGTGCTGTCTTGTTGTTGGGCTCCATCCTTTGTCGTTTGTTATTCTGTGTTTTCTTGCTCATGCACATTCTTCAAACACCCATCAAAGCACCACTTTTGTGTTTATATGGCAACATTGAGCCTCATTCTCGAGGAGTAACCTCTATGTGTTAAACCACTTTCTCTTAATCCCTTAAATGGCATAAGGAAAATGGCATTCTCGTTTACATGATGTTTCAGAAAGCCATTTTCTGACAAAACCCTGTAATAAACTATTTTCTAAAGTGCATGTAAACAAGGTCTGTGAAGGAATTTCTCCTCTGGTGGGTTTTGATTAATTCTTTGGACTCTGCTTATTAAATTATTTCATAACCACTAACCTTTCATTCTAAATGATGCAGCAGAGTGGAGGTGTTCGTTGAAACTGCACAAGATGAAGCAGAGCATTGCTTCTGGCATGCTTTAAGAGCAGTTGAAAGCAAGTTTTGGTTATATATTTTTTGTAGATATTGACTAGTGGAGAATGTTGATGTTGCATTATGGTTTTATTAGCATGTTGGTTTGTTTACATTTTTGGTAGACTAACTTTTTAGTTTAGTCTTATGTGTCCACTTTTATAGAAAGTTACAAGACCATTGGGGCTGCCTGTCGGCTGGATTTAATGACACACTCTGCTTATGAAGCACTCTTTGTCTTTTGAATTTGCATGACCTTTCTGTCAGATCCATGCTGTTGGAATCGGAGTGATTACAAATGCTGCGTTAGTAGTGTTATAACTACACACTACACAACTTTCAAAGACGTTGTATTGTGATACCGTTCATATTACACAACTGTCTGTCTTGTCATGGAATTCATAGTGTTTTAAAATTACATGAAGATTCGGGACAGGGACACATTACAAAACATTTCACTATTGACGAATCCCCGACGACTCTGCCTGGACTCCAAATTACTTTTCACAACAGAGTACACGTGAGAAGTGATACGATATACGAAAATAAAGGAATGATTTCGTAATAAGATAATATTTGATTGGTTAAAATATAAAAAAGTACCACCTCCTGAAAAATCAACCTATTTGCTTACCTGACTGTCCAAGAGAATTGGCAATTTCTCTCTAACTTTTCTCTTTCTTCACCCGGTTGTGGTATAGGCCTAGTCCAGAGGAAACATCAAATCTTGTGCTCTTTCCAATGTTCCACAGATTTTTCCTCTGTTTCTTCAGTCCAATGAGACTTTCTTGATACCACAGACATTCTAGTTGATGTTCTGTTGCAGGTACATCGGGACTCCTCCCACTGAAACTTCCTGTGCCCCGTTTCTTGCTCTCTCATTGGCTGTAGGTCAACGCTGCAGTTGTATTCAGTCAAAACACATTTCACATTGCACGATTTGGAGTCGCAGACAGGGCCAGATATTTAACATTCTAGATATCTCGCCGTCATCTGCGACACGTCTACGCTTCTCTCAAATCTTGTCTTTGATAGTTCATACATTGTGTTCTTCACTCATGGAAGCGAGCTCTGATTTTCCCGTAATTTCAGGCTTTTGTTGGCGATCTCCACAAAACTGTTGGCGAGCGAAAATCGAGCTTAATCGTGTAGTGTTAACTCTGCATTAGTTCTGCTCAGAATTGTCATGTTTTCAAAATCCCACATAGTCTGAGAAAATCTTGAGTTATATTTTAGCGTTTTAATTTCCTAAAACCCAATTACAATAAACATGTAGAAGGTTGATATAGCTTTTGTATCATATGGTTTGATTCAGAATTTACACATCAACAGATCTTACTGTAGGTTTCTGGTTAACTAAACTTTTGCTTTTAATAATTACAATAATTTTAACGTGAACGAACATGAAATGGAAGATGCACTTTTTTGAATTCTTCAATTTCATATTAATTTTGGCTCTGCCTGAGATTTCCTATTATTTGACAGTAACTTTTGCACTGTGACAGCAGTGAATGCCCGTGTAAAGATTTAAAGCTGCTACTTTAGTGTTTGAGATGATATGAGATTCAGAGTGCTCAGACATTATGTGAGAGGCTATTTCAGAGGATGATTGTGCTTGTACCGTATAAACAGGGCTGTGAGAGCAGAAATGGGAAGTGGCAATGGTATTTTGTTTTAGCTTGCATATGAAATATCAAGCCTAGCATTTTTACAACACATATGAACTGCTGTTTTACTAAGAGTAATGAGGAATCACTAGCTCTAAGTGTTTCAATGTAATCAACATAGTAGGTTTAAGGTGATCAAACTCTAAAAAATAATTATCGATTACCTAGGCTGTAGTCTGTTTCATTTCCGACTTGTCCACTATGTTCCTCATTTGCTCACTACTTTTTTTGTTAGTTTATATATGGAATCTAGGACTATATTATGTTTTATGATTAAATGCATGATTATTAATACCTACCAAATGTTAGTTTGTTGGGTTTATTGAATTAGTGCCCAAGATTCCTTCAGCTTTGTAAAAACGGACCCACCCAGAAACAAGAACAGGGCTTTCTAAAGCACTACTGAAATCAACATATATGAGACATGCTTCTCTCTTCCCATCTGACCGAAGTAGGTGATGTCATCACTGTAGTGGGAAAGAGAATTCAAGCTCTCTTACAAGGCATTGCATCATTGTCTGCTCAGTCGGACATTCGACTCGTTGCTCTGAGCAGGAAACGAGCACAACACTCAAGTAGGAGCCAAAGCAGCCCATCGCAAGCCACTGTGAGGAAACATGTCCTTTCACAGCTCTTAGTCAGCTAACACCCTGCGGGAACTATTGCTTTAAATGTAGAGAAGTCTAAATGCACTTTGGCAACAAATTCCTGTGTTGTTCAAAGAGTATATGCAGACTTGCATATTGAGTGTTATGTTCTCTTGCACAAATGGCACTATGAAACAACACAATTTAATTGGTGTTAAATCATTTTTATTCATTGATTTTTAGATAGACTTGGCATTTTGCCACCTTAAAATGATTCAAACTTTCAAATGCACTCTGGCTGTGTAGATTCAGCTGACTGTCTCCACCCTTGTTGATGGAACCTGGTCAAAGTCGACAGCAGAAAGAGATTGTAAACGGGTGCTGCTCTTCATTTGATTGAGGTTATTGCAGTATTTGGTCATATTGACCAAGAAGGTTGTTGGTTATCACAGGGTAAAATCTTCACAGTGTTTCACGGTTATATGCACAGTGATAATAAATCTACAGTCCTCTTCTGTCTTTCCAAACATCAGGCTGATGGAGTTAAGCTATGTAAAAAATGTTCACTATGTGTTTCAGACTCAGTCTGTTATGAAAACTGTGCAGAAAAGAGGGTATTATTTACAAACGTCTGAAGACCTGATGTGATATGAATGCTTTTCTATTGGCAATTGTAATTTAAAATTAATCATTTGATTGGAAACGTCAGTTTTTATTCTGGAAATAAAAAAGTTCTCTCCGTACATTTTGTCAGAACATTCTGATGATGAAGAATCATGATCTTGTTTAAATTGACATCAGGAAATGGCTTATTGCAAGAAATCTGCATTTTGCATGAAAGTGGTGTTCCCGTGTACATGCGCTGTATAAGCTAGGGGTGTAAAAAAAATATTTTGCTTGAAATGCACTAGATTATCTTGATCTCCTGTCCTGTGGAGACATGTATACACTTCACATCTCAAGGTGTGGATAATTATTTGTAATTGAACCTTTTAAGAGAGAGATTCATGAGTAATCACATAGTTTCACCTAACATGTGGTCAATATTATGTGTTAAATCTTTCACTTAAAGCAGCTGTGTTATGTTATTCCAGAAGTACAGGAGCTGTGATCCTTTAACAAAATATTGCTCCCTTAGCTTTCTGGGTCATCTGGTGCATTCTTAAGGTTCCTGAGGAAGTTCCTCCCACTTCCCCCCTCAGCACCTCCTGAATTTAACACGACTCCAGCCACCAACTTCCACATATCATCACCATGCCCTCTCCCGACATGAAGCACGGCAGTGAATAACCTTGTTTATGGTTGCTGTTCCCTTTACCTGTGTTGTTTAGTGGTGTGGCAAGGACGAGGGGTTGTGGGTTCTGACTGTCAGCCAGAGAGTCAGTCAGAACCATGCTGTAAAACCTATACTTCATGGCCTTAAAGGAGACCTATTATGCCCCCTTTTACAAGATGTAATATAAGTCTCAGGTGTCCCCAGAATGTGTCTGTGATGTTTCAGCTCAATATACCCCATGGATCATTTATTATACCATGTTGTAAATGCCTTCTTTTTGGCTGAAATCAAAAACTTGCTGTTTTCGCGTGTTCTGCTGCTCCCCGCCCCCGACATAGCTGTGGCCAACAACAGAACACTTATGATGCTTACGAAACTGAGACATTATTCTTCTCACTGTATCTCCTCCAGCGTGGAAAAAAATGGCAGACTGTGTGTAGATCACTCAGGGAAGGAGGGTGGAGTCCGTCACCAGGCATGGGCAAGGCCTGCTCTAATGTGATGTCACTTTAGAACAGAAATGAAAGCAGTTCATTTTGACACTGTTTTTGACAAATAGAAATATAATAAAGAGGAGTGGGTGGACTTTTAACATTGTAGGGTGGTTGTGTACAAACACTGCCGACTCACATTTATGTAAAAGTGAATTTTGCATAATAGGTCCCCTTTAAGATATTGCTATTTATTATTTTTGTAAGGAAGCTCTATTACAGGACAGACGATCTGTTTGGGTCTTATGGTACCTGAATAGAATGCCCTATTTCTGTGGAGTTCATTTAGTCTACTCTTGCGGTTTCTGTAAGGTTTGATCCATATAAGTTTTTATAGGCTGAAACCATTTTGACATATTATTTGAGGAATAATCAAGCTATTTCTATTTCAGGTAATAAGCTCAAATGCAACTAACAATTGTCTGTTAGTTTTTCTTTTATTAGGCCTAATTGCGTAATGTTATGTAGCTTAAATGTAATGTTAGAGCAATAGTTCGAGGCTTGGCCAACTTGTTCTTATTGTTGTAAAAAACAAATACCTGTGGGACAAAAACTGTGGCAAAGCATTCTTGGAAGTATGCCACCAAAATTAACATTTGAGAAGCAAAATAATTTTGGAAGTTTTTTGTTTTTGGAGTAGGTGGGTTTTTTACCGGACAATTTGATTTATTTTTTCGGTTATTGACCAGCACATTCAGTACAACTCACCATTGAAAGGTTAAGAGTTAATTTTGGACTATGTCTGTCACTTTCTTTTCTGCAGTGGTTAAGGCGTTCCAGGAGTATCTAGAACCAGAAGAAGCCACACCAGGCTCACCACAGAGACGAGTGCCACCAGCTGAAGGAGAAGATGAGAGTGTGCTGCTGCCCCTGGGAGACAACGTCCTTACACACAACCTGGGCATTCCAGTGCTAATAGTTTGTACAAAGGTAGCTGAAAAATAATGTCCTCCCTCACAGAAACATGTCTCAAAACTAGATTATCTGTAAAATAGGTGATGAATTTCAGGTATTTAAGTAAGAAATTAGTTTGTAAGCGGATTTTTTAAACCAAAGTAAGGTCATGGAGTTTTTCGATATTTGATGTGTTGATGTACAGTACTGTGCAAAAGTTTTAGGCACTTGTAAAAATTTGCATAGTGAGGTTGTCTTCAAAAATAATGACATAAATGGTTTTCATTTATCAATTAACATCTTTCAAAGTCCAGTAAACAACAAAAAGCGAAATCAATATTTGGTGTGGCCACCTTTGTCTTTAAAACAGACCCACTTCTGCTAGTTACACCGGGACACAGTTTTTCTTGGTTTTTGGCAGATAGGATGTTCAAAGCTTCTTTGAGAATTCGCCACAGTTCTTCTAACTATTTAGGATGTCTCAGTTGCTTCTGACTCTTTATGTAATCCCAGACTGACACAATGTTCAGTGGGGGCCATGACATCTGTTGCTGGGCTCCCTGTTCTTCTATTGTAATATTTTCTATTTGCAAAAGTAATGTTTGGGAATCTAAAATGTATTTTTCCTATTGACACACTAAAACTGAAGATTTAAATAACCATCTTTAGACTAATGTTTTGTGAAACATTTTAAGTGCCTAAAACTTTTGCACAGTACTGTATGTTTGATGTTCTATGTGTATAAATGTGTGTGTGTGTGTGGGTGAATATGTTTATACTTTGGAAACTATAATTAATTAATAATTGTAATATGATATCTTAAAAGTGTTAAGAGTTGTTTTGCAAAGCAAACTGGTAGGGTGATTGGGTTTGTGGATTCTGATGTGGCATTGAGCATCTATAACCAAATGAAAAGCTCTCTTTAGGAAGTCTAAGTAGACTGCATGTCCAGAGCTGCAGGCTCACCATGTCCCCATCACATGCTCTCTCAGATCAGAACATGCTCAATGATCTATTCTATTGTTAGCCTCCCTCCAGCAAGATTCACTTGTATTTGATCACTTTGCCTCCCGACATTAAAACAAAACAAACAACCTCACCTTGGGCTAAAACCGAACAGAGTCTGTTTGAATTTTAGAAACCTTCTTTATCAATGTGCATTATTAGGGCTGGGCAGTATACTGTATCTCACTGTTTTTTAATCTTTTAACTATATATGAGATATCTTGATATTTAAGCATTGATTGTTTTGTTTCCAGTCAGAGGAACCATAATTTCAACCAAACAGCCACTGTTGACAAGCAGATTAAAAATGTTCAATGTATGACCAAATGCACAGCAAAAATCTAGCTAAAAATATTCAAGACATGTGTTCCACACTATTCTGCCCTGAAGTAAGTATGGCTTTATTCCATTGCTCTATAATGACATCTCTAACTGTTGTTTAAGTGTTAATGGCTGCAGTGTATTTCATATTAAGTTTGAGTATTTACTGTGGTTCAGTAGAATGTCTTTGGTGAAGGTTTTGCATTTCCAGTTGCTGGCACCTTCTCTTTCTGCCGAAATCATTATGGCTGGCAATGAGCCAAAACCTGAGTCATTCTGTTCCCATCAAGCAGGTGTTTGCTTGTCTGTGTGTGATTTTAAGATTGTATCTCTGTCTTAATGTCTTTTAAAAACAAACAATACTTTAGAGGTTAAGTAAAGTTAAAGGGTCTTTTTACATCCTTATGTGTGTGCAAACTAGGGATGTGCGAGACTAGTTGACTAAACGGTTCTGATGCTGCACGACACTCGAATTACTAATCTATATTTCTCCCCATTAAACTGTTCAGCATTTTTACACATTTACATTTGGCTTTAACTTATGTGCAGCATTTGTAATAATATAATGTCATGTTAGTGTTACACATTTTAAATATAATTAATAACACAAATATTATTAAAAAAGAGGATATCTTGAGCAGATGTATACAAAGTTTTATCTCACTTGCGGTGTGTGCAGGAAAATGTTGTCTTGCAAGACCAGCAAATGAAAAAAAAGCTATGGAAATAACTTTGGTGGTGGGGGAAGCAGATTTCCAAAACTTTGGCTTGCAATTCACTATGGATGTTTTCAAATTTGAGTTTTTAAATTTGTGTGTGCTTAAAAGTTATTTTCCCACTGAGTTGGCTTTTTCAAGCGCAGGATAATCGCCTCAGATGAGTCAGGTCCCGTTTCACTGGACCATGTTGAAATGTTAATTTTGTTAATCAAAAATTTATGGTTTTAAGTAGGGCTGCCCCCTACCAAAGATTTTCCTAGTCGACTAGTAGTGGTAAATTTAAGCCATTAGTCGACTAGTCGTCGCATGTTTATGATCTTAATTTAATTACTTTATATATATTTTGGGGGGCATCAGAAAATGGTTTGAGTTCCAGGGCTGAGAAAGAATATTATAAGTAACATTGCTAACACTGTTCTACATTACGGAGAAATACCAAACCGTAATAATGAGCCTTTAAAATATTAATTTTTGAAGCGCACATACAAAGAAAAATAAATGGCATCTTTTGTTGGGAGGACACTACCGTTTCTAGTATTTTTGACATAAACGGGAGATTTGAAATCGGTCTATAATTAGCCAGTTTTCCAGGATCAAGCTGTGGCTTCTTAATAAGCGGTTTGATAACTGCCATTTTAAAGTCTCCTGAGACATGGCTTAAGGATAGCGATGAGTTAATAATACTAAGAAGTTCTGAGATTACTGGGAATACCTCTTTTAAGAGCTTAGTTGGTATTGGATCTCCACATGTTGTGGCTTTTGATGTTTCAATAAGTTTTGATAGCTCTTCATGACCTATGACAGCAAAGGATTGAAGTTGCACATGAGGAAAATTATGAGACACTGTTTTGGTGCTATGACCGATTATTGCATAATTTCACATTTATTTCTGATCATTTAAATGTTATCATTTAAGAAATTCATGAAGTCAGTACTATTGTGCTGCGATGGAATATCTGGTTTAGTCGATACTTTATTCCTAACCAGTTTAGCAACAGTACTGAATAAACGTCTAGGATTGTTGTGGTTATTTTCTATGAGTTTGCTAAAATATGCTGACCTGGCAGCTTTTTAGCCTGTCTGTAGCTACAGACACGATCCTTCCATGCATGCATGCATGCACTTGTGCTTTATTTTCCGAGCTGCTCTATTGAGAGCATGAGTTGTACCATAGTGCAGGGCTTTTTTCTTTCTTTTTAATCGAAGGAGGGTGACACTATCAAGAGTGCTAGAGAAGACTGTATTTATATTTTCTGTTATTTCATCAAGTTCCTCTGGGCTTTGGGGTTTACTGAGTGTATGAGATCTATCTGGTAGATTATTAGTGAAGCTATCTTTAGTTGTCGAAAGAATAGTTCTACCTGAATGATAGCGTGATGTAGATTGAGTAATATTAGCTGATCGCAGCATACAAGAGACGAGGTAATGATCAAGATGTCATCATTCACATCACATGTGGAATATTTTATTATTATATTACTTATTTTTAAACACAATTCACAATCGTATTTTATGAAACTACACAATGATGACCAAGACATTATAGATATGCTGTGAAACCATGTGTGTGGTGAAAGGCACTATACAAATAAAAATGACTTGATTAGCATCATTTTGGCATTTTGTAACCTCAATATCTATGTCCGTCATAGTAAGGAAAGTCTTAAGGATTTTTTTTGTTTTTTACTACCGACTAATGCAGTGTTTCTCATTCTTTTCCTGGATACCACTAACGCTATACATTTTGCATGTCTCCTTTATCTGACACATCTGATTCTACTGATTAACTAATTTAGTAGAATGCTCCATGATCTAAATGAACTGTCAAAAAAGGGATACATCCAAAATGTGGAGTGTTAGTGGTACTCCAGGAAAGGATTGAGAGACACTTGACTAATAAATCGGTTATCAGCCTTTTCTACCTCCATAGTTATCGGTAATGGCAGAATCTAATATCGTCAACCTGTAATGGGTTTGGGGATGTCGAGTTTAAAAAATGAAGCAGTATAAAAGTCCTTTACATTTTCTGAATTTCATTGGAGAAAAATAGGTTTTTTCCCTGATTTGGTGTCTTTGTCTCTCAGTGTGATGCTGTCAGTATATTGGAGAAGGAGCATGACTACAAAGAGGAGCATTTTGACTTCATTCAGTCACACATCCGACGGTTCTGCCTAAAATGTATCCTCCTCATCTCCAGCAAATATTGGGGGTATTGTAATGTTTCTCTCCGCAATGCTGTACTCTTCCTTAATCATATCGCACAGATGGAGCCGGCTTGATTTACACATCTGTCAAAGAGGAAAAAAACCTGGACCTTCTCTACAAATACATTGTGCACAAAATATATGACTTACACTTCACCACACCGGCCTTAGTGGTGGAGAAGGATGCTGTATTCATGTGAGCTCTACAAAATCCCCAACATTACACTTAAAAGTGTTCTTCTCATGCTATCATGTTCAAGTTAATTTATATTTGCCATTATTCTCTTTAGATGAATACTGAAAAATCTGTCTGTTGCCTCTTTTGAATTTTTTTTATACCTCTTTGTAGTCCATCTGGATGGGATAACGACAAAAAAATTGCCATTTTGCATGAAAACTTTACAACGGTTAGGCCTGAAGATCCTTTTGAGGACTACATAACGAAACCTCCAGTACGCAAGGTGAGAAGAAATTTCTGAAGATGGTGTGACTGGACCTACAGTAGGAAAGTGAACATTATCTTAATCTGCTTGTTTTTTATCTGACATTTTTTATTTTTCTCTCTGAAGTTGGTCCATGACAAGGAAATTAGTGCCGAGGATGAGCAGGTCTTCCTCATGAAGCAGCAGGTAGGTCTGGATGGCAAGAGAACATATTTCACACACACTGGCACAGTTTCAGATACTTTGGCTGCATGTTTAGAATCAGGTTTTCCTCGTTCAATCTTGACATACCTCCAGCAATCATGTGATCTTTTCTCTGACGTAGACATGCAACCCCCACAGTGCTCCCCTGCTGTCCCTCATTAGATTGACTAGAGGCAATGAAAAATATTAGACTTGTTTATGTCCCAATGAGATGATGATCCGCACACAGATAATATTCACTTTATTACATATGTTTGGGGAAAACATGTTTGGGGGTTTTTCTGGCATTGAAAATAAAATAAATCAAATTCATTGACAAATTCAGTTCTAATGAAACACTTACAATGGAAGTGAATGGGGCCAATTCGTAAACATGAAAATACTCACGATTTCAAAATTATAGCCACAAGACGTAAAACATATGCAATTTAACATTATTTTAGTGAGATAAAATCACTTGCTAACCTTTTCTGCATAAAGATAAATACAATTTTACAACATTGTTGCCATGACGATGTAATGCCATTTCTGCATTTAAACCCTCCAAAAAAGTGCATCACTGTAACTTAGATTTATGCTTTTTTTAAAGAAAAAGAGGGATGTCAAAATAATTTTTTGTGGTAATATTATGCCACAAATGCTATCGATTAAGCTTAACTTGTATATTGAACCCAGAATATTCCTTTAATATATAAACCAATTTTCATTGATTTAAAAAAATAAATAAAAAATACTATATCATGATATATATATTTTTATCATGGAAATTATTCATATCTTGATATAAGATTTTGGTCATATCACCCACCCCTAAAAAGCAATAAAAAAATACGAGAGCGTGGTGTAAAAATAACTCCATTAGAAATAGTTTACGTCCCCTTAAGGTTCCAGATTGCCACTGTTTTCCATCTCTAAGCTGTCTGACCAATCAGGAGCCCACTAAAAGTGTTTTCATTGTCTGAACCAGAGTAGGATAAACAGGGACTATACAGCAACTTTGCATACACAATATTTGTTCATTTGGAATTCATTGATTTATGAACCAATTCTTACAAGATCAGTTTGCTGTTTATACTTGTCATGAATCCTGAATGGCTTCATTTGGATTAATCAGTTCTAAAATGTTTAGGGGTGGGAATGTTCTTTAGATCAAGCTTTATTTGGATTGCATGTCAAAACTGTTACTGCAATAGAGTGGCTGCTTTTGTGTTTGAAATGAGAAGATCAAGGTTTTTGAAATGGTGTACAAAGTGCTTTCTCTTAGGTAGATAACTAGTTGTGTAAAATACAAATTTGCATGCATTAAAAATGTTATCCTGGTGTCACTTAAGAAAATGAAGAAAAGTTTATGAAGAAAATTCAATAAATGGCTTCTTATGAAGTTGTTAGGAGCCGTTCTGAAAGGATGTGTTCTTGCAATCAAAAACAGCTAGACATGCTACAGCAGAAAGTAACAGAACTCAGTGGTCACCCGACCAAGTTTTTTAGAGCTCAACTACTTTTAACTTGATACGTTGTCTTAAAAACATGGCGCTGAAAGAAGCGATGGCATCCGATACATCTGATACATTTGACAATGTTTATTGTAAAAGAGGCTTTATTTTTTATATATTTTTCAAGCAATTAAAACTATTAATTGCTGATGAAATCAAGAAAGCATCTTGTGTTAATGGCCTCTAACAGACAGGGCTTGTGTTGAGGGGGGTTGCAAGGGGATGGCATCCCCCTTGTTGCAAGAAATACAAAAAAGCATCCCCACCTTACATTAAATGTATCATGTATAACTTAGAACTAATCATGCAAGTAAAATATATAATTTTCTACATTTGATAAAAAACAGACTTTAAATAAGGGTGATTAGCCTGTCAGAATTAGATTTTGACATGTGTAAGGTTGCTAAATTTCTGTAAGTAAAATTCCCCCAATCAAATCTTTACACTTGTACAGTTTGGATATATTCTGCCAGGGTGACGCTTTAGTCACGTAATCTTGCAGCATTGAGTGCATGAGTTCTCTCTCCACTGTGAAATTATGCCGTTTTTTTCTGAAAACACTGGCAAACAGGTATGTCGGAGTTTGATTTGTCCTACGTAGTGTTCACATGAATCTTATGCCACTGATGCAAGTTTTCAAAAGTTTCACGCACTTTCATAAATGGCCAAGAGAACCCTAAAAGGAAATATTGTTTTTCTTTAAAAAAAAGAAAAAAGAAAATGGAATGTAGGTTATGACACGTGTACAGATACAATGTGTACATGTTTTTAATTTTCAGGGTTTCGCCCATAAAACTCTTGTGTGTAGAACAATTTTTTTCATCCATGCTCGAAGTTAATGTTGTTTAAGCATCCTTAAACAACATTAACTTCGAGCATGGATGAAAAAAATTGTTCTACACACAAGAGTTTTATAGCTGAAACAGCTGAAACTTCCTTTACTATTTCATTTATTGGAGTAGAAAAAATGCATCTGCAGTGTATGAGTGATCTAGATAAAACATTTTTCATGATCATAACATGGATTCTTTTCACAAGATTCATCATACAATACAATAACAGAGGGTAACTGGTGCATATTATGGCCATTTGTCCTAAGGGTCAATGATGAAGTGATGCTAATTTTTGTCCAGATCTATTAAATTAAAAATACATAAAAAATGCAATTCACACAAACCATTAACTTGAATACACCTCTTCTCTGATGAACATTTTCAATTGCTGAGTTTAAATTCATAATTATATATTTTTCTGGGGCTTAAAAGTGAAAAATATAATGTGTCCAAGAGACAGAGTCTCATTAAAAGTTGAATTTCATGGGGAAATGTTGGCATGACTAGTGCAGAATAATCTTTTATTATTATTTCTTAAAAAAATAAGCAGTGAGAAAGATTTGTTTTAAAATACGATTCATATTTAAAAATGCTTTTTTCCACCAAATCAAAGTTGTGATGTAAGCATGTAGGTAGTTATTTTGCTGTTTATGTTGACCATAAAACAGAGCAGACACCTTTAGACTCTCAAGAATGAGCGTGAAGTTTTAAAAAACATCTGACATCTATTTTGATATTTCTTATGAAAAGGCGCATTTTGTTCAAGTCATATGGTGTAACCCTGAGAAAACTATATTTTTGAGTCAAAGATCCATAATGTTTTTATAAAAAAAACAATTACCTTGAAAAACTTGTTTGAAAACCTTTTGGAAAATGATTCAATTTATTCTCATGTATTGAAGGTGCAAAGAAAGTATTATTATACATTTTACTTGATGGTTACACCACGACAATTTAAAAGTTTTGCATATTTTTTTGTAAAAATGCTATAAAGGATTTTTAGAAATGTATGAAACTAAATTGGACACCAAGATTAAATTTCTGAGAACATGCCACAATGTTCTTCTTATTTTAACACCTTGTCTTATTTGTCAATGACCCATAATTATTAGAAGAAGAAAAAATTTGACAACACCATCCCTCTTGAGCTATTTTTAAAAATTGACCACTGCTTACAGATATATATTTTGGTTCTTATGCCAGCCTCTCCTTATTACAGTCATTGTTAGCCAAGCAGCCGGCCACACCAACAAGAGGAACGGTAAGTGTGACCTCAGAAGCCAAACATCTCACACATTTGTGAATAAGTGTTACCCTTTTATGCTGCTTTGAGAGTTATGTGATGATTTATTTACATTGTGCTACTTGTAGATCTTTTAATCCAGTTACTTTGATTTTAGCATTGCCTTTCAAATGTATCTTTAATGGTGTTTTATACAATGGAATATAAAGCTACTAAATATAATTCTTGAATTGCTTTTGTGTCTTCTTGACCACTCATTATTTTGTGGTCATTGTGGATAGGAGTCTCCAGCCCGAACTACGTCTGGTTCACCACGGCCAACAGGTCGAACAGGCCCCACTAATGTGGCCAGCGTCTCACCCATGACTGCGGTGAAGAAACCAGACCCCAACATGAAAGGTAAGACATCTTACATCGTACCTCGCAAGATTACACATAAAATATGGATTACATAATTCCCTAAACAATGGATTCCCGCATGTTTCAGTGGGTATGGGCAAACTGACATTTGTTTTTTTACCATCATTAAGTCAGCTGAACAGCATACCTCTCACAAGCAGGAGTGGATTTGATTACTTTAAGGCAATTTTAATTGAATTCTTGAACCTTCCCTTTCTGTAGGGTTTACATTTTCTAGGGGTGTTTGCAGTTTATGCATTTTTACTAGGCTTGGGATCGATGCCTTTTTCATGCATCGACAATCAGAAGATATATATTGGAATTTTTTCTGATATGAATAGTGATGCTCCTTTTGTCTTTTCAAACATATTTCTCAACACAGCTTTGGTAAAGTGTGAGTGGCAGGATTAACTAAAGGGGGTCGCACACCGGACGCATCTGGTGGATGACATGGCTCATTCTAAAATTTGTATTAATTATTTTCTATGAAATTATGCCCACACCGCCAACGCTCGGCATCAAAATTCTGCAGTGCCACAGAGTGCATCTCGCATAGTTTTCCAATAAATTCGACCCAAATCATTATCAAAGGACAAAAATTATTTACTCTAGCCATCACTGAATGACATATTGTTTAAATGCATCTTTCATATAGCCTACACAATGTATTTTCAGTTACAAGTATGTTGTTTTGTGGTTTGACAGCTTGAATGAATGACGTATTCAAGGCTACATACAGAGAAATTGCATAAAAAACATCGCCATTTCTAATCGTTTGCACATTTACCAGTTTCCAGTTTCATACACTAACCTGCAAACTCATCAACATCACTTTGTTAATTCTTGAAGTACAAAAACCTTAATAACTTTGGACTGCCATCTGCAGCACCACATTAGCTTGTCCTCTATGTTGTCATACCTGTGCCATGCGACCCGGTTTCTGTAAATGTTATATCCCAACGCTATTATGCCTTACATCATACAAGAGGCCAATTGAGTGAATTGGAAAGCGTGCTAATTTAGGCTAAATTAGGCTACTAATTTAAATGCCAGCTAATTTAAATATATCGATGCCTCAAAAATATATAACGTGCCAATCAATATTTGATATATCATGACATCCCTACCTTTTACTGAATACTCCACAGCGTAATGCAAGTGGGTTGGATCTCCTCATTGCCTGAATTCCCTCCTCAGCCACCCGAGGTCATTATATCCTATTTGTGTGTGTTGATAGGAGCAGCAGCAAATGAGGGAGTGCTGGCCAACTTCTTCAACAGTCTCCTGAGTAAAAAGACGGGGGTGCCGAACAGTCCAGGGACACCAGGTGCGGGAACAGGGGTGCAAGGCTCTCCGAAGAAAACAGGTAAATTTGTCTTTGATATTGGGGTAAATTTCACCCCAATATCAAACTAAATACATAAAATGTGTATGAAGTTGCTAAATGTGGTCATGAAAATTGTTTAATTGAATACAAGTTTAATTGTCCTCAAAATGGGCTTTATATACTTAATGCAAACATTATTTTAAATTTCTAGTTTGATTGTGGGTTAGCCAGACATTTCTCCTGAGACATCATCTATTGTAATCTCTGGACAATGCTGTTTTTTTTTTTTAGTTTTACCCATAGAGCCAGAGAGAATAGCAATGAGGAACCGGCTGAAAAGCCTGTGCGAGAGACACCACTGTTCTCTTTCTCACTGGTTTTTCCAACCTAAGATCATGCGAAGTCTGTTATACCAATTGCAATTTTTCATCTCATTTTTAACAATGCATTGTCATCTCTGACAATTATTGACACTTAATATAATACACATTGCTCCTTATCTTCTATTATGGTCATCTAAATTACATTGTACCCTAAATTAAGAACTGCATGCAGTTTTTTTTTTTTTTTTTTTTTTACAAAGTTTTGCATGTGTGCATTCACACAGCATGCTGCTTTTGTGAGCATACCAACATGTGGCACTCACCCACATCCATCAAGCTGGTTTCCACATAACCGACCTGTGTTATTATTATACATTTCAGCACAGAAACTACAGGAGATTACTCTTGTTTTTTTTCTCTCTCTTTTTTTCTTCCAAGGGCAGAAGCCGGGTTTGACTGATGTCCAAGCGGAACTAGACCGAATGACTCGTAAACCAGACTCTTTGGTAACGGCCAACGATACCCCAGTGACAGAGAACGAGGCATGAGCGCGGCAAACTGCATTGTCCACTCTGGAAATCAACACATGTACCAACATAAAGGAGAAAAAAAGCTATTTATGACCAAAATTCCCCCCACCTTGTGTGTCAATCAACAAACAGACTGAGGTTTACCGAAAGTGTTGGGATTCTATCAGATGTATAGGCTCTGTTATTTTGGGGAAAGAGAGGTAGATATTTGAAGAGATTCGGCTGCTTTTCTTTGGTTTTCATTTCCAAACCTCTTGTTTTATTGTTTGCTTGTTTTTTTTTTTGTGGTGATTAATTTTTGGTGAGGCATGGCAGGTCAGCTAATGGGAGCTCTCTCCTCAGGAGGCAGTCAAACCTCTGAAGTGCGGGACCTTGCTAAGCTTGGGGAAACTTTTTAAACCACGTTCACCATTACCCCCCTCCTGACAAGAGCAGAAACACTGCTACATTGATTGACAGCAGTGGCTTCAAATGTTGCAATCAGCTACAACAACTGCTAAAAGCCTAAATATATTCATTTAAAACATGAAATTCTTGCAAAAAGTATATCGTGTGTAAAAATATAGTTACATTTATGGTGATGTATTTATAAAAAAAGAAAGCAAATCAAGCTTTTATTTCTGTTTTTTTAATCAGTTGAGCATGTTCACTTAACAGGGTTAACATCACTGATGTCATGACACTAATGACAAAATACCTATTGGCCTTCAGCATAAAGAATGGCAGATATTGCCACACCGCCTCTTCGAATTATGTAAATATGCGCTAAATATGCGCTATATGAGCTTTGATTTGATTTTGTATAAAATTTTAATTATTTTATCAATTTATGAAAAATTATTTCAGATGAAACGAGCATTGATGAGCAATTTCTTTTGGCCATCTTCCCTAGTATAACTCCCAAGTGCCTAGCACAATATACTGTTTGTGTCATAGCGGAGGTGCTTGTCTCCAAAAAAGGAATTGCACTGTAGCATCAACGGTCAATAGTTATTTCTTCTTCTTCTTTTTTTTCTTCTTCTCGAAATTCATATAATGTATTTGTTTTTTGTTTTTATATATGTGGTCATTGCTTTTCGCTAAAACGACTTATTTCGCTTTAATCAGTGGCCTAGATTTTTATCTGCCTTAGGAAGCTTGCCTTTCTTTTTGTGAATGTTAAAACTGTCCACATAAAACGTGTTTATCATCTTTGTGGGACGTCACATCCCACCTCCAAGATTAACATTTTGGGCTAAACCACTAGCATCATTCTCATTTGGCCAATTGACAGACTGTATGTCATTCTGAATAATTTTAGACAATTCCTCTCTCAGTTTTGTTTGTTCGCAGTTTTTTATAACTAAGACTATATAGCTATTCACGTAAAACATTCCTGGTTTCTTCGCAGTGTAGATGCTCCTGTAGATGACTTCTACCACATGTTCGTTTTATGTCCCCTGCCTCAGTGCCCACGGGCAGTGATGACTTTGCCTTCAGTGTAGCGTTCACTGTCGTCACTCTGTCTCTTCGCTCAGGTTAGGAGTCCGTACAATAGCTTCGTTTTTCATCACAGTGAGCTTAAAATAGCCTGACATTTCTCAACATTTTATTTCACTAATGACACTGTATCATATAGAATTTTTTGTTTCAAGCAAATTGTTTGCGTTTATTTTCTTTTTTTGTGGCAGAACAGGAAATGTATTGGTTTGTGAGATTCTGAACCTGACCATTCATCCAGAGGCATGATGTCATGGTTTTGATTTCTTAATGTTTTTAACCTTGTATGGAGAAACGGTAAACAGAGCAGCTCAAGTGGCTTTTAATTGATCATTACATTTTCAGATGGAAAAGGAAAAAGCAGAGTATTGGAATCTTGAACCAAAGATGTAAAACCACATGTTATGTTTGTCATGCTGCCCTAAATTCCTCCCAGGTGGCCGCTCTTGGCTGAGCCTGGAGAAGCCGTCATTCCAAAACGGATCTTCTGCTTACTGTGGTGGTCAGTGTTCTATGTCAGAATATTCTACTAGAGTTTGAAGTCTTTGTCCTTTTTTAAACTCTTCAAGGGAATAGACCACCAAATTGTTTTGCATGAAATTGTGTTTGAAATATGAAAAGCAAAAACTCATACCAAATCAGAGATAAGGAACTCGAACTATATAAAATATGTATGTATCATTTTTACATTATATTACGTAACGGATTCCATTTATGATAGGCAACGATACAGCATTTGCTGATCTTCAAGTGCAACATTAAGTCTGTGCTACGTACCTCTTGTTTTAGTGGTTGTTTTTTCTTCTATTCAGATTTTGCAAGAATCTCCTGAAGCCTTTGATCACATTCTAGCCTGCTTTCAAAATGGCTTAGTCTAACTTTAAATGCACAAGTATTTAATTGCATTCTCTGAACTTGTTGTGTGACTGAAATTTTTTGACACATTCCTGTGATCATAGCCCTTTGTTTTCTCTCAAGAGACTCAGTTTGGGGCAAAACATCTCATGGCGTTTCAACTGTTTTACTGAAAGTGGAAAAAAATAACTTTTGTTCACTCAAGACATCGTTCCCTATTTCAAAATTTTGGTTGTTTTCAACAAATGTGACGGTTACTGATTTTAATAGTAGCTTGATGCAAATGTACACAAAACATTAATGGACTAAGAAATTTAAAACTAACACGCTGCTCCTGAGATGCTTGAAGTACTTGAAAAAAAGCTTCCGAATGCAGATGTACACATCTTTTTTCCCAAAGGAGACTGACTACACACCAGATAAAAAGGTGTCCACCAAAAGAAACACATTTTCTTGGCTTCAGTTTCAAACACTTTTTCCCCTCAATTGAGGATGATTGCAGTTATATAATAAACACAATTTGTTTGTATTTCGTTCAGACTAAGATGGAAGTTGACCGTTCTGTGCTGTATAATCCTTATAAAATGCACTTACCGCTGGAAGGAATTGTTGAGAAAAAGCTCTGGCTTCCACAATTTTCGATTCAGGAATTGAAGAAATGTCTATTCACACAAAAGACTGTTATTATGCTATACAAAAAAAAGTCTTGATTGTACGGCTTTAACCTGGTGCAGTATGCAGCCATGTGGAATCTTGCGTTTAATGCAAACAAAGATAAGGAAATGTCTTTTTCAATCTTTGCTTCAATAAAAATACAAATCCAGACTACAGTTACCTCTTGTAGTTTTTAGCCTGATGTTTCAGTTCATTTTCGAAGACGCACAGAAAATATCACTGCATTGAATTATCGGAGAAAGATTTTATTGGTCATCACATTTATTGGGACAGATCATTTGAAACATGATTTAAGAAATTACAGTGATTAAAGGGATAGTTCATCCAAAAATGAAAATTCACTCATTTACTCACCCTCATGCCATCCCAGAACACAAACAAAGATTTTTAGAAGAATATTTCAACTCTGGGCACATAAAATTCAAGTGAATGAGGACCAGAAATGTAAAGGTCCAATAATCACATAAAGAAAGCATAAAAGCAATCAACATCTATGAATTTAGAAGTGATATAATATGTGTGGGTGAGAAATAAATAAATGTTTTTTTTTTTTTTTTTACAATATATCTCCACTTTCACTTTGAGAATGTGGAAGTGAAAGTGTAGATTTATTGGATTTATTGAAAAAAATAATAATAATTAGTAAATACTTAAATATTCATCTGTTTCTTACCCAAAAAGCCTTTACTATTATAGTTTTATTTTTTTATTACATTTTTTGTTTTATACTTCTTCAGAAGATTGGAGTTGTATGGATTACTTTTATGCTGCCTTTATGGGATTTTGGGAGCTTCAAAGTTCTGGTCACCATTCGCTTGTGTATGATTTTCTCTCTTCTGCAGAACAAAAACAACAATTTTTAGAGGAATATCTCAGCTCTATAAAAGTAATTCATCAGACATGTCTGCTGAAGTGATTCAAGGGCCTGAGACCTACAGAGCTGAAATATTCTTCTAATAAATCTCCGTTTATGTTCCGCAGAAGAAAGAAAGTCACACACATCTGGGATGGCATGAAAGTGAGTAAATGATGAGATCATTTTAATTTCTGGGTGAACTATCCCTTTAAATGGTTGTATGGTTCTAGGAACCAAGCCAGTAGGGAGCAGTGCTGTTCTCCCAGTAACTATACCCACTCTTGAAAGTAGATATGAAAATGTATGAATGATCCTATATTTAGTTAAAATATTACATGTGTTATTATATACATTATAAATATTACATATATACATATTCTATCATATTATGGTCTTGTTTAATTGACAGGGGCAGTACAGACCATACAATTCCAGCACCAGATAGCCTGTACATAGACTAATAGCTAATTTGGTTGAGCTTGAAAAAAAAAAAAAGTCATGACACAAATCTGATTTTGTTTGAAACTATTTTAAGGGTAGGCACTATTTGTTAACACCAATTAAAACTCATCTCTAAAGTAAGATGTCTTAATTTATCTGGAGTTTCCCTACACACTGTCTTTCTGTAGTCAAGGACTTTTGGTTAGTAAATTAAGAACCCATGAACTTCAGCAAAGCCGCTAACACCTGTATAGTCACTACCCCCCTGACGCCACACACTGCTGTCTAGGTAGGAAGCTCGATAGATTTTGAAACGCTGCCACGCATTAAACTGCAATATGTCGTCTCGCATTTGATGAAACACATCTTCTTCACATCCACAAAAGAGGATGAGAACACCAGGCTTCCCTTTTGTGAGGCTTATCGTTGTTTTTGTGCCTTTGTTTCTATCAAACCCTTCTTTCCTCAGAGGAATGTAGTTTGGAGGGCGGAGACTCGCAACTCGACAACATTACGTTCTGCATCCCCGTCCTGAAACGGTGAAATATGGACAATGCCGAGAGAAAATGCATGATCATTCGGGCTCGTTCAGATCTGTGCCTATCCGAATACAGCACAAAGGGAGGAATGGGATTTGAGATCATGGAAAGGTGGATGTAGTCTTTGGACTCGTGATCTGTGGCTGGAGTTCACACACACCGCTGGAGTTCATTGCGGTGTTTACGGTGATCGTTTTGTAACGAGGGTTGTTCATTGTTGAAACGTTCTTACGAGTGTCGTTTTCTACCTGGTTAGAAAACCATTGGATCTCTGTGATTTTACACCCCCCCAAAATCGACTCTCATATTTGTGCGGGACGTGACGATAGAAGAGTTGGGAGTTCAGCATGAGGAATAACGAGGAGACAGATTGCTTTGATGGCGAGGCCTCGAACACTTCGATGATTTCAGGGGCCAACAGTCCGTATCAGCCGACCACCGAGCCCGTGCACTCCAGAAACGTGTTCAGAGGCATCAGGTGTGACCTGGACTATGCCAAATCTAATTTCGGCATTTTAAAAGTAATCGAAGTGGTAAGTTCAAATTGTCATAACGTGTTTCCATTCCTTACAAACGCAAGTCTTGTCCAAAGGAAGGTTTGTTGTTACTGTAGTAAAAAAGTATAAATAAATTGGCAGCAGTCATTGAAGTTAGCAAGGGTAGAGTCGGAGCAGGACAGCAGAAGCCTTCATCATCGGGGTCATAGTTATTTTAAAATGCAAACTCATATTTTGACCCTAAGAAGTCTTTACAGTATCAATACTGTGGTAAAGCAAATTTGAAGAAGATAATTATGCTTTAGGTATCGTGAACAAGCAATCAACAATATTTTATTTGCAGAATTTATTAATTTGGTTAATGTTAGTTTATATATATATAGTTCAGTGTTAGTTCATAGAGTAATAACTAATGTTAACAATCACTCAAAAATGTATTACTATTTTTAAAATTAACATTAACTAAGATTAATAAATGCCTAATAACTATTGTCTATTGTTAGTCCATGTTAACTAATGTTATCAAATGTAAACTTATTGTGAAGTCTTAACCAGATCTCTTCATCATTGGTGTCATCATTTGTTTAGTGTTTTTCTTTCTTTCTTTCTTTCTCTTTCTTTCTTTCTTTCTTTCTTTCTTTCTTTCTTTCTTTCTTTCTTTCTTTCTTTCTTTCTTTGCCTGGACACACACTCACAACCACTTTATTTCACCTGTACATCTAGTTATGCATGCCATTATCTAATCAGCCAATCGTTTGGCAGCAGTGTAATTGTATAAAATCATGCAGATATTGGTTAGGATGGTTAGAGTATTTCTGTGACTGCTGATCCCCTGGGATTTTCACACACAACAGTGCCTGCACAATCAGAGATTACTCAGAATGGTGCCAAAAACATCCAGTGAGTGGCAGTTCTGTGGATGAATATGCCTTGTTGATGAAGAGGTCAACAGAGAATGGCCAGACTGGTTTGGGCTGATAGAAAGGCTACGGTAAGTCAGATAACCACTCTGTACAATTGTAGTGAGCAGAATGGCATCTCAGATTGCACAACATGTCAAAACTTGAAGTGGATGGACTAAAACAGCAGAAAACCACAGCCTCAGTTTTCTGTTCTTGGCTGACAGAAGTGGAACCCAACGTGTCTTCTGCTGTTGTAGTCCATCCACTTCATGTTTCGACATGCTGTGCAATCTGAGCTGTTATTCTGCTCACTACAATTGTACAGAGTGGTTATCTGAGTTACCGTGGCCTTTCTGTCAGCTCCAACCAGTCTGGCCATTCTCTGTTGACTTCTCACATCAACAAGGCACTTCCGTCTGCAGAACTGCTGCTACCACAAGATTGACTGATTAGATAATTGCACGAATAAGTAGGTGTAAAGGTGTACCTAATAAAGTTGTCGGTGAGTGCATGATTCCCACAAATTTCATTTAGATATTCACCTTTGGGTATATTCTTTTTATGTTAAAGTGTATCAGCTTAAGTAGGGCATGTTTTGATGCTAAGAAGTGTGTACAGTATCCCTAATGTAGTAAAGCAAATTGGCAGCAGTCATGTTTGAAATTAGTGAGGTGATTTACAGTTCTTTCTTCCTGTTTTTTGTAAAAAAAAAAATAAAGTAAAATTCGATCAGTCTGAGTAGGGTAGATTTCCTTTTTTTTTCTGCGTTTGAAATCCAAATATTTCCTGTTGGATATGTGCCAATATGGATCAAAATGTCTGGAATGCATCATTGACAGAGGGAATACTGCATGGAGTCTGGATGAATTACCTTTCAGAAGATGGTCTAATTGCACTTTATGTCTGCATGATACACGATATGAGCAAAACAACCTAAAAGCTATGGAGTCACTGTGGTCAATCAGAACACAGCAACTCATATAAGAGGTTTCTGCCAGTGAAGGGGGAAAATTATAACTCTTAGTGTTCTGCTTGTTCAGCAAAAGGAAAGCATCTCAGATCAAGCCCTGATCTTGATTCACTCATTGCATGCACAGTGGGGGGAAAACTAGTGAAATTAAGAAAGTCATTAGGTAAAACAAGGGCTTGTGCACGCTGCCAAAGGAAACAACCTGTGTGCCAACTGTAGAAAATATCTTAGCATATTTGCTGAAAGATTGCTTAATGAGTTACTTTATTTGAGTGTTTGGGGCTTTATGCACTTCTCGAAATAACAATGATTTTTTATTTTATTTTATGTGATAATGCATGGAAGCACACACAATAGCTGAGATAATAGACATGATTAGATGCAACAGTTTTGTCTTCATGAAGATAGCACATTGATTTTATCTGTACTGTTTTACAGTATGTGTTGTGCAGTGTGAGTTTTTGACAGTTAGATTACTGTCTGAGAAAAACAATTGCGGTTAGTTGCGATTTTCCATTATTTGCACATTTGCTTATTATGCAACAGTACTGATGACCTTTTCATTGTTGATGGGTTTGATGGGCCATTTTAAAGCTTTTTTTCTTCAGCACTGGCCCAATTGGCCGGGTTGGTAATCCATCCCGGGCAACATGTAGTTCATGACATTAAAGAGTTTTTTTCTTTTGCATCAGTTTATCAAAGCAATATGTTGTTCTGTCAGACACTCCAACTAAAAAAAAAATCAGTAAAAGACTCTAGATACTGTCCACAACATCTTACAAATAAACCATTGGACTATGAATAATAATGGAACATTGCTTAGAGCAGGCAATTTAAAGTCTGATCATGAATAAAATTGGCATTTATTGTTGAATGCGCTGAATATGAACAGAAGCAATGCTTTAAATAATGAGGACGATTTAAGATGCAACTTTTCAAACTTTACTTGCTGATAGTAACTACACACATGCACGCTTAAACATGACAAAAAGTGGCATCTTTAATTAATCCCTTTAAAATCACCACAGCTTAAAATATTAAACTTACTTGTTTGTGGTTGGATGGTTAGTGGAGCATCCTGTTCCAAGGATGTGTATCATTTTATGACTTTTGTCCGCTTGTTTACATCTGTTGTCTTCAGTCAGCCATTTAAATACTGCTTAACAGCCGATTTAAGACATTTTTGATGGATATGAGTCTGGTAGATCGAATTCCTCTGTTATATTTTGGAATTTGTGTGTTTAAGCTTCAGTTTCATGTGAATTGAAAGTTCATGTTCCGTTCGTGACACCTGGCCATTACAGCACCATGCACCAACCTTCCGTAACCATAGCAACAGCTCCAGTACACACATTATACATTATATCTAATATTAGCATTTCATGGTTTTTAACCATGGATTCAAAATTCATTATATTTTTAATCGCGGTTAATAGTAAAACTGTATAATCATATCATCCCTAATTAAATGCATACTCATAAATATTTATACACTGTATCATATCAAACATTTAGGGTTAAAGTTATGGAATAAAATGTACCCGTTCAGAAAATTACAATTCTTACCTGCTTATCTGAAATGCCTGTCTGCTTTCCTTACCATGAAAAACAATGGATCATTTCTATTGACACCTTTAAAATCACTGACTCCACATATGACTCATGTGATGGCATGTTTTCTAAATTCATACGAAAGTTTTGTGTGGGTAACAGACCTCCAGATTGAAATTGCACGTTGTCAGCCACTGACTGTCTTGTGAGTTTTTATTCCTGCAGGGGGCGCTTGACGCTTCAAAACTAAATCCTCCATTCATCCGCATTTAAATCTAAGAATGCTTTGTCCATTTGGAGACATTTTACCCTGGATTGTAATTTTTAGTAAAAACTTATAATTGCAAATGTTCATACCTGTGAATGAAAATCTGTCTCAGCAATATCTATAAAAACATTTTTTAAATTCCTCATCCAGTAATAATAAATGATTGTGAGTTAATGAATCCTGAACAGCACTGAGAAAAGTAACAGGTATCACGTAACACTGCTGTCTAGTTGGGTTCAATATGATAGACTCACAGCCATGCAATTGCAAGGTATCACAAACAAAATTATTTTCAACTTTGATAAAAATATATAACCAAGACAGATGCATGAATGGGGGAGGAATCAATCACCCCCTTCACAGCATTGGGGGGGGACATGTGCCCCCCCCCCCCCCAATTCTACGGCAGTGCCCACTTTCATAGAACAATATGTCTGTATTTAAAAGAAAATGACACAATGACAAAAAAGACAATCTTATGTTCATGAATTCTCTTCAGAATTATTAGGTGATGCAGGTTTTATTTGGACTATGTAGGGCTACATTTCTAAACCTAATGGTTAAGAAGCTCTGCGTAAAATAATTTGTAATTATTTAATACGTAGAGGACAATGTTGCAACTAGAAATATTAATTTAGGTTAATCATGTAGTCATGTAAATGCTTCAAATATTAACAGCCTGGGAAAAGATTCTGCATACAGGTCAGGATATGTCCATCAGTCTAGTCTTGTTTTTTACTTTTTGTCAGGATCCTGAACTTTTTTGGGGATGTTCTGTTTTCTCTTTCCCTGCTTGTTTCTGTTCTGTCTCATGTCATGACCCTGCCCCCTCGTTTCTCTGATCTTCTATTAATTTGCTTCACCTGCCCCTCTCGTTTGCCTGCCTGATTTCTCCCTCTTTATATTTCCCTCTCGTGCTCTTTCCTGTACTAGATTTTTCCTCTTGTTTCAGTTCAGTTTTATTTCTCGTATTTGGTCCTTGTTGGTTTTGTATTTCAGTTTATTGATAGATGTTTTTTTTGTTTTGTTTTTTTTTTTTCATTTATTTTTAGTTTTGCCCTCTTTTTGTTTATTTTCTTTAATAAATTAGATTTGAAGTGCTGACTGCCTGCAATTGGGTTCTTCCTGCCACAGACCTTGACAACTGTATATTCGTCTTGGATTTTTGAATGAGTTGAGAAAATTAGATTTTCCCAACACGAACAGTTACATCCATAGCTGTAAATAAATATGGTGTTATAAATAATGACTTCAAATTTGGCCAACCTCTTGCTTTCAAACAGTACATTTACGATAAACTGTCAATTTTAGTGAAAAGTGAAGTGAAAGAAAAAATAAGCAAATGCTCACTCCCATTTAACTGCACTAATGGGATTTGTTGTCCCAGATAACTTTCCTTCTAAAACTACTAATGGTTAAAATGTTTTAGTGACATATTAAAAAAAGTATATCAAGTTAACCTGTGGAGAGTGTTGACTGTCTGTGTAATTAATCGGTTGAGCTGCCAGGACCCCAGTAGTGTGTCAAACCATCTTTGAAAAAAGCTTTTAAAGAATTGATTGACAGTTATTTTCAAAAACCAAAAGGGTGGAAATAAAGAACCCCTAATGCCCAACACAAAGAAACTTTTAACACAGAAGGGTTCTTCAGGAAGATATGGTTCTAAATAGAACTATCAATGTCAATAAAGAACCTTTCAAGAACCATTTTTTTTTTAGAGTGAACCACAGGGTTATCATAGACAGAAATACAAATGTGAAAAAACTACACAGGATATGATTTAGAAAGTTCTCACATAAATTGCAACATTCCAGAGATACCCCATGGGATGTTTAGTCATTCTGTACCTCATCAAGGTTTGACAGCTATGTAATATATTAACTATATATTAAAAGCTGAAATGGCTAAATCTAGCTCTGCGTCTTAGATATTTGTTCCTTTTTTAGGTCCTCAATTTTCCTTAAGAACCACATTCTGGTGTATGAGTCCTCAGGGCCCTCTGTACAGGACATTTCCCCATTCTGTCCTGTTAATAACTTGCTTGGTATTTGGATTGTTTGAATAGTTATAGAGAAAAGAGAGCAAATTGATCTGTAGCACAGGACTTTTCACATGGCTGCATGTTTCCTGCTGTCAGCTTGGCAAGGATATTCAACCATGGCTGTTTCTCCATGCTTTAGCCAATGATTTATCTAAAGCCCCTGTGGGATAAGGAGCAGCCTTTTTGACTGTTTAATCTTTGTGAGGTTTTTTGTTGTCCATATGTAGATGCTGTTTTCATGGCTAAACCATTCATGTTAATGGATCATCCATCCTATTCCATCTGCAAAATAACAAAAATAATAATTGAATGCTTGTATTGACCTGTTTCAGTGATGTCACTTTTTCCCCGCAGCCGCCATATTTGTGACCATCAGCGGATGGAAACCGATGGCGGTGAATGGAAATGGATAAAATGATATCAAGAAAACCCCCAAAATGCTTTTGATCTATGCCAAGTCCCAGAAAAGGTGTGTGCACATCTGAGGTCAGCACAAACATTGCCAGATTTGACTTTCGCAGACATTGAAATATATTTTATTAATGATTTACCACTGTACACCGACGAGTCTAATGTGTGACCAGCAAATACACATGCCAACCGGTACATCACCATAAACATCTCTCCTTCAGAAGTTACAAATATGTGTTTTTCTGTTCTGATTAGGCTAAATATTACAAAACGCCTGTGTTGATCTTGTCTGTATGAATTTAAGAGCTGTTTTTAAGTCATAAAGACAATACAAAGAAAGCAACCAAGGCATATTAGTGAATAAGACTAATATGTTTACATTGTAGACTGGTGGTGTGAATAATTTATTTGCTTCATGATATTACGATGTGTTGTTTATTGACTAACATTAGTGTATACACACATAAATATATACTGTGTATTCACATTAAACTGCTTTCTTATTTATTACAATGTGTTGAAATTATCGCAAACCTTTATACAGTCTTGGTGTTCTGAATAACATTGCCCTGTGTGCATTTCCAGTTTAATTGTATCCAAATCACTGGTGTTATAAATATAGTTGACACTTGTACAGATAACTGACATGTCTGAATAAATGAGCAAAAAAGTGTTTTATAACAAACTCTCCCCCTTCGCCGCTGCTTGACTTTGGCAAAATAAAGTCACTTGAAAGATAGAACTTTATTGAATGAAAAATTACATTTTGACTATAGTAAGTAAACAGCAGTATCGCCTTTTCCAGATTTCTAAATAGAAACAAAAATTTAGCCATATTTTGCAAATCCCACAGCACAGCACATTGAAGGTTAATGGAAATTTGGTCACAAACATGGCAGTGTAGTCATACATTGACGTCACATGAAACATGCCAATGCAAATGTATATTCTGTTGAACCGTATCTGTTTGGCTTCTATAATCGTAGTAATGCCATTTGGTTTTGACATTAAATCATCTGTTGTAGTCTGTCAGGTAATGATGAACATGAGGTTAAGACATGACCAAAACTGTATTTTAATCAGACCATTTGCAAAAGTTTACATTCATAGTTATGGTATTTCCATTGAATTTAACACCTTGAAATGAATTTACCTGAGAAATACACCAATACCACCACCTGACCCTTAATTACTGTGTTTTTATACAGCTTCCTTTACATAACCAGCTTGACTAGGAGGAACCCTTTAAATTTATCCCTGAAGGGCAAAAGCTTTTAGCTTTTCAACTGTCTATGCAGGTTCTGAGAAATTAAGACCGCATCCATACTAATTCATTGCAAAAATTATGACATTAGGAAACTGAAAACTCAAAGTATGTGCTAATGGAGAGCATTTTCGAAATGTATTAGTGTGGACGTGGCAAAACAGTGTGTTCATGTCTTGTTAGAATTGCTGTAATTTCGAGATTCCAACTTGTAAAAAGTTTTCACTTCTTGGTTGAACTAATAATTACAAGTTAAAAACTTGACTGTCATGAGATTACCTGGAGTGATTTATAGAATATATAGAGGTGAATGAAGGAATTAATTTGGTGATAAGTTTTGTGATAGTGATATTTCTTTGCTGATACTTTGATACAACAAAGCCATTTTGGCCTTATAAATGTTAAAATAAAATCGTAAAACTTCCAAGGTCCAAGATGCAAACAGCTCAGGGTAGAATCTCTAAGTTTCCACCTCGCAACTACAGTAATTTTGACACAACGTGCATGCAGCATTAGCCACCAGATCTGGAAGATGCCAGCTTATATTATTCTGATTCAGACTTGCTCCCTACAGTTTGACATGTTTGTCAAGTTCAGTATCATCAATGCTTTATCGGAGCAGTGAAAGCTGTGAAGTTGTAACAGAATTGAGTCACTTTACCTTGAAGGAAAGTTTTTCAGCCAAATGATAATATGATGTGTTAAAATGTGATATAGGAAAGTTAAATATTATTGAAAGAGCCCTCTCTGTAAAATGTAGGGAGCTTGATGGACTTACCAGATGCTTTTGGCACATGTATATCTGAAAGTGTATTCTCTTCAGCCACTCTCGTAAAATGTATGTAATGTAGAGAGTGCTTGTCTCCAAAAATCTTCAAGATTAAGGAGCTTCAGAATAGTGGCTTCAATTGTGTTCAAGGATACCAGCAAAATTCCCTTTAGGCTAGGAAAAGACTGTTGGGTGGGAGCTGGAAGGGTAATTTCCGTTCAAGGAGGAGCGCTTGGAACACAATGCAAGCTGTCAGACCAAGCCTCTTGCCATTCATTTTCTGGGATGGCGTGTGTAAAATTGGGGATTTTAATCCATGTGGGCATTACGACAAGGAACTTGCTGATTACCTAATATCATTTATGAAACATAGGGGGCTCTAAAGGATAGGTGGAAGAGGGTGGGGGCTGGCACATAATCACTATTTAAAATCTCACCCTGCATGGGCTGTCTTCAAGGCTGTCACCTGCTGCTTGTGGACCATGGGCTGTGCTGAGATTATTAAGAGAAGTGACCTCATCTTCAAATGCACATCTTTAGTCTTCTTTATAATAGAAGGAGGGACTCACAGTAAACTCTAGTGATAGTGACTCTGAAACAAGATGACATGTGAAGTCATTAATCTTTGCTCAACACTTCGCTAATGAGCTTAATGCAAATAAATCAGTGAGATAATGATGGCTTTGAGTGTTTTAGAGAGAAAGAAATTCTCAATCAACCCCTTAGTGGTAAAAACATTTTCATCCTGCAGATGAAAATCATCTGAAGTACAAATCTCTGAAAGCTACATTGAAATGGTGGCACATTTGAAAAGCAATCTAGTGCTATGGGAGAGTACATTATGCTGTTGTGTCAGATCAGATGTGCTACCAACCTCAAGGTTTGTGGCCCTTAACAAGACACCCAAACCCACGTTTTTCCTGGTGTTGCCCTTGCTAAATGTACTGTATGTTGATTTGGATGGCTTGTGACAAGAAACCAATCATTTGACAGGGAGAGAACAAGAATGTAATTCCTGTCTTGTTACAATAAATGGATACGAACCAGTGCTAACAGTTATGGTCAGACAGGGTATTGTATGAATTTGTATGTCAAAATACTCTTTCATGATTATTACTTTTTAGATTTTAATATATAGTAAAGTCATCAAACTATAAAATAACTCATATGGAGGTATGGGAATATTTTAGTGACCAATAAAATGCTATGTAATATTTTAGCTTCTTTAAGACACCCTTTGTCTTTATTGCTCCCCATTTAAGAAAAAAAATATTTAAATGTTAGTTTTTGAAGAAATTCATTTATAGACAGAATTTACATTTGACTAAAAGCTCATTTCAAACATTTAACCATACAGTTAATCTTTAGATCATATGTTTAATACATGTATGACATTTGTGAGTGTTTGTTTCTTGTTTTAGTTTTTTATGGATAATAGATTATACAATAGATCAGGTCACTGCCATGTAAAATCATATGATTTCAATAAAAGATTGCTGGCTGATGCCATTACTGCATTTCAAATAAGAAGCATGAGATTATTTTCAGATGTCTCTGAACAGGATCTTTATTGTGTGAAAGGTTAGTGTGATTGTCCACAATCAACAAATACATATGATGCACTGATGTACTTCAGACAGTTTGGCCATGTCCCAAATGTCCCCTTCAGCCCTTGCAGTCCTCCTCTGAGTCCACGCTTTGGTAACATAAAGCAGCATGAACTGTGCAATAGTAAAGTAGTCAACTGTGATGTCCAATCTACTTCAAGCTTCGCAAATGAGAACATAGCAGTCATATATGGGGTAGTCTTGCTCACCCTTTTGAACCATAAATGACAAATGGGACACCCAACTGTCTCATTTACATCACATACATGCATATGGTAAAGACCTTGAGACCTTAAGTCTACATCAAGTGCACTTGTGACATTTGTCTATGTGGGGACCAGAAAACATAATGGAGCATGTTAAGTGTTGTCTTTGGTTGTTTGAAAAAAAAAAAAAAAAAAAAAAAAAACAAGACTATTGGGAATATAATTGTAAAGACAACAACAAAAAATATGTGAATTATTACATGCATAGAATAGTAGTGGTGAAAATGGGGTGCTGCTAAACCTCCTTGCTCTTTTAAAGTGTTTGTAGACATATTATAGGATTCTTATTTTCCCAGTAAAATTAGCTTATACTATTTAGTGAGGTAAACCATTTCTTAGTTGGCTGTACTGGTGTCATGGTAAATAATTAATTGATTCTTGGCAGTATACACATTTTAACTGTTGCAACACGGCCTATGATGGAAAGTGGTTTGTTCATCCAATGATGTAAAACATATTTTATTGTTTGTAATACTGGAATGAAGTTGAGGTAAAATAGGTCAGAGAGATTAGGAAATCTGTGTATTATTAAGAATGTAATATTATAAATGATTAATGGTGTGTGCTGTAGGCTATTGGTCACTAGTTATCTCTTGGGGCTTGGAAGAAGAGTAATGTGTCATCAGCATATAAAGAGTTTTTATATTTGGTGTAGGATTACATTTATATATATATACTGCGAGTGGCCTTTATCCCTCTTGATGGCTCAATTAGCCTGATACGGGACCGGGCGTGCGTAATCACGTGCCGGTCCCGCCCTCCACCGTGCCACAGATACTTTTCAGCATCCACTGATTGTTGTATTTTTATTGTGTTGTTTAAAGAGACTCATGATGTTGAATAATCATCGGGTGATATTCGATGTGTAACACCCTTTAGTAAAACTGGTTTGGTCTGGATGGATGAGACATGAAATTACTGATTTGAAACATGTGTCTAAATCTTTACTAATTATTATCTGTGTTGTTAAGAGACAATGGGTGGAAACTGTTCCATATTGTTGGATCTTTTTTTAGGTGTAAGCATGATTGAAATTACAGTTGTATTTTTATGAATTGGAGTAGAGTAAGTGTTTTTAATAACTGCTGTCATCTTCAAGTATAAGGCTGAGAAAGTTGACCAAAAGTGTTTGTAGAATTCTGGCTAACCATTTAAACCAGACACTTTATTGTTTGACAATGAATGAATAGCCTTTTTGTGTTCATTCACTGATGTTGTTATATTTGAGCTATGTTTAAACAGGGTAGAACTATATTACTTTAAAAAATATTAGTCTTTATTGTTTTGCTCTTTTACTGAATACATTTTTGTAGAAAGTCGGGAAGGTGTCATTTATGACTCGTGAGATAGAGTGTCTTTCCCTCTGAGTTCTTAATTGTAGGGTTTTCTCTGTTGTGTTTAAGTAGGTTTTCACTGTATTGTCCTCATTGTGTATAAACTATGCATCTTTACCATTGTTTTTGGAAATAGTTTTATTTATAATGTCTTCAACTGTTCCATATTTGTTTTATTTAGCTCTTTTAGTATCTGTTCTTTGGGATTATGTGCAAAGGTATTGTGTTATAGTTGTGTTTTATTTTCCAACTCTTTTTCCAATTCTTGTACATTCTTGTGTTTGTATGTTGAATATGATATTATCTTACCTTGTGCTAGTTTCCAGAGAGTTAGAGCAGAAATTACTGGTGTGTTGTTTATTTCCAGGAAGGATGCCCATTCTTTTTTAAAGTATTCATTAAACTCTTAGTCTTGGAGTAAAGATTTGTTCATTCTATACTTTTATTCATATTTCTATTATTTATAGTAAAGATGATTGGTACATGATCAGAAATGACAACAGTGTGTTTGCCTACAGACAAGTCCTCAAAAAGTCCTGCATCCAAAAGCGCTTGCAGAAAGGAAGAGTATCTTCTGCACAGCGTAATGTGTTGGTCCTCATCCCGGGAGGAACACAATCAGCAAAAAGTTGCCATTTAAAGGCGTACAGCCTAGAGGTAGACTGATATATTGGTTTTACCAATTAATCGGTGCCGATAGTTGCTTTTTGGAACTATCGATTATCGACAAAAATCTGTCGATAGTTACTGATAGTTTTTTTTATTATTATTCCTTCTTGTTTATAGTTAAAATTCCAGCGTTATGCATCAAATCTGAATTTTGGTTGTACACTAAACTGTTTTTGGATTTTATTAATTTTGGACTCTTGTTGCCTCCGTTTATGTGCCTGTCATAGTAGGGAGAGACTAAGAAATCTATATTTTTAAAACTATCGCCTGATTAATCGTTTTTCTGCATTATCCACCACCTTGAGTATCGGTATCGGCAAAATCCACTATCGGTCGACCTCTAGTACAGCCACATTGTTGATGCTGCCCTGGCTTCTGATATCATGCCTAGCACCAGTTGCGACAACCCTACTGTCACTTCCTGTAGGACATCACTTCCTGTTCCTTGGACATCAGTTCCTGTTCCTATTGATTATCCTGAAGATTTATGAGTTAGAGACACGCATTCGAATGCTAGTGGAGGTCAGTGAGAAATTGAAGCTGGTAGATACTGTTTCGGATGCTGGTAGTACAGTGAGAACACACACACTTTGGTTCCAGCTCTAGAGCCCCAGCAGCAGGGCGATTAGGTGACCTCTCGGCGGCATACTCACTCAGCAAATCGACACCACTCTCCCATTCCTGCTAAGATTTCCAGTCAAGTCTCTCCAATCAGTGATGCACCCACTGAGAATCATATTGAAATAGACCTAATAATTGGTGATTCTGTTGTAAGGAATGTGGAAATAAGTCTCCAGCCACTATTGTATCTCGATCTTGCGGGTGCAGATCGATCCTCAAAGTAATTTCCCATGGGGAAGCATCCAACAGCTTTACCACCTCTGGAAACCAGTGGCTGTTGGGCCATATCAAAGCAACTAGTATCACTGTTTCCTTGTCTTCCCATATCTTGCATAATACATGATGAGCAAGCAGACAGGAGGAAAGGCATATTTGCATTTTGCTGGCTATCTGTGAGTTAAGGCACCCAATAGGCAACAATGTGTGGTCCTGGAGGAGGTAAACATGTCCATCATAAATTCCCAGAATATTTCCATATCCCCAGAACTGACTGAGGGTGGAGTCTCCATTATCCCATCATGGCACCATGATGCTTTCTGCTCTCCTCCAAATAGCAAGTGTGGCTAAACAGAGACATGTCACTAGCAGGCAAAGGTAACCATGTTGCCAAGCCTGATGAGTTACCCCCGAGTTGAGCAAGCACTGGAGAGGTCTCATCCATAGCAAGTTTAGCGGGGTGTTGGCGGCTGCAGCGGGCATCAAACCCAGTGCTCACTGGTATTGAAGCAATGGCAGGGTTCTCCCCAACTTGAACCTTGCCATGTGTATGAGAATGGACTGAAAACATTTATCAGTCATGTGTGCCAACAGAGTGGAGTTTCATTCCTCTGAAATAAACTAGCTCACTGGGCACCTTCACGCTCTGTCCAGTAGTCCAAATGAGAGAGTAACAAATGTCTGTGCTTGTAAACCTGTTCCTCCGATGAAGCTATCAGCAACCTATCCACTTGGTAAATCAATACACAAAACATATACAAATTATATTTAATTTATTTTTCATTAATTTGGTCACATTTGAACTTTTTTTAAAATGTACAAATCCATGTCATCCATCAATAAATATGAGATTGTGTTGCATATATTATACTGTATATTGAAAAATGTTTATTGTTTAATGTATTATTATACTGTTTACAAGTATTTACATTTATTTGACGAACTTGTGCTAAAAATCGGTACTCTCTCTAAGAAAAGCAGCAGTTCTGTAAAGAGTTCTGTAAATTATCACCTTACCTCAACCATGCTATTTGGGATTAGAATTAAATGTTTATGTTTTGTTGTTTTTGATCAACATTTGACTGTAAAGAGCAGAAAGACATTATTCAGTGATTTATGGATTGCGCAGATTTAGACTTTGTACACATTACACGGAACTAGTAAAATCAAACTTTTGCTCTCAAGATGCAGTTGGACATGCAGCTCGGGAAGGAACAACATAATGCTCAGTTATGCCGGATCTGTAAGAACCGTTCATCCAGCCAACAATGCTCGGGCACATTAGGAATGGGCAACTTGAGCTGTAGTTTCTCAACCACCCGACAGAGAACTTCAGCCATCTCAGAACACCCTGCTCATCAATGGATTAGATGGGTTTCCATCCAACAATTTTTATGCACATTTTTAAATTGCGCATAAGAAATCCTGAATGTAAATGCTTGACTCGTGATTATACTCTCAAAATTTGCATCAAATATAATGCGTTAGGAGGATGTGGATTTTCTAGAGTATAGCATTAGTTAAAATGCGAATTAAGGTGATGGAAGCTGTTTATTCGCATACATGATGATGTGTTTTCACCTTTCGTGCACAATGCACATGTTAAGAGTGTGCGATAGCTTGATGTGAACCAAAGGTCCCACCTTGGCACACAATTCTTCATGCATAGCCCTTGGCATTCAGAAGTGTTTAACCTACAGCTGGTCTTTAAAGGGGTCATGAAGTGCTTTTTCAAATAATTGTATTATCTTCCCTGAGGTCTAACGATAATGTTATAAAAGTTATTTTGCACCAAACCAGTCATAATTTAGTAATATGTTATTATTTTCCACCCTGTTTTTGGCCTTCTGTTTGAAATGCTCTGTTTTGGCCTCAGCACCTCCTTAAAACGCCCACTGTTATAACTGACTAACATTTTGCAGCCCCTCAAATTCAGCAAATTCAATTTGGAAGATAATGAACCTTGACATTATAAAAATTGCAGGGTTTACACCTAACACGCATCCAACACATTGTATCTGAACATATTAAACTGTTCATCTCAAGCACAACTGTTAACATTCAAACATTCATGACATTTGAAATATTCATGAATTAAACGTTTTTGAAGTGTTTTTAACAGCCCTACTCTTCAATAATAAATCCTTTGCAATGCTTGAATCACATTTTGTCTGTTCACAAGCAATCCACACTGATATGAGCTGAAAAAAACGCACATACATAGTTCAAAGAATGGTGAAATTACGCACATACTGTACATACTGAAGGCGCACTGAGGCACACATCAGCAGAAACACACCAAAACGGTCGAAGATGTCTATCGTCAAAGACATCCTATGTTTACATGCACCATCAATTAAAAATAGCATAGATGAGTGAAAGAATGCATCTATGATGCGTTTGTGCTCAAATAAACAAGAGGCAGTAGCTGAATGAGAGAATTGGCTCTCACTTTCAGAGTTTTAACTTGGCACTGCATCTTTAAAAAGTGTATATATGGCAGCGGACAAAGAGATCTTATGCAAAAATGATCCAAAATAGTCCAGATGGGTCCCCTTAGGTGTTATGTTAGGAATAGTTAGCCACACAGGGCCTGCTCTCTTTCTCTACTTGAACTGCGCGCCAGTGGGTTGGATGATAACGCATGTTGTGCAATGTGTAAATACAAATGAGCAATGTGTTGTGACCTCCATATAAGTTACCTCTTATATGTCTAAATATCAAGGAAAATTGGATTCTCCATTTCATGACCCCTTTAAAGTGGGACCTCACAATCTGCCAGTACAGTCTTGAGCTCCTATGTATGTGGAGACTGGCGGCCTATGGGCATTGCACACACTTTAGCCCTCATTATATCAGATATTACACTTATTCTGTGGTGTATCCTGGCAGCATTTAATAAAAGGAGGTATACAATTGCTTCAATTCTGCAAATAAATATCTCCCCGAAGCAAGGAGGTTATTCAGCTGCTCCATCAAGACAAGGCAGTCTCTTTCAAGATAATGAGCATGACGTAGTGGATGGAAACGCACAACAATTCATAATTTCTTGAGTCTCATTTTTAGAAATGCACTTAAAAAATGTGAAACATTCAGATGGAAACCCAGCTACTGTGACCAGGTCTCAGCAACAGAGGCATCCAGTGATATAGCATCTTGCTCATCGTCCTTGACACCAAACTTGATAGAACCATGCTCATCGATCGAAGAGCGTAGGTCATCACAGGCATACCAGATGGGCAAAGACCCTGCATATGGAGGAGCAGAGGTGCACAAGGCTTGTGCTGGCAACAAATCCTCCTCATAATCTATATTCTGTCCTCTCGCACCTCCTTCAAGTGGTCTCTCAGTTGGGAAAGGGACCGGCTTCAACTTTCTCAATAAAAGCAAACCAGGAGCACAGTGCCCTGAGCTCCATGCATTCACAATGAACACAATCAGGTTTCAGCATGAGCTTGGCCTAAGCATAAAAGACAGGGCTTGTGCCTGTTGGACAGAGGGATAAATCACTCACAAGGTGGAAAAAAATGCTGAAACATTTTTGAGTTTAAAGATACGTTGTTTCAGCAAATTGCTTTTTTTAGTTTCTTCAGTACACTTTTTTCAAGAAACACAATCTAAACAACTTGCAAACATGGACATGTTTTAAGGATATTCTTTTTGCTGGAGCATGCAGGGAGAAGAAGTTTTACTTTACATTTATGCATTTGGCAGACGCTTTTATCCAAAGCGACTTACAGAGCCTTGCTGACAAGTGCAGATTAGAACAGCGAAGTCTTTTGGTTTAGGGTTCAAGAGCATAAGTGATGTCTATGCAACCCTGAGGAAAAGAGGAAAATTTGGATGGTTTGGTGCTGGTCTCAGGCTTATATGGACATGATGATGCAAGAATAATGCAGAGCTCCAAGCGTCACCAACCAGTCAAATTTGCATGATGGTATAGGGGTTCAAGGTCACGACCCCTAGGTGGAGTTCTCACAGCGTCAGCTACAGAGGCAGCGTCAAAGTGGCCTACTTAACGGGGAACTCATGTTGACTTAATAGGATGCTAATATGGGAATAGGGGGACTAAAGACTCACTTATCATTGGGAATGATGGAGCGCTACACAAATTAAATCTGATTTTGCTTTTATTATTTACCATCAGGATGAATTTGCAGACGATCACTTTCATTCCATAACCAAGCCTACTTCCATTTTTTTTATCATCACAGAAATCAATATTTTCAGTGGAAGGTTTCCAGATTGTTCTTCCATTCCTAGATGTGCTGAGCACTAGATGTTCTGAGCACTCTCCTCTGGGCCAGCTGGATATGGCCCCCATCTGTATTTTGGAATGTTTTGTGGCAGTGGTCTCCCCTGTTTGGAGCGGGCCAACCTGTAATCTGTCTGAGGTTTTGTGCTGGAAGAGTCAAGGCTGCATAACACCTAAATAGCACATTAACCTCAGAATTCTTCCCATGCTGTGGTCTACAGATGAATGTAGCGGAAAAACATTGGTGAACCCTCTGCAACTTTAACAGGGTTCAACATACTCCACAAGGCCCTGTTATGACCATGTGGAAAATACATTACAAAGTAACCCCTGAATGTAGTCATTTATACCTTTAAACAAACTTTTGAAACCTGTGGTTCTCTGACTGCTCCTTACAAAGGACCGTATTGTATATTGTTGTATTTAACCAGGCACCATGAGTTGCACTAGAGGTAAATTTGAGTTTGTGTATCGTTTTCGTAAACATCAGGACCCGTATTCACAAAGATTTTTATCTTACCACTAGGTGTTCTCCAAAGAGTTCCTAGCTAGGAGTTTTTGCTTATAACCTATACACAAAACGGCTAAGAGTGAGTTTTATGAAGGAAATAAAGAGTAAAGCCAGCTATACACTGTAGGATTTTTACAGTCCATTTAAGATTTTTCCTTGTCAGACTGTAAGATATGAACGCATTGATATCGCCAAGGTACACTGTGCGACATTATGTCAGACTGTACAATACACATCGTAGCCTGTGACCATGGTCCCAATCATCCCGATCAGTGAACATGACTCACACAGGAGAAGAATAGAAGAGAAAAGGCGAGATTTGTTGATGAGGTTGGTGGAATTGCAAATTTCCTATGGATACTGCACAAACATGACATACTGTAGATTTATATAATTGTATCCAATTGTATCTGCTGATTTGGATTAAAACGTCCCATAAACAGGGGTTAAATTTGGCCGGAATGTTGTTCCGGCACCTTAGATTTGAAAAAGAATAAGAAATGCTTGTTTGTCAATCCATTCAGTTTCTGTATTCTCCCATGCAGTTTTTGTTTGATCCATTTGACACATTCCGTCTCTATTTAGTGAGTGTACTAAGTTCTTTATGTTTCACTCTAGTCAGCTGCGGACCCTGGTAGAGTATACAAGAACAGCACCAGAACGTGCGCCCCCCGCATAAAGACACACGTTCCACTTCTATATGATGCCGTGGTCTGATCTCGTTTCCATTGAAATCGCTTAATGTGAAATCAACTACTCACCCTTTTATTAGATCCACTGATGTGAGTGAGTAAAGACGTTAACTACCACCCCTGGAGTCGCAAGTTAGAATCCAAGGCATGCTGAGTGACTCCAGCAAAGTCTCCTAAGCAACCAAATTGGCCCGGTTGCTAGGGAGGGTAGAGCCACATGGAGTTACCTCCTCGTGGTCGCTATAATGTGGTTCGCACTCAGTGGGGAGCATGGTGAGTTGTGTGTGGATGCTGTGGAGAATTGAGTGAAGCCCCCACATGTGCTATGTCTCTGTTGTAATGCACTCAACAAGCCATGTGATAAGATGCGCAAGTTGATGGTCTCAGACGCAGAGGCAACTTGGATTCGTCCTCCACCACCCGGATTGAGGCGAGTCACTAGAGTGTATTTGGGAATTGGGCATTCCAAATTGGGAAGAAAAATGGGAGGGAAAAAAATTACTGATCAGAATAACAATTTGAGCAAAGTTAGAAGGTGTTTTTTTCCACCTTTAAGAACAGTGTGTGTTTATTTGTAAATTGTAAAATTACGAAAATTAAGTTTAGCATGTTCTATAAGATGACCCTAAACTTGGGCAAGAAGAAGGAAAATGTATAAAATACATTTGATATAATTCTTAATCAAGTTTTTTGTCATCTAATGTAAAAACACTAAACCAAATATTCCATGTAATTGTGTATTTTAATTGTGTAAGTTGAATAATGACATGCGTAAATAATGACAGACAAATCATAAAACAGAATTCCAGTAAAACTGGTTAATTTGAAGAAGAAAAAAAAACACTTCTATGAATTACAATTCATACAGGCATATTAATAAATCCATATTTAGACACCAATGTATTTAGACACCCAATTGTAGGATTCTCCCACCTCCGAAATCCCAATATAACCCCTGCCCATAAATACTTACCAATTTAAATTGTTCAATCTTTTTTTTAAATGAAATTGGAGTGATGTGAATCTTAACTAAAGAAGTTTACTCACATTTAAAGTAAATTACATTTGACATTTAAGTAAAATAGTGATTAAAATAAAGTTGTAAAGAAAATGCATGATAAATTTAAAGATTTTTTTTTTTTTCATTTTGTAAGGTCTGTATTTATTTTATTTGGGGAGTAATGCTTTCATATTGCAGAAGTGTTAAACTTTTCTCCAAGTGTTTTCAGCTTATTTTTTATTTGTATATATATATATATATATATATATAATAAAATATATATATATATATATATATATATATAAAAAAGTGAAACGAAGAAAAAACAATGAAAGAGCTTGAGTAGAGTGATAACTGGGCACAAATGTTGCTATGGAGGTGCAAATGTGGAGCAGATTTTTTTCAAGTGAATTGAGGTGCGAGAGAGGAGTGGGATATCTTATCTGGCCGTTGTAATAGCAGTCACACTATACGGCTGTGATGCTAAATTTCTGACACTGCCAGAACTTAGTTGGAGGCTAAACATCATCGCAAAAGCTTTTAATCGGCGGCAGGTGAACATGTCAACAATGCTCTACGACAACAAAAATCCTTTAGGATTCCCGAAATTTGTCTCAGACAGCAGATTCGTGGGCAAAATTGTACAGTGTGGACCGGGCTTAAGGTGGAGTTGACCTCCTTGCTATGGAGGATGTCACAATTATTAGCGAGCTCTTTTAAATCACCCTCAGTGATTGGCATATACAGGTGCTGGTCATATAATTAGAATATCATCAAAAAGTTGATTTATTTCAGTAATTCAATTCAAAAAGTGAAACTTGTATAATGTATACATCATTCCACACAGACGGATATATTTCAAGTGTTCATTCCTTTTAATTTTGATGATTATAACTGACAACTAATGAAAACCCCAAAATCAGTATCTCAGAAAATTAGAATATTGTGAAAAGGTTCAATATTGAAGACACCTGGTGCCACACTCTAATCAGCTAATTAACTCAAAACACCTGCAAAGGCCTTTAAATGGTCTCTCAGTCTAGTTCTGTAGGCTACACAATCATGGGGAAGACTGCTGACTTGACCACTGACATCTTGCACAAGTAGGGCAAGACACAAAAGGTCATTGCTAAAGAGGCTGGCTGTTCACAGAGCTCTGTGTCCAAGCACATTAATAGAGAGGCGAAGGGAAGAAAAAGATGACAAAAAGTGTACAAGCAATAGGGATAACCGCACCCTGGAGAGGATTGTGAAACAAAACCCATTCAAAAATGTGGGGGAGATTCACAAAGAGTGGACTGCAGCTGGAGTCATTGCTTCAAGAACCACCACGCACAGTTGTATGCAAGACATGGGTTTCAGCTGTCGCATTCCTTGTGTCAAGCCACTCTTGAACAAGACACGGCGTCAGAAGCGTATCACCTGGGCTAAAGACAAAAAGGACTGGACTGCTGCTGAGTGGTCCAAAGTTATGTTCTCTGATGAAAGTAAATTTTGCATTTCCTTTGGAAATCAAGGTCCCAGAGTCTGGAGGAAGAAAGGAGAGGCACAGAATCCACGTTGCTTGAAGTCAAGTGTAAAGTTTCCACAGTCAGTGATGGTTTAGGGTGCCATGCCATCTGCTGGTGTTGGTCCACTGTGTTTTCTGAGGTCCAAGGTCAACGCAGCCGTCTACCAGGAAGTTTTAGAGCACTTCATGCTTCCTGCTGCTGACCAATTTTATGGAGATGCAGATTTCATATTCCAACAGGACTTGGCAACTGCACACAGTGCCAAAGCTACCAGTACCTGGTTTAAGGACCATGGTATCCCTGTTCTTAATTGGCCATCAAACTCGCCTGACCTTAACCCTATAGAAAATCTATGGGGTATTGTGAAGAGGAAGATGCGATACACCAGACCCAACAATGCAGAAGAGCTGAACGCCACTATCAGAGCAACCTGGGCTCTCATAACACCTGAGCAGTGCCACAGACTGATCGACTCCATGCCACATCGCATTGCTGCAGTAATTCAGGCAAAAGGAGCCCCAACTAAGTATTGAGTGCTGTACATGCTCATACTTTTCATGTTCATGCTTTTCAGTTGGCCAACATTTCTAAAAATCCTTTTTTTGTATTGGTCTTAAGTAATATTCTAATTTTCGGAGATACTGAATTTGGGATTTTCATTAGTTGTCAGTTTTAATCATCACAATTAAATGAAATAAACATTTGAAATATATCAGTCTGTGTGTAATGAATGAATATAATATCCAAGTTTCACTTTTTGAATGGAATTACTGAAAAAAATCAACTTTTTGATGATATTCTAATTATATGACCAGCACCTGTGTGTGTGTGTGTATGTATGTATGTATGTGTATATATATATATATATATATATATATATATATATATATATATATATATACACACATTACATAGATGGATGGATGGACGGACAGACAGACAGACAGATCTTTTTCGGTTGGTGAACATTTTGTTGGATGATATATGGTCTGGAGAGGGCATAAATAGTTTGATAGATTGTTCTGCTGATGACTGGCAGAAATTCCCAATTCATCCTCATCATGAAATGATAATAAAGTAAACTGTTCCATTTCCATTACAGTTACATACTGTATAAGATTTCCATTAAACACAGTTCAATTTAGTGATAAATTTGATGTTCAACATATCAACAATATTTTATTGTGGCACTCTGTTTGGTTACTCCATGAAGTAAGCCTATTTTTATTTAGTTTGGCCTATTTGAAGTAATAATGACTCGCTTGCTGTTTCGGTCAAGTTGTTTTGCAAAATGACCATTAAAACTTTTAAATCTTTTAAAAATGTATAGTATTTACAAATACAAATAAATCAGTAACATGTAAATTATGAGCTGGGGTTAAACATATCTCAAGCTCTCAGAAATCTGTCCAAGCATCTGACAACCCACACGAAACTATGAGCTTATTAAACGTTTTATGTAGTGTTTGGGTTGGGCTCTTTTGAGATGCAACTCTACCATTTTTCAAATAATGTTTTTTCCCATAGAAACACGTTTTCACTACTGTAAAGTGGCATCACTGATAGAGGTTTGTCATGCAAGTGCAAAGATATTCAACTAATCATAATTGAATTAATTGTTGATTATTTTCATCATTGATTTTTATAATTTTAGTGATATTTAGATTTGATTAATTAGTTGTTGAAACCCTCTGAAAGCTTAGGCAGTGTAGCCCATCACATTTTTCATAACAATGAATTTCAGTGTATTCATTAAATTCATTTCGCGCAACTTCAAAAATTTGCCCAAATTCCACATTCATAAGTCCAACACGTTATTTCTTTGTTGCTGAGTTTGTTGTCTCTATGGAATAGAGCCATTGTACTACTCCTAACTAGGTTACCTCTCCAGCACTCTTAAACAATTTAGGTGCTGAGACCATGTCCTAACACTTATTCTTAAGTCTTGGAATAAGAGTAAAATTAGGTAATTCTTAGAATTTTGCTAAAGACTAAAATTTTACTCTAAGTGGCTTTATACATACGTCCCCAGGTGTTGTCTTTAGAGCTGCCTTTGATTTTTCATTTGATAAAACAGTGTGTTATTTACCACTGGGATTGCTTGATCTCATGCTCTGTTTCTTTGTTTATTTTTCTCTTTTCTGCAGGTGCTGGCTCTCATCTCTTTCATCTGCATTGAGACCATAATGTCGTGCTCACCCTGTGCCGGCATCTACCTCTTTGAGTTTGTCAGCTGCAGTGCCTTTGTCGTCACAGGCGTCTTGCTCCTCATCTTCAGCCTGAACCTGCACACCAAAGTGCCACATGTCAACTGGAGTCTAACAGTATGTCTTTCCTTTTGACTCACTGATATGTTTTCCACAAAAAGTAGCAACATCCTTCATGGTGTTAGCCTTTAAAAAAAATTAGTTCCCCGAAAATTTAAAGGAGATGACATTAATTTTGTTGATGCAATTTCCATACAATGAAAGAAATTGGTGGCCTAGACTGTCAAGCTCTAAAAAAGACCTAAAATATAATATTAAAGAAGTCCATATGACTCATGCTATATTCCAAGTCTTTTAAAAAGCCATCCCCTTACCATAACTTGCACAAGGAACAGAATGAAATAAAATGTGAGTCATAATTTACTTCTGTTTCATTTTCTTAAGTCATTATCTACTCTTTTGCAATTTCTGACAGTTTCTAACATGGAGCATATACATTATTAGTATTCATTTGAGAACTAAAATAAAGTCTATTCTATTTAGGCATCCTGGTTTATCTGATGTGGTGTGTCCTGGTGTCCGACAATTCTCAGAAAAATTTAAATATATCGCGGTTTCAGCTGGCTCTTTTTTCTTTTAAATTAAATATACTCAATGTACTTCTAGCTATCTAATATAATTTGCAGGGAAGCAAAGACGTTTCTTTGCCATTGCACGTTGATTTGAGGATACTTGCATTCTAGTCTTTCAACGTGAAAGACTCATTCGTTTTCAGTTGCAAGTCGAAAGAAGCTGATCCATTTAATCGTGCTGCATTTGAAAATTTAAAAATGGTGTGTTGCTATCATTAGCACCTTTCACACATGCAACCAGGTTAAATTACAGGAAAATCGTTGAGTTGTCTTTACTGATAAATGTACCACATGTGCTGTTCAAACATACCAGCATCAATATGGAAATTTAGCTATCTTCTCATTAAGGGAAATTGCCAGGGCAAAATGTACCAGTATTTTCAAAAGGGTCATGTTCACACATGACCTCTAACCTTAAAATTGCAGTACATTTTCTGGAAAAGGCTTTATGTATGAAAGGGGTTATTGTCAGTGTTCATTTTCCAACACTGTAAATTTTCGTTTTCCAACAGAGGTAAATTGGACAGGTCACATATGACATCCATCCATCCATCATCTGACCCCTCCCCAACCATGTGTCCTGGTTTGAGAATATAAAATCTGATCACCTAAATGCTATTGAAAACTTTTGTGGGACTATGAGTGACAATTTTACACTTGAACATTTTTGAATGGCATTATATTTTAATAAGGGATAGTGATGATAGACCACGAGAAAGCAAATGTTATTTGAATTGCCGTCACTGTGTCGATCAGCTGCCTACCAAATAGGGGCTTTGCTGTTGCCAAAACATTTTAGAAAAATAAGCACCTCTCCTATGTGTAGCACTGTTGAGGAAGAGGCCATGCACACAGGGTTCATATTCCTCAGAATGGGAGCTTGTGTGCTCACAGCTCTCATTAAACCCACTTCTAGCAAACATTAATGGCCTCTCTTGGGAGATGAATTTACTGATTCACTGAAAGATTAATAAGCATGGTTCCCTTTGTCTCCCTTCCTACACACACACACACACACACACACACACACACACACAGACACACAGTAATGGAAACACAGCTTGTAATGGAAAAGTGTTTTATTTCCAGAACTGTGCTCATCCCAAGCAAAGTAAAAGTTTGTGAGTAGCAGCGACTCACATCCAACAATAACTATCACGTTGCATTATGTTATATGCAAAAATATGTGCTTTACCTCACACAGATATTGAGGAAGTGCCTCTACCATTTTCTGCAGGCAACTGACTTTAAGTTGTGTTTCTCTGTTTCCTTTAATATTTCATTTGCCCAACCAAAATTAGATGAACACAGTGGGACCTTGTTTGCAAACTGGTTTTCAAAGTGTTGGAGTCCTAACTACTATTTATGCACTTAACATGAGCCTATGCATGCATTAACGTGTATAGTTTACCCAAAAATTTAATTTTGTCATTTTTTTACTCACCCATATGTTGTTTCAAACTCAAATGGCTTTCTTTCTTCAATGGAACACAGAAGGAGATGCTAGGCAAAATATTAGCCTCAGTCACTATTTACACTGTTTTTTTTTTTTTTTGGTCACACAATGCAAGGGAATGGTGACTAAGGCTGTCATCCCATCTAGCATCTCCTTTTGTGTTTCCGTGGACGAAAGAAAGTCATACAGGTTTAGAACAACTGGAATGAGGGTGAGTAATTGATGACTGAAGTTACATTTTTGGGTGAACTATCCCTTTAAAGAAGCTTTGAAGACAGAGTCTTGGGTCTGCCACTTAGCTATAGGGACAGTGGAGAAATGACATGAAATGGTGGAGAGAAGAAGGGGGAAACAGGATCAGAAATCACCATGACATGTGCAATTGCTAGGCTAGGAGTTTTTGTGTTTGCTGTGAAGATGTTAATGATTTATGGACTGTCAACATGTTTTGGTTTATCGGCAAGATGTTTAAAAGGGTTTTTTGGAAATGCAGTTGATGTGTGTGAGTTTGCATGTTTGCTTATGTTTGTTTGTGTATTGTGTATATTGAAGGGTTTTGTTGGTGTTGCCATGGCTCATTAGAAGAACTATGATCTCGAGGATAATTTCAGCTGTGGTGGGGCTGAGGTTTTGGACTGACATGCCCCATGGGCCCCAGGTCTCTCATTTGTTGGATGCACTGGGATGGGGTTCTGTAACAGCCTGGCTCTCCTCCCCTTCCCCATCTCTGGCTTTTCTAACTTCACCTCTGCTGCATTTCAGGAACTTTCACATAGTACAGCTCTAAAAGTAAACTGTACTTTTTGTCACTGAAATTACCCTCTTGTGAGTTTGGTCCTGTAATTGTGGCCTCTGTCCCAAAAGAGCGCTAGGTTTTTATTTTATTTTTTATTACGCTTTAAAATAAAACTCTCACAAACTCAGCACCAAATAAACGTCTGTCTATGAAGAGCAGAAATATGGCTGATCACTTTATGTAGTTTGCTTTTAGACTTTTTAAATCTAAAAATCTGGGTTTTAAGCTAAATCTGTTGATGTCTGCTGAAGTTGGTTTAGTTTGGAGGATACACACAAAGCTAGCATGTAGTTCAGAGCTCTTGTGTCAACTCTGTGTTGTTGCTAGTAGGTTCCAGAGGGTAAGTTGTATGGTAAGGTCTGCCTATTGTGTAGTGCCCTATTCCTGCAGCATGCTTTGGTGTGATTCTGTGCCTAGCTCAAATGGGGCTGGCGTGGTGACTGACATCATTGAAAGTGATAGGTCAGAGTATATTCAGCTTACAGTGGTAAGCTGGCACCACTGTACCCATTCACAAACCTCTACCAATTAACAGTGTCTGTCTAACCACAAACACACACATTCACAAAAAAAAAAAACATGGTCAGTGTTATAGCCTGTCTTGAAAACAACCAGAAATAAATATTTTAGGACATAATGAGGGGATATTTGACTTTTTGTGGTGATGGGGAAATTGATTGTTTTTATATTGCATGCTTTATTACAATGGCCATTCTGAAACTTGAGAGGTCTTGGAGTGAACCCATGATTATGTGGAACGACTGAGCATGAGCCAGAGGTAATTTGTGAGAGGGTGGAGATGCACATGTGTAATTTGGAAATCTGACTTATTTAGACTTGTTAAAAATCACAAATGTGTTCTATATAGTGACTGCAAATTTAAAATGTTTGTTTCACATGCTATCTCTCATATTCTCTCATATTATCAGTTTGAATCCTGTGCATGTCTTGTGTGTGAAAGAATTACACTTGAACACAGTATACAAGATTTAGTGCACAGATTCACTCATAACCACTTGAAGTATTTCACTTGTGAAGTAGCATTTTTTATTCATATATGACAACTTTATGTGCTATTGCTTTGCAAGTTATGTGCTAGAGTTTGGTATTGTTTGAAGTGACTACTATGATCGATCATTACACCGACTATATTGGCTTTCTTTTAAACTTCAAATAATTTCAACTTGATCAAAGTTCAGAATTCTCTATGCGCAAGTACTATACTCAAACATGCCAAAATGATTGGCATTTTGTACAATACCTAGAGGGGGATGGCAAAACTGTAAATGGTGACATTCAGTCTGCTGCAGCGACAGCATTTAATACTGTGTGAAGAGCATTAGAGTGTGTACAGGACTGTTCTTGCTTTAAAAAATGTAGAAGAGAATGTAAAAAATATAATCCTTTAAATAACATTTGATTAAAGACAAAATAAGAGTTTCAAATTCTAAGTTTCTAAGTGCTCTAATGAAGCCCAATCAAACTCGCATCCCCTGTTCCACATTTATTACACACAGAGTTATGCTCTCCACACAAACACATACACACACACAAACATATACATACAGTTTCAGCCAGCCCAGAACATCAAAGGAAGGCCCAGGAACAGCTTTTAGCAACTTTATATTAAGCTCAAGTCTTGCCACCCAGGTGGATAAAGAAATATGGCTGAACATTCAGTATTCCATTTTGTTTTTGTTTGTTAACTTGGAATGGAATTATTTTTTTCCCTTTTCTTTCTTTTTTCTTTTTTCACATTTCCAAGAGATATGGGCCTCCTCTTGCATAAAGCAGTGTGAAACTCAGGATAAATGCGCTAATGAGAATATTTGGTGCAGAGCGCACACTTACTGAGCACTTAGGAACACCTACTTATTCATGTGATTATCCTATCACCCAATTGTGTGGCAGCAGTGCAATGCATAAAATCATGCAGTTACAGGTCAGGAGCTTCAGTAAATGTTCACATCCACCATCAGAATGGGTAAAATTTTTTATCTCAGTGACCTTGACCTGATTGTTGGTGCCAGACTGGCAGGTTTGAGTATTTCTGTAACTGCTGATTTCCTTGGATTTTCACACACAACAGTCTCTAGAGTTTACTCAGAATGGTGCCAAAAACAAAAAAACATCAATATAGCAGTAGTTCTACACAAATATGCATGCATGTAAACCAGTTTCCTATCTGTCACTCACTCAACTTTGTGTCGATGTAGTGACACTAGGGGTCACTCTTGAGAGCCTGGAAACACCTCTGATCTTTGATAAAATGCCAATGGGAATTGGCGAGTGGTATTTGCATGCCCCTCCCTGGACATACAGGTATAAAAGGCGGGGACATGCATACCGTTCATTAGATTATCTCTTCAGAGCCGAATGATCGATGGTTCATGCTGAGCAAGCAATTTCCATCCCTCACCTTTGCTGGATTCTTACAGCGCATTACAGCCATTTTCCTTTTATTTTTCTGCATGCTCCAGTAACTGCGGTACCCACATTTTCAACAAAAGAGCAGTTTCCAAAGTCTCTAGGTCACATAACTGGTGTGTTCAGCCGTCACCCCGACCACCGGCCTTTCTCCCTCTCTGGCAGGTTCAGACCCCTGGCGGCAGCTCCCCCGCCCCGGCGCGCCAAGCTGTGGCACAGTACTCAAATCCGGATGACTTCAACGGACTACGGAGACGAAGCACCGCCACAGGGCTCAAACCCCGTCAGTGTGTCCTCCCTGCTGCGAGGCCCCACCCACCGGAACGTCCGATGAAAACATTCCCCTGGTTCCCCTGGTCCCCCTCGCTCGGAGTCTGGACATGTGGCTCATGCTTTCCAACCCGTCGCGATGGCTGACCCAGACCGTCTGACTCGGCTACGCGATTCAAATCGCCAGACGCACGCCCGGGTTTCCCGGCGTCCACTTCACCATGGTGAAGGCAGAGAAAGCCGCCACCTTGTGCGTGGAAATTGCCACCCTTCTACGGAAGCACACGATAGAGCCTGTCACTCCAGTCGAAATGAGTGGCTTCTACAGCCTCTACTTCATTGTACCAAAAAAAGGCAGGGGTTTCGGCCAATCTTGGACTTGCGAGTTCTGAACCGGGCCTTACACATACTCCCGTTCAAGATGCTGACATTAAGACGCATTCTAACGAGCGTCCGGCATCAAGATTGGTTCACGGCGGTAGACCCGAAGGACACGTACTTCCACGTCTCAATTCTACCTCGACACAGACCCTGGTACAATACCACTCGGCAATTCCCATTGGCCTTTTATCAAAGATCAGAGGTGTGTCCGGGCTCTCAAGAGTGACCCCTAGTGTCACTACATCCACACAAAGTCTCGTTCCCTCCATCAGGGAACAGAGATTACGGAAGTAACCAGGACGTTTCACATTGACACATTGAGCCCATTTACATGCACACCAATATGCTGACAACTGCCAAAAATCAGCTTTTTAATAAAAATCTGACAAAGCAAGAACCACGTTTACATGAGATTTGAAATTATCTAGTTATTCAAGATGTTTATGACCGTATACTGATAATAGAAAGCCTTTTTATGCATTTACATGGAACCAAACAAGTTGTCTGCTTTTTAGCATAATCGGTCTAAGAACATGCATGTAAATGTGCTCATTGTCTCTCCATGACTACACCACATGTGCATGTAACTCGCTGTGACAACATGAAAAATGGACCTCAGTTAAGTGCTCTGCCCCTCATTAGCATACACTAATTGCTGTAGAAAATGTAAATCCTCATTTACTAACATGTCCTGCAGGTGATGCTGCACCCAGTGTAGCTTAACCCACACACAGTTTTTGGGGTATGAGAGACAAAAATGTCAAGGTTAAAATATGGTTACTAAAGTAAAATCATGCTAAATTTATTGCAAGAGTATGCAAAACTATTGCAAGAGAACACAAAGCTTATTATGATGGAACGCAAATCTTATGCATGCAAAAATATACCCCATATAAAAAAAATGAATACTGTAAATGCAATCAGTTTTGTACATGCAACAGACACTAGAATATTACTAGAATATGAAAAGTGCATAGCAATTCTGTCACAAAGCAAAGAGAAAACATGTGCTTACTGGGTTTTGATTAGTTCAGAGGTTATAAATTTTAAGGGAAAATTTGAGGTTAATTTAAAAAAGTACTGTTATTTTTACATCTATATCCCATACATAAGAACTGTAAAGTCAGTCTCAACAGAACATGAGGGTTAAAATGTAGTCTACCGAATCAGAAACCAGCTTTAAGTTAGAGATAGAAGTATGTCAATATTACAGGAATGTTATGATAGATCTGATCTGGAGTCTCTTGTTAACAGTATGGAGGCCCCTGTTAAATACATCAGAGATCTGAACTCAGGACGAACACCACGTTTCCCAGTTTTACTCACCCCCTGAGCCCAGTTTGCTTTCTCTACACACAGGCTTGCCAAAACACACACACTCCTAAGAGTGCATTTCAAGGGCACTCATGACTATGCTCTTGTTTGCATAAGGGCCAGGCTAAAAGACGATGTAATCAGATATCGACGATATCTGACAAATATACAATGCCGAATTACAACAGTCCTTGACAACTGATAACTGACAAAATTGAAAAATGGCAAAACCATGGAGCTGGAAAGTCGCCAAATATATTAAAAAGTAGCCCAATATTTAGCATGCACTTATATTTAAAGTAGTAAAGTTTAACAGATTAAAAAGGCTGGTTGTGTCAATTGTCACTGCTTACATTTTTCCAGTTGTAACCTACACTCTAGACTCAGACATGGATAAAAACAGCATATACTGTATATTAGAAATGTCATTATTAAGGAAATACAGACTGTTGGGAAAATGCATTATTAAGAAATGTCATTAAAACGAAAATAATGAGAATGACGAAACACTGCAGTCTTTATGAAAAACTTGTTTAAATGTTAATCAAACCACATTGCTTTGTGTTCATCATCTATTAAGAAAAGTGTTTGCAGGCCATGGAATTAAACTAAAGTTTTCTTTTGAAATAAAATTATGGTGTGCATAGGCGCAATTAAACAACCTTAAAGTTTCTTAGGGAAAGCACAGTTTAAGAAACAAAAATGAAAGTGATTAAGTAATAAATTAATGCAAAAACACATTTATCCTAAACCTAAAATTTATTTTTAGATTTGAGAGATTTTCTTTTCTTTAAACAATATTAACTGCATTAACAAAATGCAATACAAACACAAATTTGACAAGAACACAGTGGAAATTATTAGGTAGCATTATTTGGGGCACACAAGGGAATTTGAGAGTTTATGGCAGCCCATAGAACCGTACATAGGAAAATTATGAAATTTGGCAAAACTTTTTAACCATTTGTCATAGAAACAAAATCATTTTGCATCTGATTACTCTCCTTCTGATGATTCAAATGAACACTTTAAATTAAAACACCACCCACTGCAGTGGCCGCCATCTTGGATAATGATGTTTACAGCTTAAACGTTTCACGTCCTTCAAATTTAGTTCGATTTGCGCAAACAATGTCTCAAAATAATCTCCAGAAATTGCCGCACAGAATTAACAATGCAGAATGTGATTTTTGCCTTTGTTTAAAAGTCACACCATTGTGCAAGTTAGTGAGGTGGAAGTAAAAATGTCTTGGCAAACTTGGTAAACATCATTAGGACTATGATCTGAGGGTACACACACAATAAGGTGACAGCGCCCTATGGGTCAAGAAATGTGGAAAATGGCTATTTTTGCCCATAGCTTTTGAACTGCATGTCCAAAAATCATGAGCTGTCGAATGAATTCCTTGGGCCATGCGGATTGCAACGATACCAATTCTTTTCCATAGTGGCCACATTGCCTCTAGGCCATTCTGAATTTTATTTAAATGTTATATATCTTTTGAATGTATTATCGAAATTCAATTATAATTGGTATGCTTTAACGGCATCATATTTATGAGGACATGGAGACAACACCACCTACAGTTCAAAAGATAAGCCAGACTTGTGTGCTGCCTATAAACTCAGGGTGTCTCTTTGCCATGGTGTAGTGGTTAAAGTATTCGACTATTGCTCAAAGCTTGGGAGTTCAAGTCCAGCAAAAAATGGTTTTATAATTTGTACTTGACCTCTGAGTCTTTATATTGTGCTTACAACAATGTAGGCTGTACTTCACCGCACAATTCCTGTTTCAATTTAAAACAGCTGAAACAATATTTTCTCAGCAATCATTATGTACTCTCAACTTTGAATGTCTCTTTGGCATCAGTCAGATGTGTCGATTGTGTGGCGCAGTGGTTAGTGCTCTGGAATACAATTCCAAAAAATGTGGGGTTCAACTCCATCAAAAGACGGTTTTAAAATGTTTACTTTGACCTTTGAGTCTTCGTGTTTTGCTTGCTATTATGTAAGCCTTATTTATCTTTTTAATTCCTGCTTCAATTCAAACCACTTTGATGTACAAAAAGCATTTTTTCAGCAGCAATTTTGTACTTTTAATTTTTAATGCTAATACAAAGCTGACTGTGGTGACCACTGTGCTTAGGTGTGCTGATTCACAGCTTGGTATCACCCATTGGTGGCTGTTTACCTTATGGCAGGTTGGAGCAGTGGATTGTTTACTGAACAGTTGTTCAGTTAACAATTGGTTTGATCCTGTGATGGGGTGATGTGAAGTAGCATGGGGTTAATTTGTATGTCTTGTACATCTAATGTGCTGTGGTAACTACAGTATGTTGCAATGCTTGTCATGTCTGTGCTTGGCCCCATAATTGCTGTTTGCAGCTATATTTATTATTACAGTATGTTCACATTTATATGTTATTACATATAATCTTTAGATCTTAAATTGTATTGGTTATTTTTCACCCGTTATCATAGACTGATACTTGCATGATGGCAAATGGGGCCAGTGGAGAATGTTGGAGAAAGTAAATGTTTGGATTTAGGGAGGAGGTTATATACATTTATTGTGACAACTTTGTTATTTGAATTGCTTTTTTGTTTTATTTGAAATTCTATTAGAATTTTGAAATATCTTTGGTTGAACTTTTTGTGTGTCAATAAATTAATTGTATTTCTAAAACAAAATCAACTGGTAGAAACAAAGTTTGTGCGAAAATATTTACCAATCTCTCGGCAGTGGGGGCTAGGGGGCTGACCGTGTAATCGGTTATCACAATATGTATATTTAAGCAATATCACACGAGCAAGAGTGTATAGCACTATTGCAAGTGTGATATTGCTTATATACAACAGTTCAATGAACAAGTAAATGTAAAAATCTTTTTTACATTTTTTTTAATTTTGTACGGTCACAAAAAGCATTTGTGCATGGAACTACTTTATTACGTGATGGATCAGAATCTGCTGTTACTGGTTCAAACCAAATGATGCATCCAAGCCTAAATGTCAATTCAGAAATAGTCATTAATTTAAAAATGTCAATTCAGAAATAGTATCATGACTTGTGCTGTTTCTAACAAGTTATTGGATAAACAAGGATAGATGGATGTGTGTGTATGTGTGTATGTGTATGTGTGTGTGTGAGAGAGAGAGAGAGAGAGAGAGAGAGAGAGAGAGAGAGAGAGAGAGAAAGAGAGATAGAGTGTGTGCGATCACCTGTTCCCAATCCTAAACTGAGATGCTGTCAGCTTTCTGAAGATCAGCTTTCTCATTGGAAAAATATCAGTCCAAGCGGGGGTATTTCTCCATATTTTTTGGTGCGCAAGATTCGAGCAATATAGAAACCACAATGTCCTCCATTTTAAATAGTGTGTGCACTCCAATGAGGAAAGTCAGATAAAAGGTAAGTGCCTTCAGTTTATGTAATTAATCAGTCTGTTGTTTTTCTCAGCTGTGATGAGCCGTAATGCTGAAGTTGTTCATTTAAAGCTGTTTAAAGCTACTTCCTAGCTTTAGTAGTAATATGAGTATATAGATCACTATATATATATATATATATATATAGATCATATAGTGCTGTATGTAAACGGCTGACGCAGATTCACTTCACATCACCTAACTGGCTCATATTACAAATACAAATTATTTTTATTCAAAGATTTTTTTATATATATAGAAATATCATAAAAATATGTTTTGCATATAGCCTAGCCCTAGTTTGCATGCATTTCTTTATTACCTAAACTACATGCTGAGTCATTGTGTGCATGTAAACTTACATGATCATATTAATGAAGCTGATGTGATTTATATTAATCTCTAAATAATTATGTGGACTTAGTACCTTACCTTAACCCACCTTCACTTCTTAGAATATTTTAACCTCGTCAGCAGTTTTTAACATTAAGTGTGTTTCAAAATTTTGTTTGGCTTGCATTTAAGCCATCTGTTAAAGTGTGTGAAGGCAAAGGTTGGTTTGGCACGTCTTTAAATGGTTTGGCATATTACTTCATGCTCTATCCTGTGTTTAAGATGGGATGGTTTTACTTGAGTGTAAGTAAAATAGTGAGAGTGTCATGTGAGACAGTGTGGCCGATCTCTCCTTTCATGCATTCTGTCACATGGGTGGCCATGCCTAAGTCACGCTGGAGTGCTTAATGACTGCACACAGAAAAGCCACCCAGTTTTATCCAAACTCTGCTTGCTGAGTGTGTATTTATGTATGTTTTTGAGAATAATTAGAGCGAAAGGGAGACTTACATTTTCTGTAATGTGGGAAATCTGGCCTTTACCTTATTTAATGGATATTGACAACATCACATTAAAGGAATAGTTCACCCCCACCAAAAAACATTACCCACCCTCATGTCATTCCAAGCCTGTTTGACTTTCTTTCATAATGGGAGCAATTTTAAAGAATTTACTGGTTACTCTTTTTCCATACAATTAGATTGAATGAGGACAGGAAAGGCTTCAAAAAAGCACCATAAAATGGTCCATATCACTTTTATGCTGCATTCCAAGTTTTCTGAAATCATACGCTTTGGGTGGGAATCAGACTACTATGTAAGTTTTACACTTGGAAAACTTGGAATATATAGAAGCAGACTAGTCTTATGGACTACTTTTAAGGTATATTTATGATACCTTTAAGGGGCCAATATACCTCTAGTGAAATCTTAAGTATATTCATCATAAAACATGAATCCATAAATACAGTAACAGATGGTAACCACTGCATATTATGGCCACATATAGCGGGTTAGCATTAGCATTAGCGCTATGAATGCAAAATATAAACATGACAAATAACACATTATCTGCTGTGTTAATTAAAATCATAGTCAGTGGTTGAAACAGCTTATTCTGATCTCTGTGGATTCTAATCAGATAATGAGGCATGTAGTAATAAATGTCACATTTTAATGCCACATTGGTTAATGTTTTACATGTAGTCTGTTGACAGTGTGCGTCTCATATTTAAATTATCATCTACAGGGCGTTTCTAGACTTGTATCATTACTGGGGCACAGTCCTTGTGTACTTTAGAACTTATAAACAATGACAAATCCTGTTAAAAGCAATCGATTGGGATGCCCTATCTCAAAGTATTGTAGTTGTCTTGCTACAACCATCTATGTTCTCTTTCCTGGAATCTCCTCTCTGCTCTTTCCTGTAGCCTGTCCACCCTGCTCTTCCTCTTCTCTTTTTCTTAACAAATATGAACAATTTCAGAATATTTTCCTAATTTAGAAACAAAATATTTTCCTAATTCCTTAATAATTTCCTTATTTCCTTATATTCTGAATTTTAGCCAACATTTAGAAATGCGCTACAGTAGATGACCTTAAGGCAAGTAGATTTTCATTTTGACTTTAAATATGATCCACTTTCATCTGCCCCCATTTGCCTCATTTATTTTTGCCAGCATACCTCCACATCTTTAGTTTTCCTCAAACTTTCTGTTACGAATAGTGTAACATGCCAAAATTGAAAAGTCAATTCAATTCCCAAGTGCTTAAAACCGTATAAGTAGGTTGCTAATTACCTGATACAGTAATATATTTGCTCTTAAATATTTTTTTTTATTATACAGTATTTTTTATTTTTTTTAATTTATCCTTTATTTTACCAGGTGATGTCCCATTGATATATTCAAATCTCTTTTACAAGGGAGCCCTGGGGCAACAATTGCACAAAATTTCACAGAATCACAGTAACAAACAAAACAATTTTTTTTTTTTTTATAAAAGTTACTATCTTGTAATATCTTGTGGTTTGCTTTATTTATTATTTTAAGGTTTTATAAGGTTATATAGGTAGCATAAAATGTATACAAATTAGTAGGGGAGAGCAGGAATAACTCTAAACCTTATTATTATTAAAATATTAAGCCTTAAAAATGTCTAAATATTTGACTTGGTCTGGTTTGACTTGGACTGGTTTAATCCAGTTAATGCTAACCAATTAATCCAGATATTAAACCAATTGAATTTTCCTGCATTAGTTAAATTTAAAACCAATCGAGAGAAACAATAACACTATAAGTACATGATGTTAAAGTAATTTCTCCTAGACTGTATAACAATGCAACATTGGTATGCAAAAAAAATTACAGTATGTGAAAAAGCTTTATAATGTGAATTTATATTTTCAGTCTACATATTCATGTTTTTCAACATAAAACAACTCAAATCAAAATCAACAACTAAAAATCTTTAGATTATGAAGGATGGGCTTTAATAGTGACATCAGGCAATATGTAAAAACAGCAAGCAAGACAAACAAGTTCATATAGAAATAATCTAAATGTAATAAAATTAAATGTATTTTCTAATTGTAATTAAATTTTGTTCACATTTCTACATATTTTATATGTAGATCTATGCAGTGACAGGCTGCTAAAGATGTTTTTAAGGGTTAATACGAGTAAATGAAGACCATCCAAAGACATTTTTTTTAAATTTATTTTAAGGTACAATTTACAATCACATTTTTTATCAAACTGCATAATTATGATTCTATGACATTACAAATATTACAGCTTATTTTTCTGTTAAAGTGTTATATAAAACTGCTTTGAAATTATGTGTGTTGTGAAAAGTGTTATATAAATTAAAATGGCTTCAGTCCCCATTGATTATGATTGCATGGAGCAATAGATTCTTTAAAATCTCTCCTTTTGTGTTCCTTGACAGCAAAAAAAGTAAGATAGTTTGGAATGACATGAGGTGAGTAAATTATGAAGTTTACATTTTTGGGTGAATATCAGCAAAATAAAGATACCCCACTGCCCACGATCGACATACAGTCTGTAATCGTTTGGAGACATCAAAGGCAGCAGGGCATGCTGTGTTTGCCTGTGATGTGAAATTTTAGGTGCCAGCCAGTGAGGTTTAGTTTGTCATGTACTTTGAAGGTCTTGTTTCATTTCACCCCCCCGCAGTGCGATGGCTCAGACAAAATGCCAGATTTCAGTCTATACGAGAGCCTGAGCACTCAGGCCGACTGGAGTAAACAGAGAAGGCTTTGCCGTAGTTTCAACATTCTCTAACTGGTTCCTCTCATCCTTGCCTTCTCCTGAAAGCCTTATTACTTAAAAGTATTATGACTATAAACTTTAAAAGTTATTTTTAAAAAGTGGTGGATTAATAGGGGAAAAGTGTAAAAGCAATAAACACAAATGGGAAAGAGACTCCCATAACTTTAACAATGTCCAACCTTTAAGTTACATCATTGTAAATTAATAATTAATTCTATAGAATGAGCTACTCTATAAATACTCTGTATCTTTTTATTTTTTAAAGTGTGCTTTTTTAATTAGGCCCTCATGTCACTGAGTTTGGTGTTTTGTTATCTAATGCATTGACATTTATGCATTTTTAAATATAGCTTTGTGTCCAAATACTTTTTGAGGCCACTGTATGCATGTAGTGAATTGTTGGTGGATTTGGCTTCACTCTGCCTGTAAAACTGCATTACTGCACTCAGCGCAATGACAACATGACCACATCCTTTCAGCTTTTCTGTTTGGACTCTGGTCATTCCAGCATTTTCTTGTAGTTCGAAGTACCATGTAATTCTAAACTCATAAAGATCCTTTTAAATAAAATATGTCTGTTGATAATACATCCATATATTCATTTTCATGAGCTGAGCTCCCTATCTTGTTAGTTTTTAAAGATCATCAATCAGTTTGCATGTTAATCACATTCTCTCTTTTTGTTTTCTTGCAGGATTTAATCAACACTGCCACCAGTACCTTGTTCTTCTTTCTGGCTTCAGTGGTTTTGGCAGCTATCAACCATAAAACTGGAGCAGAGATTGCAGCTGTGGTACCTATTCCCTTACTCAGCTCTTTATTTTATGAATTCTAGTTTATGTTAAGTTGTGGTTGTGCTTTCATTGAAATGTTTAGTAATTTCTGAAATATTTAAGTGGGCTCTGCTGCCCTCTTGTGACTGAAATGTAGTAACAGTATCATTCCTGGAGAGAGAGTGAACAGATAGTGGGAAATGTAGTGTGTTTAAAACCCCATGAAATGTCTTGACCTGTAAATTGTTTGTATTTAATGGATGTTGTGGTTGTACATCTTTACAACAGATATGGGCATGTTACAGATAAAGCTCTACACATGGTTTAATCTGGCCCGCGGCTCATTTATCCTAAAAGTGTTTTTTATTTTATTTCAGTTATCTTGCAATCGGACCTAAAGTGCTTTCATAAGTGTTTAACAGGCTCAGGGTTGCCAGATAAGAGATGCAACCCCCCAAATTAGAAATGTATACTTGCGCAAATTGGAAATAATCCGCCTAATCTTGTACTTATTTTGCATGGGAGTGCGCTCTTTCTAGCTCTCACTTTCCCCTTTAAATTTAGCAATCTGTAGTGCAATATTCTGCTCAAGAAAAAGTGTTGCAATTTAGAAATGTTGAAGTCCCTGGCACTTGTATGCTAACTCTTTCAGTAATCATTTATCATAGTCATGCAGCCCGTTTTATTCAGTTGTGTGCTGAATGGAAATCCAAACCATTGACACGATCCGTATCATGACCCTTTTAGCATGTAACAGGTAATGTTTGTTAATTTAATAAGTAAACTTGCACAAACAAAAGTTTTATCGTTTTCATTTTTTTTTTTTTTTTTTTTTTTTTTTTATTAAAACAAAACCCTGAGGTAGAGTGTTAAATTGAATAATAAATTACCAGGGAAGTAGAAATGGTAAAATAATTATTTTTTTAATTATACTCAGCCATTGTTCAGGAAATGATCTGCCTTTAAAGAGCAATACAATACTATAGGCAATTACAGAATACTTCCATTTTAGTCACCTATACAGATACACTTCAGAAAATTGAGTACGCAACTGTTTCTGGGTTTAAAAGATACAAGAACCAAATCAGTGCAGAACATTGTATCTCAAAAGGAGTACAATGTGTCCCCTATGCACTACTTAAAGCCCAGTGTTGCCCCTTTACCAAAATAGTTGCCCACCCCTGCTCTACAAAGTTTCGGGAGTGACAACAACTTCTTGGCAAGTGATAACCATAGCCACGCTCCAGCATCTCGCGCCTGTGAGAAACATGAATGCCACCAATTTAACCCATTTTGTGTTCGTGTTTTTGAGCAAAGAGATAATCCATCAAAAATGTATTATCAATTAGTGTTTAGTTAGCTGCCCTCTACAGAATCACTGTGTTTGGCTTACGTGCGTCTAAGCAGCTGTTGTTAAACAGCACGCTTACTCTCTTTGGATTGTATTGTATGTGCGTCAGGGTAAGAAGGGAAGCCCATGAAGCGATGTACCCATCATTCATAGGCAGTGGAGGCAGTGTTATGATCTGGTGTTGCTTCAATTGGTCAGGTCTAGTCTCAGCAATGTTACGTGGCAATAAAATCTCACATGTTCAGTTTGGTTCTGAACACACTATATGGAATTTTCGAAAATGTTTTAGTCACTACCTGAATTTTTGGGGAGTTAATTCGGTTGTAGAATGTTGTTGTCACTCTTGTAAATTACCTAACTGTATGTGTACACAAAGATGAACTGGCACAGTATTTAGCTGCAGTGTGTATATGGCCGAAGGGTCTCCCTTTTTTAAAATGGTCAATAAACTGAGGTTTACGTCACAGCCATGAACCATAATATACTACTTGCTATCGCTAGTTAGAGGCAGGTGGTATAAGGGGGAGAGAGATACTTATTTTATGTGAGCATTTTATTTCACAAAAATATTAATACATCTGTGTCCATAGATCAAACTGTTAATTAGGTTGGCTATATCTGCTAATAGTTTATAGAAATTTGTATTTTGTCAGAAGTATACTAGCATATAGATGGTCGCAAAGCTAACATACATGCACTAAAAAGCTAAAAATTGAGGCTTTGGAAGTTTAAGTTTATCAGGGAAGTTTAATTCAAAGTTCATTGTAGTCTTCATTTCTTTTGTGTTGTCCCTAAGGAAGTATTGATTCAATTTTGCCTTCTCAAGGCTGGTTTATACTTCTGCCCAAACCTACGCTGTAGGTTTCATTGTGGTTTGCATTTATAGTTCTGTATTGGTGCATCTGCATCATTCTGTGACTAAAGAAATGTAATTCGTAGATTCAAAAGTATTTATTAATGTATTTGTTTAAAACAAGTTCATCAAAGTATGTGAACATGCTGAGATTTAGGTACATATTAGTTATTATTGTCTGCCACGCAGAGAGAAAATAAATCAGGTAATTACTGTATGCTTGCTCTAAATAATAATAAATAAATATTTTGACATAGTTAAGAAAAAAGAAAGAAAAAATCGTCAAATTAATAAATAACTACTCGCTTGACCAACACAGAATGGGTGTCATTTTTAATCTTAGAAGCTGGACTACAATGCATATAGACAATATGACCAACTCTTAACAGGCGCTTCAGGTGGAACAAGTGCTCCATTTTCATAACTTATGAATTAAGTTTATTTACTGTACACAATACTGTCAAACATACAGTCAAAGCGTCATACAGATTGGAAAGGTATCGAGTAGAATACAACAAAATATTGTTTTACTCACAAACCAAATCGTGTAAAATTCCTCAAAAACAGTTTTTATTCGTTGTAAACAGATGTATCTTTGTGTTCCGTTTTTGCTTGTTACTCTTAAAATAGAATATAAAAACAGCAGATGCTCCCAAAATATGAAAACAACTCTAATACTGCTTTGCTCATTAGAGTATTTTGGTCTGTAACTTGAGCCGTCGTAAGCATTTCACACCCACATATATTCCCATTAAGTTTGTCTGTTTTGAGCCAGCCTGTTAACTTGTGGAGGTGAAGAGGTTTGTTGTAGCTGGCTCAGCAAAGACAAGTGGAAGGCAGAATATATTCCTAAGAGTATACTGATGCAGGATCATGTTCTCTTACCCAAATCCTAACTTTAACCATTAGAGACACTTCAGAAATGACCTGAGATCAGCATAATATCCACAAATACCCTGGAAGTAAAAGGCTGGGGATTTTAGCTGAGTATTTTATGATACAGATGTTCTCAGTGGGAAACCACTTTAACTCACTGGTATTTTTCAGAACCACAGGGCATTGCAAAATTCCTTGAGAGAGAGAGAGTATTTGCTGCTATCAGCCCCTTACGCTTAATATTTTCATTTCACATAAAACACGTTTTAATTATTTAGAAATGTAGCAGATTTAATAATCACTTATTACATCTCTGGAATACTTTTTTTCTGATTGGTCAATTACAGCATTCTGCATCCAAATATTTTTGTATAATGACAGCTAAACTGTATTTTCCCTGGCAATCAGTTGAATGTATTGTGCTAGTTTAAGTCTATTGCAAAGATACAAAAATAAATAAATCTCAGATCAATATTTCATGCACATGGAGAACTGCCTTTATAAAAGCTATTTTATTTCATTCAAATTTGTTAGAGTAAAACTTCATTTAAAAAAAACTTATTTTAAACATTCATGCAGCCACTTTAGATAGTACTGCAGTTGTCAAATGTCATGTATTTTTTGTACTATCCATTTTTTGAAATCTAACTTTTTTAGTATACTTAACATTTAAGTTAAATTTAGGAAAAAGTTACCCACAAGACAATTCTATTTTACTGTGTCATATAGCAGACAGTGTAATGTCAATTACACTAATATTTAGAAGATGTTGTTTAACAGGATTGTTCATCGCTGTTTTTTTGTCCAATTTTTTGTATTCTGACATCCACAATATGTACAGTACAGTCACTTGTATTTAAACCTGTCTTTGATTCAATTCTTTCCATTATCGCACAATGCTGGCTCCAAGCAACATATGTACAATCATTAAATTAAAACCTTTTGCATTTTTTTCCACCGATTTTTGTAATCAGGTCTATTTAAAAAATTACAAAAATGAAACAATGATTTTGTAAAGCATGCAATAGAGGGTTACAGCTGAAATCTTCTCCAGCCCTCTTGAGGATGAATTGTTGTTGTTTTGTATGTGTGTGTGTGTGTGTGTGTGTGTGTGTGTGTGTGTTTCAACAGATTTTTGGGTTCCTGGTGATGGGAGTGTATGGTCTGAACACATATTTGGCCGTCCGGAAGTGGCGTCTCGAGGACTCGCGTGACGGAGTCCTTCCGGCCAATGAGTACATTCGTGCCCGCACAGCCTCACGGGGAGAGGTGGAGTCACGGCCTGAGCTACAGTAAAAGAACCTGTCGGACCACTAGAGACTGAGACATGTCAAGCACCACCCACAAAGTATACATTCCTGTCGCTGTCTGATGACTGGTCAGTTAGGATATTAATTAAACTACACTGTGTGAAGTAGAATCTTCATTCTAGTCATCAGCCTCAGGCCATCATAATTTGACTGAATACTAAATATTTCCTTTAATTAAGGGCTTTGCCTTTAGGTATGACTGAAATCCACTTCACAGTGCTCCTAGACTTCTCCCAGTGTGAAGCCGGAGTGATCTCATGTTGCGTCTCAACCAGAAACAGCTGGCTTTAATAATGTCTGCAATAAGCTGGACAAAACCTGTCAGTCACTATTTGAAAACACTTCTGTTTAGCTCCATTCCCAGCCTGCTATATGAAAGTTACATCTAAGCTAAAATCTAGCAGTGGAAGATCACATTTATGTTCTGATTTTGGGGGAAATTAAGTATTGAAAAGGAATGGTTGCTTAAAGGGATCATTCACCCAAAAATGAAAATGCTCTCATCATTTACTCACTTTCATTCCATCCCAGATATGTATGACTTTCTTTCTTCTGCTGAACACAAACAAAGATTTATAGAAGAATATCTCAGCTCTGTAGGTCCATACAATGCAAGTGAATGGTGACCAGAACTTTCAAGCTCTAAAAAAAAAGGCATCATAAAAGTAATTCATATGACTCCAGTGGTTTAATCCATATCTTCAGAAGTGATATAATAGGTGTGGGTAAGAAACAGAACAATATTGAAGTCCTTTTTTTTACCATAAAACTCTATTTTCACTTTCAAAATGTGAAAGAATGTGAAAGTAAAAGTGGAGATTTATAGTAAAAATAGACTTATAATTTGCTCTCTCACACACACACCTATCATATTGCTTCTAAAGACATATATTTAACCAGTATGGATTACTTTTTATGCTGCATTGTTTAGAAAGTTGGTGGTCACCATTCACTTGCATTGTATGGACCTACAGAGCTGAAATATTCTTCTATAAATCTTTGTTTGTGTTCTGCAGAGAAAGAAAGTCATACACATCTGGAATGACATGAGGATGAGTAAATGATGAGAGCATATTCAGTTTTGAGTGAACTATTCCTTTAATATACTGATTTAACCTTTATTTTAACGATTTACCCACATATGTTTCACTGAAGTGGAATAGCAATTTTTCTCTCTGCCTTGATCATCCTGTATCAAACACATCTGAGTAAAATGCAGTTACTTTGTGCAATGTTCTCTGTAGAGAAGGGGTCACCAGGAGCACCAGTATTTATTTTAATGTTAACTATGTTTTATTATACCACAGCTTTGGTAGCTACGCAGTACCAAACATAATATTTCAAATCTTGAATATGACCCTGCATTAAAACTTGCTGCAACAGCTTTCAGTCTACAGGGCATGATGGGAGTATGTGTGTATGTGTACTGGGGAAAATGTTTATATACTAATCTTTGGACACTACACATTTTTAGATACTTTAAAGAAACTAAATTGTGTGTGTGTGTGTGTGTGTGTGTGTAGTCTATTTGTTGTTGTTGTTTGGGTCTTTGTGTTTATTTGTAAGGATTTCTATACTCCACTGTGTACGCCAGCTCTGTCCAGTTATCTGTATATGTTGATCTAACCAAGGATAGAGTTTTTGATGAGGGTGTATATATTAAGTATCTGTGTGTATAATATGAAATGACTTTCATGAAGGGTCCCTGATTGTATGAATTCCTATGACTGACATTCATAGACTGTATTTGAAGGAGTAAGTGTACTGGGTGTCCGGTATATTTGTGCCTTATGTAAAAGAGGCTAGGCTAGTCAAAATGCTCAAAATCCTGGACATAATGTTATGACAGCATTATCAGAATATCTGTTTTAAAAGGTCAGTGGGTATTAAATTAAATTAAAAGTCTTGCTTTGATAAACTGATCCCTACACTGAAAACCCTAATAAATTGACTACTCATTTGATTGAGTAAAATCCCAAACTTATGTAATTAAGTTCAGTTAACTTGGTGATTATATAGAATTAACTTAACTATTTAGGTTAAGGTAACTAAATGCAAGTAGACTTAACTCAGGTTTGCTATTTAAATATTGTTGTTTCTACTATTTTTAATCATTTTAAATGAATTGATTCCATTTTAAATCAAACAATATCTCAGTTCAAATAAAGATCATAACTGATTCTCGGTCAGTCATTAAATAAAACTTAATTCTCCAAAGAAATGCATAAATACCTGCACTTTAACTGCACATGCAGAAAGAGAATTAGTCAATAGGGTCCAACTTGTCCAAATGGGACACTGTTCACCCTAATGGTGACATCACATGAAACAACTATTTGCAACAAAACAACATAAATAATACAACAAAAGAGCTAAAACTTTTAATAACAACTATTTAAATGCCCCCATACTGTAAGTTACCTTTGACCAAGGAAACATAAATAATTCAAGCGCAAGGCATCATGGGCATTCCCCAATAGCTTCAATTTTGCACATAAAAGTATAAAGTTATTAACACTTAAAATCTGACGTCTATCGATTTTTAAGGTAATTAAGTACAGTGAACATAAATATTGGAGTTATGAGACCAGCATTGATATTTCAAGTAATAATTAAGACAACTTGATAATTCCAGTAATGCAACTTTAGGGTTTACAGTGTAAAATGAAAGTTGGCAATTCTAAAAGTGCATTATTGACTTAGTGGGTCTTTTCAAAAGGAATGTTGCAGAATGACATCAGAGGGGAATTGAAACAGCCCATCATAATTAGAATATTTATGTTTAATCAGAAAGCAGTGGATCAATTTTAAGGTCTAGTGCAATTGCACATGGTTTTATTCTTGAATTAACAATTTGATTAATATAATTCCTCATATGATTCATACCTTTGTGTCTTACTCGAGTTCTTAATTGAAGTCACTGTTACTTACTGGCATTAGACCAACGTGACCAGATGTAAATGAAATAGTTTTGAATCCTAGACTCATCATTTTATGTGGGATTTTCTTGAATACTGTGTAGGGTTTAAAGATGTTTCAAGACAATCACAAGAATGATTAATGTCGTAATGAAGGACCCTGTGGTAAAGAACTGAAGCCAGTGTTAATTTTTTTCTGATATTGATGGCAATACTATGTGTTATGCATTAATAATGTGTAACAGCTTTTACTGTGCTTTGACAATATATGCTGAACTTCTCATTAGAAGATTTAAGCATCCAAATAATTCCTGATTTTGACCATATGGTTTGGACTGTGTATTTTGAGCTGACAAATTTGAGATTTTTGAAGTATACCATGAACTTTTTCCAAACGAACTGTTGACATTTTGAGTGACTACAAATTTGGATAAAGATTGTACTGTGTTATTACAACTGATGATTATTTTGTTTCTTGCTGACTTTTCCCGTATTAAAGAAAGCAATGTTTTTCTTCCTTTAACAGTACTCTAATTTTTATATTTGTATTTATAGATTTGCGTGTAGACATGACAAATGCTTATTGTTTGAAAATATTTGTGATGGCAATCTTTTCCTCCAATAAATGGATTTGGATAGACCATGTTGATCTATATGTGAAAAAAAAGTATTGCTACTTTGATACCTCTTTAGTACTCGCAATGCCAAGACAAACTGATCAAATGGATAACCTGAATGAACTTTGTCGCTTTGGATAAAAGTGTCTGCCAAATGCATAAATGTAAGTGAAAATGCACCCCCTGCATTTTGATTATGATTCATTCAATGAAATGCACACACTGAAATGTCACTATAAATGCCCTAAATCATCTTTTGATTCTGCAGTTACTAAATTACTATGTCATCATTTTTATATAATAAACATAAGATCCTGGTGCACAAAATATATTTATTGTTGTGCCAATCTAACAGTTTCCAAAACAGTTCTCGAAGCTTATCAGTCCTTCACAGAAACACTAGAATATATTTTATGTGGATAAATGCAGCATGCCTGAGAATACAGAAACCAGGAGATGCTCCATTAAAGCACTGCTAAAGCTCCCACTTAAATGTTTTTACAGGTTCAGTTGCAGGGCAGTGCACTAATGGCATTTCAAATTGGGCACTACAAGAAAATTACCACCAATTTTTGCAGTACATTGGCATAACCTGTGGAAATGAGACAGGTAGCTGTGACCAGACCTGCTATTTTCAGATACCTCTTTTTTTTGGTGCAAAACATTCAAAAAAAGCATTATCCCCAGTACCGGGCTTCATCGCCAAGGTAATGCGAGGTCAGATTTAGAGAAAATATTTTGAGAAAATAACTAAATTCATAAACACTTAAGTATAGAAGTAGAAAAAGGGTTGCACATAAAAATGAACGCAATCACACATATGTAAACAATACAAAAAGTACACATAAGCTGTTTAGAAGCAGTACATAGACATAATAAATGGTACACTTCTGGGGACATTCCAAAGTCTGTTTTTGGTTATCGGGCACTGTAGTGGTCACATACCAGATCCTCCCGGACACAATCACAGCTTTAGTCAGAGTCAGAGTCTGAGTCATCATCTATGGGGAAGAAGAATATGTTAGTCTGGAGGATAAATGAGGCAGTGCAGTCTTTGAAGGATAAAATGAAAAAGAATTAGATGGGGAATTTCCCATGAAATTAAACGGCTTTACACTGTGGAGGTTTCACAGCACTAGCAATATGACAAAACTGTATGCATGACAATTGCTGGACATGTGTGCTTGTTGCTTGGATTTATTCACACTATTTACTAAATTATACTGCAACAATTCAATCTAACCCAAAGTAAAAGCTCAACTTTGTATGATTACTTCTATGAAGTTACAAAACCTCACTGGACTGACAATCATAGCACACATTCACTTCCAATGACTAGTCTTACTGATTGTTTTGGTGGTTTAGAATGATGTGGAAAGCTACAAAGTCATACAATACTTCCTTTGAATTAGATTCCACCATGAAAACATAGAACATTTTGAGATACATAATATCCCTGTATTGAGATACCTTGTGTATTGCGTGGCTCCTCACTGGAATCACCTCCCTTGAGGAAGTTAGCCAGTTCATTAAAGATGAAATAAAAATCCAGGGCAAAAATTATTGTGGCAATGAAACCAAAGACCTAAGAATTGAGGAAGACAGATAGAAACAGAGAGAGATAAAGAAAAAACAGACCAGTGTAAACGTAACATAAAACACATAACACATGTCATGCATGAATGGTCACTCATAGTCCAGATAAAAGAGATTTAGATTTGACTGATGTAAGCATACCCCAGCAGCCTTGGAGGCTCCATCCGGATACTTTGACACAGATATTATAGAGATTATGAAAAAGATAATGGAGGCACTGACACAGCGCAGGAAGTCCTTGATGAAACAACAGACATGGAGATTTAGTAAGGAGGGCAGAATTGCATTCATGGCCAAATGTTATAATATGATGTCATGTAGATTGTATACATGACCTTTAAGACCCAACATAGACAGCCTCCACTATGTAGGTCACTAAACTTACCATGAGGGGCCAGTGAAAGCCCTTGAATCTCTCATTGAACTTTGTAGAATAAGCAAAGAGCAGGAAGAGGCCTGCTAAGAATTCAATGAAAGGAGCTGTGACAAAGGCAGCAGCTGTTGATGCAGCAAAACACACAAAACTGATGAACGACAGCACCTGAGAGAGAAAGGGTGGAAGAGGATGTTGATTTTACTCATTATATATATCATTTTTCTTTCTTTTTTCAATTGTTCTATTTTTGTAAGAGGGTGAGTGCCCTAAAACTATGCGATGGATTTTAATAGCTATTGATTGAACTAAGTGTTACCATATTAAGCTACCATATGTATACATTTTATTTCTGTTAAAATAATATCATCGTTTTGATTTCAGAGATGTCACTCCACATGCATACTGTTGCATTGTACTTACATTTAAAGTACCTGCATTTAATTTAATCTGTAGCAGTGTTGGGTAAGTTACTTACAAACAGTAATCCACCACAAATTACTTATTTTCTTTAAAATTGTAAAGAGATTACTTAACTAATTACTTCATTGAAAAAGTAATCACATTACTAATAGTAATTACTTTTAAGTTACTTTCTGAAACACTTTTCTGCTCAGCAAATTCAAAATAATATCTATATTTCTTACTTGTTCATTGTTACACACAAGTCATACACTCAGTGCCCAAAACCTCACAAACAAAATTCTGAACCTTCGACCAAAACTCTTGAATAGGACCAACAAACCTGGGCTATGTCCCCATCCTCCAACTGGCATCGCCAGCAAGTAGGTGTGTTTTTAAGGCCAAGCCTATATAATCTGGAAGGAGTCCAATAAAAATGATGCAGAACAATTGTATCTCTAGATACAAAGTTGATGTTTTTTTTTAAAATCTTACCCATTCTCCATCTTCCAGTACTACTGTAAATAAAGTCTCTCTCCCATAACTTCTTAAGAGATGTTAAAACCCTGTCCCCTAATCTCTGAATTAGCCAGGAATAGAGCACTGAACCTCGTGGCCCTTTCCAAAAGCAGCAAGCACCATCTCAACAGTGTCTGCCGATACAGGGGGCTGCGTACTACACCCAAAGATGGTGCAAAGTAGATGGCACAGCTGTAAGTACCTGAAGAATTGAGATCTGGGAATCCCAAACCACTATATAATATTTTCAAAAGATCTCAACGCTCCATTTTCATACAGGTCCCATTCTATCCAGCAGAAAGGGGACTCATTTAAATTTAAACCAATTTAAGATTTAACCAAATACTTATGTCAACGTTCAGATAAATGTCAAAATTGAACACATGGTGGCCTTCTAGCCCTGCCTGTCAGCAGGTCATCCCCGCCTCTTCGGACCTGGGAGGGTGACAAGGGAAGGGAAAAACAACAACAAAAAAACGAGAGGGAAAGGCCAACATGGAGCGACAGTGGGAGAGAGAGAGAAAAGAAAAACATACTCACCGGTTCTCCAGTACGCCATAGCCTGGTCCTCAACCACTCCTCCACCCTCTAGTGGATGACAGCCACACCTCCCCTTTTGGTGTTTGGTGTTTTAGCGGCCAGTAGGGGTCTCCTCCACCCCTAGCAGCGGCCCTGACTGCTCCAGGCAGTCAACTAGGAGCCCCCCCTCCCCTTGCGGCCGTTCCTCCACTCTCAGGCTGCTCCGCTGGGGTGGATGGTAGTGGCGAGGACTCAACTACAGCACATCCTTCCTCCTTCCTGGGTTTCAGCACCAGTGTAAAAATACTGGGCAGCTGCCCGTAACTCTCTCTCTCTCGAACTGTTGCCACCAGTCGCATTTATCCCTGTCTAGGGCTTGATTAGCCTGATTAGGGGCCGGGTGTACAGCATCATGACCTGGCCCGCCCTTCTCCCTGTCACATACTATAAAAAAAATTAAATAAAAAGAGAGGAATTTCAATGGGGAGAGACTGTAGTAGGTAGTTGAATTTAGTAATACAATTCATTTTTAGAACATTAACCTTTCCGATCATAGATAAATGTAGTGAAGCCTACCTGTCCACATCGCTTGAAAAATTAAAAAAATTAACGGCTGAAAAACCATTACCAGGCAGTACACTGTCAGAGACAAAGTTCAGATTTAGACCAATTAATTCTGTATCATGAGAACTTGAATTAATAATTCTGTGGAGGCAAGGCATAGATATAGTAGGGTCAGAAACAAATAATAAAATATCATCTGTGTAACGCAAAAGCTTATGCGCCATACCTCCTGCTACCACCCCAGGAAAATCATCTACTTTTCTTATTGCGGCTGCTAATGGTTCCAGGGCAAGACATAAAAATAATGGGGAAAGAGGGTAACCCTGCCGGGTGCCCCTATCCAGATTAAAATAATCTGAAATTAATCAATTTGTTTGTCGCTGCTACTGGTTGTCTATAAAGTACCTTATAAAGTACCGTATATTTCCAAAATCTTAAATAGATAATCCCATTCTACCTTATCAAATGTCTTTTTGGCGTCAAGTGAGATGGCAGTGACTGGAGTCTGATCATTCACCACTGACCACATGATATTGATGAAATGCCTAGTGTTATCAGTAGCGCCGTGGCCCAGTATAAACCCCACCTGATCTATATGTATAAGAGATGTCATAACTTTACTCGGTTAGCCAGAATTTTTGACAATATTTTAACCTAGCTGGATCAGGAAATTTGGATGGTAACTCTAACACTCACTTAGATCTTTGTCCTTTTTAAGTATCAGACGGATCCGGGCTTGTGTCATGGTTGGCAGAAGCTTTCCATTCTTTAATGATTCTGTATAAACTTCTAGCAAAAGTGGGGCCAATTATGTAGCATAAGGTCTAGAAAATTCAGCTGCAAAGCCATCTGGCCCCGGAGCCTTGACTGTAGGCAAGGCCTCAATTACCTCGCCAAGCTCCTCCAAGGTTATCTCAAAATCAAGAGAATTTTTTTTGCTCAGTCATCAGTTTAGGGAGTTCTAATGGTTCCAGATATGAACTTGGATATACAAAAATACAAAAAATCTATACTAGAATAAATATTATGGACTGATGAAAAAAATGTATAGACCCTACCAGATGGGTTCAGAAGTCTCCAAATATCTATAAGACCAAGACTTGTACACATCCTGTGAAGTGTCAGTGTTGTTCTAGGGGACTTGCACATATTGCTTCACTATGATCAAGGACTGATTCCAACAAAAGATTAAAGTCTCCTCACAATACTATATCATGAGGGGTGCCAGTGGCTTGCAACATTCCATCAAGTTCTGAACATCAATGTTAGGTGCATAAATATTAGCCAAATCAACCTTTGCTCCTAAATTTCTGCTAAAATAATAATGACTCTTACTAATTTATCTTTAATCTGTTTGAGACATATATATATATATATATATACTACTGGTCAAAACTTGACTGAAATGTTTATCATGATCTTAAAAATCTTTTGATCTGAAGGCATATGCTTAAATGTTTAAAATTAATTTTATAGACAAAAATATAATTGTCACATTGTTTAATTATAAAACTAAGATTTAATAATAATAAAAAAAAGAAATTAATGACTTGGACCAAATAATAATAAAGGAACGCAGCCAATAATTGTACAAAATAGATGGGAACTCCTTCAATACTGTTTAAAAAGCATCCCAGGGTGATACCTCAAGAAGTTGGTTAAGAAAATGTCAAGAGTACATGTCTGCAAATTCTACACAAAGGGGCACTACTTTGAAGATGCTAAAATATAAAACAGTTTTTATTTATTTTGGATTTTTTTTAGTCACAACATAAATCCCATAGTTCCATTTATGTTATTCCATAGCAGTGGTGACTATTATTATTCTAAAATGTGAAGAAGAAAAATTATAATAAAGAATGAGTAAGTGTTTCAAAACTTTTGACCAGTAGTGTATACACTCACCTAAAGGATTATTAGGAACACCATACTAATACTGTGTTTGACCCCCTTTCGCCTTCAGAACTGCCTTAATTCTACGTAGCATTGATTCAACAAGGTGCTGAAAGCATTCTTTAGAAATGTTGGCCCATATTGATAGGATAGCATCTTGCAGTTGATGGAGATTTGTGGGATGCACATCCAGGGCACGAAGCTCCCGTTCCGACACATCCCAAAGATGCTCTATTGGGTTGAGATCTGGTGACTGTGGGGGCCATTTTAGTACAGTGAACTCATTGTCATGTTCAAGAAACCAATTTGAAATGATTCGAGCTTTGTGACATGGTGCATTATCCTGCTGGAAGTAGCCATCAGAGGATGGGTACATGGTGGCCATAAAGGGATGGACATGGTCAGAAACAATGCTCAGGTAGGCCGTGGCATTTAAACGATGCCCAATTGGCACTAAGGGGCCTAAAGTGTGCCAAGAAAACATCCCCCACACCATTACACCACCACCAGCCTGCACAGTGGTAACAAGGCATGATGGATCCATGTTCTCATTCTGTTTACGCCAAATTCTGACTCTACCATCTGAATGTCTCAACAGAAATCGAGACTCATCAGACCAGGCAACATTTTTCCAGTCTTCAACTGTCCAATTTTGGTGAGCTCTTGCAAATTGTAGCCTCTTTTTCCTATTTGTAGTGGAGATGAGTGGTACCCGGTGGGGTCTTCTGCTGTTGTAGCCCATCCGCCTCAAGGTTGTGCATGTTGTGGCTTCACAAATGCTTTGCTGCATACCTCGGTTGTAACGAGTGGTTATTTCAGTCAAAGTTGCTCTTCTATCAGCTTGAATCAGTCGGCCCATTCTCCTCTGACTTCTAGCATCAACAAGGCATTTTCGCCCACAGGACTGCCGCATACTGGATGTTTTTCCCTTTTCACACCATTCTTTGTAAATCCTAGAAATGGTTGTGCGTGAAAATCCCAGTAACTGAGCAGATTGTGAAATACTCAGACCGGCCCGTCTGGCACCAACAACCATGCCACGCTCAAAATTGCTTAAATCACCTTTCTTTCCCATTCTGACATTCAGTTTGGAGTTCAGGAGATTGTCTTGACCAGGACCACACCCCTAAATGCATTGAAGCAACTGCCATGTGATTGGTTGATTAGATAATTGCATTAATGAGAAATTGAACAGGTGTTCCTAATAATCCTTTAGGTGAGTGTATATATATAGTGCATTCAGACCCCTTCATTTTTTATGTTGCAAATTATATTTTCCCATCAATCTACATGCCATACATCATAATGACAAAGCAAAAAACTGATTTTTGATAACTTTGCAAAAGTATTAAAAAGAAAAAATGTAAATATCACATTGATATAAGTATTCAGACCCTTTGCTATGACACTTGAAATTTAGATCAGGTGCTTTCAGTTTCTCTGGATCATCTTTGAGATGTTTCTGCACTTTGATTGGAGTCCACCTGTGGCAAATTCATTTGATTGGACATGATTTGGAAAGGCACACATGTAAGGTCTCAACTGAAAATGCATCTCAGTGCACTGGCCTCATGGCCAAATTGAGCAATCGGGGGGAGAAGGGCCTTAGTAAGAAACTGGTTGACATCAATTCCAAGCATCATGTCTGGAGGAAACCAGGCACCGCTCATCACCTTTGCAATACCATCCCAACGGTGAAGCATGGTGATGGTTTTCATCATGCTGTGGGGGTGCTTTTCAGCAGTAGGGACTGGGAGACTGGTCAGGGTTGAAGGAAAGCTGAATGCAGCAAAATACAGAGATATCCTTTTTCTTTTTAATACATTTAAAAAAGTGTTTGCTTTGTCATTATGGTGTATTATTGTAGATTAATGTGAAAAAATAAATAATTTAAAGCATTTTAGCACAAGGCTGTAACGAAACAAAATGAGAAAAATAATGAATGGGTCTGAATACTTTCTGATTGCACAGTATATTTATGTTTGGAGACCTCTAAATGAAATCCTCAACTGCAGCCTTCATAAAACTCCCCCTTCAGTTGAATGAGGAAAGAGTGATGAGTTTGACCTACATACGAAACAAATAAATATACTCTCTCATTCAGTCAACAATGAAGCAGAAACTTTTTAAAATATACATGTGAACAGGCAATCACTGAATCAGTTAATAACATATGGAAAAGAAAAGGAATGTAAATGTGAGTTTCTGTCGCAGCAATATTTTGAGATTAAATATCTGCATTCGGCAGCCAGACAATACATTAAAACATTTGCAGATAGCACATGTGGAAAGAATGTAATTATTATTAATGCACTCACGTGGATTTTTTTACAATAATAAAATAGGAAACGCATACCACTTCACCGATCAGAAGTTGTCCTTTTCGGGAGGAGATGAACTCTTTACTCGGGAGAAGAGAGCGAACTCCAGCCTCCCGTGATCGGTTACTCTCCTGAGCCTCGATGTCCCCCATCGCGCCGGTCAAACACTTCTATTTCCCAATAAAGTTCACAGTGATGCTTTCTTACTGTTATGAGACCGCTACTCTTCGCACATCGACATAACTTTCCCCGGAGTGGAAACGGAAATAATGACAGTGCGGAAACGAGGCGCACAAAAGAGCAACATCTGCATTCCCGAAATCTGGAGACCGTTAATAAGTGAACAGAGAATGTGGGCGATACATCTCTCACAGGAAATATTGGAAACGGTATAGATATTCATGGAGTAACTGCACATTATTTCCATCTGCACTACTGAACAAATTTAACCCTTACTTGCTATAGGGTCTGACAGACCCATGCCCCTTTTAATAGCTCAAAACACTGAAAATTGCTATACACTGAAAATAAATGTGCATCATCTAAATAAACTGTTTTTCTTTAAATCAAACATTTTATTTAACATAACTCAATCGACATGACTACATGAGGTTACATCAATAAACCTATTAAGGGTTAGATCAGGTAGAAAGGCAGGTTCCAGTGTATGATACATAATCATTCTGCAAATTTCATGAGAATGTATTTATTACAAACAAAAAGGTAAATGATTATAAAATCTTTCATGATAAATGTTACATTTCTCCTGTTTGGGATTTCAGAGACCCCAGGTATAATATGCAATTAATTTTTACATGCATTTACATTTAGTAATTTAGCAGACGATTTTATCCAAAGTGACTTACAAATGAGGAAACATATGAAAAGATTCTATATTATAACTGACAATATTTTAAAAATGTTTTTCAGTCATATCTTTTTCTTAATTTTAGTTATAAACAATGGTCCGTCTGCAAAATAAGAGCTGGTCCTGAAGAGCTCTAATATCCCTCTGCATGGGCCTCTGTGGTGGTTCTTGGCTTGTTGAATGTGATATTTTTGAAAAGCATATAGCCATCCAAGCACCACAAGGCTGCAGCCACAAAACCCACAATCTGTCAACAAAAAACACAGCAGAGAGAAACATGTTGTGTCATAACTGTACAGTCATCATTATAGAAATCTCAGGAAATTAGAAAATAATCTATAACTGCATTGTGAGTTTTTGAAAAAAAAAAAAAGAAAGAAAGACAGATCTTCAGGGATGGAGAAAGTGAAAGCTTTCTTACCCCTCCACTCAGAGTGCCCTTTACTGTATACGTAGAAACTGCTACTATGCTGAGAATAAACATCCATGCTGCTGCAAAGAATGAGTTGAACACATCCTGTGTGAGCAAACATGCATTAACACAAAGTATAAAGTGCAAGTATACTGTTAGAATTATCCAAAGAAAAGTTATCTTAGCAATAACAAAGCTTGATGGTTATTTGCACACTGTAAACCCGGATAAGTTCTACTAACTAAAAAAATTTGAGGCAACTGATTGCCTTTACTTTAAGATTCAAAACTTAAAAGTCTAAAGTATGGATAACTTATTTTTCTGAAGAACTATAAATTTAGCATTTTGATTTTACTCTAATCAAAATATCTGTTTACAAATGTATGTAATTTTAATTAACTACAACTCAAAGTTTAAAGCACTGCAAACTTAATTGAAATATTTAAACAATGAATATATGTATTTTGTTTTTAAATCATGAATATACTTTGTATTAGGTTAATTATTTAAAGTCATTGTAACTTAATATTAAAGTATATAATTTTCTGTAACTTTAAAGGATGAAGTAATGTTACTTATTTTTTAACTGATTGCAACTTAAACATAATAATTTTACAACAAAAAAGCAAACTACATACAATTATCATATTCTGAATATGTAATTATAATCCCTAATAATTAACCACGTGCATCATAGGCCAGGGCAGTAGCGTCCCTCACCCAATGCGACATAGAGACATTTGTCTTCAACTGCTTGAAGAGAAACCAGATGAGCTAAGATGATATCCCTGTGTTCTAATGCCAGTTCTTGTGACTGTGTATTCAGAATGCGGATGCCCCGGAGTCGCAAAGGAGCCAGTGCTGCATCCATGCATTCCGTGAATGTACGTGGTGATAAAGCTAGACCAAATGGAAGAACCAGATATTGGAAAGCTTCGCCTCCGAAAGCGAACCTCAGGAACTTCCTGTATTGTGGCAGACTTTCTTTATGAAATTACACGTCCATGAGATCGATCGTGACCAACCAATCTTGATTTTGGATTTGAGACATGACCATCTTGGCGGTTAGCATCTTGAACGCCCTCGGAGCGATTCAAGCATCGATGGTCAAAGATGGGACGCAACCCCCCACCCTTCTTGGGAACCAGGAAGCATTTGCTGTAAAAACCTGACTCTTTCTCCGGAAGGGGAACATGTTCTATGGCCCCTTTGACCAAGAGATTTTGCAGTTCTTTCCACAGTAGACATGCCTACTCCGGTTTCACTGTAGTGGAAACCACGCAGTTGAAACGTGGAGGGTGGCGAGCAAATTGAATTCTGTAGCCATTTTCTACTGTTCTTAGGACCCACATAGAAATACCTGGCAGAATTCTCCATGCTGCCAGGTTCTCTGAGATGGTATTAATTTTGACACTTCCTGTTGAGGGGACATCGAGTGTTCCGCATCCTGGACTAAGGCAGGAAGCAGCGGTACACCCAACATTTCGCTGGAAGCCTCTAACTCCCTAAAAACCCAGAGGCGGCGGGAATGGAGAGGTTTCGTGGGGGTACTGGGAGGTTCGTGTAGGATGATACACGCGCCCCATCCCGAGGGGGGCTACCCCCACAAGGCTGGGCGCAAAACCGACAGGGTTTTTTTCCTTTTTAGAAATGACTGCCCTGAGGTCTTGCTTTGGGGGCTGCTGAGGGTGACGAGCACGATTCGCAAGGAGCAAGGAATTGCCCGAAGGCTTCCTCGTGACTTTTTGCCTCCTGGAACCTGGTTATACCTATATTCATAGCGTCACCAAATAAGCCAGAAGGCGAAACCGGGGCATCGACAAGGAAAGTTTTGTCCTTGTCTCTGATGCCCGATAGGTTAAGCCATAAGTGTCTCTTCGTGCTGACTAAAGCAGACATAGACCTGCCAATGGCGCGGGCCGTCTGCTTGGTCATGCAGAGAGACAGATCCGTGGCTCGACGAAGCTCAGAGAAAGCCTCTTCGTCGACCGTGGTGCCCGCACTCAGGTTAATCTTCAACAGATTAGCCTAGTGCGCCTGTAACACTGCCATAGTGTGCAGGGCAGCACCAGCCTGACCTGCTGCCTGATAAGCCTTCCCCACAAGCGTGGAAGTGTCCTGCACAGCTTTGTAGAGAGAGTGGGTCTCTTTAGCGATGATGCCGAGCCAGGCGAGAGATAACCCGCAAGTGTCTCTTCTACCTGCGGCAACACCGAATACCCCCGAGCTTCAGCACCCATGATATTCAAATATTTAGACGTCGAGGGCATGAAGACATGGGAAGTATAAGGATTCCTCCATGAATGAGAATGCTCCTTATGAAGGTAATAGAAGAAAGGAAGGGACTGATATAGCGTTCCCTTCCCTTTTTTTATTTATTTATTTAATTTTTTTTATTTATTTATTTTTGGCCACCAGACAGAAATCTGTCTTCTAGTTTGGAGCATTTAGGGGGGTCTCTTGTTCACGTGGCCAGTCTAAATCTAGTCTGGCCACAACCCGAGTAACCACCTCGAGTAATTCCTCAGCCGCTTTATTATTGTGCGTGGAATGTACCGAGGTTCAGCATCCCCCTCGTGAACCGAAGAGATGCCGAGGCGTGCTTCAGGCTTACGAGAAGGATCAGCTGGATCTGGGGAGAGAGCGAGCGATAGGGACGGACCCGTCTCTCGCTCCTCAGCCAGATCTATGCGAGAGCCCCACGATGAAAGAGTGGGTGCTGGCTCTTGGAAGTAAGCGAGACAAGCTTTATGTGAAGCATTTTGACTGTAAACAGATCGCAATGCCTGCACCCGCCCTGCCGCAATGGAAGAGGAGCATGCTCTTTCCCCAAACACACAAAACTGCTTTGTTTATCAGTCATTCTTTTTCTTCTTTTTATTTTATAGAAAAGAGAAAGGTTACTGCACACTGCCTAACAAATCTAACTCCTAATAGAGGAAAGTTTCTGAAAGTTTCTGACAGGCTCATGAAGCGCACACACACACACAGAGTGATCTGAAGACAAAAGATCTGACGATGCACCTGTGACGCATCTATTTATAGCCCTGCTACAGGTGCATCTAATGATGTCACCGGCAGAGGCTATTAATTCCGGTCAATGTTCATTGACGTGTTGCACACATATTCACAGCTGGTCACACCTAAAGTTGTTCCCAAAGCGCTAACTCAGCGCAGCATCATAAGTGTAGCTTTTTGAAAGGGAACACAATTTTAGCAGCAGTATAGTTAACTAAGATAAATTGTCTACAGCTGCACTGATTTTGCACCTCTTTTAATTTTAACCATTTTAAAACCAAATGTCTTTTACACTTTACTTTAAAGGAATATTCCGGGTTCAGTACAAGTTATGCTCGCCAGCACTGATATTATAATATTGAAAAAAAAAAATTCTTGACCCTCATTTTTTATTAAAAACATATTGTGACAATCAACATTATGCAACAAATGCTGTCAATTCATCAAAATTTGTATTGAATCCAGAATATTTCTTTAAACTCTCAAAATGACTTTGGTCTAGCAGCTTAATTTAAGATTTTTCAAAAGTTTACTATACTTAATTGGATACAGCAACTGTTACAAAAGAAGATGGGGAATAACTGTTTCCGCTTCTGTCACTCACTCAACGTTGTGTCGATGTAGTGACACTAGGTGTCACACTTGAAAGCCCCAAACACCTCCCATTCTTTGAGAAAAGGCCAATTAGAATTGGCTAGTGGAATTTGCATGTCACTCCCCCGGACATACAGGTATAAATGAATCTGGAATGCCCACTCCATTCAGATTTTCTTTTCGGAGCTGAGCGGTTGTACTATCAGCGAGTTGAATACTACTGCTGTTCCATTCACCTCTTAAGAAGCATATGCTGTAGGATAAACGGCGCATTTCCAGCGGCTTTCTCTCCTTCTGCACGATGAGTGCAGATTCCACCCCTGGGTGCTTCGACAGCACTAAAAGAGTGTTTATTCCTGCTAAAGAGTATATTTTCTCAATTAGAGCACACACATTGACGTTGAACATCTTTTTAAAGATGTATCTTTATAAAGATGCCTTTCCGTCTTTGTGTGATTCCTGGGTGCGGTCGTTATCTCTCCGCTTCTAACAGCCACAGGCGCTGCCTGAAGTGTCGGACAGCGATCATACTGAGGCAGCGTTTGTGGATGGTTCATGTTCTCATTGTGAGAATATGACCATGGCAACGTTGCAGTCGCGGCTTTTCTTCTACTGGGGGAAAGCCACTCTAGCTGCCCCCCATGCTGCGCCTTCTTCCCCGTGTATGAGGCCGGCCCGGCTGGCGCTGTATGCCCGCCTCACGGCCAGCATGATGTTCCTTCGATTGCTGCAAGAGAGCGCGGAGAGCGCATTGGCGATGTTGAACGTCGATTACTTGACTGGGCTGCAACCTGGGTTGCGAGGCACCTATGTCCACAAAATGGCGCCACCTGTTGGGATCAACCGGTACTCCCCTCCAGAGCCCGTAGGAATACGTTGTTGCTGGTGACCAAAGCCTACAGTGCCGCTGGACAGGCAACCTCCCTCCTGCATGCCATGGCCATCCTGCAGGTACACCAGGCCAAGGCGCTCAAAGAACTGCATGTGGGTAGTCCTGATCCTGACGGGCTACAGGTGACAAAGGTCACATCGTGAGCACACGGGCAGTTGCTGTCCACCTTGGTCCTTTTCGGTGACACCGTTGAGGACTTCGCCCAGCAGTTCTTCAAGGTGAAGAAGCAGAAGGAGGCCATCCAGCACATCTTGCCCTGTTGCAGCTCAATTTCCCACACCCCGTCTGCTCGCTGAGGGCGCCCCCCACCCCCTGCAGTGGCAAAGCCCAGGCGGCTCCGTCTCAACCCGAGCCCAGTTCTCAGCCCCAGTGTAGAGCTCCCCGCAGGAAGCTGATGCCCCCCCCTCTCTCGGGCCGGCACAAGGACCCAGATGGCTCCTAGGCGCCCCTGAGACAGACGACCCAGGGAGCGAGATGTCTGCTACGAAGCTTGTATCAGACCACTCCATTCCCCGCTGGATTGCTGGGAAGTAAATACTTTGTTTCCTTTTCTCTTTTGTTTGCCAAGCTTTGTTTGTGGTGGTAGACCTGAAGGACGCATACTTTCATGTCCCGGTTCTACCTTGACACAGACCCTTCCTATGGTTTGCTTTCAAGGCATGGCTAAAGCTTTCCTACCCATCGCGGTGGCGGGCCAGGACCATCTGACTCAGCTACCTGATTCAGTGCACCTGCCCCGGATCAGGAGCATCTGCGTCACTTCAGTGCAGGGCAAGAATGCCACCACCCTGCGTGCGGAGATCGCTACCTTGCGAAGAAGGGTTCTACAGCCCTTCGTGCCAAAGAAAGGCGGTGGGTTGCGGCCAATCTTGGACCTGCAAGTTCTGAACTGGGCCTTACTTAGACTCCCGTTCAAGATGCTGATGCAAAAACACATTTTGACATGTGTCCGGCATCAAGATTTGTTAGCGGTGGTAGACCTGAAGGACGCTTACTTTCACGTCTCGGTTCTACCTTGACACAGACCCTTCCTATGGTTTGCTTTCAAAGGCCAGGCTTATCAGTACAAGGTCCTCCCCTTCGGCCTGTCCCTGTCCCCTCGAGTCTTCACAAAAGTCACAGAGACAGCTCTTGCCCCATTAAGGGAAGTGGGCATCCACATGCTCAACTACCTCGTCGACTGGCTGATTCTAGCACACTCTCGAGAGTTGCTGTGTGCAAACAGGAATTTAGTGATCTGGCACCTCAGCCATCTAGGGCTTTGGGTCAACTGGTAAAAGAGTAAGCTCTCCCTGGTTCAGAGCATCTTTTTTCTTGGCATGGAGTTACACACGGTCTCAAAGATAGCACGCCTCAGAAGCGCGGAGTTGGTGCTGAACTGCCTGAAGTCATTCAGGTGGAAGACAGAAATTCCAATGAAACACTTTCAGAGGCTCCTGGGGCATATGGCTTCTTCAGCGGCAGTCATAGCACTCGGGTTGAAGCATATGAGACCACTTCAGCACTGGCTTCAGACTCGAGTCCTGTGATGGGCATGGCACCACGGCACACATCTTGTAGCTATCATGCCATTCTGCCACCACTTATTCAGACCTTGGATAGACTTTGCGTTTCTACGGGCAGGAGATCCCCTACAGCAAGTGTCCAGACATGTCATGGTCACCACAGACACCTTCAAACTGGTCTGGGACACAGCGTGCAATGGGCATGCAGCTGCCGGATCCTGGTCAGGACCGTGACTGGTTTGGCACATCAACTGCCTAGAGTTGCTGGCTGTAATACTCACCCTGTTGAAGCTATTGCCATTGATCCAGGGCAAGCATGTGTTGGTCTGGTCCGACAACACTGCGACAGTAGCATATAAAAATCACCAAGGCGGCGTATGCTCTCATCACATGTCGCAACTGCCCGCCATCCCCTCCTCCTCCTCAGCAGCGGCTGAGGTCACTGCGGGCCAGTTGGTGCCCATCTGGGCATCCGCGCCCAGACCTCTGGAACCTCCACGTCTGGCCCTACCATCAGCAGTCATAGACACGATCACTCAAGCCAGAACTCCCTCTACCAGGCAGCGTTATTCCCTGAAGTGCCGTTTGTTTGTGAATTGGTGTTCTTCCCGAGCCGAATACCCATGCGGTACATGATGCGCAGATGAGCAGTCGGGTCAGTGTTTTCCTTCCTGCAGGAGAGGCTGGAGGGGTGGCTGTCCCCCTCCACCTTGAAGGTATATGTAGCCGCTATAGCGGCCGACCCTGACGCAGTAGACAGTAAGAAAACACAACCTTATCATCAGGTTCCTCAGAGTCACTCGGTGGCTGAATACTCTCAAGCCACACCTCTTACCCTCATGACATCTCTCTGCAGTCCTCCTGGGCCTTCAGGGAGCCCCCTTTGAGCCACTAGAGTCAGTCGAGCTGAAAGCCTTCTCCTTGAAGACAGCCCTCCTGATTGGCACTGGTCAATGGCACCTCATCTGCAGAGCAGGGGGCTGGGCTACACCCAACACCATTGCAAGATTTTACAAATCCGGGTTGAGCCGGTTTCGTCCCGTGTTTTGTCAGGTACTACCAAGTAGAGTTTGGTAATACGGATGGGTGTATTGCTTGCGTATTTGGCCTTTCCCCTCCCCTGAGGCGAAAACGTGTGCTTTTAACCCCAGTCAAGTTCACAAAGTCGTTGACCCTGGATGTCATTCCTCCCTAGCCCTATGGTTCACGAACTCGGTGGAGGAGTTCACAGCCAGCCCCACTATGGCGTCTAATACGCCTTGTACTGGGATAGGTGCTCCACAGGTGGCGATTACTCCGGTAAACCCTGTGATGTATATTCCATGGTACGGTCTCCCTGTCGGCGAACCCGCATCTCCCTTGGGTAGAGCTCCCTCTGCCCCTGGTCACTGTGTTTGTAAAGCCCCCCCCCCCCCCTTCGTGGTGGGACCTACGATGTGCCACATGTTGACCTCCCCTTTTGGGCAGGATGTGGTCTCCATGGGGCCTTTTCCCCTTGAAAGAATAGGAAAGGAAAAGAACACCTTCCCCAATGTGTATGATAACATCAGGTGGCCCCAGCTGAATCTAATACGCTGTGGAGAGAAAAACAGAGAGAGAAAAGGCCGCGGCTGGTGCAGCCTGCTCCCATGCTAGATACGTCGCTCCCCCCCCTCAGGGATGTGGGGAACTACATGCCATCTTTTGGGGCATTGGGAGAGGTTACATGCAGACTGATGCTCCTGTTATTACGCACACAGCAGCTAATTATACCTAGATCAGCAGTTCACGTAACATGGTTCAGCTGTTTTGCCATTTTCTATAGGGACCCCTAGTGTCACTACATCGACACAACATTGAGTGAGTAACAGAAGAGGAACGTCATGGTTACTGTCATAACCTCCGTTCCCTGACAGAGGGAACGAGACGTTGTGTCCCTCTTGCCACAACACTGTACTAGCCGCTGAATTTGGAATTCACAGAATTTGTCTCGGCTCCTTCAGGCACAAAACCTGAATGGATTGGGCATTCCAGCTCCTTTTATACCCGTATGTCCGGGGGAGTGGCATGCAAATTCCACTTGCCAATTCAAATTGGCCTTTTCTCAAAGAATGGGAGAAGTTCGAGGCTCTCAAGAGCGACCCCTAGTGTCACTACATCGACACAACATCTTGTTCCCTCCATCAGGAAATGGAGGTTACGTTCACACTCCAGTCTTTAGTATAATTTCACATAACAAGTGAAATTGAAAAAGGTTGGCAATCTCTATTGGGTAAGTCAAAACCAATGCATAGATCAGTCCAAAAGTTCCAAATTCCATCCAAAAGCCTGGGCAGGTATGTAATGACTTAATTTTTTGAGAACAACAGAAATTCTGACCAGATGAATGAGTTGAATCGCAGGATCTGTGAGTTCTCTGATGGCTGCTAACAGGGCAACAGCTGAAAAACTAAGATCTGACCCTTCTGAATCTTAAGCCTTAAATGCAGAAATGAGAAAAGTGGCAAAATACCATGGAGTAAAATATGTTTTAAATTAAATTATGCCTACTTAAAGGAATAGTTCACACAAAAATGAAAATTCTATCAATATTTACTCTTTAATGTCTCCATGAAAAACTAAACTTTTTTTTTTATTATTCTTTTGATTTCTTTTCACCATATAATGAGCGGAAAAAGATTCACAGCTATCAATATTTAAAACTGAATAAAAAACAAACAAACAAATAAACAAACAAACAAAAAAAATCATAAAACTAGAGTAAAAGTAATCAATATTACTTGTGCAGTATTTTAAGTCTTCTTTATCCAGCAACCATACTTTTACTTTGCGAGGTAAATAAACAAAATTTTCTCAAATCAAAGATCAACTCCAGTATACACAACACAATTCAATATGGTGACATGTCAGCAACTTCATACATCATTGGTTCTGGTATCATGGCATTGGGTCACAAGACAAGCAATACAATATAAGGTTGGATGTTATTGAAGCTGTTACCTTGAATGAAATGGGCTCTGTACACAGAGTTTGTCAATTATTTGAATTTAAAGTTAATTATGAATTATGGTCTGTTCATGGTACAGTGGTTGCATGCCTTCAGAAGACTTAGTGTGCGATACACAAGCCAAATCGAGTACTTTAGACACTTTTGGGTGTTTTGAGATTTAAAGTGAACCACTATCAACTATTACATTCTTTAAAATATCTCCATTTCACACACATATTCATAAGATTTCTTATAATGGTCTGAAGATGAATACTTGTTTATAACTCTTATATATAGACTTGTTATTGTCCAATATAATATCAATTAATTTAAATATTCCTCATATTTAGAAAAAATAAATAAATAAATAAATAATAATTAAAAATATATATATATATATATATATATATATATATATATATATATATATATATATATATATATATATATGGCTATTCTACAATGTAAAATACAGTTACGTGTATATATATATCTGTTACTTCGGCTACCATGTGAATGGCAAACTACTTCTACCGCTTTAAATCTTGGGCGCAAAACAAGTCCAATCAAGTGCTCTGAGCTCTCAATATGTGTAAGAAAATGTGAAGGAAAAAAAAACACAAGTTAGCAGTTCATTTAAACAACAGCAACTGATTAAAACTTAATAAAATCACAAACAAAATCCCAGGCTTATTTTACTAAACAAAAATTATCAATGATAAAATGTTTCTAAATGTGAATTTCTTTTTTTTTTACCCCCAAAACAGCTGCTTAATCCCACGCTGAATCAATTAATGAAAATACCATCCTGTGGACCAACAAAAATGCTCTTTTGATAACTGTTGCGGTACATTTTATAATCAATATTCTCAAATATTGTCATTAAACTGAAGTTAATCTCTGTAAACTGTATATGCAATGATTAGTTTGATCACCTAAACCAGCCACTCACATCATTTCCCAACAACAAGTACTTGTTTGGGATATTTATGAAACATTAACACATACAGTATATGGATAATTTAATGTTTGGAATTTCCCATATTTAAAAAAATAACAACACCAGTTCTGAATAAACATGAAATAGCTCTTTTGAATCCAGTCGGTGAGAAGAGAAGCGAGGACACACCTTAATGGCGGAAATTGCGGGTTCTAAACCTTAGTTTATGACTTCACTAATGAGGAAAACTTGCCACTAGAGGGCGTTTGTTACAAATGAAAAAATATAATTAGGTGTCAAGCCCAGAAGGGGCGAAAGAAAGTTTTCTTCTTCTTTTTATTCTTCCACTTCTTCTTCTTCTTCTTCTTCTTCTTCTGTTCTTTAGTCTATGGAAGAGCCATAGAACCGCTTGCAGGAAAGTTATGAAATATGGCACACAGATAGAGGACAGTATGATCTGTTACCACAGCAAATTTGGCATCTTTACCTCTTACCCTCTAGCACCACCTCTTACCCTCTCCGCCTGATGGCAACCTGCGATGACAAGACGCACCTAGAGTGGGACCCAAGGTAAGAAACCGGGGTCTGAACCACATAGAAAGGGAATGAAGCGCGCAACGCTTAACCCTTATTTGCTTTAGGGGACTGGCCCTTGGGTGAGATGCCCTGGCTTTTAGCCACAGCTGAAAGAGAGAACGTGGGAGAGAGAACGCTCTTTTTGACATTGAGTCTCAGACCCAGAGAAACCAGATGAGCTAAGACAATATCCCTGTGCTGGACTGCCAGTTCTTGAGACTGTGCTATTATCAGCCAGTCGTCTGTATAATTCAGAATGCGGATGTCCCGGGGTCGCAAAGGAGCCAGTGCTGCATCCATGCATTTTGTGAATGTGCGGGTTGAAGAACCCGATACTGGAAGGCTTCGCCCCTGAAAGCGAACCTCAGGAGCTTCCTGTGCTATGGCAAAATTTATATATGAAAAATATGCATCCATGAGATCGATCATGACCAGCCAATCGTGATGTTGGACTTGTGACACAACGTCTTGATAGTTTCAAGTTCATCTTGAAACTGAACACACTGCTGAGTGGTTCAAGCCTCGAAGATCTAAGATCGGATGCAACCCCCCACCCATCTTGGGAACCAGGAAGTATTTGCTGCAATAACCTGACCCTTTCTATGGAAGGGGAACACGTTTTGAGAGATTTTGACCAAGAGATTTTACAGTTCTATCCACAGTAGACATGCCTGCTCCGGTTTTACGGTAGTGGGGACCACACCGCTGAAACACGGAGGGTGGCGAGCAAAATTAATTCTGTAGACTTTTTCTACTGTTCTTAGGACCCACATAGAGGCAGAAGTTTCCACGCTGCCAGGTTCTCTGAGAGGGGTATTAATTTCGACATTTCCTGTTGAGGGGATGTCGAGTGTTCTGTGTCCTGGAAAAGGCAGGAAACAGCGGTACACCCAACATTTTATTGGAAGCCTCTAACTCCCGAAACACAGGAGGCGGCAGGAATGGTGAGGTTTCGTGGGGGTACCGGGAGGGGCGAAGTGGGTTATACACATGCCCCGTCCCGAGGGGAGCTACCTCCACAAGGCTGGGCGCAAGACCATCAGGGTTTCTTCCTCTTAGAAATTACTTCCCTGAGGTCTTGCTTTGTGGGCTGTTGAGGGCGACGAGGCTGTCCCCAGTTTTTACGAGGGGGAGCACGACTCACCATGCTTTGTTTCTGAGCCTCCCTTCTAGCAGGACCGGGGCGGGTCTGGGTGGCCGACGGCCCCGCCCCCTGAGTGCGGCGAGGAAAAAACTGCCCAAATGCTTCCTCGTGGACCGGGGCATCAAGAAGGAAAATTTTGTCCTTATCCTTGATGCCCGATAGGTTGAGCCATAGGTGCCTCTCTGTGCTGACCAAAGCAGACATAGACCGGCCAATGGCAAGGGCTGTCTGCTTGGTCGTGCAGAGAGATAGATCCGTGGCTCGACGAAGCTCAGAAAAATCTTCCTCGTCGAGCGTGGTGCCCGCGCTCAGGTATTTTAGCAGATCAGCCTGGTATGCCTGTAATACTGTCATAGTGTGCAGAGCAGCACCAGCCTTACCCGCTGCCTGATAAGCTCTCCCTACTAGCATGGAGGTAGTCCTGCATGGCTTTGTGGGAAGAGAGGGTCTTTTTAGCGATAGTGCTGAACACGGTGAGAGATAACCTGCAAGTGTCTCTTTGACCGGCGGCATCATCAAATACCCCCGTGTCTCAGCACCCACGATAGTCAAATATGTCGACATCGAAGGCACATGGACGCGGGAAGAATAAGGTTTCCTCCATGAACGAGAGAGCTCGTCATGGAGGTCATCAAAGAAGGGAAGGGACTGATGAGGTGTTCCCTTCCCCCGGCCACCAGACAGAAATCTGTCCTCTAACTTGGAGCGTTTGGGGGTCCCTTGTTGGCGTGGCCAGTCTAATTAAAGCCTGTCCACCGCATGAGTAATCACATCGAGCAATTTCTCAGCTGATTTACTATCATGCCCGGAATGCTGGCAGATCGCAATGCTCGCACCCGCCCTGCCCCACTGCGAGAACAGCATGTTCTTCCCCCAAACAAACAAAGCAAAACTGTTGCGTGTCCCTCTCAGCCATAGAGCGGGACACATCGTTTGTCCTAACTTTCAGTCATTTTTTCTTTTCTTTTTTTCTTTTCCCCTCATTCTTTTTTTTTAAGAAAAAAGAGAAAAAGAGAAAGGTCTTCTGCACACTGCCTAACAAATTCTAACTCCTAACAGAGGAAAGAAAGTTCTGACAGGCTTGTGATAGCACACACACACACAGAGTGATCTGAAGACAAAAGATCTGACGATGCTCCTGTGGCGCATCTATTTATAGCCCTGCCCCAGGTGCATCCAATGATTATACTGGCAGAGACTATAAATTCCGGTCAATGTTCATTGACATGTTGCACGCATATACACAGCTGGTCACACCTAAAGCTGTTCCCAAAGTGCTTTTCCAGCGCAGCATCATAAGTGTAGCTTTTTGAAAAGGGAATGGTGTAAGAAGGGCGGTGTGAGACAGCGCGTGAGAAAGCTGACTGGGAAAAAATGCCTGCCTCTGCCTTCTATAGTCTCGCTAATGTCCAATCTCTTAAAAACAAGAATGGTGAACTTAAGGCCCATGTTTCTCATACTCAAGAGTTTAGGGAAGTATGTGTGATGGCATTCATGGAGACGTGGCTGACGGACAACAATACAAATTCTATCCTGATTTGGTTTACCAGTACGTTTGGACCATGATCCAGAAAGGACCGGAAAGCGACATGGAGGTGGAGTATGTTTTTTACCCTCAGTAGTGCAATAATGTGACTGTACAGGAGAGGATTTCCCTACCGGATATTGAATTACTTTCGGTATCGGTGAGACCGTATTACTTGCCCAGGTTTCCTGACGGTTCTGTACATTCATCCCAAGGTAGATGTCAAAACTGCAAATGAAGTGATTTTTTCCATGTTGCAGAGACTCCAGTCCATTTCACCTGATGCTCCATGCTTTTTAATAAGCGATTTTTATTGTAAAAAAGCACTAAGTTACTTTCATCAGTACATTACTTGTCATACATGGGGGAATAAAACTCTTGTTCTATTACAGATCTATCAATGGGGCCTATAGATCTGTTGCTGACCCTCTGCTGGGTTACTCTGATCACAGTGTTGTGTACTTGCTGCTAACCTGCAAGACTGAAAGTTTCAGTTCCAGGAGTGCAATGAGGAAAATATAATGGTCTTAAAGTGTTCCACCAGTTGTTTGTTTTTCAGGAGTCCTCTGACAATTTAGATGAACTTACTGAAGTTGTGTGTAGTTATATTTCTTTCTGTGTTGATAATGTAATTGTGTGTAATGTAAGGTGGTCATCTGTCATTCGAATAACAAGTCTTGGATTAATGATAAATGCCATGGTTACTTTCGTAACCTCCATTCCCTGATGGAGGGAACGAGATGTTGTGTCGATGTAGTGACGCTAGGTGTCGCTCTTGAGAAAATGCCAATGAGATTTGGCGAGTGGAATTTGCATGCCACTCCATGGACATACGGGTATAAAAGGAGCTGGAATACCACTCCATTCAGGTTTTGTGCTGAGCAGCCAAGACAAGGTCCGGCCATTTCAGCGGCTAGTACAGTGTTGTGGCAAGAGGGACAGAACATCTCATTCCCTCCATCAGGGAGCGAAGGTTACGACAGTAACCACAACGTTCCCCTTCTGTCACTCACTGATTCTGTCACTCACTGATGTCTCTACGCAGGTTCCCGAGATCCTGAATGGTGACGAGCGCGTCGGAGCTGTCGTGCTGCACGTGGGAACGAACGACACCAGGCTGCGGAAGACGGAGGTACTGAAGGAGGACTACAGGAGCCTGATCGAGTCGGTACGCAGCACTTCGCCAGAAACAACGATCGTCGTGTCTGGATCGCTTCCCACGTACCGACTAGGACACGAAAGGTTCAGTAGATTATTTGCTCTAAATGAATGGTTAATGTCATGGTGTAATGAACAGAGACTGCTCTTTGTTAATAATTGGAATCTGTTTTGGGAGCGACCTAGGCTCTTCCGTCCTGATGGCCTTCACCCCAGCAAAGTCGGAGCGGCTGTTCTGTCGGACAACATCTCCAAGACGCTACACACCATATGACTAGTAAGTCAAAGTCCAAATCACAGTATTTGCTGTCCCAACTTAATTGATATAAGTACCAATGTAGAACATTATATAGAAACTGTGTCTATTCCTCGTTTAGTAAAGCCAAACAATACATCTACTGTAGGATCTAGGAAAAATCTAATTGTAATTAAACCAGAAAATCTCAATATCAGTGAACAAAAACAATTTCTAAAGCTAGGTCTTCTAAACATTAGATCGCTCACACCTAAGGCGGTTATTGTAAATGAAATGGTCTCAGATAATAGTTTTGATGTATTTTGCCTTACTGAAACCTGGCTTAAACCAAATGATTATTTCGGTCTAAATGAGTCTACTCCGCCAGGATACTGTTATAAGCATGAGCCCCGTCTGATTGGTCGTGGCGGCGGTGTTGCAACAATCTATAGAGATATTCTTAATGTTACTCAGAAAATAGGTCACAGGTTTAATTCGTTTGAATTACTTGTGCTAAATGTTACACTCTCAGATGTAAGAAAAAAATCCCTATTATCTCTAGCCTTGGCTACCGTATATAGACCTCCAGGGCCTTACGCTGATTTCCTAAAAGAGTTTGCAGACTTTCTATCAGATCTATTGGTCAATGTCGATAAAGCAATAATTGTTGGAGACTTTAACATACACGTAGATAACACAAATGATGCATTAGGGGCTGCGTTTACAGATTTGTTAAACTCCTTCGGGGTCACGCAAAACGTCAGTGGTCCCACTCATCGCCTAAATCATACGCTAGATTTAATTATATCATATGGAACCAATCCAACCGATATAGATATTATACTGCAAAATGATGATGTCACTGATCATTACATGGTAACTTGCATACTACGTACCACTGAAATCTGTCATATTGCGCCACGTTATCGACCAAGTAGAACAATCCTTCCAACCACAATATATAGATTCTCAAATATCCTACCTGATCTATCTCAGCTGCTCAGTGAACCCAAACAAACAGATGAACTAGAGGAAATGACTAGCAGTTTCAGCACCATTTTCTCTGGTACATTAGAAATTGTTGCACCAATTAGATTAAAAAAGTTTAGAGAAAAAACTAGAGCACCATGGTACAACAGTGCTACGCATGCTATCAAGAGAGAAACTCGTAACTTGGAGCGTAAATGGAAACAAACTAATTTAGAGGTCTTTAGAATCGCATGGAAAGACAGTATGTCACGTTACAAAAAGGCTCTAAAAACAGCCAGGGCTGAGCACCTCCGCAAACTAATAGAAAATAACCAAAATAATCCAAGGTTCTTATTTAACACCGTGGCTAGACTAACAAATAAACAGAGATCACCTGAGCAAAATATTCCGTTACAGTTTAGTAGTAATGATTTTATGAATTTCTTCACTGAGAAAATAGAAAACATCAGAAACACAATTGTAAACACAACTGTTAATGTACAATCTTTTATGGTGTCTTATGACTCACCCTCAATTATCGCCCCTCAAGAACAACTACACCGCTTTACAACTATAGGACAGGAAGAGCTAAATAAACTTATCATTGCATCTAAAACAACAACATGTTTACTAGATCCAATACCCACTAAACTACTGAAAGAAGTGTTACCTGTAGTGGAAGAGCCTCTTCTCAATATTATTAACTCGTCTTTATTTTTAGGTCATGTTCCAAGAATATTTAAGCTGGCAGTTATAAAACCTCTCATTAAGAAACCACAATTAGATCCAAATAACCTAGCAAATTACAGACCCATCTCAAATCTTCCATTTATGTCTAAAATATTAGAAAAAGTTGTGTCCACTCAATTGTGCTCTTTCTTGCAAGAAAATGATATCTATGAAAAATTTCAGTCAGGATTCAGACCGCATCATAGCACAGAAACTGCGCTAGTTAAAATTACAAATGATTTACTTTTAGCTTCTGACCAAGGCTGCATCTCAATATTAGTTCTACTCGATCTTAGCGCTGCGTTCGACACTATAGATCATAAAATACTCTTGGATCGACTACAAAACTACACTGGTGTTCAGGGACAGGCATTAAGCTGGTTTAGATCGTACTTATTAGACCGTTACCATTTTGTCTGTTTAAATGGGGAAAAATCGAAGATAACGTCAGTAGACTATGGAGTGCCACAAGGATCTGTGTTAGGCCCTCTATTATTCTCAATATATATGCTGCCACTTGGTAAAATTATAAGAAAACATGGAATTAATTTCCACTGTTATGCTGATGACACTCAATTATATATCTCATCACGACCAGATAAAACACTAACTTATCTAACTTGACAGAGTGTCTTAAAGATATAAAATGCTGGATGACGCGTAATTTCCTGTTATTAAATTCCGATAAAACGGAGGTATTACTTATTGGTCCAAAAAACTACCCACAAAATCCCTTACAATACAACTTTAATTTAGAAGGATGTCCTGTTACATTATCCACTACAGTAAAAGACCTGGGTGTTATACTAGACCGCAACTTGACTTTCGAAAATCATATTTCATCTGTTACGAGAACAGCCTTTTTCCACCTTAGAAACATTGCTAAGCAACGTAACATGCTATCTGTTTCTGATGCAGAAAAGTTAGTTCATGCATTCATGACCTCAAGACTAGATTACTGTAATGCTTTATTAGCTGGTTGCCCTGCATCCTCAACAAACAAGCTACAGTTAGTCCAAAATGCAGCCGCTAGAGTTCTTACTAGGTCAACAAAAAAAATATGATCATATAACACCGATTTTAACATCTCTACACTGGCTACCAATTAAGTACCGAATGAATTACAAAGTATTACTACTGACCTATAAAGCCCTAAATGGTTTAGCTCCGGTGTATTTGACGGATCTTCTATCGCCATACAATCCATCGCGCTCTTTAAGATCACTAAATTCAAGGCTTCTGGTCATACCTAGGATATCTAATTCCACTAATGGAGGGAGGGCGTTCTCACATTTAGCTCCTAAACTCTGGAATAGCCTTCCTGATATTGTTCGGGGCTCAGACTCGCTGTCCCAGTTTAAAACTAGATTAAAGACACATCTCTTTAACCAAGCATTCACATAATGCTTACTTTTTATAATACTGCTGAATCAGTTATAATGCATTAATATTATGAACATCAGCTATGCTAATTATTTCCCATCTGCTTTTCTGCTGTTATCTCGGGACGCCAGTCCCGAGGTAAATAGCGTTCGTCAGCTCCAGTTTGTATCCAGCCTCTCACGGAGACTTCAGATGCCCCATCACCATGGACTACGATCTTGAAATGGGATACATAGACTAATTATTGCCAACAAAAGCATTTATCAGCCAAACAAGGACAATTGCATCTAAGTGAACTTCTGGAATTTAATCAAGGATGGACTTCAAAGACACTGGTCACTAATCTTGCAGTTCAAACACAATCACTGTCTAAATACTGACCCTTAGCACTTAATAAGTTTAATAATTTTTTAAATCATGTTTTTTAACTATAAATAATTCTTATTTACATTATTGATGATGTTAGCCAGAGGGGAACTGGCCCCCACAGTGAGTCTGGTTTCTCCCAAGGTTATTTTTCTCCATTAACCATCATCTTATGGAGTTTTGTGTTCCTTGCCACAGTCGCCTTCGGCTTGCTCACTGGGGTTATTAATACAATTATTATTTAATTATTTTTAAACACTATAAAGAATCATATCTTATCTAATTCCACAACAAGGCTCCAAACAAAAAAATCAATTAAGGAGCCACTGGCTCCTATAGGGGGAAAAACAGGCGCCAAATATTTTCATTTTTAACTCCTTCCATTCCTTTTCGTCCCGCAGCTCGCATGCAAGAAAAACTGCACGTGCTAACAGTGTAGTCTGTGGAGCATTCTTCGCAATTATGTGATCACGTGCATTTTTTATGCTCGTTACTGTCACCATGTTTTCTCACAGTCTCTTTTTTTTTTAAATGGTTAGTTCCTGCAATGAACTCCGTTTTCCCCGCTATTTCTTTTGATATAAACTTTTGTAATGTATTTCGGGAAATGTAATGCAAATTTTAAAATCAAAGGGAGTAAATTTTTACTGTGACAGAAATTACACTCGCAAATAAATTTATTTGGTCATAAATGCGACCATTTTTAGTCGCAGTTTGGAGCCCTGCACAAGGATGATGATTTATCGACTTTATAGACATTACATTTTTATCGTCTGTTAATGCTGAACTTCTGTAAAGCTGCTTTGAAAGGATGTGTCTTGTGAAAGGCGCTATACAAATAAAATTGACTTGACTTGACTTGACCCTCTGCCCAAATTTGCACTCGCGTTTATAATAACTAACCGTGAGTCCTAGAAACAAAATTCTTTTATCCTATTTTTCCTTGACTCAAGATGATTCGATTACACCCTATGACGTAATTTTCCATCATGAAAATCTTTCCACCATTTTTAACTTTCGAACTCGTCCTAGGCGGTTTGTCCGATTCACACGAAAATTAGCCTGCATCATCTAGATGCACTGACGACAAAAATTTCTTCATAGAATTTTTATAAACTCTACCATTTTCGAATGGTACTTCAATTAATTTGATGAAGAACATGCAAAATTGGGACGGAACTTGGTAAGTGTCATCACCATTAGGCCTTGAGGTTGCATTTCGGCACACTGCCACACTGGTCAGGAGATAGAAAAATTAGATAGAAAACTCTTGAATGCTTTCCTGCATGATAACCATCATGCCAGATAGTACCTCAGAACAGTGCACATACTGGACAAAAATTCTAAGAACTAGCTATTTGTAGTTATTTTTAAAATATATATTTTTTATGATTAAAAATTTACTTTTTCTCACTCCTCATACACTGTTCATCAGACTAACCAAAAACATTAAAACAAACAAAGCTTCTTTTGCTGCTCATGGTTCCAATAATTGGCTTGACCACGTTATCGCTGCTTTCAGCTATATTTATTACTGAATCTGCAACCTAAAGTTAACTTAACTCAAAACCTTGATTTTAGTTTAAACAAATTAAAAATACAATTTCTGCTAACTTAAATCTTTGTTAGAGGTTAAGAAGACTTTAAAAACTTAAGTTTGTGTAACTATTTAACACATTTTGAATAAAGAGTACTTTGTTTTTCAATAAATAACACTCTTCGGGTTTACAGTGCATTAATACAATATTAGATGTTTAATACATATGTCTCCTCACGATTAGGGGCCAGAAGAAGTAAGTGAACAACTTGTTGAGTTTCAGAAGGTAGAGCAGAAGAAAACCAAGTGTGATGAAAAACTCCATGCATGTCGCTGCAATGTAGGGGGGCCGAGATGCCACTGCATAACACACAAAAGCCACAAAAACACACACCTGACAGAATATAAAAAAATACAGAACATAAGTGTTTTTCAAACAACACTTTATGATAGTTAGTAGGCCCTAGATATTTTACATTACTCAAATGAGAGTGATATTTGTAATGGATAAAATATTGTGTCATATTATTTTGTGTGCCAATGTTATGTTGGACATGGTTTGAATCCAATGCTCTTGCTACGATTGTGATCATTCAAAATGAAGAGAGTGAATGTTTTTCTTCTTCAAAAAAGTTCCCTTGGTTTATTTGGTTACGTTGTTTCCATTCCTTATAACAAGAACTAAACATATTTCTACTGTTGTATTAAATATTGTAATTCCATGGCAAATATTGTCTTTCAACAATTTTGTGCCCGTGTTTGTTCTACTTCCTAAAAGCTGTTTGAAGAAAATGTCTCACCATTTCTGCTATTTTCAGTAGACCTTTTGTGGACTTCATCAAGGCCAAATCAACTTCCATTGTCAATATACTAGGGTCTTTGTCCATATGTTAAATGTCGATGTCGATGAGTTGTTCTCATTTCATGGCTTGACACAAGCTTTACATGTGACTTCCTGACTGTGTGTTTCCTCTTATTCTCAGGAAATGACTAAATACACTCAAAAATGTTTTAACTCAATAAAGACACTGCTACAATCAGGCAGACGGTAATTTGTATAAACTGATTTACCATTTATAGAAAAAAGAAGACGCTTTTAATCAAGGATTAAATCAGAATCTAATCATCTATGTTTTTGTAAAATTAGAATGACAATAATATTTTATATAACTGTTGCAACAGATTACAACACTTATAAATGTACAATAACAGCATAGTGACTTTAGAAAACCGAGACGATAAACACAATACTGATCATGTTTCAGTTTGCTGTCTGCTTTTAAAACCTCAAATCAAATCAAATCAAATCACTTTGTCACATTAACATGTACACAAGTGCAACAGTAGGTGAAAGTCTTGTGTGCAGTTCCGAGCAACATAGCAGTCATGAGAGTGACGAGACATAAACCACTTTACAATAAACAACATATTTACATAACACAATAATAATATACAATGTACAGTAAACAATACACACAATATAGAATGCACATACAATACAAATAAAAAATAAAGAGTATAAAAAAAATATATATATACAGTAGTTGTATTGAGGAGAATATATTTGACAGTCAGTGTGAGATAATAAGATGAAGATTAATAAAGTCTGCTGATTGTTGATCATGAGAGATCAAGTGTTCAAAAGTCTGATTGCTTGGGGGAAGAAGCTGTCATGTAGTTGGCTGGTGAGTGTCCTGATGCTGCGATACCGTCTGCCTGATTGTAGCAGTGTATTCATTTGTTGGCTCAAACTAATTGTGAGACAAAATTCAATGTTCAAAGGTTGGAGCAGTTTACTCCTCTGCAAACATGTCGTCTTGAAGATTCGCATCTATATGTTAATCCAGTTAATTCCAGGTCATCTTCTTAAACCCTTTCATTTATTTATTTATCTACTCTACTGCGAAACTGCTTGTAACATGTACAGTTTTACAGTGGTATTTAATTCTTGCCTCTATTACACTTGAAAATATTGAGAAAGTCAATTTTAAGTAATTTCAGACATGAATTGGGTGCGATAACATGTTATGCAAAATTATGCAGTTTTAAAGTGTATGGAATGAAATCTGTGTGAGTGTCAGACCCTCTTTGTTCCTTTTTTCCTCTATTTTCTTTATTTATTTTTTTTTGCATGTGCTAGCTCCATGCATTACCGTGCTAGTCAGAATGCAATACAATCTGTGGACATCATCATTTCAGAGTGGTAGTCCCAAGTGTCACATTAATTTGAGTGAAATATATATATATATATGTTTTCTTCATAGTGTGTTTAATGATCGAAAATATTTGTGTATTTATGAAATTACCCCCTGTGGGTCATGGATGACTGGCATTTGAAAAAGTGAGTCGCAGTGGGAAAAAGGTTGAGAAACCCTACCCTAATCCCTAACCTTACTTTTAAACCTACCAATATCTCAACCTCAGTAGCAGCAAATGTGAATTTTGCAGAATAGTATGTAGTTACACAATAAATGCATTGTATTGTTTGTATTTTTTTAATGTTAGTGCATAGTAGTAATAGATTTCTAATATAAAGTGGTACCTGTAAAATACTTGCAGTAAATAAAGGTGCAAATAGATCCAAAGGTATGCAGTTTTAAGCCTTTTTTTGTTTTTCTAAAACAGATGTTTGTGTATTTATCTGTTAAATTAGCTTTGTATTGTACAGCAGGGCCGTATTAATGTACGGCCTACCAGAGTTTAAGACTGACGACTAGCAGGGCCCAGTGAAACAGTAAGCCCTGGGGCCCCGGAGTACCTTAAAGCGGCCCTGTTTTGCAGTACAGTGCCTAAGCTGTGCCCAAGCTTGCAGCTTGAAATACATAACAATGTGCAATTACTAGATGTTCCACAACATACTGGCATTAAATTAAGTTGCAGTATCGGGTAGTAACAGATTATGTGCATGTGCCTACGTGTTGGTAAATTGTAAAAGCTGCATATTACAGCATTAAGTCATGACTTTCTCTATTAAAATGTTTAATTTTGTGTTTGTACTTGCCAATCAACTCAACTGCACATTCATAATAATATATAGTGAAGAAAAAAAAAAGGTGTGACTTTTATTTTGACATGCCTTTTAAAGGATTATTGTTGCAAGTATCATAGCATTGACTTGATAACGCGGAAGTTGTACACAAAGCAAGTTCATTCAACGCTTACGTAGCAGTATATGCAAGCAAATATAAATGAAACACGCAAGATGTTTGTTAACTCCCTGAGAGATTTCTGTCGTGTTGTTTTACCTCTCTTTTCACACAAAACCCTGTCAACAAATGTACTTGTCCGTCAGACAGCTGCACTGAAAAGGCATTTAACTGGATATACGCAGAGGTGCAGAATCCACATCTGCAGCGCAAATTTCAGCTTCAGTAAGTCCTGCACCTGTTTTCAGGGAAATTCAGTTTTGACGATAAACATGTCACGAGTGCCTTCCGCTCAACAGAATATAATGGCTCCAATAGCTCTTATGTGTATTTATTATTAAAAATATTAATCATTCGATGCACATTTTCTTCTAAGCTTCATCAAAGTCCTTCTGGCTTCACTCACTGAGATATATAATACATAATCAGCACCACAACAGTACTGGCATTAAGCTTGTTGACTTTTACCTCCCCGATCCCTTTACCGCTGCCATAATGATCTGTCTCTGAATTGTTTCATAATTGTGTTTTTGTGTCTTCTCAAGGGAAACTGGTTAGAAACGGTGAGGAGAAGAAATCTGTGGTAAATTGCAACATTACTGTATATATCAGAATTAATGAATCCCCTTTTGTTAAAGAGAAACACGTCTACTGCACCATGCAGAGAAAATAATAAGAATATTAATATTATATTTGTTTCCACATGTTGTACAGATTTGGATAGAGGGAAATATTGCAAGCGGAAAGACAACATGTCTGGAGTATTTCGGCCAAACCAGTGACACTGAGGTAATAGACTGATTATTATTTTTTTTTTTAATAATTAATTAATCATAGCAAATTACATTTCTTTGACATGTCATAGTACCAGAAATAAGGGTCAGAAATGAACCTTTCCATTAAGGGGCAATATATACCCCCTGGATTTGATATTTAGGGGCATTTTATACCTTTACAATATAAGTGTCATGATTTTATTTCAAACATGCACATTTAATCAATATATTAAAATAAATTCTCAATATGAATAATTCAATTGAGAATGTATCATTATTACCCATAGAATTCAATTAACAATAAACTCACACTTTAAACAACAGTATATGCAATTAGGCGTATATAGAGGAAATCATTTCAGGGGCTTTTTTTACATTTGTTTTTCATTTTGACTGCCATTTTTGCCCTTAGCCCCCCGTAAAGAAATAGTTCACTCAAAAAAAGATATGATTGGTGTGGGTGAGTAACAGAACAATATTTAAGTTACATTTATTTTCACTATAAATCTCCACGTTCACTTTCTTTCACATTTTGAAATATGAAACATTTAAAAAATGACTGAAATATTGATCTGTTTCTCACTCATACTAATCAATCACAATCAGGTTCACTATTCAACACCACACACTTGAAGCAATATTCTGACCAATATTCTTACATACTGAACATTACCGCACAATTGCACTTTAGCCTGCACTAATATATATATATATATATATATATATATATATATATATATATATATACAGTGTATATACACACACACACACACACACAGTACAGGCCAAAAGTTTGGACACACCTTCACATTCAAGTGCTCTCTTCTCATTCAAATTCAAATATATATATTTATTGCCAGTCAAACTGTTGCTGCTACTCTACATCTGTCACAATGTACTATTTCATATCATATGCATACTTTGCACATGTAGTATATTCTCTTTCCCCTATTTTTAAATTAGTTTTACTTCTATTTCTATCCTTATCTATATACAGTGTGTATATATATATATATAATTATAGTAAACTGTGGGGAGAAAAGTCATATCAAGAATTTCACTACATGACATACTGTGTATGGTTATGTATGTAACAAATAAAACTTGAATCTTGAAATGCCTCAGAAGTCATATGGATTACTTTTATGTAGCCTTTATATGATTTTTTGAGCTTAAAAGTCTCTGGCCATCATTCACTTGAGTTGTGAGAACCTACAGAGCTGAAATATTGTTTTCAGAAGAAAGTCATACATGTCTGAGATGACTTGAGGGTGAGTAAACATTGACAATTTTCATTTTTGGGTGAACTATCCCTTTAATTGCTGACCTCCCTGACATCTCCTGTTCTTATTAATTTATTTAAGAAATATCTAAAATGTTTCTTGTCTTACAGGTGCTGACAGAGCCTGTGTCAAAATGGAGAAATGTGAAGGGATGCAATCCATTGGTAGGCAATGTTTTGCATTTTTATAGTTTCAGTAGGCATTTTCTTCACCTACAGTAACTTGTTTTATACCTGATTTAGCATTGTGTTTCATTACACTGGAAAAGTTTAAAAGGTTTGCTTAGCATAATTTTTTTCTCATCTGTTTTGGTTCAGGGTTTGATGTACCAGGACCCAACCAGATGGGGGCTCACCCTTCAAACATATATCCAGCTGACAATGCTGGATCGACATGTATCACCAATGGCATGTATAAATCCTCTTACACAACCATACAGTTTGGTTCTGATGTTGTATATGCACTTCTTTCAGTTCTGCATTATAGAAACAAAGGAACTTCCTTTGATGGAAATGTAATGCTAATAATTAATGCAGTTGCTTTATTTTATTTTTTCCTCACAGTCAGCACCTGTCAGAATGTTGGAAAGGTCTATCTACAGTGCAAAGTACATTTTTGTGGAAAACCTTTATAAAAGGTATATTATGTTTTAGTGCTCAAACAGCTTAGTCTGCCCATTGTTGAACAAATTACAAAACATTGACACTGAAGAGTTTACTTTTAATACAACTACTAGCACTAATGTTCAATAAAGTTTATTATGTTTGGTTGACAGTGGAAAGATGCCTGAGGTGGACTTTGCTGTTTTAAGTGAATGGTTTGAGTGGATCATAAAGAATATAACAATTCCTGTTGACCTTATTGGTGAGACAAATATATGTATGTTGCATTGTTAGATTTGGATAATCTGGAACTATGCAAGTTATTATTTTGGGTAATGTCAATAACACATTTTTGTAACAGTTTACCTACAGACATCTCCACAGACGTGCTACGAGAGACTAAAGCAGAGGTGCAGAGAGGAGGAGAAAGTTATACCTTTAGTAAGTTTAGGATAATGTATAGAATAGTTGCAATGTTGTTGTAATTCAATTATAGTGCATGCATTAAAAACTGAACAGAAACAAACCAAAACTGAAAGTCTCACTCCGTTGTCAATGGGAAACTGCAAATCCATTCAAACAATGGCATTTCAGATTTGACCCTGCCGATATTTTCAAACACGATGCTTTGGTTTCTAGCTCCGGGCTGATTTTTACATGCGTGTTATAATAATATTTTAAGAAGGCTACATTTTATTTGCATTTGTTCAGTGTGGTTTTTAAGAAGAATTTTTTCTTATATATTTTTTAAAATGGATACTTGCATACTGTCAATATTGTTCATCACCCTTTAGGAATACCTAGAATCAATCCATAGCCTCTACGAGGACTGGCTGATTCATCACAAGTCCTTTGAAGTCCCTGCTCCAGTTCTTGTGAGTCTTTGCTCTTTTGATAAAGCTAACTTATCATCTCTCCACAAGTTGAACAAACGTATAATATTCCATTCCAGTCTTGAAATAATATTTGTGTTTACATTTGGGGGCAGGTAATCCCAGCGGATCATGATCTTAAGAAGATGCTGCATCAATATGAGGAGAACCGAGAGAAGATACTAATGGCACATTGTTCTTGAGCAACTTGAGAGAGAGAGGATGGTGGCCATGTTAATTCAACTAATATGCTTTCAGCTCTCATCTAGACAGATGAAGCAGCCACATCCAATATTTTACCTAGAAGCTTTGAATTTATGTTTTACAAACATTCCTCCACATTGTATACATCAGTTCATTTGAGATAGCTGTCTTATTTAAAATTTGTACTTAATGTAAATTTTTATTATTATTTTTAAGTATACTTTCATTTTAAGCATTCATCAACATAGTAAACTTGGTTTGAGACAGTACCTTAAAAGATCAACTACCCCTGGATTAATTTTCAGAGTTTTTTTCATCATGTCAGTAGAAGTATAGAAGTAGAATATTCAGAATGCCAATTGCAGACAATGCAAATGCATTAGAAGTGTTTTGGTACTGCATTAACAATGCAGTCAGCGTATGCAGGCCTTTTATTTTATAGTCATTCTGATTGTCAATTGCAGTTTTAGTAACTACTGTACAGATACTGTCACTAACAAATACAGATAACTATTGTTAGTTAATGTTACTGTGACCAATGTTATTTAAACTGCATACACATTTTATAAGACACTTTTTTGAAAATACTGATTTTAATACATTGTTGACTTAAATAGAAAAATAGTTTGCACTTTCCCTTATTATAACAGGTAGTATAATATAGATGCACCAGAATACCATGTTTTGACACTTATTAATCCACATGAAGTTTATCAACACATCCAATTATCAACATTTCTGAAAAACAAATGTTCAACTAAGACATGGGTACACATTTAGCGGTCTCTACATTTAGTAAGGCACAGTACAAGCTCTAAATTATTTTTATTTAAAACCTATTTAGCAGGTTTATAATTATTATAGCGGCAAGAAACCTTCCTTCACTTGAAAATCAGTAATATAAGTTAATAGGACAGAGGGCACTGTCCACTTTTTCAATTGCAAGATAGAATTTTATGCAAAATCGAAATCAGTGCTTCATTAAAGGGAAAGTTCACCCAAAAATTAAAATTCTCTAATTTACTCACCCTCATGCCATCCCAGATATGTATGACTTTCTTTCTTCTGCTGAACACAAACAAAGATTTTTTTGAGGAATATCTCAGCTCTGTAGGTCCATACAATGCAAGTGAATGGTGATCAGGCCCTTGAATCACTTCAGCAGACATGTCTGATGAATTACTTTTATAGAGCTGAGATATTCCTCTAAAAAGTGTTGTTTTTGTTCTGCAGAAGAGAGAAAATCATACACATCTTAGATGGCACGAGGGTGAGTAAATGATTAGAGAATTTTTGTTTTGGGTGAACAAACCCTTTAACAAGTCACAATCATTGAAAAAGCAACAACAAAATTGTATAGATTTCCTATGCTAAAGAGCTAATTTTGGAGGGTCAGTGCATTGTAAATTTCTGGCAGTGAGAACAACCTGGAAAATATCTCTAAACCATCACATAAGTTTGGAGTAGGTCATCCTCTGGATGCCGCGATGTGGGACTTCTGTGGAGTTGCACACTTGAGCCATCATTGGTAGTCTGATTGTCGTCAGTTGGTGGTCCCAATGCCAGGGTGCATCCACTCAGAGAATTGGGAACGTATATTGACTGAGGAGGCTCTTTTATGGTGTTGTCCTGTGTAAGATCAACATCATATTCTACAAATCTATCACAACCCGTGATGTTGCAAACAGGTTCCTGGGATGAGTTGCTCAAAATATGAAAGCCCATGGCATTCGGGGACTTTGTGGGTGGGGCTGTGCTGAGGTCAGTATTTCCACTGCATGGCTGAGCCTGTGCTGTCTCCTCTATGGGGTATTTTAGAGACTCATCTGCACTGGGTTCTTTCATGTGCAATTTCCCCATTTGCTCTGTTAGCTCAACCAGGAGGTCTTCAGATGAACCTTCACATTTGTGCCCTTCTAATGGTGTTCTGACACGAAGCATCAACGATTTGTCATCTGAGGGCTGAGTTTCTACACCTGCACTTGAGATATGTAATTGCTTATTACACATGGCGGTCTCAGTGTGCATGTTGATAGACGGAGGGCCACTCATGTCAGTACTGACCTCATGTACTATGGCTACATTGTGGCCCTTGCATCCATCCAACTCCTTGGCCTTAAGAGGGTGGTGCGTAGCTGTTTGAGGCTTCTGAAAAATGGGCTTTTGTCGGATGGCCAGGTCGGGGTAGTTCTCCTGCATCTCCAGGATAGACTTATCATCAGTCATAAATGAGCTGGACGGTCTGTCTGCGTCAGAGATTGTACTATCTTGAGACTTGTCGAGTCCCATGTTAGGATTTTCCTCTGGGTTTACCAATGATCCCCCTTCAACATGCCCATTATCCTTAAACAATTCCTCGTTTAGATTAATTTGCACTGAAACATCATCCCCAGCATTGAAGTTCAGAGAAGCAGCTCTGTTTCGGAGAATCTCCAGACATTCTACATGTGATCGCTGGCTCATGAGCTCGAGAAGGTACTCACATTCTAACCTGGCAAGGAAAAGGTCGAATCCCATTCTCTTGGCCTTGTCAGTGTCAAAATTATCAGACAGTCTATACTCGGTGTCTGTTTCAATGCAGTAGCCAATACTCTGAAGAATGCTCTTGGCAAAAGGCAAAATTGGCTTGATATAATAGACAAAGTGTCCTGTAAATGTCTGAGGAAACAATAAAAAAAAACATTAACAGTTGGGTGTTTTGGAATGTACACTTCAGATCTCTTGGTGTACCATACTAGCTGTACTTGCTTCCTGGTATTGTAATGCTACCATCATAAACCTCATGTCCTGTTGAGTCTGATTTTGAGTGAATATCCGCCTTTAGCATGTATCATCAATTTGAAATGAATAATTCATTTTCAGAAAATGTCAACCTCAAATGTCAATGTAAGAGTTAAAGGAAGTCAACTAAAACAGCAGTGTAAAGACCTACTCTACCAATGACAGCTGCCACTCACCTTTAATGTTTTAATCTCTTTCTTCCACGGAAACATAAACAGGTTCACACAGAACATCTCTAGTAACTTGACAGCTTTTATAAAGCCCTGGATGTGTCTTTGGCAGTCTCTGTACTGCACGCACTCGTACAGTGTCTGATAGACGTCCAGCGTGGTGAACCTCTTCCGCAGCTCTTCATCTGATGATAATATGCGCCTGGCTTCATCTGCCACCTGTGTTTCTGAACACACTTTAAGATTTCCTACAGACCAAACTTGGTCGTAGTACTGTATATACTTCAATAACACGTCTTTAAGCGAGAGAGGCGTTTGATCGTCGACGCTGTTCGTCATGTTTAAGACAGAAACTGATCAACTTGATCAACTCCCGATGAGTAGTAGATCCAAAGGAGGAAGCGAAAGTAGACAGTATGCAAATGAGCAGTGATGATGATGAGTATGCAGGTACTTTCGCCAACACATACGGAAGGGACTCAAATATGTATTAACATAATATTGTTTAATAAGTGACAAGTAAATGAAAAGCTTACATTTCTAATGCCCATGACCAAATAAGCGCCGCGGTCCCATATCACGGTCAGATGTGGTAGCGATGTCAAAATAATCTATCTCGACCTCAACGCATGCCCTAATATAGGTTTTGTTATTTTTAAAAGAACCAATGAATTGTACCAGTTGTATTTTTCCAAAAAATTCTAATAAAAGCCAAGAAACGCTGACGTGCATGTCCCCATTGTTGTCTCTTGAATGAGGGAAACATTACTGACATCTAGTGCAGAAAATATGTAGTTATCATGACTTGCATGTTACCACCAGATGGCGAAATATTCTCAATAATTAAACTCACTTGATGCATCCGAATAGAGCTGTTCAGGGCAAGTATCCCTGGCTGCAGCGTGCAGAACGGGGCGGGACAACCTGTCGGGGCGTGGCTACACGTGTCGCCCCGCCCACAATGTACTCTCATTGGCTCGGTCATCATTTATTGGTGTACATGATAGGAGATGCGTTTTAAAATAGTGTAGCCTGATAATTTTTTTTATAGTGCTGTGGCTCATGTAATATGAAATTGTGTTGTACCTCACGGTTCATAGCAAACAGATGTAGTAGGAGTCTCACTGAGCATCCTGTTGCTGTTTCATGTTGAAAGTAGAGGCCAAAATGACTAATCCTACAATATGGCGAAGATTCAACTCTAATGCGGTCGTAGTCAGTGTTGAAATAATTATGAAAGATAATATCGATTTTAGTGCTATGACTCGTATGAGACTTTGTGTTGTACCTCATGTGTCATTAGTAGGACTGAGTTGCATGGACTGATGAACATGTTGTGTCGATGTGTCTGCTGTCATTCATTTACATTTACATTTACATTTATGTATTTGGCAGACACTTTTATCCAAAGCGACTTACAGTGCACGTATTACAGGGACAATCACCCCGGAGCAACCTGGAGTTAAGTGCCTTGCTCAAGGACACAATGGTGGTGGCCGTGGGGATCGAACCAATTCAAATCAGATTTGATAATTCAAATCTGTAAATCAAAAAGTTTTGCAATTTCACATAGCCTTCATTATAACGTATGGTTAAAGAAAGGAATTATGCATTTAATTAATTCTGAAATATTTTTTAATATCACCATAGAGTGAAAATGAAAAAAAAAAAAAAGAAAAATGGTATCAGTGTTGTTGTAATATAAACATTTGAATTTATGAACCAACATATGGGTTATGAACACTGACTGCATCATCTAATGTACATTAACGGTAAATTACACTCCAATTCTCAGAAAAGATGTAATATAAACATATTTTCAAATATCCTAACATTGTGGGATATAATTCAAAAACACATGTCATTCATTTGTTCGTTCAGTCATTCGTTCATAAGGCATGTGCTTGTATGCAATGGGCAATTCTTAAAAAAACAGAGAGCATGCATGCACTTTTAGTCTCCCAGTTTCTGCCATAACAGCTCCTTATCATGAGTGATTATTTTGCATGATTAATAATATATTCTTTCATTGACCAAGTATGCTTTATGCATGCCTTCCTTATCTGCTCGATCTATTGATTACTCTGCATTGTAGGAATGTAGACATTTTAATTTATACCCTCAACAATAGTAAATAAGAGGCTGATGAACTGATGAAAATTGTTTTTCTCATTCTTGAGATAGTTGGGGTGCTTTCACTCATATTATATGTTGATTAATATTCATATCTTTGAAGGATTGTATATCACATACAAATACTATAATAAAATGGTTTGGCTCAACTATACAATATCTCTCAAACATTGATAACACACCAGCAACGATGACCACGTCTCCTATCTTTTTGTCTATAAAAGACGAAAGAGCCAATGAGACGAATGTCGTCCCCACCCATAAACACGTGCAGCTCTGCTACATATGTAGCCATGCCTCATTTTGCAAGCTGCAGACAGGTCCTTCTCGTTCATGTTATATTCCAAAACCAAGAAGATAATTCGCCATGGGTTACCTCAGGATTTTCCGATGGGTATTTATAATGGAGTTTTTGAACTTATGAGTGAAATGAGTTCTGTAGTAAACATTACTTGACGATACGTGGATGTTTTGATCTACAGCATTACACATAGTCATACCTCAAACGTGAATTTTGAAGCCATATTAAGTTATACACAATAAAAAATAAAAACACGATGGCTTCAAAATTCATGTATGAGCTATGTTTAATTTATGTTATCAAAGAAAACGTCCACGTAGCTTCAATTAATGTTCAGCGCAGAACATATTTTACTCATAAATGAAAAAAAACCCATTATAAAAACCCATAGAAAAATCCATGGCAAATTAAGGCTGGTTTATACTTTGGATGTGGCCGTGCTGTCTTTGTAGATCTGTCTTTGTTGCAAATCATTAAAAAAATTATACTTCCACACAATCTCTGAGAGACAGGCTTCAAAGTTATATGTTTTAACAACAGTGACCTACAGTAGGTACAGTGTTGGGGAGTAACGGAATACATGTAATTGGATTACGTATTTAAAATACAAAATAAAAGTAACTGTATTCCACTGCAGTTACAATTTAAATAATTGGTAATTAGAATAAAGTTACATTCAAAAGTATTTTGATTACTGAAGAGATTACTTTGCATTTTATTGTCATTTGTTTCATTTAATATTTAGTTCATTCAGATGGAAAACATTTATAAATATAAATTATGTGATCCAAAGTACATTTGAACAGCGGTGAAACACTTTCTTATGATGTGTTACGAGCAGACAGAGAAGTAAGCTTGAAGTAAGTTTGGATCAGAAAAAATAGAATAGACTAGCATTAACATAAAGAAACTTCAAATCAACATGTATTGTTTGAATTTTGTGATAACAATTTCTCCCCAATTTGAAATGCCCAATTTCCAATGCGCTCTAAGTCCTCGTGGTGGCGTAGAGACTCACCTCAATCTGGGTGCCGGAGGATGAATCTCAGTTGCCTCCGTGTCTAAGACCATCAGTCCATGCATCTATTATCACGTGGCTTGTTGAGCGCGCTACCGCAGAGACATAGTGCGTATGGAGTCTTCACGCTATTCTCCGCGGCATCCACACAGAACTCACTATGTGCCCCCCCGGAGTGAACCACATCATAGTGACCACGAGGAGGTTACCCCATGTGAGCCTACCCTAGCAACTGGGGCAATTTGATTGCTTAGGAGATCTGGCTGGAGACACTCAGCACGCCCTGGATTCGAACTCATGACTCCAGGGGTGGTAGTCAACATCTTTACTCGCTGAGCTACCCAGGCCCCCAACTCTGAGGTTATCTTAATTTGTAACATTTCTTCTGAGAATTTTAAGAACTTAAGGACAATTTTAAGAAAAAAAGATAAGAACTTTCTTAAGAAGTTTTTTATGGAATGCAAAATATTTGTAACTTTTGTATTAAGACAGAAATGAAGAAGAAAGTAGTAGTTAAGAAGAATATTCTTCTTAAGAACATTTCGTGAATCACAACCCTGCACAACAATTCATGCAATTATCTAATCAGTCAATTGTGTGGCAGCAGTGTAATGTATAAAATCAAGCAGTTATGGGTCAGGAGCTTCAGTTAATGTTCACATTAACCATCAGAATGGGGAACATTTTTGATCTCAGTGATTTAGACCATGGCATGATTGTTGGTGCCGGACTGGCTGGTTTGAGTATTTCTGTAACTGCTGATCTGCTGGGATTTTCACACACAGCATTCTCTATAGTGTAAAGAGAATGGTGCGAAAAACAAAGAACATCCATCAAGCACAGTTCTGTGGGCAATATCAGCTTGTTAATGACAGAGGACAATGGCCAGACTGGTCCAAGGTGACAGTAACACAAATAAACACGCGTTATCTATACATAAAAGCATTTCTGAACACACAACACATCGAACATTGAGGCGGATGACAGATCAGCAGTTACAGAAATACTCAAACCAGCCCCTCTGGCACCAACAATCATGCCATGGTCAAAATCACTGAGATACATTTTTTTTCCCCATTCTGATGGTTGATGTGAACAATAACGGAAGCTCCTGACCCATATCCTCAGTATTTATACAACATTAAGCAAGAAATACCCAGATGACCTACTATTTTCGGGCAAGATTATTTAGTGTGAATGGACTGGACACATTACAATCTCATAATGCAAACATTAAAGCTGAGGAGACATCATGTTCAAAACCAGATTAAAAAGAACAGCGGGGAACCACGAGTTGGGCAGACCTTTTCAACTGTAAGTGATACATATATACCAAGAACTTTGTTCCTTGTGCTTAAATGGTGCTTGTTTAACAAAACCACAGTAGATTATTTTATCTATTGTCGTAATTATATCATATGTTCGAATCACTGGTCAATACCCTCGTCCTGAATCTATTCTTACTACTCACATGCATTCCTAAAGAATGTATTGTTTTATCAGCCAAGAAGAGTCTTTCATCAAATACAGTCTTGTATAGCATACTGTTTTTGGCATACTATATGGTAGGGAAGTATGGATATTTTGGACGCAGCAATATTTCTTTTTGTCCTTTTATTTATAAGAGCAAAAATAAATCAATAAAAACAAAATAATAATATTAATAATTATAATAATAATAATAAGCCACAAAGGAAACCCATGAGGGGAAGAGTAGGCCATTAACATAGTTAATTAACAAATATATCGAGTCAGCTGAATTTAGTTTGTAGAATCTTTAGTTTAGGCATTATTTTAGACTTTTTGTTTGTAGGATATTGGCTGCATATCTTAAAAAACAAGGCTGGGTTGGTGTGCATGTTTGATGCGTGTTTTTATTAGTTGTACCAATGTAGTCGCGAGTTCAGATCCCAACTTGATCTGCTTTTTTAAGGTGTAAAATTTACATATGTAAATTAATAAGCGTAAAGAGCTAAGGTAAAGGCAGTAGGCAAAGGTGTAGAACCCTGTTTTTTTTTCTTCTTTTTTTACTGAACTAATTTAACAATTAGTATTTAACAACTAATCCTTTAGCTATCACTAACTGAACTTGTCAAAAATTCAGACAGTGGGGGATTTCTGTTTATTTATTTAGTAAATAAAATGCATTATTGAACAATGAAAAAGTCAAAAATTATCCTAGCACAGATGTTTTTTTTAAATTATTATTTATATGTAATATCTCTTTTTTATTTATATTTTTTTACATGTCTGTCGTGTGATGCTGAACCATAAGTATGTATTACTTGTGGCACTGTTACTTTTTGACAGTGACACCTCATCTGTTCATAACACTTATCTCTATACTCACCCTGCCCACTACCTTTTTGAATTGTTGCCTTCTGGCAGGCGATATAGAGCACTGAGCACCAGAACCGTCAGGCACAGGAACAGTTTTTCCCCTCAGTCTATCCATCTTATGAACAGTTAAAACTGCCCCATTAAGCAATAATTATGTTTAATACACCGCTTAGTCTGTTTATATTTATCCAACATATCCTAAATCCTCTGCCATTACATTCCCTTGCATCTATTGTATTTGTACATACATGAATGTGTGTGTGTGTATACATTATATATATATATATATATATATATATATATATATATATATATATATATATACACACTCACCTAAAGGATTATTAGGAACACCATACTAATACTGTGTTTGACCCCCTTTCGCCTTCAGAACTGCCTTAATTCTACGTGGCATTGATTCAATAAGGTGCTGAAAGCATTCTTTAGAAATGTTGGCCCATATTGATAGGATAGCATCTTGCAGTTGATGGAGATTTGTGGGATGCACATCCAGGGCACAAAGCTCCCGTTCCACCACATCCCAAAGATGCTCTATTGGGTTGAGATCTAGTGACTGTGGGGGCCATTTTAGTACAGTGAACTCATTGTCATGTTCAAGAAACCAATTTGAAATGATTCGAGCTTTGTGACATGGTGCATTATCCTGCTGGAAGTAGCCATCAGAGGATGGGTACATGGTGGCCATAAAGGGATGGACATGGTCAGAAACAATGCTCAGGTAGGCCGTGGCATTTAAACGATGCCCAATTGGCACTAAGGGGCCTAAAGTGTGCCAAGAAAACATCCCCCACACCATTACACCACCACCACCAGCCTGCACAGTGGTAACAAGGCATGATGGATCCATGTTCTCACTGTTTACACCAAATTCTGACTCTACCATCTGAATGTCTCAACAGAAATCGAGACTCATCAGACCAGGCAACATTTTTCCAGTCTTCAACTGTCCAATTTTGGTGAGCTCTTTTGCAAATTGTAGCCTCTTTTTCCTATTTGTAGTGGAGATGAGTGGTACCCGGTGGGGTCTTCTGCTGTTGTAGCCCATCCGCCTCAAGGTTGTGCATGTTGTGGCTTCACAAATGCTTTGCTGCATACCTCGGTTGTAACAAGTGGTTATTTCAGTCAAAGTTGTTCTTCTATCAGCTTGAATCAGTCGGCCCATTCTCCTCTGACCTCTAGCATTAACAAGGCATTTTCGCCCACAGGACTGCCGCATACTGGATGTTTTTCCCTTTTCACACCATTCTTTGTAAACCCTAGAAATGGTTGTGCGTGAAAATCCCAGTAACTGAGCAGATTGTGAAATACTCAGACCGGCCCGTCTGGCACCAACAACCATGCTACGCTCAAAATTGCTTAAATCACCTTTCTTTCCCATTCTGACATTCAGTTTGGAGTTCAGGAGATTGTCTTGACCAGGACCACACCCCTAAATGCATTGAAGCAACTGCCATGTGATTGGTTGATTAGATAATTGCATTAATGAGAAATTGAACAGGTGTTCCTAATAATCCTTTAGGTGAGTGTATATATATATATATATATATATATATATATATATATATATATATATATATATATATATATATATATATATATATATATTTGTCTTATTTTATATTTCTATATATATATATATATATATTTGTCTTATTTTATATTTCTATATGTACTTGTATTTTCTATTCACTTTTTATTATCATCTCTGTCTTGTTGTTTTGTTTGTGCACTGGAAGCTTCTGTCACCAAGAAAACTTCCTTGTATTTGTAAGCATACTTGGCAATAAAGCTCATTCTGATTCTTCTTCTTCTTCTTCTTATAGATCAGGGGTTTATATTTATAGGCACCATGAGCAACAAAAAAAGCTTTGTGACATGTTTTTGGTTAGTCCGATGAACAGTGTATGAGGAGTTAGAAAAATGTAACTTTTAATCATAAAAAAATACCCATTTATTTGATGAATTCTTTGAATTTTGTCCAGTATGTGCGCTGTTCTGAAACTGCCAAGTTACTATCTGGCATGATGGTTATCATGCAGGAAAGCGTTCATAGTTATAAGCCAAAATAGCTATTTTTCTTGCTATTTAACCAGCCTAATGGTGATGACACGAACAGAGTTTCGTCCCAATCCCTAAAAGCGTTGTGGAGATACAGCCTCAAGTTGCAAGTTCTTCGTCAAATTCATTGAAGCACAATTCGAAAACGGTATGGTTTAGGAGGCACCCTCGAGTCATGGTTTCTATGAAAAATAACACGTTTGATAGGAATATGCTAAAGCGTTACGGAGATATAACCTCACGTCCTTTTTGGCATGCTCTTTGTCTAATTAGTTGAAGCGCCATTCGAAAACGTTATGGTTTATCAAAATTCTGTGAATAAATTTTTGTTGTGAGTGCCTCTAGATGATGCAGGCCAATTTTTGTGCAAATTGGACAAACGGCCTAGGACGAGTTCGAAAAAGTTTTTTTCAGAAAACTCTAAATGGTGGAAAGAGTTTCATGACGGAAAATTACGTCATAGGGTGCAATCGAATCGTCTTGAGCCAAGGAATCAGAGTTTCTAAGTTTAAAAGTTATTAACATAAAAGTGAGTGAAAATTGGGCAGTTGGTGGCACTAAAAGGTTTGAGGTAAAGATGGCAAATTTGCTGTGGTAACATATCAGACTGTCCTCTATCAGTGTACCAAATTTCATAACTTTCCCGCATGCGGTTCTATGGGCTTCCATAAACTCAAGAGTGGAAGAAGCGGAATAATAATAATAAGAAAACTAACGAAAACAATAGGGATCTTCGCCCCTTCAGGGCTTGACACCTAAATACAGTGTAAGCGTACAAAAAATATATATATATTATGAGCAAAATGTTCAGATAGCACAATAAACAGTAATATAACCAAGGAAAACATGATTTTGTTTACAATTCTGATTACTTTGATATATTTTTCTGTCGATGATGTTGTTTTTCTTTTTTTTTTGCAGCATATTTTAAATGTGTTTATATATTTTTGATTCATGTTATTTTTTGATCTGCGCATTTTATTTATTTTTGTGCTTATTTTTTTTTTATCACGATTAATCTGGTTTTGAACATGATGTCTCCTCAGCTTTAATGTTTGCATTATGAGATTGTAAAGTGTCCAGTCCATTCACACTAAATAATTTTGCCCGAAAATAGTAGGTCATCTGGGTATTTCTTGCTTAATGTTGTATAAATACTTTTGGTGGGATTTTGATCTCATACTCACAACATGACATGTCAAAATAACACATTTGAGATGTAAATTCATTACATGTATGTCAACATTTACAAAAGATTTAATGTAAAGGTGCTATTCCGGTGTATAAACAATATCCATATATCCAGAAGAACTAAAAGTGTGCATAATATGGTCTGTAATACACAACTGCAATCCAATTTTAAATGATTTTATGGAACATCAGATACCTAAAAGAAGTTTAAATACAGAAATCCTTAAATTTGACAGTAAATAAATACTTTGACCAGTGGGAAGTACAGTAGATCATTTATAATTTAGCAATATTTTTTTAAAATCTGACTTTTATATATTAATTTCCACATTATGCAAACAGAATTTCTAAAGTGTTGTGCAAAAAGTGATTTACCATTTCAAACTTTAGGGTTTACAAACACAGAAGTACTTTTACAGTTTAGTGGCAACAGCTAATACACCTCTACTAAAGTTACAGGACATAATCTGGACCAATTCTTCATCTATAGTGTTGACCAATACAGCTCCTACCTTTAAAGAGTCATATACACACATGGTGAGGCTAGACATCTACAAAAATACCCCTTAATGTGACTTCAGAGGTACCTTTATATAATTAATTTGCCTCTCTTCATTGGTGATGAGTACAAACTTCTAAACATTGGTTGAAGTCAGAAATACTATAATATTTCTAAAAGTGTCCAAGGTTGACATCCATTCAGACTACTCTAAATAAATAATAATGATAGAACCATATAATATTAATTTCTGTTTTGAGCTGCTTTTCAAAACACAAGAAATGCATTCATGCATCAAATTCAATTTAATAATCCCTTCAGACCCATGTATATTCTTCGTGCAGTGGTGGGAAATTGTTGAAAAAGTTTAAGTGTGTCATGCATTGTCATTTTAGGGCAACATTTTAATTTATATAATCTTTAATAATGTATGTTTCTTTTTATACCGTATGTCTGTGTTATTAGTAACGTTACAAGAATAAGACCTACAAATCTGATGACAGTCCTATAAGGACCTACTATATGTCAGGTTAACTGGAAAAAGCAGAGAGAAACTTTCTTCAACGGTTTCTATAGTGTTATGTAATCTAACAGTCATGGTGATTAATAGGCACATTGTATCTCTCAGAAACATACATGTGTATGGAAGTCAATGTGCTACAATGAATTAAGTTTTTTTTTTTTTTTAAAAAAACAAGCACATATTTTAGGAACAAATCTGATACATACATATTTTGGAAGTACAGAGCATATCCAACAATAACTATCTTATGTTTCATTTTATATTGACATCACTGCTACAACAAATTTGCAATTAGGCTATTTAGTAACCAGTCTTAGCTCTTATATTATAATGAACACAGCATTGGTTTAGGAGAATAATGTTAAATTGTTTTACACCCTTTGGCAAAGTGTCTGCTAAAGCATTTTCTAACTATTTCAGCTTTTTTGTATGCATGGATTTCTCTCTTAACACTCATATCTGATGTTTAGGATATTAAAATGTATTAAACAATATGCAATGCCAGGAGACTTTCAGAAAACAGTAGTCTCTGCAATAGATGAAAATGTAAAGAAATCGGTAACACTTTGCAAAAATGTTCTATATGTTAACATTAGTAAATGCATTTGGTATCATGAACTAACAATATTCTTTTGCAGTATTTATTCTTATTGGTTAATTTTAATTAATGAAAGTAAAATTGTTACTTCATTATGCATTAACTAACATATACAACTTTTATCATTTTAAAAAAGTATTAGTTGTAATTAACATTAACCTAGATTAATACATGCTGTAAAAGAATTGTGCATTGTTAGTTCATGTTAATTGATGACGTCTTGGTTAGTGATGTAACCTTGGTTCCCTGAAAGGAGGGAATGAGATGCGGAGTCACTCACTAACGCTGTGGGAGCACAGCTCAGAAGTACCAATCACTGAAACCCTATTCAGTCACTCCATTTGAATATTGGAAGGTGGCCCTTGCTACTCTGTTTTTATGTGCATGTATTGCCTGCATATAATCCTGTGCACAATGCCACATCATCAGAATATTTAAACTGAAGAGAGAAGAAAGGGAGGAGAGAGCATCCCTTAACAATGAGAAATCAGTAGTGAGGCAAAGCTACAAGCTTTGTTCCCTCCATTGTTCCAGCAAAGTTCCCTCCTTCAGAGAACCAAGGTTACATCAGTAACCGAGACTTTCCCTTTCAAGTCGGTTGCATCGATACTCGTCAGTAACTGTGTGCAATATGCTATTATAAGGGAAATAACAAGAGCCATCTGCCAATATGTAATTGACTTGACTGAATAGGTTATCAGAGATCAGTACTCCTGGGAGGAGCTCCCACAGTGTCAGGTACTGATGCAGCTTCGAAGTGACCAATTTGAAAGGATCAAATGATATTGAAGTGTTACCAAGAAATCACAGTGCTCTAGATGTTAAGTTGTAAATAAATTGAATTATGTTTACTAAAAGGATGGATTAAAAGCATATTGATCTTCTGAGGACATTCAAATTTCTCTTCTTTGCAAGGTAATCTATGAATTTTACAAAATATTTTCTTAAAAAAGTTTTCTGATTTAAAAAAGTTAATAGTTAAAATAAACCCTAATAAAAAAAAGGTTAAATATTACCATGAAATGACTTGCAGTAAATAAAAAATCATGTAGAAACACATGAACATACACCTACGTACATGCACACTTTCTCATCAAAAAGAAGAGAAAGGTATAATTGTACACCTATACTGTAAATTAATCAAATGTTATTAATGTAAAATTCACTATTATGAACTGATTTGAATTTAATTGATTAAGTCTCAGTCAGATGGCTTGCTCTGCAAAATTTTAATTGTTGAAATTAGCTCTGGTGCGACACAAACTGTGAAATCATCTATAAGTCTACCTGTAAGAGAAGAATCAAGACACCGACATCCAATCACACCATAAGCAAAAGACAAAGTGTAGTGTAGACCCACAAAAAATCTCTAAACATAGTGGCCCACAGCGGTGTGCTCTCACGGCGGTTAGATAAAACAGGAAATACAGTGTCTGATGTTGGCTGATATCAGAGGGAACTGTGGGGTTCTGCAGGTGTCGGTTTCAGCTCTGGGCTCTTAAACTATTCCATGGAGTCTACATTTACCAGGGAGACCCTAGCCAAACAATGTTCGCCCTCTCAAAGCTGGTTTGGCCCATGATCGATGTTTGTGCTGGGGAGGCAGGGATTACAAGATCCTGTGGGTAACAGTGTCCTGGGGACTGCTGTCCTCTGCAGTGTGTTTGAGGAGATCCAGGGGCATCAGAGGAAGGGCCTGGTTTTGCTCACTCACTACTGCCTCGTATGGGGGGGCCTCTTCTAAAGGTAAGGCTAACAAAGAGATTGAAGCGATTGGCTGGTGCCTCAAGTCCTGCAGTCTGGTTGAGTATCGGGAAGAGCAACTTGCTGACACCCAGGAAGCACCAGAAGGCAGATCCTCCATCTCTCTGTAGTTGTGTGGGGCCGGCTGCTCCCGGCACGGGTCTGTGAGGGAGTAAGCGGGTGGATCATCCATAGGAACATATAACTGTGTCTCTGGTCCCACACATTCTTCATAACTAAAAGAAAAGACCAAGTATTAATATAATGAACAATATGACAATAAGCATATAAATGCCATCCAGTGTACATGGTGTATTACATTGACTGCAACTTCCTATAGCCACTAGAGGGCAGAAAATATGAAAGGCTACAGTTCCTTTTAAAGTTGAGGTACAGAAGAGCCCATTAGGAGAAAATAAATTGCAAACAAGTATATCTGCAGTAAGGATAAATTATAATACAGAAAAAGTTAAAGTTAAAGCAAGTTTAGAAACACTTCACCACTTTTCAGCAACAATTTATCAGAAGTGTCTGACTTATGACAGCATTATTAACAATTTCTGAAACATGTATTTACTTGAACTTATATATTTGACTCATACTTTTATAAAGGCTGAATGCAAGATCCTCAAGGCAAGTATTACTGACATTCGATTCTCTTTTTGTTGCATTTCCACCTCACCAAATTGCCACAATTTCACTTTCTGTGCAATACCCTGCTAGAGTACATAGCAAACAAAGCTCAAGTAAAGCGCATCAGATTCCAAGTCTGATGTGTCCATCCAAAAGAAAAGCAGACACAAAAGAGAGAGGCAGAGAGGGCTAACAGCCTACTTGTCTGCCTGTGTTTGTGTGTGTGTGTGTGTGTGTGTGTGTTTGTACGTGGTGAGCTACATTAACCATGGTCAGGGGCACTTTGAAGGAACATAGCCATCTGCTTAGCTGACCTCTATGCAGGCATATGATAGAGTGTTAAAAAGAGTAACAGAGAATAACGGCAGGGTAATTGGATCTGGGGTACGGTATAACCATATCAGACTGTCAGTAAGAGCAGAAGTGGGAAGCTAGAATTGGTTTAGCCCATCACCCCAGGGTTACATGTGAGGGATTGAAAGAGAAGAGGGCTTTGTGGTGGGCACATAGATCTCTGTCATGGACACATCTTGTGTCTACATAAGCCCTGATCATGCTCTGTGTAGAAGCTGGAATGAGTCCTGAAGAGATAATGGTAGCATTCTACAAAAAGAGTACAAAATAGGCCCTGAAGCTCTTAAAAAATGTAATTATGCATTTAAATGTTTATGTACCCAGAAATCGACCCCATTCAGTTGAATAACTGACAAGCAACATAACCCATCAGACATTTTAGCATCAATCAAATGTGTTCACCTTTCCCTGTGATGCTACTGATAGTGTGTTGCTAAAGCAATCTCTGAGACATTTGTTTTAGTCCCATGGAAACAAAGTATTAATCTCATTCACACGTTAGGTTTAAGGCAGGGGGGTTGGGTTAGGGCGTATGGTTAAAAATATGCATTCCTGTCTACTGTTTTTCATAATTTAAAACTAAAAATACAACTTGCTTTTGGTGCCACTCTGTGAACATTTCACCCTAAGAATGGTCAACAGCCCTTCCATATTCAGCTACTGGACAGGGGCTCCAATTTTGGTAAATAACTACCAATTTCTGCAACTTAACTTTTGACTTTCTGTAGATGAATTTAGTGTGATCATGCTGAATGTTAGTGAAAGGAGGTGCTTAACCTGCAGAAAACACTGAGAGTCAATCTGAGATGACATCTCCCTCTGAGATGGTCAAACTACAAGCCATTTTATTTTCTCTATGAGGCTTGAAAATGTTGCACTCTGTTATCAAATTTTGATAACATCTAAATACAGTTTTTAACCCCGATTTGTGTAATTTTGTAATATTCTAATATTTTTTTTTAATAATAACAACCATCAATTGATAATGAAAAAAAAAACAAGGTTTAGTAAAGGTTTATATATATATATATATATATATATATATATATATATATATATACAAACAAAGTAAACACAAGTTTTATATATATCAAATTTGATAAGTTAATTTTAAAAAAATGCCAGAATGGGTGAGGGTTGCAAATTTAGCCTTAAACAAGCTATTACTCAGTAGAGAACAAATGCCTACAATATGCAATAGCCTACAAACAGAAAAATGACTAAGGGTCACTTAATACAGTACACTTAATATAACACTATTACTATAATTATCATTCATTGTATTATAAACTGAGTCAAGTCTATAAACAACAATAGCAGCAGCAGCAGCAGCTCTATTGAGGAGTCTCCATAGACTCAGGCAGAGTTCCACTCCCTCTCCCTCTTTGTCAGGCTTCAGCGAGGTTATGAGTGCTAATAAAAACACCACCTGCTCAACTGGTAGAGGTGATGATGTCAGGGAAAATGGATAGGCATGGCTTGGACCCATTTCAACACCAAAAATGAAAAACCAATGTAAAACACCAAAAATGTTTGTTCAGGCCAGACTGATCTCACAGTAAAATCTGAAGCAGTAAGTTGATCTAAAATGGTCTGTGCTTACTGAAATTCGAAACACAGCCCCCAGTGGCCAAAGCTGTAATTATCATTGGTTGTATAGGCATGCAAGAGCTCTCATTTCTGGGTAAAATGTCCATGGAGGAGCACTAAAAGCAAGTTGTAAAGTGAGTTGCATATTTGCACATTTTATAAACTGTACCCCCAACCCTAAACCTAACCATCAGTGGGGTAATGTAATGTTCGAGGGAAAAAATGCAACCTCCAAATCATGCTTATCACTGATTATGCAAATGCAATTACTTCCTGGTTTAAATACGGGATGCAAAACCCGAATCTCCCACACTGCTGACACAATGTGCTTCTGGTCACGTCACAAGGGAAGATAAACATGTTTGAACCAATCCAAAAATATCTGTTGGTTGATGCCATTTGCCAGTGAGTAGGCATAATGTGACTGATCCTAGGGTATAGGAACTTTCGGACACAGCATTGTGACTTCCTATATAATCATGTTTCTAAGACAGTGTTTCAGACTAAAACAGGCATTTTGTTTCTCCATATTATGATCATAATATGGAGAAACAACTGTAATCATACCACATCATGGTAAAGTTCCTTTAGGCTGTTCTGTAATAACATCAGTCTCTTTCTTTTAAAACTCGAAATAACTGTGACAGGGTGGAGGGCGGGACCGGGTGTTTATAATCACGACCCGGCCCCACCCTCCGCCCTGTCACAATAACATATGCGTTGCTTGTAGTCAGAGGTGATTCTTTACTTTAGCCTCTACATCTCTAATTTGTCAGGACTGGAGACTGAACAATATCAGTTGGTTTTCAGCCAAACTGGATTTTAAGAGATAGATACACTATGTTGCAATCTTTACTCTTTGATTCAAAGTGAATAACATCAGGAATCAGGGGTTAAAATCATCCAATTAGCCTAATTAAATTATTATAAATGTCTTCTCTTTACAGAGAGCTAAATTTGATAAAAGTGTACATTTGGCAATCCACAGTAGTAGCCTGAAATTGGTTAAGAAATAGATGAAAGAGAAAGCATATTATACTGAATTATATTCTTGAACTGTTCTTCCAGTGCTCCATAGTGCTATTGTAATTTTTTGTGGTTATATATAAACGTTAAATAAAACTTACAGTATTGATCATATATACATGATCAAATTAACCCATTCAGCCATGTTACTGACAAATGGCATCCACGTTCTGACATTTTTGCATCAGTTCACGTGTAAGCACATTTCCCTCTAGTGCTACTTGTTGCACATTGGATGAGCGACCTTTCAAGTCATGGGTGAACGTTTGAAAGTTTGCTCATGGGTTCTGACTTTTTTGACTTTTTTTGCATTTTTTTTACTCTAAAATCACATTTTAACTTGTTTGACAATTAGGTTTAAGATATATTGTTAATAAAATATACAGTACATTCCTGTTGGGCCACCCACCTTCTCCATATGGAGATCTCCGGGCTGCAGCAATACCTTCTTGGGAAACAAGCTTACAAGTGTAGGTACGTTCAACAACACTTTCAGATTTGGCCACTGGGGCAGTGGTTCGTATTTTGGTCAACACAGACCTATTTCAGCAGCAAAATATCTAAAAAATCTACTGTTGACAAATTCCCAGTGTGATCAGTCTGAATTTTAGGTTGAACTAAATTAACAGCTAAAGGGGTTTTAAGGAATTTACATTTTGTTCAATTAATAATTTCACCCATAACCTTGAACACCCTGTGCAAAATAACACACACAATGAACACACATCAACTTAGCTTCCCAAGCTAGTATATAAGAACATTTTGCCACAGGTGGAGACCAGAGAAAGACAGCAGGCGGAACACCATGTCTGTGCACTTTGCATTACCACCACAAGCAGGTCAACCATTAATTGACAGCTTGGCTCAATGCTCATAACCCCACAATGCTCTGGCACACTTCTCTGAGAATACTCCACTCAGAAATGGGTGCCACAGTGTCTCTCTAAGAATTCATACACAATTATGCAGACATTGCTCCTTTGATGGTCAAATTTATTTTGCAGTCTTTTCATTAGTATCTTTCTATTGCTTTCTATTATGTGATTAATTTGCTTACATATACAGAAGCCAAACAGCAACTCCCATTCATTTCTAAGAGCAATCTAAACTAAGAGTAGTCAGGGCACATTACGATTCATCATTCACTCAAATTATCTGAGGACTCTTTATTCTGTGTTTTATTTTGATTCACTTTCTTGTATTGTACTTGCTGTATTATCTATATTAGATGTTGTGCAAATTCACTTTTTTACAATAAAAGCAATGGATCAAAAATAAATTGTAATGTAATATAGTCTGTTATATGAATAGCCCATTCATAAATTCATAAATTCTTAGACTGCCACTTGATAATTGTCACTAATTGTTGAAGCACAACATGTCTCATCACTAAGACAATTATATAACAGCCAATGATAAAAGCACTACAGCATATGCTACAGGAATGTGTCACACAGCTCCTGGGAATGGGTAAGTTCTCATTCGTTGTAATAGCACATGGATATTCTGTTATTCAGTTTTCAGTTCTATTTATTTTGTTCCATGTTAGTTTGTCATTCTTTTATTTTTTCCTCTTATGATTGGAAAGTTGCACACTATTTAATTTTGTGTTCTCTTATCTGTTTGCCTATATAATGCCATTTGTATAGTCTTGTTTATGTCATTAGTCCTCCCATAAATCCCCAACTTTCACAACAATGCTGATTATGTCATACTGATGAAGTCTTTCAATACTACTGTGGACTGGTTCATGCACTTTGTCCCAGTCTTCAACACAAACTTAAAGGGATAGTTCACCCAAAAAATACTTTCATTGGTGGAACACAAAATGAGATGTAAGACATAAAATGTAAGTGTCTCATTTGCCATTCACTTTCATTGCATCTTTTAAAATGGAAGTGAATAGTGATTGAGACTGAAAATGACGAAGGTTTATAAATGATAATTTTTTGGTGAACTATTCCTTTAAGTACTTTGTAGCAGAGGTCTGTTACCTGAACTTTGCATCTAATGTTTAGTATTGCAATTCTTAATTTTTGAACCCAGAGCAACACACTGTAAAACCATGCCTGTTAGAATCTGTGTCAGCTTGCTTGGAAAGGAAATAAAAAGACAGAGAGATTTCAGGTTCAGCTTTACAGTTTGACATTTCTGGTCAGGTCAAGTCACAGGTCGAGTTCTAGCTTCAGCTTAAATCTTGAGCAGAACTCTGCTCAGCAGACTGATACACTTCTGCTCATTTAAAAGTTTGCAACACCTACTTTCATCTGTAATCAATATGAATAAGAAGACATCTGTTGTTACCCTAAGTTTGTTCCTCGTGCCTCATACATAAATAATGACTCTGAACAAGACCTCCATGTGCAGGTGTGTGTGTGTGCATTTGTGAGTGGAGCTATCAAGATTAAAATACATTTAAAATAGTGATGTTTCACTACAAAAGAAGCACAGCAAATGGTATGAAAAATAATTTCGCTTTTTCTAAATGATAGGAAGTTCTCACAGAGACGTATCTCAAGGCTATCTATATGCCACCATGTGCGTGTTATGTAAAGCTGTTTGCTTCCTTTCAGAGCTGGGTGAGAACTGTTTTGCACCACCCTGCTTCCCATGGTAAGGAGCCTTGCTCCAAGGGGAGCCCTTCAGCTACACACACACACACACACACACACACACACACACACACACACACACACACACACACACACACACACACACAGGTGCTGCCTCAACTGACAACAATTCATTAACCAGCAAATAACAGCACAGCTGAGACTGGGTCTCTCATCTCATCTATCCACATTCTTAATGAATAAATAGCCTGTATTTGGTTTTACACTTTTTAATCACACTATTGTTCATCTCAGGAACAATTCTGAACATCAGTTGTTTTGCCACCTTCTGCAAATGCAGACGGTTCCCATTTCACCACAAAACACCTGCAGAGCAATGAAATATAGCATATAATCTCTGTCATTTCACAAAGCATTTTTAAACAACTTCATTTACAGCACTTAATTAAAAGTGCAGCAGTTAGGTTACAGAAGTAAAATTAACATTTAATTTCTCAATAGAGATTAGTTTTTTGTAAATAACTTAGGAGGTATTTAGACCTGGTCACTTCATGCGTTTTTACTAATTGGATTGCTATTCGATTGAATAAGCACATAATATTTAACTGCATCAAATAAATGAAGGAAGTCTTCCCTACAACATACATCCTTTTCTTCATTTGGTATTATTTATTGCACATCGCGAGCCCTATGCAAATACTCGGTAACATCTGTTATATTTTCCATTTTCACTATGCTGATGTAGCGCGGTTTGGCCGGAGAAAAGTTAAAAAATGTGGCTTGAACAGCCAGATGCATTTACACTTGACAGAGTTTCGAATGGAATGTGTCTCAAACCCAGGACCAGTTCCAGATCAAAATCACTGAGGGTGCTTCTGAAAATATTTGGGGGGCACTGTATAAAGTGGAGATGTATCATATTTACACATTTTTTAAATATATCAAATCATGTTTAAATGCTACTAATACAACGTAAATAAGTTTTGTTGCTGAAAATGACAGCAAAATGCTGCACATGTAGATTAGAACATAATGGTTTGCACAATCATACACGATTATATGTTTTAATGCAGCAATTGTGTGTTCACAAACTGGATTTTTGTGTGTTTGATGGGATTCAAGGAAATCTGCTTGCCAATTTACAGTATTAGAGTTAAATATTCAATTGAGCAGAGGTGTGCAATTGTTTTGGTACAGGGGCCGCATCAGTCGTTAAGTAGACCGTGAAAGAGAAAAGATAACAATTTCTGTATAGTTGTATCTTTTAATCCAAGTAGTAGTAGTGCACTTAAGCACTCAATGAATGATGCACAATTTTCTGAAGTGCTTAGCACCCTCAAGCACCCCCGTAGTACCTGGCCTTCTCAAACCATGTCCGAAGGTAGTTTGAGTGATCAGATTTATATCCGTCTCATATCTGTCTTGGAGGGCATTCTCATATGATCTTTTCATGATAGGATAGCAATCTGATCAGCAGAAATGCATGAAGTGTAAATTCATTTCAAAAGACCTACCATGAGCTCCAAGGTTGTCAAGCAATGACACTGTATATGCTTCCATAGAAGCCACAAATCAGTGTGATTTTAACTTCATTAAAAAAAAATTTCAGATACCATGGACATGGGAACCATGCTAAAAGATCTCAGCATGAAGCACTCTCATGAAGCATTGCAAATGAGACTGCAACACACACCAGTGTGCTCCAAAGATAGGAAAGCCAGAGCTCTGGAACTTGCAAGTCAACTAGGCTTCACTCTATATCATGGCAGAGACCACAAAACATGTGGACCTATTTGAATTCTACAGAGAATGTTCTACTTTAAAGCCCCTCAAACTGATAGATGGCCCTGACATTATAAACTGCAGTGATGAGTTTGAGGAAGATTTTTAGAATACACATCATCCTTACTAAAATGTATCATGTTTTTTACTGCAGTAACACTGTTAACTGGTATAGATTCATATGAAATCTAATAGGGCGAATCTTTTAAGACAAATGTTTTTATTGCAACTGTGAAAGTTGTAGTTAAAGGTTTCTAAATCTTTAGGCTATTAGTTTTTTCATTAAAAAATACTATAGTTTTATTTTTTTAGAAAGACTATCTACAATAATGTAACCACCATAGTAAGAAGCCATCCATGGTATTACCTATGGCCTTCATATGATAACTACCACTTTTAATAAATGAAAGAACATCTTTCATAAATGCGAGTATAATTTAGAATTAAGAGGTTGAAAGTTTGAAATGTGCCTGTGAATTACACCCCCCCTCCAGAACAGATTAGCATTGTGATGGTAACTTGCTATTTTAAACACACTTTAAACTTTAAAATTGATGTTTGAGGTATGACTGTGTGTAAGTTATAATCTAGAACAAAATTTGAAAGTCTCTTCAAGTTATTTTAACCACAGGCCTTATTTTCCTCATATCTAAAACTGCCAAAGTAAAAACCCACAGAAAATTCCTGAGGGAACTATTGGCTTGAAAATACGAATTGTCTTCCAGGTTTATGGATTACGACCTGAAAAGCTATATTTCTATGCATGTTAGAGAATATCTCTTAAGTTTGTGATTTTGTTGCAACAAAACATGATTCTATCACCAAGAACACAAACTTGAGAAATTAGGCCAATATACTGTACTCTACATCTACAATGCTATCATCGACTCTACATTAATGACCCAACAGGAAACACTTAAAATAAAAAAGAACAGGAAACAGGAACGAGAGGAACAGGAAAAACAAGACTTAATTAACAAAATAACATGATTAAAAAAAATCAAACACATGACAAAAGACACATGCACACAAAACCCAAAAAACTCATTAGTCATTCACAATGCTTCATGGGATTGTAATGCATTATCTCATAAAATACATAAAGTCCACAGTCCTGTATGTCTATTTAATAAAATTTGTATTTTCTTTGTTGATTTAAAATAAAGCTAATAATGTTGTGACTAATGTTGGAGCTAATATGTTTGATTTTTGGCTTAGAACCTTTATTGACTCCACAGGTGAGTAGCTCATATACATGCCCTGAGCACTGAGTTCCCAGGTGCCATCTGTGGCCATGGCAGTCCTGGTGTGAGTCACATGCCATAGTTCCTCCTTCCCAGCACCACAGAGACACCACAGAGACACACACACACACACACACACACACACACACACACACACACACACACACACACACACACACACACACACACACACACACACGCAATGGGAATGTACCTAACGTCTACTGTGCTAATGGCTCCTTATTCCAAAGTCCTGAAGACATCAAAGAACTGCATAGCTGTGAATAGTCCATGTTTGAGTCCACATATGTGCATGTGTAGGATGAACTGGCATGTTCCCAAACGAGGCATGCGGAAATGCCTGGGTAGCCCAGTACCTCCACAACATAATGGTCCCATGCCAATGTGCCATTCACACACTCTGTGCACTGTCTTTATGTTTATAGCCATGCTCTGTCATCATTTACTCCTCCCTCATGTTGTTCTAAAACCGTATTACTTACTTTCTTCTGTGGAACACAAAATGAGATATTAAGGCCTGTTCACACCAAATCTGTGACGATTTAGCAAGACAAACCTCTGACGGAAGGTCTGTTAACCCGTTGATACGCACCCCCTTTTTGAGCACAAACCATGAAAATGACATACCTGAAATTAAATGGTTGTATTTACTGGACCCTTTGGAGTATGGACACAGTTGTAGTATCTTTTTTAAAGTTAGAGAAGCTGAAGTTTAAAGTAATGGAAATATTTTGTGCTGAACATGTATTTATAATCTAAAAAAATAATAATAAAAGTGCCAAGACAACCCAGAAATACAATGTTCTCAAAGCCACAAGTCTAAAGAAGTTATGTTTCAAATTTGAAGATGATGTAACAAAAAAAGATGAGGTTCCTGCAAGCGGAGTACAGAGTAAAATTAAGGCTCCGCCTTTCAAGGCGACACAAAATCTGACTCCACTGCTTGACTATTATGAATAAAACTACGCCACATTTTTAAAAATAAACTTTGGAGACAGGCTCATTTTGTTTATGAGACTCTAATATATAAGATCATATACAGTTTTACAACATGAATTCTGCTCAGATTGCAAAGTTTGTTGAAGAACGATGACGAAGGGTAAATCTTTCAGGCGAGATCTCATGTAAACATGAGATCAATATCAATATTTCTCAGATTTATCACTTTTATGGACAAAAAGTGCTATTGGATGTTTTTCAATGAACACTTGTCATGGTCAATTGACCCAAGTGTGGCGAACTGGATTCATCATCTTCATCTTTTTCATAACAAATATATGTTTTGATATTGCATGTTTTCGTTTGTACTCCTGGCACAAATATCTAATTTGCTGGAGCATTGCTATCGAGAAACAGAGATCGGATATCAATGTTGAACCCTTATATATTTGAAAAGATGTATAATTTGTTAATATTAATTACATTTATAGATGGTAAATTATATGGTAAACGTATGCAGACTGATGCCACCACCGCGTGTTTGGAATTGCATATCAATAAGTTAATACAGTCCATAAAAACATGAAATGAAAAACAATTTCACTCCTGTACAGTAGGTGGTGCTGTTGTTATACCGGTCTCCTGTCCGAATCCTTCAGCTGTTAGAGATTAATATAATGCAGTGTTTCCCAACCACTGTGCTGTGAAAGATTGTCAGGTGTGCCGTAGAAAATGATAAAATTCCATAAAATAAATAAATGCATGAAAAAAAATACATCAATTCAGTGATCACCTTTCTGAGAAATTCGCCATTTTGAAACCATAATCGTTCACTTTTGTGATTGTGAAGAGCAATGATTAATGTGCAAAAGTGAGTGATATTTATACTGTTAAGGTTCTTTCACCTGACTCACATCAGCACTGCAGAATACATTGAAGTCTATGAAGTGACGTCACACCAAAGTGTTTTTCACACACGTTTTTGCTTCAATAATAACATCTTTGAGAGTACTAAGAAATATTAAAAAACTTTCCAAATTTGTGAAGAGACATTGAATGTCTCATAATTACTTTTAATTAAATATTACATTATTGTTTATGAATTTCAGAGACCCCAGTTATTGAACTAATTTAAATTCACCAAGAAAACGATTAGACATAAACAAGTCCTTTTATTACTTTCTGATATCAGAGCAACAGCAAGCTTTTTTCTCTCTTCCAAATACATGTTTTCAATGTTTATTGTGCACACCTCCCGCTTTTTATGTGGCAAACTTGTAAAATCGCCCCTCTGTGACACTTTCTGCAACTCTAGTCACGTGGAGGGCAATGCGGTGTTTGCTGTTAGCATTGAACAGAGCACTGATGCCTGAAATACGCTTTACAATGACGAAAGAACATTATTTTCTATCAGGAAGACATGCAGGATTTAGTGAGGTATAAGATGCCATTTATTTGATGAAAGTAAAACAGAAAAGTAATGTCTCTCTTTGGCGTAGGCCCCGTCTGGCGGTCCGAGGGAGTTGCACTCGGAACCGTCATATCCTCCTGGAGATAGGAGACAGGGGCGAGGAGCCTACCCCTGTGCGGGACGGGGCTCAACTGGTGGTGGTTGGGTGGTAAAGGTTGCCGTGTTAGCACACTGAAACAGCAATGTGATATATTGTGAGCAGACTTATAAAGCAATGGCTTACCTGCGATTGGCTAGGAATTACCCAGCTAATGGTGTGATGATGTACAGCTGCTAGTCTTCCCGCTAGAACTACACTGCGCTCACATGAAACTCAAAATGATATTTATTTGTCTATTATTGTGGTCTGTTCACATAAAAGCCATGCTCAGCAGTTTAAATAGGCTAATGTAGGAAAATTATACCATAGAACTGCTTTGTGTTTGTAATTCTTATACTGAAGTCAGTAGATTTGTAGCCATGCAAGTTTTAATAAAGGAGAAGGTAAGGATGTTATTGAAACTCACTATTATTAGACTATTATTGTTATCTTTTTGGATGAAAAATAATGCTCAGACTGAAGGAAAACTATAGATCTGCTTTGTTCTTTTAATGCTTTAAACACTGTAAAGTCTCTTGGTAGAATTTGGTCATGAATGACTCAAAATTATTCACTGACTCACTCATAGCACATAAGACGCTCATTTGTCACCACCTAGTGTCATTTCCAGAATTTTTTGCAGCTAATTCTGTACAAATTTGCAGTTAATTAGTTATATTTGAATCCCTAAAATCAATGAAATTGGTGCTTTTAGCTAATTCTTAAAAAAAAATAGATATCCCCAGAAAGATTTTCATGGACCAGTGATTGTCACCTATTTCGCCACTCATGAGTTTGCATCCCTGTAATTTGTTGTGGCATTGTGAGAACAAATCAACAAATTAGAAAAGAAGCACATTTGATGTATTTTCATTACCCATTCTTGCCACCTGTGACCTCACACAGCATAGCCTACCTATGTGAATTACCTACCTATGAAACAATTTTTGCATAGCCGTATATTTCAAGTAAACACGCTACTAAGACAGTTCTTGAAAAGGAAAAATATTGACGATGGTTAACCTATTTGGGATAGTGTTGTGCCGTAGAATGGTTTAGTCATAAAAAGTGTACCGTGGCAGAAAAAAGGTTGAGAAACACTGATATAATGAATGCTGTTAAAGCATTTATTTACCTTATTCGGCATAACTGTTTCATTGTGGTCTTTCCATGGTATTGATGCATTTTGAGGAGTATATAACCTGTGTTTTTATGCAAGTGAGATGAGCAAAGAGTGCTGTTGCATAAAAATATATGTCCTATTTGGAATGCCCAATCTCCAATTTGCTCTAAGTCCTCGTGGTGGCATAGTGACTTGCCTCAATCTTGAAGGCAAAGGACGAATCTCAGTTGCCTCCATGTCTGTGACATCATTCCGTGCATCATGTGGCTTGTTGAGCGCATTACCGCAGAGATGTAGCACGTGTGGAGGCCCACGCTATTCTTCGTGGCATCCATGCACAACTCACCACCCCACCGAGAGGGAAAAACCACAGATTATAGTGACCAGTAGGAGGTTACCCCTCCTACTGACGCTACCCTCCCTAGTCACCGGGCCAATTTGGTAGCATAGGAGACTCAGCACACCTTGGATTCGAACTTGTGACTCCAGGGGTGGTAGTCAGCGACGAATAACAGTTTAGTATAAAATATAAAAAATTATATAAAACACTGCTCTCTGCCTTTTCTTAATTTAAATTATTGTAATGGTGTATTGTTCTTGCAATACAAATAGCAGTGTGGTTCTGCAGTTTGTTTGTCTAAAACCTTGCATGCAACACATCTTTTTATGGGATATTTTACTACGAGCTTAGTGCAAATGAGTTGCTGACACTCACTGCTATTTTTAATGCCATGAGAATAAAACAGGAACAGTGATATACATATTAAATAATGCACATTAAGACAAAACTCCATAACCAGACTATATATTTTGAAGTATATAATTTTCTCTGTGTATATGAGCTGTACGTCCAGTGTAGGTATTTGCCAGTTGATTAGCGCCACCAACATGTAGGATTGAGCAGCTGTAGCGACTGACAAAAATCTTATATTTTTCATCGCAGTCCAAAAAAAAATAATAATTTATCTCAAAAAAAAAAAAAAAAAAAAACCTTTGGATTTCTGGAGGGTGATTTGTCAGACTCTGTATAAAACGTGGCGTCGGAACCCATTGTTACCATGCAAAAGCTTGTTTGGAACAAACTTTCGCACCAAAAAAATGGGTTTGGTGTGAACAGGCCTTAAGTCAGAATGTTAGCCTCAGTCACCATTCACTTTCATTGTATGGACAAAATACACTGAAAGAGAAGGGTGACTGAGGCTGACATTCTGCCTAATATGTCCTTGTGGGTTTCACAGAAGAAACTCATGAAACCTAAGGGTGAGGAAATGATGACAATATTTTTTCATTTTTGGGTGAACTATCCCTTTAACTCCATGGACAGAGAGCCCAAAGTTTATAATGGTGGCTGATAGGGCGGGCTGTAATATGCCAGTAGTGATAAATGCACAATATAATGTGACTGGAGGCTGGTCTTCTCTGATCTGAAGAGTGATTTTACTCTCGCTTGATTCTGGCACAGATGAATGAAGGCCAGCAGGGAGGCAAGCAGTTATGGAGGGCTCCGTTCAGCTTCACTACCTTAGCATCCGTAGGACCTCTAGTTCTCTAAAAACACTCTAAATTCACAGACACATTTCAGAACACTAGAGTCCTGTAGCAGAAAAACGTACACACAGAAAATTGGACTTGCAGTCTCAGAGTGGAAACAGGCAGCAGAAAATGTAAAAAGAAAAAAAAAACTACCTGAGCATACATTCAGGCAAAGGTCAACTATATAATGATGGTAGATTTTAACCGAAAAGTTGAACTGTGTAGTTGGCAGTCGCAATTTCTCAACACCAAACATACCAAATAAATAAAATTTTTCATCCTTTCATTCTCAATCACATGTATTTTTAACCACTTTCCTCTCTTAATTAATCTACAAACAAATAGGGAATAACAAAAAGATTATCCAGTCAGAATTTACTCCTTGATGCTTACAAGCAAAGTGTGACAGTTGTTTCACAAAATGCATGCCCAAAGCCAAAAGCTGAAGCATCGCTTGAGTTTGATCTCCACCCTGTCAGGCATTCAGAATTTCTTCAGAATCCCTCAACAGCACAAATGAATGAGCAACTAAAGTCAGATTGTCAGAATCATCAGCCAATCAGATTGATTTATTTGTTCTTGGTGGGTGTGGTGTTTAGGATATGTCCCAGTCGAGGCCTTCTAGCTGGCCTTGAGTGACGCAATCACCCTTTAAATGATGCAAGTTATTCGAAAGCGAAGAGTGTGAGATCTTGTTGACGTGTAGGCTGTCACTGCCACATAACCATTTAGAAAGAGATCCTTATGGATTTAAAAACACGAGATGTTCTGCATGACCGTGGGATTGCTTAATTTATTAAACAGGAAAGGAGGACTGATTTTCACTTCAAGTAATTTGGTAAGTGCTTTTTGCATTGTTATAGCAACATCAGGAGTTTTCTAAGTGTAAATTAGGCTGCTTAAGCATTCAGTGTCGGAACAAGTTTTGAAAAGTAGTGCTGCGTTACATTCAACTCGGAAAGTTGGATTTTACAACTTTCTACTAGAAAAGTGCAATGGAATGCATCTTGAAGTCAGAATTACAACTTGTAGGCTCGTGCAGAAATTCTCAACTCTGATTTTACCGAGATGCAGGGGCATGATGTCACACAAACATATTGACACTCAGGGAGATATACAAAGTATTGATAAACATTCACTTTATTAATTAAAATCAATAACAATTATTTTAAGGCTTGTTTAAAAAACGCTTTCAGAAACAGGTGTATAAAACATTATAATCTCTTTTGAGATTCGTACACCTGAAGCACAAATTCTAGCGCTGCAGCATTGTTTATCGGTTGGGTTGCTAGGAGACATCTCTAATCAGAGTCAAACCCCTGCTAAGGTAATGGGAGCATTGCAGTTTTGTTTCCTTAAACACCATCTTCCGAATATCGGGGAATGGAACGCAATAATGGTCGGAAATATCAAGTAGGAATATTCCACATTCAGCTTGAATGGAATGCAGCATATTCGTGTATCCTGACGAAATAAATTTATTGCAAGCAACATTTAAATCGCAAATATTATTAGATCGATTTTTCCAGGTATTATAGACCTCATTGGTAGATTTATATGAAAAATTATGATTTTTGAAGGTCTGTTTGAGAGACGTTCATTTCACAAAACAGTCGTGCTGCAGTTAAAATTAGGCTTGTTTGAGCTTTAAATGTCATTTCATGTTCTGGCTTTCGTGCGTGGACGTGTTTTTAAAATGCCAATTGGTATTACTAGTTAGCTGCGACATAATGTATGATGCCCGAAGGCATAGGGTGTCTTATTCATTGTTAAACTGTGTTTTCTTAATGGCATGAATCACACTGAAGGCCTAGACTTTTAATGCATGGCCTCCCACTGGTACTTGGGATAAGTTTTTTTATTTAACATTTTATGGAAGTCAGATCAAGGATTAGTTTTCATTTTGTACATTAACTTTTACATTTTGCTGTTTGACGAATTGTTTCTGTTTCATAATGATTTACTGTTTCATTTAGATGAAAAAAATAGTTGTTTAATGGCAGCTTCCATTGGGTCAACTGTGAAAAAATAAATCTACCCTGATCTAGGTCTAAAAAGTGGTCACTGGTCTAAAAAGTGACAACTAGCCCTGGTATCCCTGGTTCAAATGTGCATAAAAACGGATGCATTGTATATAAACTTTCCACTGTAGAGCAAATGCAATAGAGCGTGTTAATCTTCCATCATTTTACCAGATGATCTTCCTCTCATTGAGGTATGTGGGTGTCTCTAATTAAATTGAGGATCTGGACTGAGGGCCGGATATCTCTCCTAAACAGAATTACACACCATTCAGTAATTTTTAATAGGCTTTGGAGGCAACACTAATGTCCTGTATCCATCATAATTTACTTTATAATAGGAGGAGGCCATGCTCTTTCAGGTAGCTCTTGCTCCCAGGAAGAGGTAGTTTTACCCTGTTCAAAAGCCCCTTCACAGAGCTGCACCAGAGGGCTCTGCCAGCCTAATGGAACTGTCATAGAGATGTAAATAACATTGGCACTCTGTGAAACAAGCCATGAAGGACAGGCAAGATGAGCACAGCCACGACCCTAACTAAACTTTTCCACTCTGCTATTTAACATACAAACACACACATATGGAAAAAAAAAAAAAACACCCACACACTTACCAAACTAGGCATCTGTTATGTAACTGAGAAAGTACTCCACTACTGAGAAAGACAACTTTAAGAGCAAATGAACTGACATAACAGCCATAGGTCCAAGTGATTGTTATGCAAGTCACCTTGGAAATACTTTGGTAAAATTTTGAGTCAGCCTTATTGTGAGCAGCAGCAAAAGTTTTATTTTATTTTATTTTTTTATTGAAAAGCAGGGAATTTATCCCATTTAAACACTTAGTATTTAATAAGGTTCAAAATATCCAGGGATATACATTCTGAAATCACAATGACATCATTAGGTATATCTCCAAGATCTAGACTATATATATATATATATATATATATATATATATATATATATATATATATATATATATATATATAGCATGATGTATATATTTTTGCTTGTTGTTGCTTTGTAAGTGGATTTCAACATCCATTGTGGGTATACTGCAAACAATTCACCTAATAAAAAGCACATCTATTTATTATGGAATCTGAAGCTTTGTTGGCCTGACGAAGACCCATTGTGGGTTGGAACATTATCATTCATTTTGAACGTTAGCAGTGTGCCAGCAAATGTATCTTTTTTTCTATAGGTATATACAGTATCTCCCTCATGAAGTCAGTGCGATTTCAGAATATATATCTATTATCATTTTTACTTCATGAAGGGATTATACATTCAGAGATCATTATGACATCATCAAAGGCTATGCATTCATAATAATATTGGAATAGGTAGCACTTGATAATTTTAGAATGCATAGCTCCCAAACCGACCAAGGTATATTGATAATGGAATGTTTAGTCACCGCATTACATCAGAATAATATTACAATATATAGCATTCAATTAAGTAATAATGATAGAGTGTACAGCCCCCAAAGTGTAGGTATTATGATTTTGGAATGTAAGCCATATTAGCCTTCAATGTGGTCATGATCATTTTCCAACCTATCATAATGATTGTCTTGATGAAATTAAATGTATAGTCCCCTCATGATGTCACAAGGCCGTAATGGTTTTTGGAATGTATTGTCTCTGATGAGGTTCTGTTCGTCCATGTTTTCCTCCTGATGTCATCTAATTGGTCTTTTGGATCGAACGAGTAATAAATGCTAAAAACAGTAATGCTATTCCTCCCAAAATTTAGGGATTTGTTCAGACTAATGCCAATTAGATTTTAAATGATTGTGTCGTTATTGAAATAAATGAGGTTTGATAAACAATAAACCTTTTCCACTTCGAGACATCCCTCTGTGAAGCGCTCACCAAACTAAGAAGCATTTTACAGGTTGCTGTGTGAAGGCAGGCAGGTTCAATAGCAAGGAAGGGACCTGCCTGATTCTTTGAAGATGCCAATTAGACAAGCTGCCTTTTAGATCAAACACACCAGGCCTTTTTCATGGTAAAGTCATGGCATTTATCAGCAATATCTGCTTGTTAGGAGAACAGGCTAGAGGTGGAAAGTGTAAGATGTTCAACATTCCTAACAGTATATGAGAGGACTGAAAATGGTGTAAACAGGGAAAACACTAAGAACTAAAATACCCCTCCAATGCAAGTGAGGCACGTCAAAGATTTGTAGGTACAACTGGTGATTCTTGTCTCTGACAACTGTAAACTCTCTGTTTGGGACTCTTTTTCTTATTCCTATTTTATTAAGCAATACTAAAGAAATTAATTCAAGGTCACAGTTTGGAGTGTTTAAAAACAGTTTCAGCAGGTAAACGTCCAAAATGGAGGGTTTGAGTCTTTTCCCCAGGTAGTATCTAACTAGACCAGGATTCGCGATGAGTGCAAGCTACACATCAAGTCAAGTTATTAAGAGAGATTAAGTGAAATATTGTTGAAATTTGGCATATCATTTTAAGTTTGGTTATCAGCTGATGCTACACTGAGGCCTTTAAAGACCGTGAAAAGGACTGTGAATGGAATCCATTAAGGAGGCAGAGTGCCTTCGCTGTCACAGCTGATCAAGTGATCTCATTACCGATTACACGCTCCCTCCTTTACCCTCCTCTGTACAAATAATATATTCACACACAGACTCAATCTAGGGGTGAAATGTGACTCACTGAGGTGGGGAGTCTGAGTACACGTTGACTTGAGACAGCGTTTCCATGTAGGAGTCAAAGTCGAATGCCGGGGGAAAGTCCTCAATGCAAGTGGACCTCAACTCTCCAATGGACCCACCGTATGAGAGGCCATCTGGAGCTGTAGAAACAACAACAACAGCAACAAAAACATTTTAAAATATACTAAAATGTGCTTCTTGTACTATAGTTTGTGAATGTTACTTGGAGACATGCAAACTTTTAGATTTTTTTTTATCTTTTTTATTTACACAATAACTATATGATGTCCTTTGAAGCATTGTGTTTCCATTGGCAATATATTGTGTGCAATTATAAATAACAATAATTTGTGATTATGACCACACTATAATATGCTTTATATGTAATATACTTTTTCCTTGTCTTTGGTATATTTGGAATAAGACGGTCAATGACATGGAAACAATTCGATGTTGCAGCTGGGTTTCTCCACAATATTTTACCCAAATCTTGTGGCCTTTTACACTTATTCATGAAACATAAAGTCAGTTTCTATCAATTGTAGCTCTTGGGACATTATTCACAGTAGCACCATGTTGATGTGAATGAAACAAGGCTATTAGGGATAGATTTACAATCTCTTTAATGGCATGCACTGTATAAAGCTGTGTAAACCATCTAGACCACATCCAATTTTCTACAACCCATGTTTTCTGGAGTTTTTTGTCTACTGAAAATACTTGTAAAGAAAGCATACTATAAGGTTTGGTGAGAAACAAACCTAAATCTAATGTATTGATCTCCTGTGAGAGTTCATGATCAACAGTTCACGCAGCCCTCTCGCAACATGGAGCATTCAAGTGAAAACGTATTTTGTTTATCTAGGTCCTCCACAGCGATAGTGACAAAATAACACAACACAGCTGCACAAAAACCAGAGAAAATAATTTAATAAACATCTCTGAAGAGTTTGTAGTCGAAGAATTTATACATTTCAATGCCCAGCCTATTTACCCTATTTTTTTAACAGATTTTTTTTACTATCATGCTCCCACAGCTCATTCAGTACACTGTGTCTCCAGCTTCATATCTTTTGTATAATAATAAATATTATTCCTTATTAAACATATCTAGTATATATATATATATATATATATATATATATATATATATATAGTATCTATCTATCTATCTATCTATCTATATATATATATATATATATATATATATATATATTATACACACACACACACACACAAATCTCTTCTTATAGTAGGCTATAAAAAACTACAGTACATTTGGTAAATTCTTAAATATAGAGCAATGTAACAAAGCCAGGTCTCCGTCATTTAAAAATAAGAGTCCTTGGTGTGTCTCGGGCTTCATTTAAAAGTTACACCCATTTCACATTGATAGCTTAGACATGAGCAGAGCATCATAGCAACTAATTTGTAACTACAGCTGCAGACTCGTTAGGGCTTTCACACTGGTAACATTTTTACAGCATCACAAAAAAATGACTCACTACAGAAAAATAAAGTAATTTATATGTTACTACCTTGAGTATTTTCCTTTATTAACTATCATAATTAAAAAAACAAAATTAGGATTGGGAGATCGATAAGAATTACAAACTTGATCATCATAAAACGTCTCGGGTTACTTAACTGTAAACCCTGTTCCCTGATAAAAGCGGAACGAGATGATGCGCTGAGTTAGTGCTTTGGGACCAACTTTAGATGTGACCAGCTGTGAATATTAGAGATGCACCGATTGCAATTTTCTTGGCCGATTCCGATTTCCGATTTTTTCCCAAGTGTGACTTGTCGCTACCGATTTTTCCGATTCCGATTTTCTTTCTAAGAACTATTGACCGCATATACAAACAAAATCTACCTTTCTTCAATGCAAAATTTAATTTTCAGAATAAAATAAATTATTAAACATTACAATTTCCCCCAAACAAAGTTACAGGATCTTCTCTGACTTCTGATATATAAAGTGCTCTGTGACTGGAAAGAGGTAGAAATAACAATTAGCTGCAAATGAGTTGCTTTATATAACAAATCAGATGTAATTTCCCACTATTTTTATAAATGGATTTATATGGTTTTATTTATTTTATAAATGGATTTTTCAATTTTTTACTCGCCTAACAAAACATTTCCAAATATTACAAGCCTATGAACAAAACTGAAGTGTCCAATACGCTCAACATTGACATTAAGCTTACGTTAGATACCAAATATCAGAGGTAAAACTGATTGCTGCTTCGGGATCGGCTTGTCGTCACTCTCCCCCGTTTTTCCCGGGAGTCTCCCGTATTTCACACCCATCTCCCGCCCCCCTCCCGTTTTGTTATTTGTCCCGGGAAACTCCATAATTTGTATGGCCCAAACCACGTTATATGAATAATCACATCAATATATTATTCCAAGGTTGTCCAGTTGCCAGATCTTGTATGAAACGCATCCATCTCACACAATGGACGCACCATACACATTTCTAATAATTTGTGACCTCAATAATTGGCAACCAAAATCCAGCTGCTCTGTTGAAATCTGCGCAGGCAGTAGACGTGAGAAGTTGAATCAAGCGTCACCGGTAAATCGGAGGCGACTCAGCTGATGCTCTGGCGAAAAATAAAATAAAAAAATATATATACACGTGTAAATTTAACAACAGCTGGACGAAAGCATTTAATTTCATATCCCGAAGCCATGTCAACAATACCCACGCCTTTTGAAAAGTGTGTCGCACTGATTTTAATATCGGACACGGTGGGAAAAATTACGTTACTCAGCACATTAAATCACAACGGCACAATTTATATGTATTTAGCCTGCCTCTGACATCCCACGGTTTACTTTAGCCTTACAAATATTACAAATTGCGAACTTTATGTATTTTTCACTCACAGTGAAGATCTTCCACGCCAATGTCATGTTTCCATGCGACTGTGACGTTATTGCCAGCACTGCTGGCAACAAAACGAACCGGCTCGGAATCGGAAAGACGTGAGACTGACCGGTCGGTTACCGGTCCGGGCCGAGCATGCGGAAAACCGGTTGATTCCGGTCCCTGGCCGGTCGATCGGTGCATCTCTAGTGAATATGTGTGCAACACGTCAGTGCAAATTGACTGGAATTTATAGCCTCTGCCGGTGACATCATTGGATGCACCTGTAGCAAGGCTATAAATAGATGCGTCACAGGTGCTTCGTCAGGTATTTTGTCTGAAGAGCAGTCCTGGGGCATCCCAGTGTGGCAATGAAGTGCATCATCTCGTTCCGCTTTTATCAGTGAACAGGGGTTACAATTAAGTAACCCGAGACATTCCCTGTCAAAAAGCTACACTTATGATGCTGCACTGAGTTAGCGCTTTGGAAACGAGAATACCCACGCCGCCGCACTGTGGATGTCCGGACCCCTTACGGTTGTGTAGTGTGCTCACAAAAGCGCGAGAGGTTTCAGACATGAGCTTGTGATGTTGACTCAAGGACATAAGAGCCCGGAGTGGCACGAACATCCAAACTATAAAATCTTATGAATGTGTGCGTAGAAGACCAGCCTGCCGCATCAAACATGCTGCAGAGGGATACCTCTAGCCAAGGCTTTAGAGGAGGCAAACCCTCTGGTAGAATGAGCCCTGATACCTACTGGCGAAGCTTGAGCTTGCACCTCACAGGCCGGGGCAATAGCATCCCTCAGCCAATGCGACAGTCTGCTTGGTGGCGGCCGACCACCTGTTGCGGCCCCCATGGCAAACAAATAGTTGCCCTGACTTACGCCACTGGCTAGTGCGGTGGACATAAGTCTGAAGGGCATGGACTGGACAAAGTCTGTGAAGTCTTTCCTGCTCTGGCGTTGTAAACGGCGGGGAGCAGAAGGCTTCGAGAGTGACCAGATGTAAAGTCGAGAAAGGAATCTTAGGTAGGTAGTCAGGGTGAGGGTACAAAATTGCTTTAGCCATTCCTGGGGCAAAATCTAAGCAGGCTGGCAAGACAGACAGAGCCTGCAGATCCCAGATCCTCTTATGTATTGCCATAAGAAAAAACATCTTGAGAGTCAGAAGTTTATCAGACGCTGACTCTAGAGGTTCGAAGGGTGTCTAAACCAGACCCTCAAGGACTATTGCTAAGTCCCATGAAGGGTCCTGGTCCTAGCAAGAGGCCTCAGTTGCATAGCTCCATGAATGAAGCGAGCGAGTAGAGGATGTCTCCCCAACGGCACCCCGTCAATCAAGGCGTGGCAAGCTGAAATGGTGGCCAAATAGACCCTGAGAGTGGGGTCTCAGGGTCTAATAGACCCCTGAGAGGCAGGACCCTTGTTGGCGAACTCTGGCTAAGACTCCCGGGAGCAGAGAAACCGGGGGGAAGCATACAGGCGCATTCTGGGCCATGTATGTGCCATTGCGTCCAGACCCAGAGGGCTGGGTGACTGGGTGAGAAGTAGAGGGGACATTGCGCTGTCTGTTGGGAGGCTAAGAGGTCCACTTATGCTCTTGTAAAATCTTAACCAGATTTGTTCCACTACCTCGGGTTGGAGTTTCCACTTCCCAGTCAGTATTTTCTGTCCGGGGATATAAGCTGCTCTGATTAACAGGAGCTTGCCCTGGGCCCAAAGGAGAATCTGCCATGCCAGTCTGTTCAGCTGGCGTGAACATAGACCTCCTTGATGGTTTATGTAAGAGACTACCGCTCTGTTGTCCACCAAGACATGGCAGCCTCTGTAGGAAGTATTTCAGAGCCAGAAATACGGCCATCAACTCGAGACAGTTAATGTGACAATCGAGCTGACGACCCTCCCATTCCCCTTGAGCTGGACGACCACTTAAAACCGCTACCCAGCCCATCAGGGAGGCATCTGTCATTAGCAAACTGCGACGGCAAGATGCACCTAGAGTGGGACACAAAGTGAGGAACCGGGGTCTGAACCACATAGAAAGGGTACGTAGCACGTGGCGCGTAACCCTTATCAGCCTAGGGGATTGGCCCTTGGATGAAATCCCCTGGCTTTGAGCCAGAACTGAAAGGGTCTCATGTGCAAAAAGGCCCAAAGGGATCACCGAGGATGCAGTTGCCATGATACCTAGTAGTCATTGATACTGATGAACAGTGCAACCTTGGCCTAGCCTGACTTTGCTCAGGGTATTCTGAATGAGACAATTGTGCCCTAATTGTGATCGAATTCCATACGATCCCCAGATAGGTAGTTTTCTGAGTGGGAGAGAGGACATTTTTCTTGGTGTTAAGCCTCAACCCCAGAGAAACCAGATGAGCTAAGAGGATATCCCTGTGCTGTAATGACAGTTCTTGTGACTGTGCTAGTATGAGCCAGTCATCAATGTAATTCAGAATGCGGATGTCCCGGAGTCGCAAAGGAGCCAGTGTTGCATCCATGCATTCTGTGAATGTGCGGGGTGATAAGGCTAGACCGAATGGAAGAACCCGATATTGGAAAGCTTCGCCCCCGAAAGCAAACCTCAGGAACTTCCTGTGTTGTGGCAGACTTTCTACATGAAAATACGCGTCCATGAGATCGATCGTGACCAACCAAGTTGGATTTGAGTCACGACCGTCTTGGCATTTAGCATCTTGAACTTGAACGCCCTCGGAGCGATTCAAGCCTCGGAGGTCTAAAATCGGACGCAACCCCCCATCCTTCTTGGGAACCAGGAAGTATCTGCTGTAGTAACCTGACTCTCACTCTGGAAGGGGAACATGTTCTATGGCCCCTTTGACCAAGAGATTTGCAGTTCTTTCCACAGTACACATGCTTGCTCCGATTTCACGGTAGTGGGAAAAACGCAGTTGAAACGCAGACGATGGCTAATGAATTAAATTCTGTAGCCTTTTTCTACTGTTCTTAGGACCCACATAGAAAGACCAGGCAGTAGTTTCAACGCTGCCAGGTTCTCTGAGGTGGGTATCGATTCTGACACTTCCTGCTGAGGGGAAGTCGAGTGTCCTGGACTAAGGCAGGAAGCAACGGAACACCCAACATTTGCTTGGAAACTGCTAACTCCCAAAACACCAGAGGCGGCGGGAATGGAGTGGTTTCGTGGGGGTAACCGGTCCCCAGTCTTTACGAGGGGGAGCACGTTTCGCCACGTTTTGTTTTTGAGCCTCCCCGTCTAGAAGGACCGGAGTGGGGCTGGGTGGCTGATGGCCCCTCCCCCTGAGTGCGGCGAGGAAGGAATTGCCCGAAGGCTTCCTCGTGGCTTCTTGCCTCCTGGAACCTGGTGATAACTACATTAATTCATTCTTACTCTTGGAAGCGAGACGAGTGTGAAGCAATTTGACTGTAAACAGATCGCAATGCCTGCACTCGCCCTGCCCCAACGCAAGAGCAGCATGCTCTTCCCCCAAACACACAAAACAAAAACTGGTGTGTCTCCGTTTCAGCCATAGAGCATTAACATGGGAACACACACCATATACTTAGTTTATCAGTCATTCTTTTTCTTCTTTTTTTTAAAGAAAAGAGAAAGAGAAAGGTTTCTGTGCACTGCCTAACAATTCTAACTCCTAACAGAGGAAAGTAGAAAGTTACTGACAGGCTCATGAAGCACACACATTGAGTGATCTGAAGACAAAAGATCTGACGATGCACCTGTGACGCATCTATTTATAGCCCTGCTACAGGTGCATCCAATGATGTCACCGGCAGAGGCTATAAATTCTGGTCAAATTTCATTGACGTGTTGCACACATATTGACAGCTGGTCACACCTAAAGTTGTTCCCAAAGCACTAACTCACCGCAGCATCATAAGTGTAGCTTTTTGACAGGGAATCATATTTTCATAATGCTGATGTAACCTAACAAAGTCCTGAAGATGTATTGCATGCCATAATTCAGTGGAGAAACTAGTGGGTAGGCGATCAGTCTATGAATGTTTGTACAACACAGGACGTGATCACTTGGTTTGGATCAATCACTCGCTTTATAGTCAGAAATACATGTATACAGCCATTAAATAGCGATATATCTTTGCACAAAAATTGCTGAATACTTTCTAAATAAGAATAAGGACGCATTTCCAAAGACAAAATGTGAACTCATCAACAGCCGAAGCTACAACTGTAATTTTACATAGTGTTTCTCTTTTTTGTAATGTAATTTAATTCAAATAAAACACACACTTGACTACAAACATATGATTATTCAGAGCAATTTGTACTTTTTTGTGTCAAATTACATTCATGTTGTCCGTCAACAGTGTGCTGTCACTTTAACTGTGCTTGAGCAGCACTGCAAAAATAGACTCAAAGCCGAAACCCCTGCTACACTGCAGTTCACACGACGCTCATGAGACGTTCTGACGCGCTGCTGACACTTCCGAGGTGAATGCTCTAACCTGTTAACATCAGTGCTGGAAAAAAAATGCTCTGCTCACATGCTGCTTTAGCCTGTGTCTCTGTGCCTGTCATAGTAATGAAAGACTAATCATTTATTTTTATTTTTTTTACATTCTATATTTATCAGCAAAATCCACTATTGGTCGACCTCTTATTTCTTTAGGTTTAAATTTTTAAAGTCCAAATCTAAAATAAATTAAATAAAATTAAATAAAAAAATTAAGTCAAAGAAGTTCTGTTAGTAAAAAAAAAGTACATGCCAAATAAAATAGAAAGGGTCTCGTTGACCATATCACTAACTGCTGGACATTCAGTAGTAGTGCTTTACAAGGACTGGCTTCCTGCCACAATATTCTATGGGCTCCTAGGGGCCCAGAATAACACAAATATGTTACAAGACATACTAAGCATTAAAGACCCTTCTTCAACATTGTGATGACATTAAGCGAATTTGATATGTTTTGAACCCATGTAGTTCGGCTACTGACCGTAGCTGGCTCGCAGGTGGGGGTTGCGCATTCGGCTGTCTTTGCGCAAACTGCCCACAATGATGGTGACGCAGGAAAGGAAGAGCACCAGGCCGATGACGATGCCGGCCACCACCAGAGGGGACACCAGCAGGCTGGCTTCATTGACCCCTTCTTGGCAGTCTGGGTACTCTTGAGCATGACTGCTCTGGTTTGAGCTCACTGTATGAAAAGTCATAGCGGGGAGGAGACCAGTGGTGAGAGTTTAGAGAGAATGAGAAAGGTGGGAAAACAGGCATGAGAAGGAAGTTGCCAGGGACAGAGATGGAAAGGAGGAAAGTGTGAGAGGGAGAGAGATGGGACAGTATGGTCAGTCACAGTTTTTTAAGCAGTTTAAATTATTTAAATGCTAAATCATAAATGAACACAGTCTTGATGAAGAAAACCCCTGAGCTTGAAACAGCCTTATTTGTTTATAGGTGGTTTAAACTACAGTACTTTTTGGGCTGACCAGCCTAAACCCTCTAATATCAGGCAACAGACCAGTCTGGGAGACCAATTTAAGACCAGCTAATCAACTTAAGCTGGTTTTAGCTATGTTTTCACCAGGGAGAAGACATATTTTCTTCCGCCCCACGCAGATAGATAGTGAGATCACACTGTTTCTGTATATTAACCCTACACAGAGCACAAATACACACATATTGTACACACTCACACACCTACCTCTCTGTGGGCCACAGATCAGTAACGCTCCCCAGACTTTCATCCCTCAACGGATTTGATTCTCAAGTCTGCAGTGTTTAATTTTTAATCATGACCCTTTTGAATTTTTAAAAATGCTCGGGAGAAGCCCAACTCCAGCCATTAGCTCCTCGCTGGCTTCCTCCATCCTTTCAATGAGGACCAGAGATAAACCAAAATAAGCCACACACACAGTCTACAAAGATACAGACAGATTCAATAAAGCCTCTTTACCAAGCGGGATGACATTAACACTGTGGGTTTGATGCCTCCAGCCCTTTCTGGAGATAAACAAGACAGAAATCAAATCAATTTATCTAGGCAGAGCAGTGTGTAAATGCTTACCATATAAATTCTGTTGGCAAAGGAAATAACACTGTCATGAGCAAATGTTCAGTTTTGATGTAAGCCTGCACAGAGCATCTCTAATGATTAATGGTGATCTTTCAGTTCAAGGTAAATATGCAGAGAGAACATACCAAATTAAGTTTGTATCGTATGACAAAGCAAACGATATTTCAAATCATATTCTTGTTCACATGTAACTTGTATAATTAAAGGAAGAGTTCACCCAAAGATGAAAATTATGTCATCATTTCAAACCAGTACGACTTGTTAGGCATAATGATAGCCTCAGTCACTATTCACTTTCAATGCATCTTTTTTCTAAACAATGAAAGTGATTGGTGACTGAGTCTAATATTCTGCTTATATTTCCTTTTGTGTTCCACAAAATAAAGTCATAGGGGTTCGGTGTTTGAGGGCGAGTACATGATGATAGTATTTGGGTGAACAATGCCTTTAATGGCTGGGCATTATCTCAAATGAATTGATTACACATAAACACTCCTTAATGATGCAAAACTATGCCATAGGCAATGTACTACAGACTTCAAAATAATGACTAGATCTAATCTAATTATTTTTGAATGAAGAGCACCAAATATCCATAGTCAAACACAAGACTTCCTTGACATCAAACATTTCACACTTTTAACATCACATTGAACACATGTGCTTTCTCAATTAAGCAAACTAAACAAGGGAAGTCTCTTGACTGTTTGCCTTTTTTGAGCACAAAATCAAATGAAACAATCTTTTGGTTCCTCTGCAGTTTAACCCTAAAAAGATTAAGCACATAAAGATACCTCAGAAAATTCATGTATTGTTATTTTCCAACACATTAGGGCCCACATAATATATTTCCATGTTTTCTTCAAAAAGTTGCTTTTATTTCTAATTTTACAGCGTGTTGAAATCATACAAATAACATAGAAAAGATAGGAACATTTGCCTTGATTTCAGCTGCCATCTCATAAAAGCTGCCATGTTACTTTGAAGACTGAGAGTTGATGCCAGAACTTTTACACAAATTTACATGACCTCAGTATTTGCAGGGACCCCTTTTAAGGTCCTCTCCCTGGCCTGTCAAATGTTTGTATCCTCCAGAATACAAAAACGTTTTGGTTAATATTCAGAGAATATTAGCTTTTCTGTTGAGCTTTTTCAAACATTTGGCAGAGAAACAGGGGTAATTGTATACCGTTAGTCTGTTGTTAACAAGAATGTGCACAACAGCAATATGCAGCCCTTGAAATGGCTTAATGACATTGTGACTCTTTTGAAATGTGCAGTGAGGAAGGAGTTTGTGTACACCAGATTCTGATAATTGTAAAACTCACAAAAGTTTTCCACCATCAGCTACAGAATTATTAAGCAGTACTGTCAGCCATAAACACACATGCACATAGGGTTGCTCCAATACCACAATTTTGGCTTTGCTATGTTACCAGCCCTGGTACCTCGGTATCGATACTAAATTGATAATTCAGTATCAATAAATAGGCTCACATTACTGATGAAATCACATAGAAAAGGATTTGATTACAAGAAGTAACTAAACATTTTAAATACAATAAAGGCCCAAAATTTGATCATTTTTGGTTTTAAATTATTATTATTTTCAAGTTCTCTGTACAACGCAAACACTTGTTTCACCTGTTTCAGTCATGTTTTCTTTATTTTAATGCTGTCTCAAAGAAAAAAATATAACTTTAATTTCTTTTCATCACTGATGTTCTGTATCTGTAAAATGACATGACTGTGTCAGCATGGCTAGCAAAAACGTATTGTATAGATGTACTGGAAAAGTAACAGCATATGGTTATGAACAACAAGGGTTAGTAAGTAAAAGTACATTTTCCATTTTTAGGCGAACTACTTTAAATGGTGGCTAATTTTTTGAGCACAGGCCTGAAAAGGACATACTCAAAATAAAGTATCTTTTAAGAGATGACTCTTTGGAGGTGATGTAAAAAATGTAGAATTCATTAAAGACACTTATCCTAAACTGCTTGCTGATGTGTGGCACTAGAATATAAATAATCCATTTAGCTTCTTAAACTTGAGTCCCGTCTTCATATATTTGATTGGCTATTTCAAATTAGACTACAGTGCACGCAAAAAAATTAAACTTTTTTTAAACCATTATGTTATTCCTGCAACAACTTAATGACAATTGGTTATCTGGCCATATCTGATTATTGGAGGGGACTTGTCCCCCTCGATGTATATTGTGGATACGGCCCTGCATCTGAAGAATCAATCTCTTCACTAAAGCCATAAATAAAGAGATAGACTGGTGTTCACTCTAATAAGGTCCCCATTCTAAATGAAATGCTGAAACACTCAGAGCAGCAACAGAGGAGCTTGTGTGAGTGTTTCCAGCCGATCATACACTAAACAAACCACATTATGTGCATCACGTCTGATCTGTTTGTTTATGTGAGTGTGAAGTATGGTAGAAAGCAGTGGCACCTCTCGTTTATTTTGAAGCGTGCAGCAGGTGTAGATTGCATATTACATTACACTTGGCCATATCAAGATTTTAATTTAATGAATTGTCAAATTGTCTTTGATTTCATCTAAAAAAAATCATGTAAAATGTTGCTAATAACCACATGTTATATACACCGTATGGTACCGAAATTAGCAACAAGATGACATTGTACCATTTAAAATGTTTTGCTATTGCAATATTTTGTTAGTACCAGTATACTGTGTAACCCTGCATGCACAACAGACATCTACTGTATTGTTCAAATTATTGTACATTTTCACAAAGTTATAATTAAAGACTATCCCTAACATAAACATACCACTTTTTGTTTTTAGTAGTGAATACATTTAAAGCGAATTTCAGTGTTTTACCATTTTTGTGTCCAAAAGTATAGCCAAGAAAAACCTAAAGTCAAAATAAACGAGTGCAGGGTGATTAGTGATGTAAAGGTGTAATTGGCTAAAACTTTGTATAGTTACACTGATTGATCATCTGTGTGTTCAGCTCTGATTTAATTGAAGTGCTGTGTGTGTTAATATGTGGGTGGTCAATGCTGGGAGTGACACTGAGGTCTTCAAAGACACCACATGGTTGTGTCTCCAGGGCTTCTGCAGCATGGCAATCTTGAGGCATCCAGCTGGTCTATGCTAACATTAGGACACACGTCCTCTCACTCAACTGTAAGATGTGTGGCTTTATGAGCTGACGCTGACTGAGATTGCATTTGGGAGATGGAGTGGCACTGTTCAATGATGTCAGATTGGATTCTGTGTATGTGTGTGGCTTATGTAAGTTGCCTTGTCCTTCTGCTGTCCTTCCCCCTGGACCTTGCATCCTTGTCCTGTCTAAGGAAAAAACACATGACTGTGCAATGAAGATTGTGGCAAAAAAACATGTAAACTTTGTAAACATGTAAACTTTTTCAGGACACTGTATTTTAAAGATAATTTTGTAAAAATCCAAATAACTTTACAGATCTTTATTGTAAAAGGTTTAAACAGTTTTCCATGCTCATGACTGTGGCATGATTGTTGGTACCAGATGGGCTGGTTTGAGTATTTCTGTTACTGCTGATCTCCTGAGATTTTCACACACAACAGTCTCTAGAATTTACTCAGAATGGTGCCAAAAACAAAAAAAAAACATCCAGTGAGCGGCAGTTCTGCAGATGGAAACGCCTTGTTGATGAGAGAGGTCAACAGAGAATGGCCAGACTGGTTCGAACTGACAAAGTCTACGGTAACTATGATAACTGCTCCGTACAATTGTTGTGAGAAGAATATAATCTCAAATGCTATTCTGAGATGTGGGTTGGTGCTGTTTTGGTGGCACAAGGGTGACCTACACAATATTAGGCAGGTGGTTTTAATGTTGTGGCTGATTGTTTTTTTTTAATCAGTATCTGTTTTTTTTCTGTAAAACTATCTGTCATGATGCCTTAAAATAAGATAATGTTGTGATTTGTATAGTTCAAATAAGTAAATCAAAATCAAATCTGCCAATGGAATGAGACAAAATAGTGTACACTTACATATATTCATGATACACTCTCTGAAAACAAGTCTTAACATCATATGCAGTTTTACTTCTCAGATAACTTCTTGTTTTAGGGATGTTTAGGTTCTAGTTAAGAATATTTTTTTAATATGTATGACTCTTATTTCTTTGTTTTTATTCTGCTTATGTTTCAGGAGTGTGCTATAATGACTGGAGATCAGTTATTACATATATTACCTCAATTCAAGATTTTCAGTTGATTTAGAACCATGATACCTTATCATGCAGCAAAATGTGCAACAATCTGGTTCTGGAAGTTCCTATTAACTTTCTCCATAGGTGAATTTATTTGTAACAATTACTTATAAACTTTTAGACAGGCCTACCATGATTGCCAAGGCTGTTAATCGTCGATATATGCTTCTGTTAAAACCATCAGTCCACATTATTTTAACTTAGTTTGAAAAAAATAGTATTTAATAACAGAATTCCTGGTGAAGTATTACACTATCCATGATCCAGCACAAAAAAAGATGTCTTTATGTACTATTTTCAAATACCTTCCAAATTAAAGTTTGTAATGTTGTGATTCACTTTGGAATGAGTTGGTTTGGTGCACAACTATTTTAAGGAGAACTTTATTAATTCATTATGAAAAAAGAAAATTAAAGGGAAAAATACTTCTGGTGTCACGCCTCCCTCTGACTCTCCACCTCCCTCGGTGTTCCGCTCCTCCTCTCCCAACTTCTAATTCGCCACACCTGCACACAATCAGCTCACCCATTATGTACTGCTTAAATAGATCACTTTTATGCCAGTTCACCATCAAATCTCACTAAGGACTCTAGTTTGACCATGCTGCTCTCATGCAGTGTTTGTGCTAAACCTGGAGATTGTCCTCCCTGGCATTAGTCCCTAACATCTGGAACCAAGATGGCTAAAAAAAGTGGGTGGGCACTGTCATGCTCTATATAAAAAAATCCCATACTATTTCTTGAAGGCAATTATCTTTTAAACAGGCCCACACACAAGGGTATTGGATGCATAGATAATTTGATAACTGTAGAGCTGTCAGAATTAACGTGTAATTAATTAAAACATTTTTAACATGTTAAATTTTTCTTAATTGCGATTACCGCATTTACCGTTTATACAGCACAAACACTTGTGTGAAGGGCGGAACCTTTTTAATGTGTCTGTTTGGAGATATTACTCTTCACAAACAGACAGTGCCAGAGCCCGTCTACGAAGATGAGCCTACAAGCTTAACGTAAATAGATTAACACGGCGGTCCCATAAACATTCTATTGGCAGTACTGTCATAATACTCTCCTATGATAGAGCGGTGAAGGTTATCTCAGTAAATAAAATGATCTCTGACAGCGCTTCCCTGTCAGTGATAAAATGATGGAGAAAGGAGTATCTTAGCACTGTATGATGTACAAAACAAGCCCAGATGGGCCTTGTAAGGCGCATTCTAATTACGACAGAAGCAAGTCAGTTCTTAACTATCACCAAAATGCAGAATGTGACATTTTGGTCTGGAAGTGCTAGTCATGGTGAGTTTAAAGCTTGATGCTAGTTGAAGCTCTGAAGCGAATCATGAGCGCAGCTTCGCGATTGCTGTAACAAAGCAGATAGTCAGTCTACTGGCAGATTAATATTGCGGAGGATGAGAGTTTAAGAGATTTAATGCACATTGCAATGAATATGCAACATATGGGGAAACTATACAATTAGTCAACATCCCACTTAGACTTTGGGAAATGTTCAATGTTACTTGAATTGGTGCTATTTTAGTGCATTTCTTATGGAAGGCTTTGTTGGTAAAATGTTAATAAAGTATTATATTGTTACATATTGTTCTGTTTTCTTTCCTAAGATGGAAATAAATGAATTTTGACAAGAAAATAAGTAAAAACAATGTCACATTTCAGCACTTTCAAAATCTGTGATTAATCGCAATGACAAAATTTCATCGACTGACAGCACTAGATAATTGACATGAAGCCCAATGTGCACAGTTCACACAGCGTCTGACTATCTGGCATCTTGCAACCTGGCTGAAAACATGTTTGAATTCCTGAACAAGATGCTGTCATCGGTAATGATGTAGCATCATGGAACGCTTAACCAATTGGATTGGGCATAAAGTAATCTATATCTGGCAGAAAGACATGTGATTGGTGACTGTTACATATGGCCACCAGGAGATGGCGCCAAGTACATGACACGGACTCAATGATGACTCAAATGGCACAGAATGCAACTGTGAAATCTAATTAGTAAAATCATGTTTGCATGCTATGCAAACCTTTAGTCTTATTTGTGTTTGCATGTGTAATTATTTTTTATGTTTAATAATTGTGTTTTATTTTTTTGGAGAGACCTTGGGACACTTGGAGACATTTTTTTAACACTAAGATAAATAATTTTTGTAACTTTTGAATGCTTTGTCATATCAAAACAAAAGTTTACTTGGTTACAGATGACACGATTGGGAACAAAACAAAAGCAATTTTTTGGAGCTACCTTATTTACACCCTGAGATATATAATGTCAAATAAGATGAAAAAAAAAATTTGCTTACATTTTTTGTGATTTTTCAGTAGTTTCTTATAATTTACCATAATCTATATATTTAAAAATGTAAAAGTTGTCTTTACAATTATACCATACACTTCACCCTCCTTATTTTTTTGTGGTTGTTGTTTTTTGATTTTGAGTATGCCACTAAGACAAGAAATCTTTAAAAACACCCTCAGAGTTTAGTGTTATGGCCCTTTCACATGCCATCAGGGCTTGAATGCACCACTCAATGACAACATAATGCTGTGCTTTATTAGTTCATGTCTGTCTGTTTCACTTCTATCAACTTCATTAAAAGCCTGCATTTAGATCCTGAGTCTCTCATCTCAGCAACCATCCGTTACAGACGAACTGACCCACATGGATCTAGCAGCTGTCAGAATTCTGCTTCTTAAGCAAGGGGATCATCCAGTTGAGGATCACGTCCATTAGTTTTTGGAACTAGCTTATTTAGTGCACTATCCAGACCGCTCTCTGGTGTTTTTTTCCGGACCGGTCTGAATAGTGCACTGAAGGAACTGATGCCTCCGGCTGATCCTCACTGAACACTCTGTGAATATGTGGAGGAGGCTCTGGAACATTGCAGTTTGCATTACACAGTGGATTACAGCGGAAACCCCGGGCCAAAACCTGCATCTTTGGCTCCTTGCCCCAAGCTCAACGAGCCAGCGCCCATACCTGTAGCTTCAACTGTCCCAGAGCCAATGACTGTGGCCTCGCTCACTCCCATGTCTACGCTCCCAGCTGTCCGGAAAAGGACACCTTCTCGTTCCCCAGTCACTGCCAGTGCTCATGACCACGGAGGTCGTTCCTCAGGCACTGCCAGTGCTCACAACCACGGAGGTCATTCCCCAGTCACTGCCAGCGCTCGTCGAGCCTCCCACGGCTCTGCCTTCCATGGCTCCGCCCCTTGAGCCTCTCCTGGCTCCGCCCTCAGAGTCTTCCACGGCTCCGCCTGCTCCCCCAGTGACTGCTCTTACAGCGAATCTGCCAGCCCCTCCTCAAGCAGATCCACCTCCTGTCCTTGTCCCCGCTCTGTGGCCACCTCCAAGGCCTCCTCTGTGGCCACCTCCTAGGCCTCCCGACTCTATCCCAGCCCTGAGGCCGGGTCACGGACCTCCCGATTCAGTCCCAGCCCTGAGGCTGCCCCCGCAGATCTCCAAACCCAATCCTTTCCCTCACATGTATCTTCCTGCCCTCCTCAGCCATATTTGGGGTGCCAGGAGTCACCCTTAAAGGGGGGGGGGGGGGGGGGGGGTCAGTCTCACTCGTGTTTCCTAGGACTCTTATTTTGAAGTGTTTCCCATCATGCACTGCCCCCAACACTGCCATCTGTTCCCCATTGTTCTCACCTGTTTTCCATTCCCTCATTAGCCCTTGTGTGTGTGTGTGTGTGTGTGTGTGTGTATATATATACTTTTATGAGTTCATGTCTGACTGTTTGTTTCACTATTACCATCTTTATTAAAAGCCTGAATTTAGATCCTGTGTCTCTCCTCTCATCTCTGCAACCACCCGTTACATAAATAAAAGAGATTTGAGTTACATTGACACATCTAATTTTGTTGGGTTTACCCATTTCAACTAGGTTATTTCTACACAAAGTGTTTGTGTTGAGATTACATAGCAATTTCAAGTTAATAAAACTCATTCCAAAACAAATGGAACCGTTGTCAGTGATAGAATCAATTTCACCCAAAGAGCATTCTTTTATTGAACGTGGCAGTTAAAACCATGTAGTGACACATCGTAACGCTAGTAAGATTTATATGAGCACTTTAAATCATACATCACAGCTTCACCACATTTTCTCAGCCTGCTATTTCACTGTGTTATTATGGACAGAATGCAGCAATATTTAGAGAAATATGAGAACTCGATTTAGATCTTTCAGCAACAAGGATGAAACTGTGTGAAGACAAGGTCACTCCTACACACACATTCACAAATACACAAAGAACAAGAATGAGAGACAACAGAGAACTAGTTTCAAGAGCTTACAGTATTTTCGATTCACAGTACTATGGTTCAGTTCTACAATTGTGATTCCTCCCAACCATGGCTCAAGGTAAGAGCTTGAAAAAAATGTGTTTCTACCACAAATGCAAATCAACACATTTGAGCAACTGTTGGGTATTCTATTCACCTACCATGAAACCAAATACACACACGCACCTAAATAAACCATTGTGCACTAGTTGCATCTGGATTAAATACACTTTTAAATTGGGATGTCATAAAATATTGATTATTGATTGGCACGTTATTTTATCAATATATAAAAAATGAGCTGATATTTCAATTAAAAGCCCAATTGGCATGCTTTCCAATTCACTCAACGGGCCTCTGTTTAACAGTCTAATTGTTTAAGTCTAAGTCTAGTGTAATAATGTTGGGAGACCACAAGAGGGTGATATACAATTTACTGAAGCCGGTTGCTGTCACGAACGAACACACACACACACACACACACACACACACACACACACACACACACACACACACCAGGGGGTCAGGAATTGGCTAGTAAGCAGGTCCCTTTTAGCACCTGCTGGTAGATGATGGAAATAAACCACCAGATGGCAAAAGCATGTTTCTCCATAGACAGCCATTCAAAAGTAGCGTGTTTTATGACAACATTTTTTTTCCAAGAACCATTTCAATTTAAATGGTTTCATTACATTATATCACATCGTCATCTGGTGATGGATTTTGTTGAAGGGCTATTAAAAGCGTGAAATTAATTTTATATTTTTCCCTATCTATTCCCATTGATGAGTGATCAGTCACGTGACACCCGATCCCGAAGATGGCAGCCAACATTTCGCTAGCTGAGAGCAATCTGCTCCACTTCACTTTTAACATCTACTCGCTAACTCCCCTAAGCATTTCCCCTAGGGGGGAATACCCACCATTTTGGAAGTCCATTCCACTTCGTTCAGTGAGTGAGGGAAGTTTCTGTTGACCCTCAACCCCTTGACAGAGGGAGCGAGCCTACTCTGGTATATGCTTCAGGCAGTTCCATATCCCACAATCCAGTGCGATTGTGACATGACAGCATATTGCACTTCATAAACCCCAACCCCACACAACTCTAATGTATGATGGAAGTGAAGTTAGGTCAATTAAGCAGTTTAGAAAATGTATACTGAGATTTAACAGAACAATACTTGCGGCTACCTTAAACTGTTTATCACACAGTTATAGTCTGTGTTCTTAGTTATGTTAACATTTTCATTTGTGTGAATTTTGATTTATCCTTTATAACAATTCATTCTAATGAACAAAAAAGAAAAACATGAGATTATACATAAGTCTCTGAAATCATTCTCCAAATACACTGTTTTCTCAGGTGCAAAAATCGCAAAATAATTCCACAAACTGATATCAGCCTTCAACATGATCCAAATGATCAAGCGTGTTCCAGTTAAACATATTGCACATCTTCCACCAGTAGTGGACACTCACGCAACGTAAGCAGCGACGTACATTCGAGTCCATGAGACGGAGTGAAGTTTTTGAGGGAAGGGGATACAAATTTGAAATGGAATGCAGCCATAGAGATGAATGGGGATGCTAACGGATTGCTCTCTCCAGGTATTTTATTGCTCCATGACACACACACACACACACACACACACACACACACACACACACACACACACACACACACACACACTGGACAAGCTGAAGTGGTGCAGATGGCAGTTTGCATGTTAGTTTATTATGCAATTTCTCTCTATGTAGCAGTGAATAGGTCTTTCATTCAAGCTGTCAATCCACAAAAATAGATACTTGTTACTGAAAATAAATTGTGTAGCCTCTATGAAAGATACTTATACACAATATATAATCCAGCTATACAAAAAAAGCTATATGAAAAAAATAATAAAAATCTCGTTTTATATCTATAATCATTGCGAAAATCTTCTGATTATCGATGAGTGAAAAAGGAATCGAACCTAAACCTAAACACTACTTCACAGATTTGAGTGCAAAGCTTAGAGTTTAAAGGGCTAGTTCAATATATATATTGACATTCACTCACCCTCATGTCATTCCAAACACATACGACTTTGTTTATTTCATGGACAGAAATGTTAGGCAGAATGTTAGCCTCAGTCACCATTTTTCCATGCCACTTTCATTGTATGGAAAAAAGCTGTAATGAAAGTGAATGGTGGCTGAAGCTAACATTCCTTTGTGTTTCCACTGAAGGTGAATAAATGATGAAAGCATTTTATTTTATGGGTGACCTTTCCCTTTAAAGTCTAAAGGTCATGATATTCTGTATATGCAGCTATTGTTCAGGAGTGTCAAAAGCACAGTCAGCATTTTAATGCATCAGGAGAAACTGTAAGGACATCTTTGTCAGAACATCTCCATCTATCATTGTGATGATGTGGCCTTCTAAGAGTGCATGTTACTGTCAAAATACAGTTTACTGCTTTAACATTCTGTGCTCAATGTGAGGTGACAGGGGATTTAGACACTAAACATTAACAAGAACTGAGATGTCAATTTCGCAAACAAAATTTTTTTTTTTCCCCCCAAAAAAAAATGGCGAGTAGTGCATTTTTAAGCAGAAGGACATACTGAATCTCCTGTTATTTAATTGTGTGCCTAAAATTGAGACAAGTGCCAAGGATGATTGTGATAGTCAATCGTAACAAGAACAACAAGGTATGGAGGTAAAGGCCGATTTATTCTTCTTTGTCTAGCCTATGCCCTAGCAAATTCTTTTTATCAAGTCAGTCCACTGGCGGCCATCTTTGGAATGCTACAGGGAGACTATTTTCAGTCATGCCAGCGAAGCTCCAATCTACATGAATGGGGGAACACTGATATCTCAAAAATGGTTGGTCAAGATTATGATCAAAGAACATTTCAAATCACAGGTGTAACAGCAGGTTCGAAGGAATGAAATGTAAGACTTTTTAAGGCCAAATAAAATAAAAAAACAATTTCGCAATAAAAAACTAATTAATTCATTAGCTGGTAAATACAAAACCACTGAGGCTACTTGAATGTCTCTGGATATGTTTTTTATTTTATTTTACTGTGCATTCATGTGTTAATATGTTGTATAAGTTAATACAATATTACAATACAATATTAAAACTCTAAATTAATTTATTATGAATGCATGTAGCCTAAAGTATGTAGCTTATATTGTGACCCTTCTCTTTAGTCACGTGCTTTCTAGCAAGACCAGAGCTTTGACCATGTCACTGCTTATATCAAACACGGAAGTGGTGGCAAAAACGTAAAAAGTCAAAAAATGATTCTGAGGGCTCTAGTTGACTGCTGTTGTTTCAAGATCATCAACAGAGTTGACTGGACTGAGGAGATAATAAACTTTGCAGCATAAATTTATTGCGAACATAATTACATGTTTGTTATTAATTCATATCATTATAGTAATTGTATCACTAACAATATGTTTGTATTTATGATGGTTTTGTGTAATACTTTCGTTTAATCCTCTAATCTGTCAAATCTAACACAACAGTCAGCAGGCTTTCTGACACCACACTGCACATGCGCTGACATTTTTGTAAATAAGAGGATTGGTGTATAGACCTTATTCACGGTATTGCCATGTTTGATTTTTAATGGGAATGAAACGAGGCTGTGAGGGATAGACTAACCTTTTACATTTCTTCAATGGCATACATGGTGATTTTCCACAACTCAAGTGTGTGTCCTTGAAAATATATTTTTTCCATATTTTGAACACAGAACAATCCAAAAACAATTTAAACTTCAGTACAGCCTTTGAAAAGACTGTATGTCTATCCCGCACAGCCTTGTTGTCATTGTCATTAAAAATCAAAGATACCGCTGCTGTGAATAAGGTCTAGCATGTGCTGAATAACATATATATTTGTTTTCTTGGCAGATACCTTTAACAAATACTTTAACAGGTAGTTAAAGGGCAGTTCATTAAAAATAAAATTTCTGTCATCACTGCTCACTCTTAAGTCTGAATGAGTTTTTCTCTGTGTCTCAGTGCAGTGAGTGGTATGTTGACAAGTAATCGTTCTATTTTTTTACTTGTTAAAAGTTTTTAAAAGTTTAAGGAACAATTTTTGATTAGACACCATTTTCATTATGAAATGAAATTAAACTTGAAAAGATGGAATTCTGAAAAAAAAAAAAAAAAACGTTTTGGGGAAAAAATAAACAGATTTCATTAGGGCCCTGTTTAAAAACAAAAAGTGTTAGAAACACGAAGGAAACATGCATATCTTTTAATTTATTATTTACATTGAAATGTAACTTTAAATAGGCTAAAGGAGTGTGTTCAAAAGCACATTATCATATTAGAAAATGTTTTCTTTGGTATTGAATTTGGTATCAAGAACTGTGAAATTTCGCTGTACCGACTACTGAAATTTTGGTACCGTGACAACACTACCTCAGATTATGCTAAAAGACTCAATTTTCCCGGCTTTTATAGCTAATGCACATGCATGTTCTCGAGATGATTGACAGATGATGTCTGTATCTAAAAGGTGAACGACTCTTTTATCTGTAAGGCGGGACTTCCTTTCAACATCTGTTGACCATGGGTGCCAGAGCCTCTGCTAAAGAGTCTCTGGACATAGCCTCTTCAAAAATGTAACTGCATGTTGCGTTGCAGACCACAACAGCTGTGAATTGTGCACTTTGAAACCAGAGACCACCCTCCAGGATAATAACAACAATATCTGTGGTAGCGTCGCATTTTGCCAAGATTATTTTAATATACAGCATATGCATCATATCACATTGTATTTGTACTCGGGACCATTATTACAATTATCTCAATCTGGATCATCTGCTGTTTTTATGTTCTGTTTGTGTTTCATGAAGTTACAAGCGAAATGCAACAAAAAATATCTGTTTACAGCTTATAAACTCTAAAATCTTTTTTTCTCAGGGCTTTTACTTGATATTAATTAAATATGTGTGTGTAATAATATGTGTATGTTTGACAGTATGGTGTACAGTAAATAATCATACTTCACAAGTTATGGAAATGGAACACTTCTAATTTGTCATCAAATTAAAAAGCACTGATAAGAGTTGGTTATATTGCCTTTATGCATTGTAAAGTCTTTAAAAAAGACACCAATTTAGTGTTCTCCCAGCGAGGTATAGTTATTAATTAATTTGATGATTTTTTTTAGCAAGGATTGCCAAAAGTATGCCAACATTTTTATTTATTATTATTTAAGTGTCTCAAGAGCAAGCATACAGTATTTGTCTCATTTATTTGCTCCCTGCAATACAGGCAACATGTATAATAAATAATAAGTTGCCAGGTAAATTTCAGCATATTCACGTACTCATTCTTAATGCTTCATTAATTATATGTATAGTATTACATAAATAGTGCTTTTGAATCCACAATTTTGTTTATTTATGAATTTACAATTAGCATTTTTAATGTGTAATGTCGCTAACACCAGCGCAGAGCTATAAATGCAAACCTATGCATTGGCCACTATGTGGAGCCTACGCCATAGGTTCAACACAGAAGCATAAATCAGCCTTAAGCCCTGCTGGAAAACATCCGAAACCAGTCTAAGATGGTGTGTTGGTTTTAGCTGGTCTTTATTAGCTTTTTGTTGGTTTTGATTTGTGTGGGGTTTTGGGCATTTTTCACCTGGTCAGGTTGGGATACTGGCTGGGTGACCATCTACAATATCGAGCATCAGCTATGCCAGGCTAGGAGACCAGCTAAATGGTTTAAACTAAGACCAGCAGACCATCTTAGGCTGGTTTAAGATGGAGTTTATTGGTGGGAAGGTCAATATTTCAGTAAAATTTTGGAGGGGCAGAGACTGATGTAGACATCATCTTGCCAACTTGATCGCAGGATTAAGTCCCACATCTCTCCTTAAACTCTGTCATTCTGTCATCTCTGCGCCTATCTCACATTTCATAAACAGATCTCTAGCTTCTGCTTCTCTCCCTTTATCACTTAAAACTGCAGCAGTGACACCTAACTTGGACCCTACTGATCTTTCTAATTTTCACCCTATCTCTAATTTACCATTCATTCATTTCAAGTGTTGTTGCCTCCCAGTTACAATCTTTCCTTGTTCAAAATAAACTTTTTGACCCCTTTCAATCTGGCTTTCGCCCACTTCACAGTACTGAAACCACCCTTGTAAGGGTTGTCAATTAATACTACTCACTGGTGACGCTGGTTCTCTCTCCATTTGTTTATTACTTGACCTTAGTTCTGCTTTTGATACTGTCTGCCATGAATTTAATTCTCTCCCGCCTCTCGAATGTTGATGTCACTGGTGCTGCTCTCTCCTGGCTTTCTTCATACCTCACGGATAGACTGTTTTAAATTTCAATGCAGGATTTTTAGTCGCCTACTGTCTCCATGAAATTGGGTGTCCCTCAGGGAACAGTTCTTGGACCTATACTATTCATTATATATATATATATATATATATATATATATATATATATATATATATTTGAATGTCGGTATAACAGTGGTAACTGAAACCATGGTGGTGAATGAGTTGACCCAAAGGCAGTATACGTATATATATATATATACATATATATATACGTATACTGCCTTTGGGTCAACTCATTCACCACCATGGTTTCAGTTACCACTGTTATACCGACATTCAAAAAAAAATTCAAATATGTACAGCTTGTAGACCTGCTCCCACTCTCCAGACCAGTCCAATATCAGCATGTGTAAATTAAATAAAAAAATTGGCTTAACTCCAACGTACTAAAATTTAACATGGATAAAACTGAAATCATTATTATTGGAACAATAAAAAAAATTATTTATGACTTAAGTTGTTATATTGATGGCACTTTCATTAAACCATCCAGAACTGCAAAAATGTCTGTATCATCTTTGATCCCTCTCTTACTTTTTAAGCTCATATTCATAACTCACTCTAAAATTGCCTTCTTTCACCTTCGCCGCATTGCTCACCTTCATCCCTTTATCAGTCTCAAAGATTCCGAAACACTAGTTCATGCATTTATATCCTCACATCTTGACTATTGCAATGCCCATTTCATTGATTCTTACACATACCAAGCGCTTAGCTCATATTACTCCATTCCTGTTTGAAATTCACTGGTTACCAGTTTTGTTTCGCATCAAATATAAAATAATCCTGCTTACATTTAAATCTCTTCATTGTCTGACATCTCACTCATCTCTGTGAATTGCTTCTCCCCTACATCCCAATCTGCTCGCTCAGGTCTTCTGCATCTAGGCACCTTTCTATCCCTAGATTTCGCCTATTTGTCTTAATGTGTTATGTATTCACTCTCAATGACTGTACTATCTGAACTGAGTTTTTGTGACTGTTCATTGCTTATGTATTATTATGTTACTATTGTAAAGAGTCCTTGAGCTCTGGAAAGGCGCTTATATAAATTATTCATATTCATATTATTATATTATATAAGGATGAGTACCTTGCAAGTACACTTGTAAATGTGTCTCACACCTAAAAGGTAAACTTGCCTCATGCAACCTTCTCATAACCCTCATGAGAGATGCCATCTGTCAGCATTGTTAAAAGTTGAAATTACCTTCTATTTATTTCCACTTCTGTCTCAGAGGAAATCCAGCTGGGATGGACGTGACAGATAGTGCACGCACTAACACATCCTTCAGTCTCTCCAACTGACCCAAATAAAACACGAGATCCTCTGATTGGAAAAGACTACAAGACTTTTAATACCATACATTTATACAAACAATTATTTATTGTTTTACTTCGGTAATGTTCAATTTAAGTCCACTAAAAAGAAATTCCATTAATGCTTTTTGTTTGCATGTTTATATGAAATTTAGAATAGAATTAATTAATGTTTAGGATAACAGATATTTTAAGGTAGAGTTCCGACAGTTCCGACAGGTTTCAGGCCGGGTTCGGGTCAGTTTTTCAAGTAGGACTTGGTGTTCGGGTCGGGTTCGTGTTCGTAATTAATGAAAAAATAAACAGGCCTACCAAACTTGCTTTGCACACATGCTCTCTCTCACAGACACAGGCGAATGGATGTGTTTGGGGCCGTTCATACTGAACGTGTTTTTATGCACACCTGTTCTGTTTTCCCATTGTTCCTATGTATTCCAATGTAAACACTTTCTGGATGAATGTATTTGACTGCTGCACCAGGTCTCACTGTTTCTTCAGCATCTCACGCAGGACCGGCAACTTTTAAGCACTGTGTCAAGTTAAAAAGAACATTTTCGAAAACACATGTCAAGACACCTGTGCTTTGCTTCATTATTTGTGCTGCTTCTAGATTGTTTTTAGCACAGGTGTCAAAAGATTCAATGTTCTGAACAAGTTCAGACTACATTGAGGGGGCTGTTGCATATTATTCCAGATTGTTCCACACCAAGCAAAGTTTCAGTACATAAACGGTTAGGCAATGCTTTTTTCCCTTCTGCTCTAATGTACTGAGGGGCTGTCATGCCTAGTTAAAACTGTATATGTTTACTGTTTCAATACTGTTACGATAAAATACAGACTATTGCAGTGTCGGGTTTGGGTCGGGTTCAAGCTTATAATCCGATGGTCAGGCGGTAAGTGTCGGGTTTCATTTTAAGGTCCGTGCAAACATCTATTTTAAGGAGAGAAAGTACATTATAGTGGTGCAAAAATGTCTTAATGTATGTTTTCAAATCTGTGATGTGCAGCTAGCAAAGGCCTGATGAGATAAGATACAATGGGTAGAGCTTTTAGTTACAAGGACACAGGGTGGACAGACAACGTTGTGAGGAACACACAATCCATTCTTTTAAATCTGGAGGAGGACTGCTTCAATGAATAGCTATTGATCCAGTCTTCAACAGGCTCTGGCATGTTGTTTTGTTTTCTTTTAAATCAAGAGAAGACTTTGAGGCTTTGAAACATATGTAATTAAAACATAAATGTAATTCATTAAATAAACAAGAAAATCAAGTATAGCTGATGTTTCACGAGAACCATGAGAATATTGAACTGTTACACCCCTAATTTATAGGCTTTTATATAGGCTTGTATGATATAATATTAAATTCTTTAATACAATTAATAATTCTTACTATACAAATATATATAACATATTTTATTAAATAATAACAAATTCAGAATGTGGTCCTCGAGGCTACACAGATCCAGCTTTGTGGCTCCTGCACTTTCCAAAGTTGAGTAGCCTGCTCTAGGATGCCAGAGTATTCATTTAGTTGCAGTGTTGCTTCCTAGAGTATTAAGCAAACATCAGCTCTGATCCAAGATCAGCACTGTGGAAAGCATTAGGCAGTCATGTCAAATAAGCTACTGAGGGGAGGCATAGAGGATAGTTTATCAACACATAAAATGTCCCCTGTTCCCTCATGCCAAGGGCAGGTCTGGGCAGCACTCCTTCCAAGAGTGGAGGCTTATGAACAATACTAAAGGTTGCCAACATCCTGAAAAATAAATGAATAAATAAACATTGTGACTTTTGCAATTTTATTTGTACTTTACTTGGCCCAGAAGTTTCCAAAAGAGCATGTCATTAGACTAGTTTCATTACTTTCTTGTCTCTTCACTGGTGAGTATTATAGCGTTAAGACAGAGTTGTTTTAATAGCATCTGTTTCTCTGATTTAAATTTCCATAATAAGGACAGTGTTAGAGATGGTAAGTTCTGTTCAGTCATGTGCAGTCTATTTCAAGTAATCGATTAAAAAATACTAATTAATCACTCAAAATTTGTTTCATAACTCAAAAATAGAAGTCTCCTCAGGCATTTTCCATGTAATATTTATTTATTTAGTAAAACAGACATAGGTAAATATTGCTGTGCATTACTACAGTATGTATTGTTATATTGGTCCATATAAATGACAATTAAGAAATATTCTTCTTCTTGAAATACATGCTTTGATTATTTGCTGTGTTTTTGTTCTTACATTAAGCACTTTGAATCTACAATGGCTACAATAACGGCTACAATGGCTACTATGCTTCTCTGAATGAATAAAAAAAAAGATATATATTCCCTTTTAAGCCATTCCAGAGCAAATACATACAGCAAAAATTGAGATATAAATAAAATATTGTCAAAAGGCTGACACTATTTATTTTAGCCATATTGTCTTTCTGAACACAACTAAATAAAATGCACATCGTGATGTACAAAAGCAAAAAGTGTTCCTGGATCAACATACTTTGTTGATCCTAGAACATTTCTATCAACCAATCATAGCCCTTACCCCATAATCAGCAGGCAATGACTGGTTAATAATTTTTTTTTCCGAGAACAGGTCCTAAATCATATTATGCTAAACACGTACATTATATTAGCATCTTAAAATGTATATTATTCATCACAACACCACCTGCCAAAGCCTCCTATACCGAATTAAAATTTCATAATCTTATGATCTATGTTCATAACACTGCTGTATTGCCTATAAAACACACCCACACAGATACACACCCACAACAGTTTAGATGAGCTGTTCTAGCACAGCTGAGGTAATGCATTCATAAAATGTATCCTGCAGGGCTTTTAATGTGTGTACGTGTGTGCATCTAAGCAGAACAGTCAGCGGATATCCTGCGGGCCTGTAATGGATGCAGGCTGTTTGCTCTGTGATGGATGGGGGATAATGGATCTGATTGTGGCAGTGATGTTGGACCCCATCCGCAGCCTGTGGTGCTCACTGGGGACACAATGTAACTGTCTGGCCCTCTTTGATGAGGTTTGTTACTGGGTAGTCTGTCAGTCAGCACACTGGACTCAATCTAACCAGCCCAATTCAAGAGAACAGAACTGGGGGCTTCAGCAGCTCAAGGTCAGTCTGTACCCAGCGCCATCTGATTTTAACTGGACAACAGCTGCTGACCAGAGAGAAAAAAGCTATGAAGCAGTAGGGCAGCAAACAAAGATGCAAAAGACAGATGAATCACACTTACACAAATGCATGCACATCAGGGTAAAATAATAATAGAAGACCAGATATTGTAAAGGCATGGTCACATTTACCTTTGCACAGTGAAATTCTGCAGGCAAAGCAGGTATGGGTGGATGTTGAGCGTATGTGTAACCAGCAAAAAACGAATTGCCAAGCAGCTTCTTTTTAATGCTGCACTTTATACTCTGTAAGAGTGATGTTAAAATGAAACTTGGTGATAAAATATATGATCCTTGTGAATATTCAGTGTAGCTTTGTACAAAACATCGCCCAAACAGAGGTCACTGCCAAACCAAGCAATTTCCTATTGGTCAAGGTGGCAAATTTGCCTGTCAAAGTTCTACAAACCTGAACTCCATGCAAAATCCACGAGGGAACATTCTTTGCGACTAATGGCAAGTCCATCACAGTCGCGTAGATTCCCACTGAAAAGGCTGTATTTTGCCTGTGGAATTTCGCAATGCGAACGTAAATGCGCCTGTGACCGCAAATTGCATTGTAGATAAAATGTCCTCAACTTTTGGTCTCATTGTGGAGCAACACTTTCTATCCCTTTAAAATAAGAAGCTCAAGTTCAGCTATATATAGGGGTCAAGCACTAAAAGTGCATAGGCACCTATTGTTTTTGTTAGTTTCCATATTCTTCTTCTGCCATTGAAGTCTATGGCAGCATACATAAGAAAGTTATGAAATTTGGCCACTAATAGAGTACAATTTGGGGTCTCTTACTTCAATGCACTAGCACCACCAACTATTTAAAGTTGCACTTATGTATATGCATAACATAAGTAATAATTATAACTTTTGAACTGTAATGCCTAGAATCAAAATTTGAATGCACACTATGGTTTCATTTTCCGTCTGACTAGATTTTCCACCATTTCGAATTTTCCAAAATAAATATTATTTTCAAACTCCTCCTAGACCAGATGTCCAGTTTGCACGAAATTTCGTACATATTCGGGAAACTAGGGACAAAAATATCTTAAAAGGTTTTTGATAGACCAAACCGTTCTCGAATATCGCTTTTAACGAATTTGACTGTGAGCAGGCCAAAATGGACTTTGAATAATGGTATAATGACGTAAGTTTTTTTCTATTATTATTATTATTATTTTTATTTTGTACAAAATGGCATAAAAAAGATTTCTGCATTTTTGCATTTTCAAGTGGCTCCTTATGGGAAATACCTGAAAAATATTTGATATTTTGATATAGGCCTTTGTGTAATGGACTAAAACAATACCCAACTAGAAACAAATTTCTCTCGCAAACACAATCTACTGCTAAAAATGACATGGTAAGAAATACAGTTTTTATGTTAAGCCAGCCATTCCTAGAAGTGCACAATGAAAACACATTTAATTGGGTCATTCATTAATTTGTAGTCAGTTTTCTTACTTCAACCAAGGCCAAGCTTTTCTATGGAAAAATGTTGATGCAATAATATCCGCTCTGTGTTTAGATTATGCGCTCTTGATGTTTTTAAGTAGTGAATAAGACAAAAGGAAAGTGTGATAATTTTTTTTTCTTCCTGGTCATTGTTTTGAGTAGTAATAAAGCCAAGTTAAGTGTTTTAGAATGTCCTGTGAACTCCATAAACTGAAGCATAATAAAATTGAGCGCTATGTAATATGTGTATTTATGCATCAGTGTAATCAGAATGTGCATACCAAATAAAATTGCTTTTAGTAACTGAATCATTAGTGGTTTATCGGCATGTGCACAGTATACACACACACACACACACACACAATAAAAACTAGTTAATTTTGTTCTGATATTTTTTTCATGAAACTAGTATTTTGCTGTCTTTTTTTTTTTCTTCAACTTTATGTTGCCCGAAAAAATTCAACATGTGCTTTGATCCTGAAGGAAACCACACCACACTGCACTGGAAAAAGTTTATTGGTTATTTTCGCTTATTTTGGTGAGGCAAGTGCTTTATTTTGGGATTGGATTTCCAGACAATGTTGCATGTTTCTCTTGTAAGATCTGGCAACACTGCAATTGGTATTTCACCCACCCATTTGTGCAGAGTACCTTCATTCTTAAAAATACAAAATGCAGAACTTCTGGGCTGTAACGGTAAATACTTTTTCCTCATATCGAACCAAAATGAAATACATTTTTGTTTTAGTCCCTAGTACCTAACATGATGGTTCTAAAAAAATGAAGGTACTTTATCATTGTTTTACATCTTATTAGTATTGATATCGGTAGCATACATTATGATTTAAAGGACCTTAATAGCTTGAACCTTGTTAATTGCTGCTTACAGCTATATTTAGGGGCCAACACTGAAAGTGCATAGGCACATATTGTATTCATTATTGTTCTTCTTATTATTAATCCATCATTGAAGTCAGTGGCAGCTCATAGAACCATACATAGGAAAGTTATGAAATTGAAAGTTAATGGCACACTGATAGAGGATACTCTGATCTATGACTGACCCTAATTTGGGATCTTCAACTGTCTAGCGCCACCAACTGTTCAAATTTTCACTTATGTTTATGCTCATAACTTTTTAATCGTAAGGCCTAGAATCAAAATTATTTTTCACCTGATTCCATGGTATACCATGGTTTCAACTTCCATCTGACTAGATTTTCCGACATTTTGAATTATCCAATTATTGATAGTCCAAACTGTGACTGCTCTCTATAGATTCTGTGGGTTACACGGAGAATGGTGATAGCAAATGTGAACTTTTTCGAAGTTCTCCTACGCCATAAGTCCAATTTGCACAAAATTTGTCGTGTATCATCTAGGGCAGTGGTTCTCAACATTTTGTTGACGAACGCCCGCCTACTTCATTCCCTTACCCCGTTTGCTATTTGTTATTTGCATAATTTGCTTGATGCAACTTCGATGCATTGCATAATTTTAAGGTTTTCTTAATAAATTCAGCAGGCTTACATGCAATGAGGTGAGACCAAACCTTGCATTTCTTGAATTCAAGAAGATGGAGGGCTATAGCTGGGGCCTATACATGAAAATACAAAATACAAATACAAAAACATAAACTAATAATACAATTTTTATTGTTAATATATTTTAAAAATAAGTGAAAAGACCAATAATATTGTATATTTTGTCCAACTGAAATGTTCATTCTACATTACAGCACTGATTTTGAGTTGGATGCAGAAGTAAATTTACTCATATCAACAACAGTAAGGTTATCTATAGCATCTATAAAAAGTAAATCAGTTACATTTACTTACACTCAAAAAAAAAAAAAATTTGACGAACATGACCATGATGATAGATTTGATTATTATGACTGATAAATGCCCCATTTGTAACCTAATGCCCCCCTCTCTACTTATTTGCTCTCAGCACCCCTTGGCATCCTCTGAATGCCCCCGGGGGGGTGGTACCACCTCTGCTGAGAAGCCCTGATCTAGGGACACTCATGACACAAATTTATCAAAAGCTTTTTGATAGACATGATGGTTCTAGAATAGCGCACCAATGAATTTGATGGCAAGTTGCCAAAAAACATCTGAGGATGTATATTTGCAACACTTTTCCATATGACCAAACCTTGACCTCATTATGTAAATTTGGTAACTGCACCACTTATTGGTCAAGATTTTATAATTAATTGTATTTTAATTTTAGCAATTCTACCTGTGTTTTTTATGCTGCTTTTCTTAAAGTCGTATTCAGTGTTGTCCAGTAACACTTCTGTACATGCCATACGTTGGTGGGCTTGGCCCCATAATTGCTGCTTGCAGCTATATTTTTCATTGTCTTTACCCCCCACATCAATAATGATTATTTAAATGGATTTATAATATAAACATCATAACAAAGCATGTCAATACATTAATATGTTACTATACACACATTTTAAAGGCCAGGCTTAAAAATGCAACACTCAAATTCGAACAATTTGTAACAGGGGATCCCCGCTCGGTCTCTCTATGCGCCAAGCCTGCAAACGATGAAGAATTCTGGTCTAAAGCATTGTTTTGGTTTTACTTCTCATCCAAAGTGGGAGAATGAAACATGTCACAATGAATTTTTCTAATAAAGAATAAGAGCTATTAATTTCTAGTATAATGGAGACAAAAAAGCCTGCTGTACATGAGTGGAGCCTGTAGTGAATTGGATGTGGGTCAGAGAGATGCAGCATATCTAGGTCATTCTGAATCGTACAGAGGCTTAAGCCTTCTCTCATTCTGGCTCACCTATTAATAAAGCCCATAGGGGAGACTGCCCGTGTTGCTGTGTGTGTGTGTGTGTGTAATCTATGGGAAGACTGGGGTTGGCCAGCACAGGGTTAATTACCCAGTTACAATATACAATTCAGTTAGTTAACCTTACATAGAGAAAACATGCAAATCGATTTTCTCAAACTATCTAAGTAAATTTACTTATTTGGCTCAGGTAAAGTGAAGTTAAATATCTATGTACAATTAACTAGATAAAAGTAGATTACGTATTTGTGATTGTAAATGGTCATTATCATCATCATTGTTTTAATCTAGTTTTAATTTGAACTGAGTTCAAATAAATAAATTATAAATAAAGAATAAATTATGATAGGTTAGTCATAGTGCACATTGGATTCTTGGCAGTACTTCTTGGTGCATATAAATCTGTACTTTTGTAAAGTACTTACATTTGAGTGGAGAAGAATGGTTTGAGTTTAACAGGCTCCAAGTTCACTAGAGGCAACCCTAATAACCCTAATGTTGACTAAACACATAGCTACCAACAAGCTACAACAAAACAACAATAATAGTAAAAAGAGCCAAAACTGTTTACATTTTAATAACAATTACATAATAAATAACAACATATTCAAGAAAGTGTTTGTGTATTCTACACAGCAGCAATTTTGTACTTAACAATTTGGAGTTAGTAGAACTTGAAGTTTTTACACGTGCGTTTATATTTGTATCTTGATGGGGACTTTCCATTGACTTCTATTGTTTTTATTCTGAGCTAATTATATTTTATATCCCCTAAACCTACCCCTAAACCTAATCCTCACAGAAAACTTTTTAAATTTTAGAAATTAATTAAAACATTGTTTAATATGTTTATTTAGGAATTTCCCTCTGGGTACTGTTGGCTGGTCCCACAGTGTAGCAAATCACAAAACACTTTACAACCTGTTTACAACTATACTTAGCACTGACCATTTGCGATCAGATCATCCAAAACTCCTCTTATTACCAGCTGTAAACAGGGTCTAAAATTATTGCAGCCAGAGCTAGGGAATGTTATAGAACGACTTCCAGCGGAAGTCCCACCTACATTCCTTTCCCCAGTAAGACCCCTAGGAAAAAGGTGGATATTCACGTCCCGAGATCATTTCACCAGGCATAAATCTCTCATCAAGTCTCATTAAGGAGAACAGCAGAGTAGGCGCATTTATATAGAATGTTTTTAAACTGACTGGAACTACCTGTATGTTAAACGGTTTTAACGCACACATTCCAGCCAATCAGAATCAAGCATTCGAATCGACCATGGTATAAAGGTTGTAACCTTTCTCAGGAAGACAGCAGAGGTAAATCATAAAGGCAAAATTAACCCAGTCCTGCCATAAAAAGCATCCCATCTGCTGACTTCAGAATGGTTCACATAAGAAATACATTTTATTGTCAAAGATTATTCCAGTTTTAAAACATGTTTGCCTAACACTCAACAGATGGTCCCACCCTGCACTAACACCATTGGTTGAGCCAATGTTGTAATGTCGGGTTGGTCTGAATGACCAAAAACAGAGCAATGTTTTCACCACAGAATCAACCTCTGCATTTTAAGCTGGGATAAGTAAAAGCAATTTAACATTGAAAAATGTGTCATCAATAGTTGTATAAACAATTGGATATACAGTACATTTACAGATGAAAAAATATAAAAAAAACAACAACAAACAAAACAAACATTTTAAACCATTTGAAACATCTGGCACTCAGAGAAGCTCATTAGCTACACTAGATTGATGTAGTTTCCTACTGTGACTATTGCACAACAGAACCAGTATATTATTTTTATTTTATTTTTGCTTAGGCTGCGTGTCTGATGTAAAGACAGCAGCCTCAGTCTGCCGGGCTGTCATGGGAACTGTCAGACAGATTTGGTACATAGAGAGAGAGTGCAGCAAGTCACTGTCAAAATCTTCCTGCTCAACTGTCTAATCCAAAAAGACTTTGATTTTCAAGAGTTCAAATATCCATTCTCATGTCTACCTCTCCTGAAATAAATAAAAATTCACCCACTTTTAAGCATTTCCACATCATGCCTTCATTAACTCCACTTTATGTGTCAATTTAGTCATCATTGTAGGCTACTAGAGATTTCTTGTATGCTGGGGCTAGTTGTCAAACAGGCAAGTTGTCACAAAGGGCTTATATCTCAGAAGCTAAAGGTTTTGAGTGAAAAGTCCAAAAAGTGTGCTTGTTTTTTCTAGCCTACAATAGGCCATTTATTTGTACAGTAATGGCAAGTTTCTAATGTGAAAACTCATTCCATATATAGTAACAAAGTCCCCAATAGTCACAAAAGGTTAATATGTGTTCTTTGGTAATAACACCACGTCCACAGTTATACATTTCCATTTGAAGACACATTGATTTCAGTACATTTTCAACACTCATCCACACTAGAATGGCATTTTCCTCCACCAAAATCTGAGTGTTTTGAAAACGCTCTCCAATATTGCTTACTTTGTATTACAGCATAAGGACAGGCAAAGAGGCGGCAGGAACTGGCTGAACAGTCAACATAAAGGTTTAATGATAATCTTAACTTAAAACAAACACAATCAAAGACACAAATACAATGCGGCTGAGTGCATCTCTTTCTCTCGAACTGACACCTCCGGTTCATCTTTATCCCCTTCCTGGCTGATTAGCCTGATTCCTGGCTGACTGTGTGTCCTCACGGACTGGCCCCACCCTCCTAATCACACTATAGAAAACAATGACGTTAGGAAACTAAAAATACACTCAGATTTGTGTGGATATAGCCCCAGTCTCTCCTATATGTTCCATATTCTAACCTATCTTTGTAGGTTGTAGAGCATATTGAAAATGTGTTAAGCTGGTTGCACATCAGACAAGAAGCACCACGCTGCACACAGGACTTTGCACTTCTTCAAGAATGAACAAAGTGATTTTGATGAGTTTGCAGGTTAAGATGCAATCTCACTACATGATTTTTGGTTGGATTTTTAGTTCACAGACAGATTCCGAGGTCTGTGACAAAACTCCCAGATCGTAGCCAAATCAGTGCTCGCTATGGTTGGCTATGCTCGGCTATGTTTAGTCCAGCAACGGGATCTGAGCAAATCTTGAGGTGTCACAGATGTTTTCAAACATGTTTGATATTATCACCACATAATCTTGTAGTGTGAGCTATGTAGGGACAATGGTGACTGCTTCTGCCAATCACATCTTATCATGCATATTTGTATAGGAATGAAAAGTCACAAATTAATCATAAATGTGCTTTATTGTAATAAACTAACAAGTATAAATTTTAACAAATAAATAAATGATCTGAGCACAATATATATATATATATATATATATATATATATATATATATATATATATATATATATATATATTGTGCTGTTTTTTTATTTAACTCAAACTTTTTCTAAATCGGACAGCCTGTGTCTTTTCTTTTTTCGTCGTCTCTGTTTTGTTTTTCCAGACAAAATCAGTAAACGGACAACTTTTGGACAGCGTGTTGATCGTGACCCTCTGGGAAAATCCCATGATCGCTCTTATTTCTCACGTGAAATTATATGAGAACATGTTCCCCTTCTGTCACTCAGTTGTGTCGATGTAGTGACACTAGTGGTCACTCTTGAGAGCCCCAAACACTTCTAATCTTTGAGAAAAGGCCAATGACAATTGGCGAGTAGAATTTGTATCAGCAAGCTGAATTCCACTGCTGTTCCATTCACCTTAGAAATAAGTGTATGCTCTACAGCGCAATCCAGCAGCTTTATCTCCTTCTGCAAGCTAAGTGCAGATTACGTCCCTGGGTGCTTCGACTACGTTACAAAGAGAGTATATATTTCTGCAAAGAATATATTTTTCCTCTATTAGAGCAACACACTGACTTGAATGTCTTTTTTAAAGATGCCGTTCCGTCTTCGTGTGATTCCTGAATACAATCATTATCTGGGCGCTGTCTCACGTGTCTGAGCCGCGATCACACTGAGGCAGCGCTTGTGGATGGTTGGTGTTCTCATTGCAAGAACATGACCATGGTAACGTTGCGGTCGCGGCTTTCCTTCTTCAGGAGAAAGCCACTCTAGCCACCCCCCGTGCTGTGCCTTCTACCTACGGGTATGAGGACGGCGTGGCTGGCGCTGGAGGCGATTTGGGGAGTTCAATGGGCGCAGTCTAGCCGGGTAATTCCAAGCGGATCTCCTGTTCCCCAGCACACTCGTCTTCCCCCGCGAGTTCCGAGATGAGACCAGCTCGACTCACGGCCAGCTTAACGTCTCTTTCAGGGCTCACGAGCAGGATGAGTCCTCAATAGCTGCATCTGAGAGTGCACTGGCGATGTCCGAGGACTCGACTGGGCTGCAACCTTCGGGTCTGCCCACCCAGTCTGAGGCAGACGCAGAGCTGACTGTCATGCTTGCCTGGGCCGCCGTCCCAGTATTCCTGGAAGTGCACGACGAACTGACGAGGTCATAGAGGGCACCTTTTGCTGCATTGCATTCCATGGCCCTCCTGCAAAAACACCAGGCCAAGGCACTGAAAGAGCTGCACATGGGTAGTCCTGATCCCAATGTGCTGCAGGAGCTGCGCTCGGCAACCGTCCGTGCCCTCTTGGTGATGAAGGTCACGGCGAAAGCACTTGGTCAGGTGATGTCCACCTTGGAGGTCCAGAAGCGCCAACTGTGGCTAAATCTGGTCGAGATGAGGGACGCCGACAAAGTTTGCTTTGTCAACATGCCCATCTCACAGATCAGCCTATTCGGTGACACCATTGAGGACTTTTGCCCTTTGAGAAGAAACAGACGGAGGCTATATAACACATCTCACCCGGGTGTGGCTCAAGATCCCGTACCCCATCTGCTTGCCGAGGGCTTCCCCTTGCAGCAGCAAAAGCCCAGGCAGCTCCACCACAGCCCGAGCCCAGTTCTCAGCCCCAGTGTAGAGCACCAAAAAAAGGAAGCTGATGCCCCCCGCCTCATGGCATGGCACGAGTACCTGGAAGGCTCCTAAGCACCCCTGAGACAGACGACCCAGGGAGCAAAATGTCTGCCACGTCCAAGGAGCTGTTACCCAGACCACTCTTTCCCCCGGTTGAAGGCCGGGAGGAAAATCCTTAGTTTCCGTTTGTTTTGTGTTTGCCACATTGTCAAAAAACAATGTACGTGGCACACGTACAACCATTGCCTGCCGGTTGTGACGAGTCTCGAGGACGACCCAAGAGGCCCTCCTCCTCAGTCGCTAACGTGCCCTATGCCAGTTTGCCAGGCTTCTGCCCCGGTTCCGATGCAGAGCGAGAACACTGCCACCCTGCGTGAGGAGTCCACAACCCTTTAGCTCAAGGGTGCAATAGAGCCTGTCCCTCCAGCCGATATGTGGAAAGGGTTCTACAGCCCTTACTTCATCGCGCCAAAGAAAGGCAGTGAGTTGAGGCCAATCTTGGACCTGCGAGTTCTGAACAGAGCCTTACACAGACTCCCGTTCAAGATGCTGACATATAAACTCAAGTCCCAAGATGGGCATGGTGCCGTGGCACACGTCGCATGGTTATTACGCCGGTCTGCCACCACTTATTCAGCCTATGGACAGACCTCATGTTTTTGCAGGCAGGAGCCCCCCTACAGCAGGTGTCCAACACAGACAATTCCAAGTCAGGCTGGGGCACCGTGTGCAACAGTCACGCTGCCGCTGACTCCTGGACATGACCACGGCTGTGTTGGCACATCAACTGCCTTGAGTTGCTGGCTGTACTGCTTGCCCTACGGAGGCTATTGCTGTTGATCTGGGGTAAGCATGTGTTGGTCTGGTCGGACAACACATGGAACACCTAAGTAGCCTACCACAGGCAGTGGTAGACACAATCACTCATGCCAGAGCTCCCTCTACAAGGCAGCTTTATGCCCTGAAGTGGCGTTTGTTCGCGAGGTGGTGTTCTTCCCGAGGCGAAGACCCCCAGAGATGCTCAGTCAGGTAAGTGTTCAGCTATGTGCTCAAGGTTTCCACAACCCCCTTCAGGGATCAGGTGGTGATCAAGAAGCCTGCAAGGAGCCTGCAAGCACTGACCCAGCCTTGTTGTTGCTGTGTTTGGTGCGTGATTTGCACATCTGCTTGGATCGCATGCAGAGCTTTCGGCGGAAAGCGGAAAGGGAACGCTGTCTCCAAACAGAGGTTTGCCAACTGGATTCTGGATGCCATCACTTTGGCATAACAGGCCCAGGCCGTGCCTGCCCCTTTGGGAATATTAGCACACTCTACAAGGAGTGTGGCATCCTTGTGGGCACTGGCCAATGGCACATGGCAAGTCCCAATACATTTGCGAGATTTTACAAACTCCGGGTTGAGCTGGTTTCATCCCGCATTTTGTCAGGTACGAACAGGAAAGTTTGGTAATACGGAACAGCTGGCCAGGTGTATTGAGGTCGAGGGCCGGGAGGAAAATCCTTAGTTTTGCCTTTCCCCTCCATGAGGCGAAGATGTGCACTTCTTCTCCAATGAGAGTTCACGAATGTCTGAATGTCCTTCCTCCCTACCCCTGTGGCTCACAGATTTGGCGGAGAAATTCGCAGCCAGACCCACTACAGGTGCTAATATGCCCTGTACTGGGATAAGTGTTCCACAGTTGTTGGTTACTCCGATAACCCCCTGTGATGCATTTTCTGCAGTACGGTTTCCCTGTCGGCAGTCCCGCATCTCCTTTGGGCAGAGCTCCCTCTGCCCCGGTCGCTGTGTTATAGAGATCCTCCCCTTCAAATCAGGACTTACCACCGCATCTCTCCCATGTGCAGCTGGTGAGCCCACGTGATGTATTTGCCACATGTTAACCTCAAATTCGGGCAGGAAGTAGTCTCTGCAGGGTCTTTTCCCCCTGAAAGCATAGGAAAGGAAAAGAACACCTTCCCCAATGCATATAATAGCATTAGATGGCCCCAGCTAAATCTAACACTCTGTGGAGAGAAAACATAGAGAGAAAAGACAGTGGCTGGAATGGCCTGCTTCCATGCTAGTCATGTCGCTCCCCCCCCCTCTGGGTCTGGGGAACTACATGATGTCTTGTGGGGCATTGGGAGAGGTTATGTGCAGACTGATGCACCTGCTATTATACACGCAGCAGCTTGCTTGCACCTGCATCGGCAGTTCACATAACACGGTTTAGCTGTTGTGCCGTTTTTCTATATGGATCCCTAGTATCAATACATCGACACAATGCTGAATGAGTGACAGAAGGCGAACTTCTCGGTTACTGTTGTAACCTCTGTTCCCTGATGGAGGGCACGAGACATTGTGTCCCTCTTGCCACAACGCTGTGCTAACCTCTAAAATAGCCGGGACCTTGTCTCGGCTCCTCAGCAAAAAAACTGAATGTGTGGCCACATTCCAGCTCCTTTTATACCCGTATGTCCGGAGGAGTGGCATGCAAATTCCACTCGCCAATTCTCATTGGCCTTTTCTCAAAGAATAGAGGTGTTTGGGGCTCTCAAGAGTGACCCCTAGTGTCACTACATCGAAAAAACTTCTCATTCCCTCCATCTGGGAAAGGAGGTAACAACAATAACAGAGACATTTTTTCTGCTGTTGGCAGGAGATGCCTTAAGGCCTAACAATTGTGCACATTGTCTGAGGTCTGTTGTGTAGTTTGTGCACTGCTAAAACAACAAGCCCACAAATGACAAGAAACCTTGTTGTGTAATGTGAGCAGGTCAGTGGTTCAGGTGGTCTGACAGTCATGTAGTGAGAGCTAAGCTTAAGTGTATGAAACTGGTGCAACTGCACAAACTATGGCGAAAGAAATGGCGATGTTTTTTATTTCTGTATATGTAGCCTTAAAAGGCTTCATTCGAGCTGTCAAACCACAAAAGGACAAACTTGAAATTGAAAATAAATTGTTTGGGGTATATGAAAAATACATGTACACAATGTATCATCTAGTCATGGATAAAGTAAATATTCTATGTCCTTCGACAATGATATGTGTCGAATTTAATGGAAAACAATGGGTGTGGTACTCCCTCCAGATTCAATGCTGAGTGGCGCCAGCAGTGTGCGTTCTTTTATAGGAAACAATTGTTTAGAATTTTAGAATGAGCCGCGTCGTCCGCCAGACATGTCTGGTGTGCGACCCCCTTTAGAGGCTCTTCCGGTAAGATATTTATGCATGTAAATATCCATTGCTACTCAACTCAAACTGAGACTTCTTCTTTCAAACATTGGTGAATCACTAACAGGGATTGAATTTCAAAATGAAATGACAGCGCTTCCCTGAATTCTCTTCTCTAAGACAGTTTCATGTTGTGAAAGGGCAGCCATTTAAAGGCACAATTCCTATGTCATTTAACCCAGATTTGAAGCAAAGAGGTCATAAACCTGGGAGCTTTGGATAAAATATATCCCAAGCAAGTTAAACTAAGGAGGGATTAATGCCAGAGATCCATATTATCTAGACTTCAAGGGTTTTAGTGGGTCAGGGGATGCAATATTGGGACCCATTTCCACAGGATTTGGCTGCTTTGATCCCACTTTCACTGTCATGGTTGGTAGACTGAGCCCATGGGATGAGGCATTGGCCCAGTGGCATAATCTAGTTAAAATGACTTCTGTTTGCCTGAGTCAATCAACAAGAATACACCCATCTCCCTTTTTTACCCAAATAAAGATCACCTAAAAAGCAGGGACAAAGATATGGGATAATATGGACTGCCATTAACAGATGGAAATCACTGCAGGCTGGCTTCATTGTGCTGCTGTTGAGTAATGCTGAATACTGGAACTGCAGCTGTTAAAGAAATTCTGTAATTCTGTAAAAAAATTGGGGACATTACATTTTCTATATAACAAGCAACCTAGTAATTATATTTTTGCCCTTTTTACTCTGTCTGATAAACTATATAAATTACAATATCGCTGATATTACAAGTTGTATGAACAATTATAAACCATTACATTTAATGTAAAATAATTGATGATATTGTATTAGAAAATATTTGTAGGTTTTTACTTAATCGGTATTGCTCTGGTTAGGTCAATATTGGAAGTATATAATAACCCAGGGCTTATTTTTTGTTTGTTTTACAAACAGAATATCTGGACTCCTTTAATATGTCAGGTTTCAAAATGATAAACTCAAAAAAACAAACAATGTAAAATTTTATAGTAGGTCTGACACGACTGATCAAGGAACACATCTTGGCAAAATCACGGTGCCCCTACCTATATGCAGATTACGTAGGGCACAAACCCCCTAAGGTGGAAATATCTTGATCGAACAATCGCATCACACCCTAGGACAATCCTACATCAGAAGATAGTGGAACTCTGCATAATTGTCATGTTACCAAAATTTCAGTAATCGATACAAATACCAGTAAAAGTTAATGTTTCTAGACACCACAGCAACAATGGATGATGCGATTCTTAGCTTATTTAAAGGGGTCATTGAATACACTTTTTTATAATTTATTATCTTGATAATTATGTATACTGATAATTATGTATACTGATAATGCTAGTAAAGTTTTTTTTTTTTGCATTAAAACAGTCATAATTTAGTAATACAGTAAATTATCTTATTGCACCCTGTCTAAAACTAAATGTCAGGGTTTACACATAATGCACATCTAACATATTGCATCTGAATATATTAAACTCTTCATCTCAAGCATAACTGTTAACACTCACAGCCTTTCAACACCAGATGCGAGAGTCGCATCAAAAGCAATAGATCCCATTATATTCAATTATGTTGTCTACCATAGAAACATCCATTGCAGCGCAACGCGTTGCACTGCATCACGTTGCACCGACAGTAAACAGATGTCCTGTTTCATTTTGCACTGCACACAGTGGCACTACTACAACCAACAACACAAATTAACGGTTTAGAAATCTGTGTCGACGTGCCTGGTGTAGACAGCCTCAAGCCGTTGCATGCCATCACATCAACTGATGTGCCTGATGTAAACAGGGTGTCAGCACCATGAAATATCACACAGTCATGACAAATGAAATATTCACAAACAGTGGTGTAAAGTAATGAATTACAAATATTCACATTACTGTAATTAACTACTTTTTCGCAAGAATTACACTTTTTTTAAGTAGTTTAAAAGTTTTATACACTAATTTTTACTTGTGCATTTTAACTGCTGTAATTGTACTTTCACTGTGCTATTTTCCCACCGTCTGTGTTCGATACTACCCTGTCCTGATTTTATTTGTATCTATTAACATGGTTGGCTAGGGAGAGTCTTGTGACTCCCGTCAAATCAAATCACAATGAACAGCTGCAGATCTGGCACCAACTGTGGCGGATGCCTCAAGCACAGTTTACAGCTGAACATAACCAGCTGCACCTGAAAGGGCTTATCGTAGTGAAAAAGGTCAATTGCTAAGTTTAACTTGCTCAAGCCATATATCAGCTATTAATCCTGCCTCTAATTTGAAAAAAACATATCGAGGTAAATTTCTTATTTCTGCTTACTAGATTCTGTGTGTCTGTAACGTAGCCTGTAATTTAACTATCACTAAGATTATTGAGCTGCTGTGAGAGATTAATGCAATGTTATCAATAGGGCTGGGCAATAGAACAATCTTGATTTTTATCTGAAAAAAGATAGATGTCATCGATCAAATTTTTAGTAGATTACTATATTTAGCCTATGTACTACATCTAGAACAGGGGTGTTCATTACATCAATTGCGATAACAAGAGCACCACTGGTTGGTTGATCTAGATTAAATATAAAAGATTTACTTTTTATTTCCTGATGCAGCTGCACGTTGATTGACAGGCAGCTAATGTTTGAGAGATAATGCGAGTTCACGTCTAAATGATCAAATACACTTTATCATTCCGCCAATGCCCATCTTTATGAGTATTTAATGTAAACACAGTCAATTATGTCTAAAGTGAATTTAATCAGTTGGTCAAATAGCATATTTGCATAGAAATGTTGGACTTGTAGTGTACATGTAAACCAATTGAGCACTGTCTAGTAGGCTATGTCATATAAAAGCACAACTTCAAATTGCGCATCATGTATTAGAATGAGAACACAACTATGTCTTGGCTTAAAAGATAAAAGAACTAAATCAATGTTGAACATTGTATCTCAAAAGGAGGACAATTTGGCCCCCATGTTCTACTTAAAGAAATAATTCACACAGAAAAGAAAATTCTCTTATCATTTACTCACCATCATGCCATCTGTCTATGACTCTCTTTCTTCAGAAGAACACAAATTAAGGTTTTTAGAAGAATATTTATGCTCTGTATATCCATTCAATGTAAGTGAAGGGGTGCCAAAATTTTGATGCTCCAAAAAGCACATAAAAGCAGAATAACCCTCTGGGGTCTGAGGGTTTTTTGGGCCCTGGAGAAGTTATGCGTTGACATGTGCTTTTTTCAGTTGCTTAAAAACATATTGATGGCTAAAGTCTGCCAACACTGTATTCAGCACAAACTGGGCTAAAATAATATGTGAGCAACATGTGTGTACATGTTTGTATTTTTGAGAAAATAACATTTATGCATGGTTTTTAAAAAAAAATAAATAAATAAATTTTATTGTTTTTTGAAATAAGGCCATAACACACATACTCAACATTTGTCCACAAGCCTTTTGAGAACTGGATCTTGTAGCCTAGAGTTTTTGCTACAAAATGAAGTGAAAACCATCCTGATCACTCATTCATACAAAACAATATAGTAATTAAAATTTTGTAATACACTTTTAGTGTTAGAAAGGTCATATGCGAGGAGGTGTGAATGATCATTAATATTTACTGTAATTCACACCCGAGGAGACAAATACCCCTCCCATCCGGCCCATCACTGAGGAATGTGACAGAAAGACTTAATGATCAAAATCAAGTTTTAAGTTAAAAGGAGTAATCTGACTATACATTTTCTTTACATAAAGACTTTACTTAATTTTAGACCAACATTTTATTTGATCCAACAGCATTTATTTGATACAAAATACAGTAAAAACAATGATATTGTGAACTCTTTTTACAATTTAAAAGAACAGTTTTCAATTTTAATATATTATAAAATGCTATTTGTGATCAAACCTGAATTTTCAGCATCATTACTGCAGTCTTCAGTGTCACATGATCCTTCAGAAATCATTATAATATGCAAATTTCCTAATATGGGCATATTTACATCACATTTGACACATTTACACCTGAACAGATATTTGTAAGCACAAGCTTCGTTGATGATAATAAGGCAGCACAAATACTAGATAAAATATAATATAAACATTCATATTTTTTTATATCATATTACATAAAATTACATCATATTTATATCATGCAGCATAAAATTTAAATACCTGCATTAGCCGAAACAGCATTTAAATGAAACTAAAACTTGCTTATTAGGAGTCAAATTTCAATACTCTTAATCCTGGCTGGCAAGTCTGGAAACAGTCCCACTATTAAAATATGTACATGTTTATATAAAATAGCTTGTCAACTAATGAAAACGTCATGGTTCCTGTCGTAGCCTCCATTCCCCGAGGGAGGGAACGAGACGTTGTGTCGAATTAAGTGACACAAGGGGTCTTCCTTGGATGCCGAATCGTACATCTGAACCTGAGAAAAGGCCAATGTCAAGTTGGCAGACATAATTTGCATGCCCCGCCCCGGACATACGGGTATAAAGGGAAGCGGGGCAGCAAATGCCAGTCAGGATTTTGCACTGAGGAGCCGAAAATGATGCAAGGCCATTTACAGTGCTAGGTCTTGTGCTGTGGCAGGAGGGACACAATGTCTCGTTCCCTCCCTTGGAGAACGGAGGTTACGACAGTAACCATGATGTTCCCATTCTGTCACTCACTCAACGTTGTGTCAAATGAAGTGACACAAGGGGTCCATAAAAAACCGCCACGCACTGACCGTGTTACGTGACTATCGAAACAGATGCAGTGCAGGCTATTGCGTGCTAGAGGCGCCTGTCCTGGATGCACAGAGCCCTCCCCAATGCCCACAACTGCGTACTTGCGCAGCACCCGGGGTCAGCTGTGTGCCAGCGTGTCTGTCCCGAGAGGGGCTCCTGTCATGGAGTACCAGAGCAGGCAGTGGGAGTTGTCTTGGGAGGCAAAGAGATCTATCTGTGACATGCCAAATTGGTCCCATATGAGCTGGACCAACTGGGGGTGGAGCCTCCACTCTCCGCTGGGTGAAACCTGTCGTGACATCGTGTTCGCCGTCGTGTTGGGGTTGCCAGGGATGTGAGTGGCGAGCAGCGACTTGAGTCACGGCTGGTTCCAAAGGAGGAGATGGCGGGCGAGTTGTGACATATTATGTACGCTACCGTCGCGGTGCTGTCTGAATGGATTAAGACGTGCTTGCCCCAGATTAGTGGGAGAAACTTTCATAGGGCAAGAATTACAGCCATCAACTCAATCCTTTTCAGGGGCCAGCGGCAGCTGCCCATTGCACTCGTTGCCCCAACCCTGTCGAGAGGCGTCTGTGGTTACCACGGGAGAAGAATTTATAGTAAAAAAAGAATTCAATATTGATCTGTTTCTCACCACATCTATCACATCGCTTCTGAAGACATGGATTAAACCACTGGAGGCACATGGATTAGATTACTTTTATGCTGATTTATATGATTTGTGGAGCTACAATGTTTTAGCAATGATTCGTTTTCATTGTATGGACCAAATGCGCAGAGATATTCTTTTAAAAAAAATCTTAATTTGTCTTCTGCAGAAGAAAGTCATACACATCCAGGATTGCATGAGGGTGAGTAAATGATGAGAGAATTGTAATTTTTGTGTGAATTATTCCTTTTTAAGCATGATGTAGCCCCTGTACCAAACAATTTTTCCCATACCTGATCTACCTCCTCTATTGTGCAGGACATGACGTGCCTAGAGATCCTGCTTATTTAGCTTTTTGTTTTGCATTCCTTGCATTGTTTGAACGCGTTTTGTGCACAACAATAACACTGTTGGCATTAAGGGAAATTTAGACCCTACACATAAACTGATTTTAATGTAATTATTTCATACATTACCATTTCAAAGGGTGATCAGTGTATTGAAAATAACTTTTTAATCTTTTAATTTCTGTTATCACGTCTCCCTGTTATTTTTTGGAATCAGATTCATGTAGTGTTTATCATAGATAAGTGATTTATTTTCTATATATCTTCATTATGCCAACTTTTAAAATACATCTCAGATTTGTTGGTCAGTACAATGTAACTGAATGGGTCCCAAAATTGTGAGGCTCCAAAAAGTACATAAAGGCAGCATAAAGGTAATTCGTAAGACTCCAGTAATTAAATCCATATATTTAGAAACTATATGACAGTTGTGGGTAAGAAACAGATCCTTTCCCAAGTCCTATGAATTCTTCTCCCTGCTGAATAGGTGGCGATTTGCACAAAGAAAGAGAATCACCAGAAACAAAAGAAGAATGTGAAAGTGAAGGAATGGAGATTGATAGTATTATAATGGGGCATAGGTTTTGCAACTCAGTACTCAATACTCACTACTCATGAGTACTTTTAAATGAGCTACTCTTTTACACTTACTTGAGTAGTTTTTAGGACAGCAACTTTTACTCTAATCACACTACATTTTTTAGGAAGTAACAGTACTTCTACTTGAGTATGATTTTTCAGTACTCTTTCCACCCATGTTCATGAATGAAACTCACGTTTTTTTGCTATCACATCATAGTGTTTTTAACTGCCCCATCCTTCAATAACAGTTCCTTTGCAAAGCTTGAATCATATTATGACTGGTATGATATTAGTCAAACATACAACCCACTCTAGAATACGCTGAAGACACATCCACATCTAGTTTCCATTATCATTCCATCATGTTTTCATACACCAACAAAAATAGCGCAGATGGGTGAAAGAAAGCGTCCATGACGCGTTTGTGCTCAAAACAGCAGGGCAGCAGAGCTTCTCCTCTTCAGAGTTGTAACATGACACCATGTCTTTTAAAAGCAGCCCGATATATTTATCAAGCAGTCAAAGATGTCAGTCTGTGCATCTAGGCTTTTCAGTTTCTGTGTGTTTTTGACAGTAGCTTCACACCCCCAGATTAGCATTTGTTTTAATGCTGCAATTGAATTATATAAACATATTCTGTAGGCACTACACATGTCACAGCAAATAAGTGCTTTGTTCTGTCAATAGATTGAAGGTGATGCTCTTAATGCATTGATTTTACCATACAAGCGGCTTCACACATTCACTGTAAAGCACGCCGCACATGCCTTATTTAATTAAATTGCATCATTTGTGGTTTAATAATCATACTAAGAGCTATCATGATTAGATTAATTATGCATTCAGTTTTTCCTAAATATGTCAAATTCATGTGAGAGCATTTGAAAGCAGTCTTGTGTCAGTCAGACACAAGTATGATATTGGTACTGCATACACACGTGGTATTGTAACGTCTTTAAGTATCGACTTTGTACCGAAATACCAGTACTTTTGACATCAATAGTTTATAGTATAATCTTACACTATTGACCATGATTTCAGATGTTCGCCATCACATAAAAATAACATTAGCCATCGGTATCTGGAATGTCTTACATTGGTACACCCCAAATTTAAAAGTTCTGTGCCAACTTTGTGAACAGATCTATAAAATAATAATAGACTTAGTCCCGAAGCAGTAGAGGGATTCTAACAGCAATAACAATCTAGCAGCAATAGCAAAAACCTCATAAGCATTTCCATTATGCTAAGTCCCACTACTCTCTCCTCAAAATCTCATGTATATGGATTCATAACTCATGCATGGTTGCTTCTTTTGAAGAGTGAAATTGTTAGTCATGTTTGCATAGGGTGCAATCTTGAAATTTTGCCTCTTTTGCTTGATGGCAGAAAATTGAGAATATTGTGAGATCACATGTGCATTTAGAATAGTGTCAATCTGATTTTCTAAAAGCCAAGTGTTTTTTCCTTGATTCAATTTAATGGGAGAACAATCTCCATGGTGGAAAAGTGTATTTGGATTATATCTCAGACTGAAAAAAATAAAGAGCTTGATCATTTCATTTTTACAAACTTTGTGATTGCTAGGAATAGAAATATTTTGGTGGTGATATGAAACCAAGATTCCCACCCTTTTTGATCACTGAAATTCCATGACTTTTTTTTCATGAACTTTCCAGTCATTTTTTATAATACAGATTATATATATATATATATATATATAAAATATATATATATATATATATATATATATATATATATATATATATATATATATATATATATATATATATATATATATATACTGTATGTGTGTGTGTGTGTGTATATATATAAAAATAACATTTAATCACACCAATTCCACAAATCTGATTCAATTCAGACCGATTTAGACTCAAAAGAATGATTCACTAACAAAACAGACATCACTATGGCTTGTGAGCAAGTTTTACTCATCAAAAGAGCATTATTTATCCAATAATCTTTTTTAAACAAGTAAAGAAAAGTGTATATTTACTATAGAAATTTCTGTCACTTTTTCTTGAGATTTTATCAGTGATCATGACCTTACCAGCCTTGGAAATCACAATTTTCAAATTCCCTTGATATTTCTGGGGTTTCCATGACTGTGGGGACCCTGTGAAACTCTGTATCTCTTTAGATGTCTCATTGATCAGTATCTTGAATTTATCTTAAACTATCTTAATAGACTGCAGATTATAATCAGTTGAGGGGAGTACAAATGACAAAGACAAGGCACAACCAACTAAAGGATGTATGCCATTGTCTGTGCACCTCCTCAGGAAGGGTAGTAATAATGCTCAATCTGATAACCCAAAACCCAGAACTGCCCATTGCTAATCTAATTGAAAGCATTTATGAGAGCAGCAGCGGGAGAGGCCTCTGTTCTCACTCTGGAATTAAAATGCTAATGCGCTCAAAACAAACAAAACAAAGCCTCTCTACATCTGGGATTTGCATGAACTTGAAAGCAGCCTTGAAAGTCAATACTAGAGGGCACCAAGTCTGAAGACAGAGCATTTAGCCAGCATATGACACTATGCAGACCCATCTGACAGGAAGGGAAGCAACCACACGTGAATCAAAACGGCTGATGTAACAACAAAGGCAACATTTTCCACCACTTTGAATCTTTCTCTTACTGTCTTCTCTGCTGCAGTTTTTAGCTTCCCTCAGGCATGAATGTAGGTGGGTGAGAGTTTATGAGTGGGCTGTATTAGCAAAAATGGTGGATGTTGTCTGTGCCAAAGATGCAGTATGTGGTATGATAAGTGTTCTTTTCTAAAAGCACAGCAGGTGTGTCTCCAGTGGGCTTAAGCCACCGTCACAAACCTGACTTCAATACAATCTAACCGGCTGTGACAACACCTGATGGAGGGTCACAACAGGAACAAAGGAAATGGCAGAGCAGCATGCTATTGGCTAATCAATACTAACTCTTTAATTGGTCAAATTACAGCTGAAATATTGACAGGGTAACACATATTTTACATGTACAGTGGCCCCAGAAATGTTTTTGGACACTTAATTCTCTCTTAAAAATGTCTGATTGCATTAGATACAAAATATCAAATCACAAATAACGGTAACCTGCATTTGTTACCTTAAAAGAATATTACGAATTAAATACAAGTTAAGCTCAATCAACAGCATTTGTGGCATAATATCGATTTCCACAAAAAAATTATTTTGACTTGACTCTCCCTTTTCTAATATTTGGCATTTGAAAACAAAAGACCTTTTCTCATAATTAACTTATTAGCTTTTCTTAATTTCTTTTTAAATTGCTTGAATTTATTTAAAATAAATGCCACTTCTTTTAATTTTTTTTGCTTGTAATGTAACATAAAATGTGCTTCATGTGGTAACATCTAAATGTACTGGTTTTATTCAATTCCAAAATGACTAAATCAGCCTGACAAATTAGGTTACATCATCAAGTATTTTTCGTTGGTTAGATAGAGTAGAAATAGATCCATGAGGTAACAATTGCAGGATATCACTTTTTCCAGTGTATATAATGCAAAGACATTCTTTCTTTTTTAAGTGCGAGTTAAGCGTTCAAATATTTTGTAAGTTCACATCCAAACAGACTGCTTCCTAATGCACAACATCAGCCATGATTATATATGTTAAACAACAAAAGTCTTCAAAGGAACAACCGTGTTTCATCACCAAGTATACAGTGCCCTCATGCACTCAGACATCATTCACATCAAAGGGATCACCAAACAATCTAGTCTTTTATCAGTATTACTTTATTATTTATTTCTTGCTCTTTTCCTCAGCTGTGCTGGCTGGCAGAGGATCTTGGAAAAAAACTGGCTGCAGGAACCACAGGGCAACCGTGACATTTAAAGTGTAAAGACATTTGAGCAATATACTGTATCATGTATCATGATGAATTGAGGGGTGGACTAGAGAGACTTTGTGTGTACATATTTTGAAAGCTTCAGTCCAATCATCCCTAACCTGGTCTATGAACAAGTCAAATATGTGCAGTCAAGCATGCAATCATCACTCTTCTGAATGCATTATACATGAGAATTTACAGTAATATCTGGGGAAAGCAGCAGGGCACATTTCAATATTTTAAGAAAGTGATTATCTGTGCCACACTGCTGCTGCTGCCTTACGGTAATTTATTTTACTGCTGATGACAAAAATGCTTATGTTAATGAATTTGTGCAGGGGGTTCTGGGCATTACCATGCAAATGGTTTATACAGTATTTCAATACAACTTCTGTCACAATCTCTCTTCAGTACTCTTCAGTTGGTGCAGTTAAAGAGATAGTTAGCCCAAAATCAAAAAGTTTGCAATATATATATATATACATATACATACATACATACACAGGTGCTGGTCATATAATTAGAATATCATCAAAAAGTTGATTTATTTCAGTAATTCCATTCAAAAGTGAAACTTGGATATTATATTCATTCATTACACACAGACTGATACATTTCAAATGTTTATTTCATTTAATTGTGATGATTAAAACTGACAACTAATGAAAATCCCAAATTCAGTATCTCCGAAAATTAGAATATTACTTAAGACCAATACAAAAAAAGGATTTTTAGAAATGTTGGCCAACTGAAAAGCATGAACATGAAAAGTATGAGCATGTACAGCACTCAATACTTAGTTGGGGCTCCTTTTGCCTGAATTACTGCAGCAATGCGGCGTGGCATGGAGTCGATCAGTCTGTGGCACTGCTCAGGTGTTATGAGAGCCCAGGTTGCTCTGATAGTGGCCTTCAGCTCTTCTGCATTGTTGGGTCTGGCGTATCGCATCTTCCTCTTCACAATACCCCATAGATTTTCTATAGGGTTAAGGTCAGGCGAGTTTGCTGGCCAATTAAGAACAGGGATACCATGGTCCTTAAACCAGGTACTGGTAGCTTTGACACTGTGTGCAGGTGCCAAGTCATTTTGGAAAATGAAATCTGCATCTCCATAAAATTGGTCAGCAGCAGGAAGCATGAAGTGCTCTAAAACTTCCTGGTAGACGGCTGCGTTGACCTTGGACCACAGAAAACACAGTGGACCAACACCAGTAGATGACATGGCACCCCAAACCATCACTGACTGTGGAAACTTTACACTGGACTTCAAGCAACATGGATTCTGTGCCTCTCCTCTCTTCCTCCAGACTCTGGGACCTTGATTTCCAAAGGAAATGCAAAATTTACTTTCATCAGAGAACATAACTTTGGACCACTCAGCAGCAGTCCAGTCCTTTTTGTCTTTAGCCCAGGCGAGACGCTTCTGACGCTGTGTCTTGTTCAAGAGTGGCTTGACCCAAGGAATACGACAGCTCAAACCCATGTCTTGCATACGTCTGTGCGTGGTGGTTCTTGAAGCACTGACTCCAGCTGCAGTCCACTCTTTGTGAATCTCCCCCACATTTTTGAATGGGTTTTGTTTCACAATCGTCTCCAGGGTGCGGTTATCCCTATTGCTTGTACACTTTTTTCTACCACATCTTTTTCTTCCCTTCGCCTCTCTATTAATGTGCTTGGACACAGAGCTCTGTGAACAGCCAGCCTCTTTAGCAATGACCTTTTGTGTCTTGCCCTCCTTGTGCAAGATGTCAATGGTCATCTTTTGGACAGCTGTCAAGTCAGCAGTCTTCCCCATGATTGTGTAGCCAACAGAACTAGACTGAGAGACCATTTAAAGGCCTTTGCAGGTGTTTTGAGTTAATTAGTTGATTAGAGTGTGGCACCAGGTGTCTTCAATATTGAACCTTTTCACAATATTCTAATTTTCTGAGATACTGAATTTGGGGTTTTCATTAGTTGTCAGTTATAATCATCAAAATTAAAAGGAATGAACACTTGAAATATATCAGTCTGTGTGGAATGAATGTATACATTATACAAGTTTCACTTTTTGAATGGAATTACTGAAATAAATCAACTTTTTGATGATATTCTAATTATATGACCAGCACCTGTATATTGCTCTCATGTTATTCCAAGCCCCATATGCATTTCTTTCTTCAGTGAAACACAAAAGGACATGTTAAGCAGAATGAAAGCCTCAGTCACTTTCAATGCATTTTACTGTTTAATGAAAGGGAATGTTGACCGAGACGAATATTCTGCCTAAAATCTTCTTTTATGTTCCTCAGATCAAAGAAATTCACACGAGCTTGTAAAATATATTAGGGTAAGTAAATGATAACAAAATGTACATTTTTGGATTATCTTTCCTCTTAAAGAGCATCATTCCATATCTCTCTCTCTCTCTCTCTCTCTCTCATATATATATATATATATATATATATATATATATATATTATTCCCTAATCTAACAAGCCATAATAAAGAAATCCAATTTCCAGTGCACTGATATGATGATCTGCGATGGACTGGCGACCTGTCCAGTACCCCGCCTTTCACCCAATGTTAGCTGGGATAGGCTCCAGCCCCCCGTGACCCTGTACAGGATAAGCAGTTGATGCTGGATGGATGGATGGATGATATGATGATAAATGGTGAGGTTAAACAAATTGCAATGTTACTTCACCACAAGTTAAAGTCCTTTTGTGACATCATTGGTGTAAATTAAATAAATCGTATCTGTCGGCAAAAAGTATACCGAAAGGCCAGGCCATATTAGCAGATGGTGTAAACGTATCATGGCTGAAGGGACTTGGCTGTACTTTATAAACATGTTTAAAAGTGAACAGCAGCCACATAGTGAGCAATCTTGTATATTAGTGAAATAATGGTAACATAATCACACACATTGTCTACATTGACACAATGGTGGTCTCATATAATAATTATAGCAATTACAAAAGATGAGATTCTGATTAAAAATATGGCAAGGAATAGAAGTACCCGCAGGATTTTTTCAACCAGTCTGGACCCCTTGGGCATGTATTAACATTCAGTAAAAAGGATTCTTATATTGAATGGACTAGAAAAACTAATTTCTTATTGGATTTGTTTGCTCTAGTCTGCATAGAGTATAATCCTTGTTGGCAGGCAACCTGGCTTTTAACTCAGCAGGAACAAGTAATGGTATTGCTCTCAGTCAAATATGTTTGTGAAAACACATTTGAAATCCTACTTAAATTACATATCTGGCACTTGGAGTGGAAATCCTACTTAAATGAGATCTCTGGCACTTGGTTTGGTAATTTACTGTGTGTTTGTGCTGTGACTTTCAGCTGATTCAACCTTCCAGACAATGTGAGAAGAAAAATATGCTCACTTTAAACCAACACAGCTTAATCAACTCAGTGTCAAGATAGCCCAGTTGAATCACAACTTGGAGGCATGTTGCCATGGTTTCTGTCTCGACCCCCAACTAGCTGCCTGCCGTTAAGTTTGTTTGTTTATTCCTCAGGATAAAACTGGCATCAACATTACAGGCCTGTGAAGCCTTTATTGTGTACCTTTTTATATGACTGTAGTCTGTTACTTGTAGAGATGTGTTTGAAAAGTATGAACAACCAGTAAAAAAAAAATCACAGACTGGAAGGATGGTATTTCATAAAGCTTCAGATAACACTTTGGATACCTTTTAAACAGTAAAATGAAGACCGGCCATTCCCTTACCTGAACAAATCAGTTTCATCAACATGTACTCCCTGCCACAGTCCTTTCTATAGTAACATCTTAAACGGTTCACTAAGCAGCTTTCAAGTTTGACCTTCTCCTTTTTGCAAAGAAGGGTGATTTTCTCATCTGCAAAATTGTGAAAGAGATATCAAAGTGAGAGAAAGGAAGAAACATGATGTGCAAAAGGGCCACAAATATGATCACAGGCTCTGCTTATCAATTATCACAGTGGCATCTTCATTCATGTCATTTCAGTTCAGAAGGAATGTATGCACACAGATACAGTTAGCCATGTTTAAAACACATCAACTTGTGTCTGACTACTGTACATAAGCACAGTTCCAGATGCATTCTCATTCTGTGTGTACTTCACAAAAACTGTTAGAGGGCTGCTGCTTGCTTTTAAAGTGGTTAATTCAAGTGGAAAGCACAGAATCTCCGTTGTCTGCACCTTGCACTGATAACATCAAAGTCAAGGCTATTTAGTTTATAGCCAGGCTACTAATGATTAATTCACTATATAACTTCTTGCTTTAAAATTTGACCACACTCAACATGTTTCAGAACACCATGTGGTCATAACTATGAAAATATGAAAGTGCAATTAAAACAGAAAAATATGATGCAATTAACTTTCTTGTTCCCTTTACAAAAGCTTCACTTTGATGCTGCGCTGCTAAGCGCTATGGGGAAACAATCTTATTGTGAGCTGCTCTGAACATGTGTGTAACACGTCAATGAAATTGACTGGAATTTATAGCCTCGGTTGGTGAGATCATTGGACGCACCTGAGACCAGGCTATAAATAGGAGGCGTCACCAGAGTGTCGTCAGACATTTTTCTTCAGAGCTTTCTCTCTGTGTGTTTTCACAAAACTCTTGCTAGAAAATTGTTTAAAAAAATCTTAAGTCTTTCCTTCTTTCTCTCTTTATATATATATATATATATATATATATATATATATATATATATATAAAAAAAAGAAGGGGAAAATGGCGGAAAAGCAGGGCAAACAATGCGTGTTTCCTTGTCAGCGTTCTATGTCTGACAGGGACACGCATCAATTTTGCTTTGTTTGCTTGGGGGAAGAGCACGCTACTCTCGCGTTGGAACAGGGCGGGTGCGCGCATTGCGACCTACTTTCGGTCGGGATGCTTCGCGCTCGCCTTGCTTACTTCCGAGAGCCGGCACCCACACTTCATTCGTGGGGCTCTCGCATGGATCTGGCTGAGGAGCGAGAGACGGGTTCGCCCCTTTCGCTCGCTCTCTCCCCAGATCCTGCTGGTCCCTCGCGTGATCCAGAAATGTGCTTCGGCGCCTCTTCAGTTCACGAGGGGGACCTCCATTCCCTTGGGTCAGATTTAGAGTTAACCGCATCTGAGCGCTCCAATCGCGATTCTAAATCTTCGGAGGAGCTGCTCGATGTGATTACTCGCGCGGTGGCCAGGCTTCAAATAGACTGGCCATGTGACCAAGTTCCCCCCAAGCGCTCTAAGTTAGAGGACAGATTTCTGTCTGGTGACCAAGGGAAGGGAACACCTCATCAGTCCCTTCCCTTCTTTGATGATCTCCATGACGAGCTTTCTCGTTCTTGGAATAAGCCTTATACCTCGCGCATTCACGTGCCCTCGACGTCAATATATTCGACTATCGTGGGCGCTGAGGCGCGAGGGTATTTAAAGATGCCACCGGTCGAAGAGACACTGGCGGGTTATCTCTCGCCGGGTTCGGCATCATCACTTAATAAATCTGCTCTCCCTTCTAAGCCATGCAGGGTAACCTCCATGCTGGTCGGGAGAGCATATCAAGCGGCTGGTCAGGCTGGTGCTGCGCTGCACACCATGGATGTCTTGCAGGCATACCAGGCTGACCTGCTAAAAGATTTGAGTGCTGGAAGAAGTCTCGACGACGAAGCTTTCTCTGAACTTCGTCGAGCTACTGATTTGTCTCTCCGTGCCACCAAGCAGTCAGCCCGTGCTATTGGCCGGTCTATGTCCGCTTTGGTTAGCACTGAGAGGCACTTATGGCTGAATCTATCCGGCATCAAGGATAAGGACAGGGTTTTCCTTCTTGATGCCCCAGTTTCGGCTTCTGGTCTCTTAGGAGACGCCATGAACACGGTTATCTCCAGATTCCAGGAGGCGAAAAGCCATGAGGAAGCCTTGGAAAATTCCTTCCTCGTCGCACTCAGGGGGCGAGGCCGTCGGTCACCCAGTCTCGCCCTGATTCTGTGAGGAGGGAGATTCAGAAGCAGAGCGTGGCAAGTCGTGCTCCCCCTCGCAAGGATTGGGGACAGGCTCGTCGCCCTCAGCAACCTCCCAAACAAGACCTCAGGGCTGGTATCTCCAAGAGAAAGAAGTTTCCAAGAGAGGTAGTTCCCTTCGGGACGGGGCGCGTGTATCATTCACTTCGGCCCTCCCGATACCCTCACGAAACCTCTTCACTCCCGCCACCCTTGGTGTTTCGGGTGACAGGGGTTTCCAACAAAATGTTGAATGTACCGTCGCTCCCTGCCATATTCCAGGACACGGAACATTCTACACCCCCTCGACAGGAAGTCTTGAAATTAGTTCCCATCTCAGAGAACCTGGCAGCGTGGAAACTTCTGCCAGGTATTTCTATGTGGGTTTTAAAAACAGTAGAAAAAGGCTACAGAATTCAGTTCGCTTGCCGCCCTCCGGGCTTCAACGGCGTGGTTTCCACTACCGTAAGCCCGGAACAGGCATGTCTACTTCAGGTAGAACTGCAAAATCTCTTGGAGAAAGGGGCCATAGAACATGTTCCCCTTCCAGAGAAAAAGTCTGGCTATTACAGCAGATACTTCCTGGTCCCCAAGAAAGGGGGGAGGGGGGGGGGGTTGCGTCCCATCTTAGATCTTCGTGCCTTGAACCGCTCGGTCAAGACGCTCAGGTTCAAGATGCTAACAGTCAGGTCCGTTGTGTCTCAGTTCCAACGTTTCGATTGGCTGGTCACGATCGACCTCATGGACGCATACTTTCATATTGGAATTCTGCCACAGCACAGGAAGTTCCTGAGGTTCGCTTTCGGGGACGAAGCCTTCCAGTATCGGGTCCTTCCATTCGGCCTAGCCCTATCACCCCGCACATTCACGAAATGCATGGATGCAGCACTGGCTCCGTTGCGACTCCAGGGCATCCGCATTCTGAATTATCTAGACGACTGGCTGATCCTAGCCCAGTCTCAAGAACTGGCAGTTCAGCACAGGGATATCGTCTTGGCTCATCTAGGTTCTCTGGGTCTGAGACTCAACGCCAAAAAGAGCGTTCTTTCCCCGACCCAGAAAATTTCCTATCTGGGGGTTATATGGAATTCGGTCACGATGCAGGCACAGTTGTCTCCCGCTCGTGTCATCTCCATTCAGAACTCCCTGGGCATTCTCAGGCTAGGTCAAGGTTGCACTGTTCTTCAGTTCCAACGAATATTAGGTCTCATGGCATCTGCGTCCACGGTGATTCCTTTGGGCCTTCTCCATATGAGACCGTTTCAGCTGTGGCTAAAAGCCAGGGGGTTTCATCCAAGGGCCAGTCCCCTCAGGCGAATAAGGGTTACGCGCCGAGTGCTTCGTTCCCTCTCTATGTGGTTCAGACCCCGGTTCCTCACCTTGGGTCCCACTCTTGGTGCGTTGTGTCGTCGCAGGATGCTTACGACAGACGCCTCCCTGACGGGTTGGGGTGCGGTCTTAAGTGGTCGTCCAGCCCAAGGGGAATGGGAGAGTCATCAACTCGATTGGCACATAAACCGCCTCGAGCTGATGGCAGTATTTCTGGCCCTGAAATACTTTCTGCAACATCTGAGAGGCTGCCATGTCCTTGTGCGGGTGGACAACTCAGCAGCAGTCTCCTACATAAATCATCAAGGAGGCCTACGTTCTCGCCACCTCAATTTGCTGGCACGTCGGATTCTCCTTTGGGCCCAGGGCAAGTTACTGTCACTCAGGGCAGTCTATATCCCTGGACGCCTGAATGTGGGAGCAGATTTTCTGTCCAGACAAATCTTACCATCGGGCGAGTGGAAACTCCATCCCGAGGTAGTACAACAGATTTGGGAGAGATTTTACAGAGCCGAAGTGGACCTCTTCGCCTCTCAAGAGACTGCGCAATGTCCCCTCTACTTCTCTCTGAGTCACCCAGCCCCCCTGGGTCTGGACGCGATGGCGCATACATGGCCCAGAATGCGCCTGTATGCGTTCCCTCCGGTTTCTCTGCTCCCGGGAGTCCTGGCCAGAGTTCGCCAGCAAGGGTCTTGCCTCTTATTGATAGCGCCTCGCTGGCCGAACAGGGTTTGGTTCTCAGAGATGATGTCTCTCCTAGACGGCTCGCCCTGGGCGATTCCGGACAGGAGGGACCTTCTGTCTCAAGCACAGGGGACAATATTTCATCCCCGGCCTGAATTGTGGAAACTTCACGTTTGGCCCCTGAAGGGTACCAACTGAGGGACAAAGGGCTGTCGCTTGGGGTTATTGAAACCATTCTTAGTGCTAGGGCTCCCTCCACCAGAAGAATTTACACCAATAAATGGGGTGTCTTCGAAAGGTGGTGCAGTTCACATGATGCAGATCCAGTTAACTGCCAAATTGTTTCAGTTCTGGAGTTTCTGCAAGAAAAACTGTCAGCAGGCATATGCCCCACTACTCTCAGGGTTTATGTGGCCGCCATTTCGGCTTGCCACGCCTTGATTGACGGGGTGCCTTTAGGGAGACATCCTCTACTCGCCCGCTTCATTCATGGAGCCAGGCGACTGAGGCCTCCCGTTAGGGCCAGAACTCCTTCGTGGGACTTAACAATAGTCCTGGAGGCTCTGGTCGAGACCCCCTTTGAACCTCTGGAGTCAGCGTCTGACAGACTTCTGACTCTCAAGATGGTCTTCCTTATGGCTATTACCTCTCTTAAGAGGATTGGGGATCTACAGGCTCTGTCTATTCTGCCGACCTGCTTAGAATTTGCCCCCGGTATGGCCAAAGCAATTTTGCATCCTCACCCTGATTACCTTCCTAAAGTTCCTTTTTCAACAATACATCCTGTCACTTTAGAAGCCTTCTGCTCCCCGCCGTTTTTAACGCTGGAACAGGAAAGACTTCACGGACTCTGCCCAGTCCGTGCCCTTCAGATTTATGTCCACCGCACAAGCCAGTGGCGTAAATCAGGGCAATTGTTTGTTTGCTATGGGGGCCGCAACAGGGGGGCGGCCGCTACTAAGCAGACTATGTCACATTGGGTGAGGGATGCTATTGCCCTGGCCTATGAGGCGCGCGGTCAAGCTTCGCCAGTAGGTGTCAGGGCTCACTCCACCAGAGGGGTCGCTTCCTCTAAAGCCTTGGCTAGAGGGGTCCCTCTGCAGCAAGTTTGTGATGCGGCAGGTTGGTCCTCTCTGCACACATTCATTAAATTCTATAGTTTGGATGTTCATGCTACTCCGGGCTCTTACGTCCTTGAGTCGACATCTCGAACTCATGCAGGAACAGGTTTGTGACATGGCGGGCTGGTCCTCTCCATGCACATTCTACAATTTCTACATGGGTTGGGATGTTTTGCTACCCCGGACTATGTCATTGGGTCGACATCCCAGGCTCATGCCAAATCCAAGTTCATGGTACGAACTTTTGAGTTAGAGCCTTTGGATCGGCTTCTCAAACTCATCTTTTGACTTTGTGGGCTAGATGCTCCGCTACTCCGGACTCTTATGTCCTTGAGTCGACATCTCAAGCTAATGTCTAAACCAGGTTTGTGATACGGCAGGCTAGTCCTTTCCGCACACACTCTTCGGATTTTATGGTGTTAGATGTTCTGCTACTCCGGGCTTATGCCCTTGAGTCGACATCTTAAGCTCATGTCTGGAACCTCTCGCGTTCTGTGAAAACACTTCACAACGATCAGGGGTCCGGACAGCCCCAGTGCGGCGGCGTGGGCATTTCGTTCCCCATAGCGCTAAGCAGCGCAGCATCAAAGTGAAGCTTTTTGTAAAGGGAACGTCTCGGGTTACTTGTGTAACCCTTGTTCCCTGAAAAAAGCGGAACGAGATGCTGCGCTTCTTTTGCCGCACTGGGACGTCCCAGGACCGCTCTTCAGAAAAATAATCTGACGACACTCTGGTGACGCCTCCTATTTATAGCCTGGTCTCAGGTGCGTCCAATGATCTCACCAACCGAGGCTATAAATTCCAGTCAATTTCATTGACGTGTTACACACATGTTCAGAGCAGCTCACAATAAGATTGTTTCCCCATAGCGCTTAGCAGCGCAGCATCATCGCTTTTTTCAGGGAACAAGGGTTACACAAGTAACCCGAGACGTTCTGACTAGTTCCCTGTGCCATAACAAACAGTTAACCACAGCACAGTTTTTTTCTTTAACTGCAGCTAAATTTTGGACAACATACATTGGTGTCCAAAAATTTGGAATAATGTACAGATTTGTTGCTTCGGAAGGAGATTTGTGTTTTAATTCACCAAAGTAGCATTCAACTGATCACAAAGTATAGTCAGGACATTACTGATTTAAAAAAAAAAAGCACCATCACTATTTGAAAACAAAAAGTAATTTTTGATCAAATCTAGACAGACCCCAATTCCAGCAGCCATCACTAAACACCTTATCTTTGAGTAATCATGCTAAATTGCTAATTAAGTACTAGAAAATCACCTGCCATTATATCAAACACACCTGAAAGCTATTTGGTTCATTAAATGAAGCTTAACATTGTATTTGTGTTTCTTTTTGAGTTGCCACAGTCTGCAATAGACTGGCATGTCTTACTATCAATATTAAAAAGGTAAAAAAGGTAAATAGGTAAAAAATGGCAAATAAGAAACAGCTTTCTCTAGAAACTTGTCAGTCAATCATTGTTTTGAGGAATGAAGTCTATACAATGCTTGAAATTGCCAAAAACACTATAGTCTTGAAAGACACAAACCAACGGGCTCTAAAAAGTACAGAAAGAGATGTGGAAGGCCAGATGTAAAACTAAACAAGAGTATAAGTTCATCAGAGTCTCTAGCATGTGATGCCTCACATGTCCTCAGCTGACAGCTTCATTGAATTCTACCCGTGCAACACCAGTTTCAGAAGACTCAGGGGTGCAGGTCTTATGGGAAGAATTGCAAAGATAAAGCCACTTTTGAAACAGAAAAACTAAAAGAAAGATTAGTGTGGGCGAAGAAAAACAGACATTGGACAACAGATAATTGGAAAAGAGTGTTGTGGATCTTAACCCCATTGAGCTTTTGTGGGATCAGCTTGACTGTAAGGTGTGTGAGAAGTGCCCAACAAGCCACATCTTTTGCAAGTGCCACAGGAAGTGTGGGCTGAAATGTCACCCGAGTATCTGGACAAACTGAGAGCTAGAATGCCAAGGATCTGCAAAGCTGTCATTGCTGCACGTTGAAGATTTTTTTTTTATGAGAACTCTTTGAAGTAATTGTTTTCAAATTGTAATAATAATTTTTCATATTGATAATGTCCTGACTATACATTTTGATCAGTTGAATGCCACTTTGGTTAATAAAAGTACCAATTTCTTTCCATAAGAGCAAAATCTGTACATTATTCCAAACTTTTGGCCGCCACTGTATATACCAACATGGAACAACAGTTTATAATCTAATGCCTTGCATTACCTTATGTTAAACTACTCCTAACCTAAAGCAAATATATGCCTAATTATTCAGGATTTTACAAATGCTTTTGAGATAACATGTAACTCAAACAAAGTACTCACATAGAGTGGTGTACTTTTTGCCAGTCTTGATTATATCTGAAGTGGTGAAAACAAGAGAACAGTGCAGGAGGACAACTGGAACTAGAAAGAAAGAAAAAAGAGAAAGAAAGCAAGCTGGTTATTTGGCCATAAGCTTTTTTTTTTACCCTGCTTGTATAATGCCGAAGTTGTAACATCTCATAGGATCATGATCTCTCAGGTGTGTGAACAGGTGCAATCACTCAGAATCAAGAGAGACCAACTTACTAAGGGCAACCAGGGGCATGTTTACTATTTCTGAGGCTCCAAGCAACCGACCAACCTGGGGCCCCATTTTGACAAATATTGATTAAAAAAATTACATAAATCATAATGTTAAATTCATCCTATTAGCCGCTGTAGCGAAGTACATTCAAAATTTTTAATGAAATAAAAATCTACTTAAAGATATTTAATACATGTTTTCCAGTTTTTTGACAATACAGTGATATAAAAAGCAATATTTACCAACATATATTTCCACAAAACACTTATTTGTCTTTTTCTCTTTGTGAACAGGGTGTGCAAAAATACTTCACCCTGTAACATTTTGGAATTCAGTTGTTATATATTAATATCATAACCCAACAATTATTTATTGCTGTCCAGTTTGTAAATTTAATATGATACAGTATTATGATTATTACTTTGAGGAATTGTTGTATACAATTGTAATATATTTCTGTCTTATTTACTTTCACCTGGAAATGTAAGCGCAGCATAGTTCTAGTGGGAAGACAAGCAGCTGTACATCATCGCACCATTAGCTAGGTAATTCCCAGCCAATCACATGTAAGCCATTGCTTTATAAGTCTGCTCTCAATCTATCACATTGCTGTTTCAGTGTGCTAACATGGCAACCTCCACCACCCCACCAACACTGGTTGAGTTCTGTGCTGAACGGGGGTGTTCTCCTCGCACCTGCCTCCAATCTCCGGCAGGATATGACGGTTCAGAGTACAAATTCTACGGACCACCAGATGGGGCCTACGCTACATTACATTTCTGTTTTATATTAATGCTGGATAGAACTTATATTCTGTCACTGCAATGTACTTTTTAACATGTTGCACAAGGCTGTATTTTATGTATGCATCATAGGCAACATTTGTAACTGTAACAGTAAACATACAAGGCATGCAGGCCCCTCAGCACACTAGAGCAGAAGGGAAAAAAACATTGCCGTTTATCAAGCGCTGAAACTTTGGCGCAGAACAATTTGTAATAATGTTAAACATTGTAACAGTCACCTCTTTGCAACCTGCACTTGTATTTGTGACACCTGCGCTAAAACAATCTAGACGCAGTGCAACGAATGACACAGAACGCAAGTGTGTAGACATATGTTGTTTAAACCTGAAGTTCTTTTAAAATGGACACTTAAATTGGTGTCTAAAAATGTGCCGGTCCTGTGAGACACTGAAGAAACATCAGGACGTGATGCAGAAGGTATGGATGTTCGTCCAGCATGTTTACATAGGAAAACAATGGAAATAACAGAGCAGATGCATGCAAAAACACGTTTGGTGTGAACAGCCCCTAACTCATCCGTTCGTGTGTATCTGTGTGAGGGAAGGCACGTAGGCGAAATAAGCCTGTATATTTTTCATAACTTACAAACCCGAAACCAAAGTCCTACTGACCCGAACCTGCAGGCTCCATTAACTGCTCTGAGACCGCAGACAACAGCGTATCAATGCGTGTACTAATAACAAGCATTTTTTTGCGAAGGTTTCCTTTTTACATTAAATGATGCTCCCTGCCCAGTAGGTGGCAATATGCACGAATAATGTGAATTGCCAAAAACAAAAGAAGAACTATATGAAAGTGGGGATTAATCGTAAAATATTGATCTGTTTCTCACCCACAACTATCAAATCACATCTGAAGACATTAATTTAACCACTAGAGTCTTATGGATTACTTTTAGGCTGCTTGCATGTGCTTTTTGGAGTTTAAAAATGTTGGTACCCATTCACTTGCATTGTATGGACCTACAGAGCTGAAATATTGGGTTTAAAAATCTCCATTTGTGTTCGGCAGAAGAAAGAGCCATACAAATACAGACCCAAAACAAGATGCCTGTTTTAGCTACCTTAAAAGGTTTTTTTTTTTACCTGAGGGGGGGGGGGGGGGGTAAAAGGTAAGAAATCAACAAAACAAAAACAAATCTGCATATTAAAACAAACAACATATTAAACAAGTAAACAAACAATCCGATGTTTATGTTTATAAATTGTTGGTGTTTACATACAGGTTTATGTAGCCTATTCTCGCAACATTAAAACTCTAAAAACACGCATACATGTTATCACGAATTAGCCCAGCAAATATTTGAATTGATAAAATTATAGTAGTAGTTATCATTAAAAACTGATGATGAATCATCTGTTATAGCCCTATTGACATGACCACAACAAACAGAATGGTATGTGCTTATTACTGATATGAAAACCATAAGAATAGGAAACACAAAAATCAACGAATCTTAATTTTTGCTCAAACCCACCTAACTATATTGCAGTCATATTCTCGGGGAGTCTTTAAAATGACAGCACGATCAAATTAGTTAAAGGAGAACACACTTTGCATCGCTTTAAGGTGAGAAACAGGTGAAGTAACCTTCTTACCCGCTCGCATAGAAGAAAATAGCCCCATGCGACTTCAATGTCAGTGTTTCTCAGATTGCTCTAAAAACGCACAGATCGACTCTCTTTGCTATCCTCCCGCAGGCGTGTTTTTCCCTCATTGCCGCAAAATTAGATCCCTTACATCTTCAGATAGACCTGCACGCAGCCTATGAATGCTTCACACGGATTAAACCAAAGCATGTACGGATCACCGCTATACTAGCGAATACAAAATGTCTTTCTTGATTACGATGCTAAATTAAAGAGTGTAATATACTGTTGCATCTGTATCCTCGCCACCTCACGCGCGATCTGTTCCCTTCGTATAAACGACGTTCAGTTCAGAAAGCAAGGTAGGTGATGCTGTGACATAACAGAGCGACCGCAGCACTCATATCATACAATGCTATGCCGGTAATGCAACTAAGGAGAAATATGAAGAAAGAGAAATTAAATCCGTCGTAGTTTTTCCTCACCTTTCTACTCCGCTTTTCCGTTTCAGCTCATTGAAAGTTGCATTGAGAAGAAACTGTTACGCGCTGTGGAACAGACACAGTAAATGATAAAATAACATTGAGTCAGTGGTGTTTAATTAGTCAATGAACATTCTGTATTGGGGGCACAAATAAGTTAAACGTGAAAATTATACCCGGTGGGTAGATATTCTTCACAGATGAAAAGTACACCGATTTTTATATGTATCCTACCCAATCCACAGTAAATCAGCTTTCTGCATTCAACTAAAAATTGTACCACTTAAAACCAGAAATTACATAAACATCCTGAAAATTAGCATTTATGTTGGATTTAGATATTAAATGTGTTGGGTACGTTACAACTGCATTATACCTTAAAATCATTTCGGTTAAAAATGACCCAACACATAGCCCAGTGGTGGATTGACATAGCACCGACCCATTGTTTGGTTATTTTAACCCAATGCATTGGGTAGCAAGTTTTACCCAATACATTGGGTTATAAAATAACTAATTTGTTGGGTTTCATTTTTTGGGGGTGCCACAATGTTGCTTTAACCATCCTAGTATTATTGGTACTATTATTATTGTTGACATTATTATTATTATTATTGCTGTGTAAATAAATTATAATGCACAAGTTACAAATATCTCGAAAATGCTTTATTTACATTAAATTAAAAGTTGCAAATGTTTTCATTAGTTAAGTAAATGGTTACCATTGTGTTATCAATTTACTTCCTTTTTATCATTAAGTTACTTAGAATCATGTTTCAATTTACAAGAACCACCACAAATAAATAAGTAATAAAGAAGTAGGCAATGGTGTAACGTTGCTGGCAAGGACGAAGATGATGGAGTGACGAACCCAAGTGCAGTTTATTAAACAAAAGTGAAATCCAAAAACCCTAACTAGAAACATGAAACGTAAACATGAACATGGCTGTGACATGGCATGGAGCTGACTCATGCGTGGCGGTGACATGGCCTGGAGCTTTTTTTTTAGAAATGAATGTTTCAAGGTTCCACTTCTGAAGTGTCCCTCACATATGAATCCATCACATCCTATTTAAAAAATATAGTTCATATAAAGTGAATTAACAACTTGTAATTTCAATGTCAAGCAATGGGCTTCATTAACGAGGCGATCACAAAACAAGCCAGGCACCTTCCTGCAATGTTAAAAGAACACCATCAAAATACTACCACCTGCTTTTTGGCATTTAAAAAGTCACAATAAAAGTGATAAAAGTCACAACGTGAAAAAAGTCATAACCGTCGTAAATTCAGGGGAGCAGAACTATCTGAAAAGTGGCTTCTGATTAGGCTATCACCCAATGGTCTTGTAGATGCTGGCTATTGTGAAATACAGGGGTCGGCAACCTATGGCACATGTGCCAGCATTGTCACGTGGATGGATAATCATTGGCACGCCAGCAACAGTGAGAGAGGAGTAGAATATATTTATATAAATTCCGCACCTGCATTCCAATCTACATCTTGATGTAATCCTTCCTCATGATTACGCAGCATGTTTTCATCAGCTGAATGGAAGCTAAACACTATTAAAGTGAGATGAGACTCATTCTCATCTCACTTGATGACGTGCACGCCATTCGCACATCACGAGCCAGCAGCTCTTTCGATTAATCACGTGAGTAAATGCGCCCGCTTTGCTTTGGTCAGACTGCACGGATGATAGCCTACATTCCATGTTTCATTTTTCTTTTCACTTTTTGACAAGGCACTCCATGTCACAAAGGTTGCCGATCCCTGGTGTAATATCTTGTTGAGTCCAATTTGTGTATTATATAATTTAGTGCCTTGCAGATATAACTTTCTAGATAAAATGTTTCATATTTCAGCTTTGAAGTATTTTAATGTTGCACTGTAAAAAATGACAATATATTTTTCTTTCAGTTGATAAAAAACTGCCGTGTCTGCAACACCAGACAATGAGTCTAAAAGCCAAGGTGTCTCACAATTTCTTCGCGCGTTGGCTAAATATATGAAATATTTTGTATGATTTAAAAAAAAAAAGTGCCGGGACGAACACAGAAAGTGAGGGGGAGCATCCCAATTAATAGTTTCTACACCACAGTTTAAAATAGGCTGGCTTTATAGCAAGTGTTATGTCAGTAGTCAAGTGAGTAGCAATACAGCAGACTCAAAATTAAGGGGAAATTATTTAATTAATCAGCTATTATTGTATGTGGATAAAGAAAATGAAAAGCGTTCATATAACGTGATATTATTAACTTACCACTGTGTCTTCTGTTGGCAGTGGCACTGGTCGACTGTTGAAATTTAAAATGTCCTCGCGAGATATGTTTAACCCAGCTATTGGGTAAAATAAAGTTTTTTGGAGTGACATATAAAACATAATTTGCATAACATGCAATTTTTTAAGACAACTAAAGATTCACCAAATTTAAGTAAATATTTTAATTAGAAAATATATAAACAAACAGGCTCATGACATATTTTTCAATTAGTCAGTACATCCTAATGTTCTGGTTTTACTCACAAACTTTAATCCAAGTTGTCATGCTGTTCATTAGAATGACTAATGCAGTAACATTCTTGTGTAAAATGAATGATAAAATACATCAAGGTTTTAGATTAGGATTAAATCAGTAGGCCATAATCTGCATGTAAAAGTCTTGTAAATGGTCACAATTTCCTTTTAGATTCTTTTAAGAATTTCTATGCATATTTTTTTTTTTATTCAATAGTTCATTTTAAATGGTCCAGTGTAACAAGTAAATTTTTGAATGCATGTATCTCAGTTAATAAGAGTTTTAAAAAGTTGCATGCATCATAATTATAAGTGACCAATAAGATGGCTTTTATGCAATGGCCACAGGGCGAATCGGGACTTTTTTGGGTGGGTTGTCAGCGAAACGGGGCTGAATGGGCTGCAAAATGGTGCCGCAATATGCCGAAGGCAAACCTGTTTCTTTACATCTGCAGTTTCATTGTTTGTTTTGCCAAACTTGTTGAACTACACATGTTTCTGCATTGTACAGTGCAAAACATTAAAGACGGTGGGAAAATTATAAATAACATAAGTGCGTGTGCTGTATGTTGTTCCTGAAATTGAAATCTGAGAGATACACATACAAAAAAATATTTTAAAGTGAATTATTACCAAATCAGAGCGATCATGTTCAGGTGAATTCAATAAGGCAGAAAATCAGACCCAGGTCACATTTTGTGATAATAACTTGGGAAATTGCACTATAAGAGTAACTTAACTTTCACTTACGTTTACACCAGCACGTATAATCCATATTAAGTAGAACTGAAACTGTAGCTGACGGGTCCAAAGATGTGAAAATAATGCTAAACGTTTACCTTATCCCCAGAAGTTGTTTGCTCATTAATTGTTTGACATTTGGTTTCTCCTATCTGCACTCTCTAGTCCTGTATATCCTCCCATTCTCTGGATCTGACAATTTTATAAAGATATCATTAACACAATAGGGTTAAAGAACATATGACTATATCAAACAGGCATAATGGTCAATGCTTGTAGCTGGAGAATTATGCCTACAAATGCTCTGATTGGCTTTCATTAACCAGCATTTGTAAGGGACTATCTGCAAGTTCCAGCCACAGCACTAAAACATTGGAGGTGTCCAAGTATTCATTCATTCATTCATTCATTCATTCATTAAGTCAATTAAAGTATAAATTATGCATACAATTTACAATATTTAGAATGTGTAAATGTTTTTTTAATAAGTGTTAAAGACAGGACATGCAAGGCAGTTGCATTGAACACTTGGACACCAGTGACAATTTAGCACAGTGTGTGGACTTTTTAGACGAGCTCTTATGAACCATAAGCGAATATTTAATAAATATTGAACTTAACCCTTTAAGCCCTGAGCCCAAAATTCTGAAAATTCCATTCTGTGCCAGAATATGATATTCATATCCATTTTCATATTACATTCATATTCATAAAACATCACACACCTGAACATGTATATACCATACTTCATCAGACATTTGCATTTTCATCCATTTTAATTGCAAGCTAGAGGGAAACTTATAGTGTATGAAATATACATATAAATATAATCTGTTGTTTAAAAGTTATGACCATTCTAGTGATTAGTGGGAAAACTGAATAAAACAAACATTTAGAATGTTAAGATACATTTCACATGACCACTCCTCAAATACTCCTTTTGAGCACCTGTAATAATAAATTGAGATTGCATCTGAAATTGAAGGGCACAAAAACTGAAATATACATTTGATGTGTTCAATAAAACACACACTTTATGTAATTTGAACTACACAGAATTACACAGCAAAACATACAAAAAAATCATACGTTCGAAATATCTACAGTAAATACATTTTTAATAAAGAGTGCAGGAACAGAATATATATAAATTCATAAATACTCAACAACTGCAATACCTGTGGAGAGAAGAGAGGGAGAAAAGAGGGGAGGGATAGAACAACAACACCAGCAAACACAGCCCAACCTAGGCCTTTTCGTGAAACTGTTCATGCTCAGCTGAGTGCCAAGATTGAAAACAGTTCCTATCGCAAACCAAGCAAAGTCTTTTGCCCTTACAATCCGGCACACAACAAACTACTTTCGTTTTTTTTTTTCAGTCCTAATCTTCTGATAGCATAGCCAACATCTCTTAGAGGATTCTTAAAATGTAGGGAAACTTTAGGGAAATATCATTATCTCCCAGCTGACAAGCCAGATTTTCTCTGAAATCTATCTGGGTTAAGTTCACCGGTCTACGCTCATCTCCTGGTGCCGCATGCATGAGTTGCCATTCCTTAAACAATATGAAACTATTGAGACAGTGGGCTCGACGGCTACTTCTTTTGTCCGGTCACCATAATTTTTTTACAAACCTAGTAATTTCGGTTGAGCCATTCGCATTGTGGAAATTGGAGAGGCATGTAACTGCACGCGTGTCCTTCCACTGAATTACAAGTATATTTCTCTCAGTCCTACACCACCTCATATCCCCACAAGCTGTCTTAAGTTCCCATCTTTTGATGTCTTTAAATTCTGCAGGAAACCCTGCATGTCACACAGGCATTAGTTTCCATTTCAAACAACTTAACCATAAGAGGACGGGACATGTAAAAATTTTCAAGCCAAACATTGTGTCCCTGGTCTTTGAATGGCTGCAGTAACAATTCAACTACTTTGGTGGCCAAGTCAGTGACACACACGTCCATCACGACTACCTGTGTAAACATTAGAATCGAGAGTATACTCCGAGTCTGATGTTGAAATTACCCATAATTTAAAACCCCACCGAGTAGGCTTGTCCTTCATGAATTGTTTAAATCCTGACCGAGCTTTAGACTTGACCATACGTTCATCTATTGCAGGATTTTGGTTTTGCTGAAAGAGCTGCTTGCAGTTTAGTTTGAGGTGGTCCATAAGATAACACAGTTTCCTAAGGCAATCCTGATTATCCTCTGTGGTAGGGTCTACAACATGTAGAGCTGTTAAAAGAGCCTTGTAGCAGTTACACAACATAAATCCCCTCACCCACGACCCCTGAAGTGACTTGGTTCCCCAATGACATTGGGAATCAGGGAGAATTGAAAACCCCATGTAAATGAGCAACCCAAGAAATGTGTAAAATTCATTGGGGGTCACCTCCATCCAAGCTCCATGGTAGCTGGAATATGATGGACTGTTTAGAATGAGCTCCCACCCCTGACGGTTTGTATAGCTGCATATCTCAGCAACTACAGCATGAGTAAAAAACAGCATGAAAATGTCTTGGTTTACTTAAATGTAACCCCTATACCCTGATAAAATCAGAACGAGATGCCGTTCTGATTTAGCGCTTTGGGAAATTCTTTAGGAGTGACCAGCCTCTTCGTCAACCATGGTGCCCGCACTCAGGTCCTTCAACAGATCAGCCTGGTATGCCTGTAACACTGCCATAGTGTGCAGGGCAGCACCAGCCTGACCTGCTGCCTGATAAGCCTTCCCCACAAGCGTGGAGCTGTTCCTGCATGGCTTTGTGGGGAGAGTGGGCTCTTTTGTGCTGATGCCGAGCCAGGCGAGAGATAACCCACAAGTGTCTCTTCTACCGGCGGCATCATTGAACACCCCCGTGCCTCGGCACCCATGATAGTCGAATATGTCGACTTCGAGGGCACAAAGACACGGGAAAATATAAGGTTTTCTCCATGAACGAGAAAGCTTATCATGGAGGTCATCAAAGAAAGGAAGGGACTGATATAGTGTTCCTTTTTTTTTTTTTTGGCCACCAGACAGTAATCTGTCTTCTAGTTTGGAGCGTTTGCAGGGTCTCTTGTTCACGTGGCCAGTCTACTGTAGTCTGGCCACAGCCCAAGTAACCACCTCGAGTGATTCCTCAGCCGCTTTATTATTGTGTGTGGAATGTTCAGAGGTTCAGCGTCCCCCTCGTGAACCAAAGAGGCGCCGAAGCGCGTTTCAGGCTTATGAGAAGGATGCTGAACCTCTGAACATTCCACACACAATAATAATGCAGGTCAGGGGTCTCAGAATGCCGTGAGAGTAAACCAGACTGAACTCCAGGCATGGTTCGCTGACAGAAAACGCCTGCAGTTCCCCTTCCCTCTTGATGGAGGTGAGCGGCGTCAGGAGGGTGGTCTTTAAGGAGAGCGCCTTTTACTTAGCTGACTCAAGGGGCTCAAAGGGAGATCCCTGAAGGCCCCGAAGGACCACAGATAGGTCCCACGAGAGAATGAGGCGCAACCTGGGGGCAGGTCTTTGACCCCCTCATGCCTCTCAGGAACCCGAGGATCAAGTCATGCTTCCCCAAATACTTAACCTTCTACTACATCGTGATGTGCCGATGTAGTGGCTGCACATATCAATGTGGAGGGGGACAGCCGTCCCTCCAACCTCTCCTGCAGAAAGGAAAGCACTGATCTGATTGTGCATCTCTGGGGGTCTTCGCATTGGGAAGAACACCACTTTGCGAACAGATGCCACTTCGGGTTAACAGGCACCTCGGTAAGGGGGCCCTTGCCTTAGTGACCATGTCTACCACCGTATGTGGTAGGCCACTTAAGTCTTCTGTGTCCCATCCAAGGGCCAGTCTTGGAGATTCTAGAGGTCCAGTCACGGGTGCCGGATGGTGCCCCGTCCCTGAGAAAGAAGGTCTGTCCTCAGGGGAATTCGGCTGGCATCTCCCCTCTCCCCTGAACGTGACCTGCCGAGAAAGCACGTCCGCTGTGCTGTTGAGGTGGCCCGGAATGTGAGTGGCTCGCAGTGACTGGAGACGCAGCTGACTCCAAAGGAGGAGACGACAGGTGAGATGTGACATTTGACGAGTGTTGTCTGTCCAGACCAACACATGCTTGCCCAGGATCAACAGAAATAGACTCCTTGGGGCACGTAGTACTGGCAAAAACTTGAGGCAGTTGAGTGTCAACACAGTTGCGGGTCGTTCCATGGGCCAGCAACTGAGTGTCCATTGCACACAGTGCAATACTGAGAAAGTGATGCTCTGAATCGTGGAGAGCTTGCTCTTTTCCCAGTTGACCCGAAGCCCCAGCCGGCTGAGGTGCCTGAGCACCAGGTCCCTGTTTGCACACAACATGTCCCATGAGTGAGCTAGAAGTAGCCAGTCCTCGAGATATTTGAGGATGTGGACACCCACTTCCCTTAACGGGGCAAGGGTTGCCTCTGCGACCTTCATGAAGGCACGAGGTTACAGGGACAGACCGAGGGGGAGGACCTCATACTGGTATGGAAGTATGCATCCTACAGTTCTACCACCGCAAACCAATCTTGATGCCGGACGCTCGCTAAGATGCATTTTTGCACCAGCATCTTGGACGGGAGTCTGTGCAAAGCCCAATTCAGACTCACAGGTCCAAGATTGACCGCAACCCACTGCCTTTTTTGGGTACAATGAAGTAGGGGCTGTAAGACCCCTTCTTTACCTCGACTGGAGGGACAGGCTCTATCTCATCCTTCTGTAGGAGGGAAGTGATCTATGCACACAGAGCGATGACATTCTTGCCTCTCACAATAGTGCAGCAGATCTCCTACTTCCTGTGCTGCCCATCTCAGGGAACACTTTGAAGCCTTCTTGGGTTCTTGGTGACCGGCCATGAGACGGGTGGTGTCTGCTTTTTGCGGGTGGCTCAATGCTGGGGCCAGCCTACTGGGGTGGGCTGTGGCAGATCCAGTGTTGCTGCTGCAGGGGGACGCCCTTGGTGACAAAAGACCGGGGTGCAAGACATTGCATCACGCCAGGGCAGGATGTGTTGTATGGTCCCCATCTGCCTTTTAACGACTGAGGATTGCTGGGTGAAATCCTCTATGGTGCTGCCGAATAGGCCAACTTGGTTTGACCAAGTTAGGCCAAAGGTGGCGCTCCTGGACCACTAAGGTGGACATCACCTGCCTGAGAGACCATGCCGTGACCATCATCGCTCGGAGGGCGAGATCGGTCACTGAGTGCAGATCCTGCATCAACCTTGGGTCAGAACTACCCTCGTACAGTTCTTTGAGCACCTCGGCTTGGTGCACTTGCAGGAGAGCCGTGGTGTGCAGGGCAGAGGCGACCTGTCCAGTGGCACTGTAGGCGCAGTTGTGAGTGACGACATAAACCCACACGCCCTGGACGGGAGACTCGGACGGCTCTGCCAGGTGGCAGCACTCAGCGGGCGCAGGTGCAACGTGATCGCCTTACCAATCTGGGGAGTCGCTGAGCATCCCCTAGCCGCCCCACCGTTGAGGGTAGTGAGAGAGGATGAGCCCACAAACCGGGTCCAGGCAGTAAAAGTTTTCTGCAGCGATCGCATGAGCTCAACATGCACTTCTGGGAAGAAAGGTATGGGGGCGTGGCTGTAAGCTGCACTTGGAGCCCCGGGACCAATCATCAGGCCGCGAGAGTTCAGGGGGGACCGGGGGATTCCACTCCATCCCGACACTCGCAGCCGCCCGAGCAAGCATGTCCGTCAGCTGCGCATGGCAACAAACTGAACCAACCCACTCTCCGATGCTGTAATCGAAAGCTCATCCTCTTCGCGAGCTTCAAACATGAACTCGATCTGAGGCGGGCCAGCGGTCACATTGCGGAACTCGCTGGGGCAAACGAGCATGCTGGAGAATGGGTGGTCTGTGGGGTATTTCCCGGTAGAGAAGCTCCCTTTGAAGTCCCCAAATCGCCCCCAGTGCTAACCGACCTCATACCCATGAGTAGGAGGACTGAGTCGGGAAGCTGCTGGAGTGGCTTTCTCTCTTATGAGAGAAAGCTGTGACCATAAAGTTGCCAAAATCATGCCCTCACAGTGAGTGCATGAACCATCCAGTGGAGTGTCCAACACGAGAGGCAGTGATAGTGGTCGTGGGAAGTGGAGAGGTAACGATCGCAACCATGAAAACACACACAAACGAAGAGGCATCTTGAAAAAGACACTTTTGTTTGCACCACTATTTTAGAGGAAAATCTACTCTTTTATTTGTGTGTGAATGTGTGTGTGTGTATATATATATATATATATAAGAAGCTCTGCTCAGCTGTCGAAGCACCCAAGGGTGTTTACTCAGCACAACTGTTGTGTGTGAGGGGGAGAACTGCTGTAATGTGTCGTAGAACCAACAGCCTTTCAAAGAGATGAATGGAACAGCATGAGGAATTCAGCTCTGTGAATAAGTCCGCTCGGAGCGACACTCGTTTTATACCCGTATGCCCGGGGCAGTGGCATGCAAATCCCACACGCCAATTCTCATTGGCCTTTTCTCAAAATCAGAGATGTCTGGGATCCCATGGGTGACCCCTAGTGTCAACTCATCTACACAACATCAAGTGAGTGACAGATAGGGATCTATCATTATTCCTACAAATAAATGTTTCGTAACTAAAACAATTTTACTTTCAATAGACAATATTGACAACACATGTTAAATAACTTGTCTTACCTTGAAAGATAGTTTTACCTCAGTTTTCAATTTGATGCAGTAAGTCCAACACTTGAGGTAATCTCCCAGGGCATCCTCTCTGGCTCCGCTCAGGCAAATGGAGGATGACACAGATGACAATACATTTATTATTCATGCCCAGTAACCCCATAACCAATCATATGTGCTTCTAGTTTATATTGTCATGAGTATCTGGCAGTTTTCAGAAATAAAATCGGTGATTGAATGGCGAAGACAGGAACCATTTGTTCCCAAATTTGAACGCTCCAGCTGGTAAGGGTTAAATTAAAACTTTATCCTGCTAAAAATTATTATCAGTCATTTGATTGGTCTATTTATTATGATGTGGGGTCACTGAACTCTCTGTGGGATGTAAAATGAGTATACCACTCTTACTATCCTACCACTCCAATTTAGGGGCCACACTGGGGACAGGCCTATTGACACGGGGGCACTGCCCCACTTGCCCCCCACCAGAAGCGTCCCTGATAATGTGGTATGACACGACTGTGACTGTAGGTGTTGATGTCTTTTATAACTTTACAATGGTTTACAGTGAAACTCAGCGAAGCCCCCTTCACTTTTCTTGTCTTCACTTTACTTGTTTTACCTGTGAAATTTCAGTGGAGGTATAGTATACCAGGTCAGCACTTTCTGAGTGCAAGTGTGAATCACTTTCTTACTCTAGTACAGGATCACACCACTGGGATTTGAGAATGCAATAGCTCAGCAGATATAAATGGGCACAGAATGCGCATAAGCCATTAGATGAATTGCCATTGCTTGATTCAAATATCAACAGCCCTTCGCTCTTGGCATGAACTCTGTGCACCATACATCACTCGCTTTGTATAATTGACTGAAAAAGAGATGTATTAATATTGTCATACTAAAAATGTATGCAATTTTGTACATTTTAAGGATGACAGTAAATCTTGAATATTTGTGTTCAAATATTTTAGAGCTGTAAGTGTCACAATAAGTGTAAGCACACACTAACAGCACTGGCATGGTTTCAATTGGTGCTTTTACAGTAGCCCACATCTAGTGTAATTGATGTGTCATAATGTAATTCCAATGGAGTGAGCATCTATACCAAAAGCTTATTTTAAAAACATTTTATTAAAGTCAATGAAATGGAAAGAATCCCATGCACTAAACTTATTTAGCAACATTTCGGTCACTCAACCTTCATAAGGCATTTACAAACAGAGTGCAACAGAACCAAGTTTAAAATATATCATGACCATGACATCACAACCAATGACATTCAATAAAATAGAGACCACCTAGAAAACACCGTAAAAATCTAAAAGAAAAACACATCATATACAGTAGCCCAAATACATTTAAGAAATTACACATGTAAGGTAACCAACAACATTACATACAGATTATTTTCTTTCATTTATATTCCATATACATATACTGTATATACGTATATACATACACATACATACATACATACAAAAAGACTTTCACTAGAATCAATGACATTGCTGGACATTGTTTCCATCTAATACGCGACAGTTCCTTGCTTTTGTCACACACAACAGCTTTCTATCCTGTTTACACACTCTACTGATTGGTTAAGTTTAGATAAGGTGTTTTGGTAAGGGTATAATATTAATTAGTGTGTCCTTAACACTGCTAGTGCAGAACTCATTCTTTTGCTTTTTTTAATTTGTTTTCAATAAATCAGAGCTTATTTTATGAAGAGCTGTCCTAAACGCTTCTTTAGTCCAATCAGGTGGTAACCCCATTGAAGAAATTAATTTTTCATGATCTGGGACTTAAGTAAAAGAATATTTCAGTCAGTGTCTTTTCTAAATAATGTAGTAATGAGACTCCTTTCGTTTTTCTGAAACCACATGTCAAGAAAATGGACATGTACTGAACTCACTTACGAATTAAACTCCAAATTCTCCACAAAACCCTTTAGAAATTTTACAAAATCATGAACTTTGTTAAGATCCCCCACAATAATACAAAATATATCATCAATTTATCTATACCATTTTAAAATGCATGAAAGTATTAACATTGCTATTAAACACATAACAATGCTTAAAAAACCCACAAACAAAGTATAATTAGGGGTAAATATTGATCCCATTGCTTTCCCACTCAATTCTAAATAAAAATCACCATCGAAAACAAAATAATTATATTTCAAAACATGCAGAAGTGGAAAAAGTACACAACTCCATTACTTGAGTGAAAGTACAGATACAACTGGTCAAATATTACTCCATTACAAGAGAAAGTTGTAAAGACAGATTTTTACTTAAGTAAAAGTACAGAAGTACTTGGTTTTAAAAGTACTTAAGCATCAAAAGTAAATTTCCTTTATGTTGATGCGTTGTATGTAATACTCACAATATTTTATGCCTCTGAAGCAACCTACATAATACACTGACTAGCTTGTTGTATCTGTGGAATAAAGAGCTTTTAGAATGTTACACAACCTATAGAAATGAAACAACTGAATTGACAAAACAGACAGAGATCGCAATCTTTTTATGATTTAATCGTGCCGCTCTACACATAATGGCCCGCATGACTGTCCATACTTCACACTGAAAATTTAGCTCTAAAAGCACACATCATTTTATGAAGTTTTCACAAGAATTTCAAAGTTTACATACCTCTATATGCTTCTGCAGGTTGGACGGCGAGTTTTTGAAGGCTGCAATATGGTTCAATTAAGGCAAACAAAGCAAACGTTTTCAGGAAACTGAACATATTTTCTAAGTATGGCAATGGGTAAACGCACTGCTCCAAGGAACCGCCGTCTTCCATTTTGCCAACTGATCAGTGTTCAAAAAATGCTGGGAAATCATTGAACTTCATAACACGTGACATTACAAGAGTGATTATTGTCTGTCTCCTGCACCTCTAAGTTTTAGAGAAGAAAAAAAATCATCCACTGATTTTCAAAACTGCTACATAGTAACGACTTTCTACTCGAGGCCCTTGATAGAAATGTAGTGGAGTGAAAAGTACGATATTTGCCCTTCAAATGTAGTGAAGTTAAAGTCACAAGTTTACAGAAAAAATAATACTCAAGTACAGAAACTCGAAAATTTTACTTAAGTACAGTACTCAAGTAAATGTATTTCGTTACTGTTAACCTCGGAAAACATGTGAAGCCACATCTATAAGAAATTCTGAAGGTGAAGATAATAATTTAGTGCAGGATGTCCCCCTTCATGAGAGATATTTGTATATAAACTAGTTATGTCCAAAGTAACAAAGATGTGAAACCTTGTTGTCACAAACTCAAGAACTTCTGCTCAAAACCAGAGGTCTTCCTTGCCTGAATTCTAAGAACTTGTGAACTACAATTCCATGCCTACCTGGACTGATTACACTCACACATGTTCCCAATTTCAAGGACCATTTAAGCGCTGCTCTAACTAGAGTAAATGCAAAGTCTTGTTTTGCCTTTGCTAGCATTTCTGAGCGTTTATACTATTGATGATGCCTACCTGTTTTTGACTTCTGGCTGTTTACCCACCGTTTGATTCTTTGCTGCCTGCCTGTTTTATTACGTCTTGTTTGCCTGGATTTATACTTTGATTGTTTGCTGCCTGACCTGAACCTTGTCTGTTTATGACCACATCTCTCATCTGTCTACACTTTTCTATTGCTGGAGATTTACCTTGCCTGATTTGCACCTTTTCCAATAAACCATACATGGATCTAAACCCCAGTTCTTCTGAGTCTGTGTTACACTTGTACATCTGATATTTTATTAATTAAATCTGTCTAATATTTCATATATGCTGGTAACGAATGAACAAAAGGTTTTATTAAAAAAAAATCAACATATTGAGATTAGGGAGATAGAAGAGCATTAGTCTGAGCCATAATTGGACAATCTGAATCAAATGATAATTCCTTTTGACAAAACTCTGATTTGATCATCTGAGAGTACTTTGGCCGAAATGCTGATTACCGTCTCCTTGAGAAGCTTCATGGCCGTTATTGACTTTTTTTGATGCCCTAGACCCTATTCGGCATTTCTTCTTGTGGGATCTTTTTGGTGGAGTTCGTCTCCAGGATGTAATATAGGAGCACTAGAGTCACTGTCGGTAGAATTGTCAACCCGTCTGGAGTTTTATTCGGAAGTGAGTTCGGTACATGTCCTTGACACGTTCAGAAAAATGAAGGGAATCTCATTACTACCTTATTACAAAAGACACTGAATGAAATTCTCCTTTGCTTGCCTCCAGTTTTTACCAGTTCTTACCTTTTTCTATGACATTCACCTACGTCTTAGCATATAACACTGGCATTTGCTAACGTCTGACCCAGAGCTAAATGCTATATTCCAGCACTCTGCTCTTATCGTGTTTAAACGGGCAAAACATTTTAAAGGTCATTTAGTCCATGCCCAATTCCACAGTAACGTTTATTTTTTAATCAAATCCATTCATTTCCAATGACTGGTCATTTGATTGGGACACAACAGGTGTAACCAAGTAAAATAAACCCAAGAGTAAAGAAAATTGACAAAATGTTTGGGTGCATTTTCAAATACCAAATGTGAACAAAGTCAAGGAATTTTATTCCAATTGGACCAAGTAAAAGAAATAAAAAAATAAAGTTGTCTGGGTCAAAATGACTGGAACACAACATTTGGGTTAATGCCATGTAAATTTGTTGAAAGGGCACTTAAAACGATTTCAGGAAAAAACTAAACAAAAACTGCCCTGTTTTTTAAGGGCATGTAACATTACAGAACAGGCAGGACAGGCCAAGGCAACAAGCGCAGTTTTATTTACAGTGCTGGTATCCAAACAAGAATTCAAAATCAAATATAAATGACCTGACAAAATTAATTGACTAGAAACAATGATAAACATGAGAGCTTAAATACATGGACATGGGTAACCACATGACAGAGAGCCAATGACTATACCAAACTAAGGAACATGATAACAAGATACTAAAACATGAACCAATGACATGACAAGACTGATAACGAGTTAACAAGACAATAAACCAATGAGAAAAAGACACATGAACATGGAGAAAAACAGGATATCACATCACAAGGAAACCACCTGACATGAAACAGGAACAGGAAGCATGTTAAATTTTAGCAACTAAATTTGTAAGTAAAAAACATGACTAAATGAAGAACATGAATCAAAACATGAACAAAATGTGGCACTCCATAATACAACACTGTTCACAGAAATGTTTATATATGTTTGTAAATAATGTCTATGTTTCCTCCTTGTTCATTGTCACACACATTTCTGCCTTGTATTTATTTAGAGGTGTACGCCCTTCAGCTGTCACAGCAATGCAAAGAGACGTACATATTAACATACTTCATGTTTTAAATTCAACATAACACTATTTTAGAAATGTGTAACCCAAATAATGTACTTCAAAGTTTTTAACTTAATTGCAAGTCAGTAACTGCAATCTGATTAAATGTAAATGTGAACATTTTAAATGTAATGTGTTACACTACTTTTGACCAAAAAGTTATCAGATGACAGTAATTTACAATATGTAATCAGATTACACCACTATACTCTGTATGATGCAGAGGGCTTGGAGAGGGCAAGAGGAGCTTTCAGTGTCCACAGCTGACAAGTGTCTTCTTCTGCCTCAAATTCCCAGTGCTGCTGCCACTGCTCAGACCAAAGACGAGACAGGAAGTAACACATGTAGGTGTCCCTGATGGCTGTGATGTGTTTGTGAGACAGAGAGGGAGAAAAGAAGAATGTGTTTGTTTTGAGTGTAAAGTGAACACAACACACAGTACACCAAGGAAGGCATCTGATTGAACTCTCTGTGACCTGTTTAAGTGTATGTGTGTGTGTGTGTGTGTGTGTATCCAGGTATTTCCTACGTTGTGGGAACCAAATATTCCTACTCTATGCTTGTTGTTTATTGCAAAAATTAAAGTGTTTACCTGTGCTTTCAATGTGTCTAAAATCAGGCCTGTCTCATCGCCTCGTAGAAGTGATTTGCGCTGTCCCCTTGTGTTCATTTTGGAATGCTACACCTCTCTGGTTGAATTCACATTTATTGTTGTGATCTAATGCATCCCTGCTCTCGGTAGGCAGACTGTAGCACAGAGGTATATTCTGTGTTGATATATATATATATATATATATATATATATATACACATGCGTCTCTGTGCAGTACTGGGATAGAGGGTATTTGAAAACTGTCATGTGAAATATATTTTTTTCTGAATTTATTATAGTGTATTATACTACATAATTTTTTAACAGACAGCTGATGAAAGATTTGATACCATATCTAGTGAGGTCACTGGATAGAGCTTTTTTAGTTTTAAAGGACAATTTAAATATAAGTTCATCTCAATCGACAGCATTTGTGGCATTATGTTAATTACCAATAATACTAATAATAATTAAAAAAAAAAAAAAAAAAAAAAAAGGTCTCATCCATCCTTTTCATAAAAAAAAAAAACAAAATCATAAAATAGGGCACAGTGAAACACTTACAATGGAAGTTAATGGAATAAATTTTTTGGAGGGTTTAAAGGCAGAAATGTGATGCTTATAATTTTATAAATCACTTACATTCATTTCCACTTTTACAATTGTTTATTACAGGACCTTTAAAGATGTTTAAATTTTAATTTTTGCAACAAAGTGGTCAAATTGGCTATAACTTTAGACAGAAAAGGGAAGTAAGTGATTTTATCACACTTAAATCATGTTAACACACAAATTATTTATGTCTTGTGCCTATACTTTTTAAACAGTTAAAATTTAAACGTTTACGGGTTGGCCCCATTCACTTCCATTGTAAGCTCCATTTTATTGATTTATTTATTTTAAAGAAAAGGAAGGACACGTCAGAATTGATTTTGTTGTAATCGATATTCTGCCACAAAATGCTGTCGATTGAGCTCAACTTGTGTTGAAGATGGAATATTCCTTTACTACATAATTTGATATAACTTTAATATTCCTTTTACTGTAAAACATAGACTAATGTATATATAATTGTTTATTGTACAGTTCAAATGTGCTATACAAAGCCATAAATTGTTTTATATTCAAAACAGGTAAAAACAGTTCTAAGACAGATCTTGCAGAACAACATCTGTGTAAATCTGGATGTCTATCTATTGTTCTATTGTTGTCTGTTTAAATCTGGAAAAACAATAAGACCTGCTGGTTCCATACTGCCATAAACTAACCACAAAAATGTCTTTTAGAGCTGATTGCATGTTCAGAAAGGTGGGAAAAAATATTTTACATATTAATAAAATACTGTTTTCCAACATGTTTGCCTGTGTGATATTGGGAATTCCTTTGTGTAAATCCATTTGTGGCAACTGTCCTACAATGTATATTTATTTAGGTTGTTATACTGAAGCACAAAGTATTAGAGGGTTGGCTGTTTGGATAAAGGCATATGATTATACAAAGAAACTGTCATAAATGTTGAATTGATAAACCATTGTCTGTAAGAGTGTCAACCTGTATATGTGGTATGCTCAGTGGCATGTGGATTTTTACCTCTTCATTTAATCAAACTTTCTTAGATCTGAGTTGTTTTTAATTGAGTTTTATTTGCAATGTTAGAAATTGCTTTTCTCTGTATACTGTATAACCATGAATGGAGTTTAATGCCTCAGGAAGTCCCAGCTGGGTGTCTCACAGATGTGTTAGATGTGACATCATAGAGGAATTTCCGCTAATGTGCTGTTATCTGTGTGATCTGTTTGTCTTTCCTGGACTATAATCAACAGAAATTCAGAACTTCACTTCTGCTGCCCAGACAACATTTATTTAATGAGACACATGCTCTTGCACTAGTAATGGAGAGGAGCTACTGTTTAGAAAGGCAAAAGAGCCAGCAGGCTATCCCACTTTAATTTCTTAATGTTTGGTTCACATTTTTTTTCTTAGATATCTGTTTTGATACAATTTTATTTTAAAAGGAAGGACAGTTAAAGGCAGTGAACCAGTTTTATGGAATGTGAAGTTTATTCAAATACAAAAATGTCCTGTTTTAGAGAAACAAAAAGACAATAGAAACAATAGAAAAAAAGGCACATATTGTTTTCCTTCTACCAAACACAAAAATCACAAACTGAAATGTTTAACCTGGCTGTCCAACACTGACATCTACTGGACCTGCCTAAGAAATCGCAGACACTTCACCTGTTTAATTTATTTAAAAAAAAATGCTCATTCAACACACTACATTTTACACTTATAAAAGAGCTAATTATTGCCACATACAGCTGGTTCAAAAGCATATTACAGGGAATATGATCATAATAAGGAACAATTACGTATACTGTGAACTGAAGGCTCTAATTTTAGCTATGTTTCCAGTTCTTAATTTTTTAGATATGAGAAATATAAATATATCATTCAATGACACTATGTGCAGTATTTCTGATTTTCATGGAAGATAATAGTCTTATCATTATACATATCTGTGCTTTAGTGATTGTACTAATTCTAAAACCAAAATGATATACAATAGAAAGACAACTATAAAGAAGATATTCCTTTAAAAATAACTAAAGGAAAACAGGCCTAAAATATATCAATTAAATTAAATTGCATGGTAAAATGGAAAAAAGATAAAGCGAAATCCAACCAAATCCACACCTTTGTCTTAAAGGATTGACAATGCCTTTGCGACCAAGACAGCGTGATTCACATTGTTCTTTAACGTTTTCCTGCTCTCCTAAGTTTTCTTTCCTTATCCGTCCAAGACAAGAAAACAGGAAAACAGTTCCAATGTGTCCCTTCACTTAAAAGATAAGGGAACAGGAATTCAGTTTCTTTGTGCTCTTGTAGACAGGAAGTTGACATTTTAGTGACGAAGCTGGTCATTTTGACTGAGATGGGAGATGATTGCTTGGCATGTAATTCCCCACAGGAAAAGCAGATGGTGGCTTCCACATATTGTGCCTATGGCTAATGTGGGACATGGGGTAAAGTTTGTGTACAAAGGTAAATATTTAAAGAGCAAAATAGGTTTTTAAATGAATGAAGATCCTCTTGTCAATTTAATATTGTATGTGGATAATCAGTACTACCATGAGACAAGAGAGGCTGGTCTGCTACATATGTTGGAGTAAAACTAGGTTTAACAATTTTAAAGGGTTAGTTCACCCAAAAAAATAAAATAACAAAATAATAATCTTATTATTTACTCATCGTCATGCCATCCCAGTTGTGTATGACTTTATTTCTTTTCTTTCTTCTACAGAACACAAACAAAGATTTTTAGAAGAATATTTCAGCCCTATAGGTCCTCACTATGTAAGTGAATGGGTACCAACATTTTGAAGCTCCAAAACCACATAAAGGCAGCAAAAAAGTAATCTATAAGACTATGGTGGTTAAATCCATATCTTCAGAAGCAATATGATAGGTGTGGGTGAGAAACAAATCAATATTTAAATACTTTCTTACTATAAATTTTCCTCCCTGCCCATTAGGTGGCTATATGAATGAAGAATGCAAATTGTCAAATGCAAAAATAAATTAATAAATAAAAGTGAAAGTGGAGGTTGATAGTAAAAAAAAAAAAGGATATAATTATTGATCTGCTCCTCACCCATAACTATCACCCATATATTCGCTTCTGAAGAGATGTATTTATCCACTGGAGTCAAATGGATTACTTTTATGCTGCCTTTATGTGATTTTTGGATCTTCAAAATTCTTTATACATTCACTTGCATTGTATGGACCTACAGAGCTGAGATATTCTTCTAAAAACCTTAATTTGTGTTCAGCAGAAGAAAGAAAGTCATACACATCTGGGATGGCATGAGGGCACGTAAATGATGAGAGGATTTCATTTTTCATCTCTTTAAATTTTTTTTAGCAAGTACATTTGTGTATTTTTCTCATAAGACCCTGTTAAATATATAACCACACATATGATTCAAATGGTCATTCAGATGTTCAGACCACTTCTCGCATTTCAGTATACAAGTCACTGCACGTTTCCTGAGATGTTTGCAATTGCCTTATATTGGTCGACCTTAGAGATTTGGGCTTTACTCATAACAATCAATGTGCTGATGATTCCTGTCAAATAAACTTAGAGTAGCCTTTAATTCTTTCAAAATACAGTTATCACCGCTTCCTCTGTTGCTCCCATGGCAATTCAGTGGTTTTCCTAAAGAGTCAGCTGCTGAACAATGCTGGCTTTAGAAATAAAGTCCAGAAAAAAAAACACAGGGTTTTGTGAATAGTATAAGATGGAGAAAAAGAAATTATAATAATAAACATGAAAGAAAAATATTTTCCATCACAAAATGGTCTAATTAAGGAAGAACACTCACACTGATAATTTGTGTTAACATTAATACAAATTTGCAGTATATGGATAAAATGCCCAAAAGTTAGCTTGTTCCAACCAGTGTCCTATACTGTTTTGTACAAAATTTACCTCTACAAAACTAGTCTGAAAGACCAAGGCAAGTTTTTTTTTATTCTAACACTGATTCTATCAAAATTACAAACACTATCATGCTCATCATGATACACGAAGGAAACAAGTATTGGCACTTGTTAATCACTCTTTTAAAGATACCCTGACAAAATGTCCCAATTCGAGATTACAGCAACCTTCATCATACCACATTTTAGCATCTAATGGATCCTTAGTTTGATATAATCTCCTAGGATGATGGCAGCTGAGATATGGTTTTTCTTTCTGGGGATCAGAAGGAGCTATCAGTGTCAGAGCCATCTACTCCATAGAGTTGAGCTAGGGTCCTGAAACGTGGTCCCCAATCACTTAGGAAGTCATATTCCAAATTTGACCCACTAGAGGATGAGTCTAAGGAGCTGATGGAACCGGCCAGGGATTCAGATCCCTCATAGCCATAGATGTGTAATGTATCATAGGGAATTCCATCACGGTCGTGATCTGCCTCATCTTTCTTCACCTCGATCATCATGGCCATGTCGCCCTTGCAGGCTGGGGGTTTCTTCACCATGGCATAAAGCGAAGGCCCTGTGCTGGGCCGAAAGCTGCTGTCATGACAGGCGGAGGTCAGGATGGAGACATCATAGCCGTTTGTGTCCATCTCTCCACCACCCTCCTCATCGTAGCTCACCAGCTTCTCATGGATCTCACCAGATGACTTGCCAAGTGTGACCAAAGTGTCTTTCTGGTAACGTCTCCGCAACACAATGAGGATGACAATAACTATTATGACAAGAGAAATAGAGACACTATCAACCTGACTCATTCAACTTCAAAAAGTACATTTCAGAATAGTGCTTGTGTTGAAAAGCACGTCTTAAAATACCCTGGTAAAACAGTATGTGAATCTCAAAACACTTCTCATGTATTGGATGATGTGACTTTTAAAGAATTGTTTTTTTTTTTTCACCCGTCATCACTCCTGTCTTGTTTCTCACATCTGGCTTGCATCACACATAAACTACAGTGTTGCAGAATTGTACAGTTATATTTCTTTGGCTGACAACTCATCACATAAACACTAACTAACAAAGCTTTCATGCAGGAGGACCAGACTTGGAGACAATGAAAGATAATATGGAGCTTACATGGTTTTATTTACAGTGTTTGTTCCCTGGATTATGTATACAATCTAAAAACTTAATGGATCCAAAGACAGTGAATTATACAAACTCTCCTTCTTTCTGTCTCCAAAGCCATTCTGCAAACACAGGTTTAAAAATGTTCACATGTATAATTTATATAACAATTCCCATGTAATGTCATGAATTCTTCAAAACTCTGCTTGCACTTGGTCTCAGTTTTCTCTGTACAGATATCATTATAGACACACAATTCTCAAAAGGCAAGTGAGAGTGAGAGAAGAGAAGCATATAGTCTTACCCAAGATTGTGATTATGCAGAGAAGAATGGCTAAGATGGCACTAACACTCACTCCAGTCTGGGCGTATGGCATACAGTAATCTGTCCTTCGACCCGACTGGCATGTGCACACTTTTATGTGGAGGGGGTTAATGCTCTTTTGTTCTGGTGTACCTCCATCAGAGATTTCGATTTCGAGTACATGCTCCACTGAGTGCGCTGTACTGAAACCTCCCTGCTTCAGCACAATGCTTGCAGTGTTATCTACAACACATATTAATAATCAAAGAAATGCAGTCATTAATTTATCTCTTAGTCAGGGAAAATGACTTGCTATTGTCTGACACTGGTAAAGGCTAACAATTTTCATCAGCTGTGCTATTGTTGTCATTGGAGTCTGCTTTTGCTTGCTGGGAAATGTTGCTGAGATCCTTGTGATCATTCAATTTAGCCAGGCCTAAGAATATCGCATTTCGCACAATTGTAGGAAGAGTAAATCCTCACTTTGACATTCTTGTGACTTGAACTGAAATGCACATCTAGCACATTTGAAAGAAAAATGGGTTGAAGTTGGAAAAAACAACACTATATATAAATATCACTTAAAGAATGTATGTTTATGAGTGAATTACATTAAATTAATCTATATGAATAATTTAAACAACTAAAATATATTTTTAAAAGCCTAAGACGTTTCCTATGTACAACTTTAGTTCTTCTTCAACCTTGAACTCTGCTGAAATGCAACAGGATGCCGCAGTACTGAAGATCATCATATAGATTAATTTGTCTCGCAAGCTTTTTATTCATCTGATTGATTTCAAATGTGCTACTTCAAAATAAGTGCGTTGATGTTACTGTAGAACAGCATTTCATTTCAAATACCAATATGCACTGTAACCCCCCCACCAACTTTCATGATGTAATGTCTTTTAAATTCTACTTTATAGTCATTTTAGGTTTATTAAAAGATAGTGTACTAGAGTACCTTACAGTACATAATTCATTTACTCACTTTGGTGGTCATGAAGGGAAAAGTTTGAACTCTTTTTTGCCAGAGTGAAGCGAAATCTGCCTGGATTTTCATCCTTGTCATGGGCACCAATAATCCCAATTACCTGCAAAATATAGAGGAAAGTAAATTAAGGTGTAGGTAAATAGATTATGAAAACAGACTTAAAGATGGAAAAAAAGAAGAAAAATAAGTATGGACTGTAAAGGTTAAATGTATTTGACTAGTTCCTTACCGTGCCATGTTTATCACTCTCACAAACATATACGTAACTCCCATTAGTTAGTTCTGGTGCGTTGTCATTGATGTCAATAACTTTCAGGTTAACCATTGCATAGGATATTTGACCTGAGGATTCAGAGAGAGGAAGGTTTCACAGGGGGAAGGTTTTTTGTGATGATGACAATAATGATCATGATGCTTATTATTTATACTCAGGCCCACTATTATCATTTTAAAAGATTTGGCTATGAACTCAATCAGACGGTTGTAGATAGCTTGGAATGAAATTCTTATATACAGTGATGATTATATTTACTGTTCAAGTTTGCTTTTATGTTCATTTTTAATTAAAACAAAGTACTCTTTAAAAAAACAATAATTAGCACAGCAGAACAAAACAGCTCCAAGAAGTCACACTTTATGGCATTTGTTTGATTTAAGCATGTCCCAGATAGCACATGCACATCTCTGAGATGTCTGTTTTAAATCTTTTTAGCTTGAAAGTATCACAATCTAATTAAAATCTGCTAAATATCTTAAAGACATCTGTTCATTGTCTTATTGACATCCGAGACATACTTACTGACACATGTTTTGTGGACGTATTGCAGATGAGCAAACAGTGTAAATAATGCATCTTCCAGATGTAAACATGCAGATGAAATAGTGCATAGTCTGGTTGATGTACAGTAAGTATGCTATCATGGGTGATCCTTAATTAGCAGCTACTTGTGTTAGTGCTGATTCAGTGAGACTAAAATCTGAAATCACAAAAGCCCAGGATGGTGTTTTACTTTAAAAGCACACAAGTGTGTTAGCTGAGAGCTTGTTAACATACCATTTGGTGTATCTTCCTGTGCTTTAACTTGAAATGTGTATGAGGACTCTTGCTCTCTATCCAGTTGTCTATTTAAGGAAAGATGCCCTAGATCAGAATGCACACTTACAGGGCAGTTCGAGTCTTCAATAGAGTACCTAGAGGGATCAAATGCCAACATTAGTATCTGTTTACAACTTTATAGTACAGCAGAACACAGAAGGCTTGTGAGCTTTTTTGATACATGTAGAAAAATACAGTTTATACCGTATCGTATAGCCCTTTATATCTGGATCCTTTGCTGAGACAGCACCAATGATTGCATTCTTGAAAGGGCCCTCATAAACGCTGAAGTTGTATTCAGTTTGGTTGAAAACCGGTGGTTCGTCAACATCAATTACGTTGATTAAAACTTGGGCTCTCTTCAGCAAGTTGGGTCCTTGGTTATCTGGGGATTTAGACACTGTGTGCTCGACCACATCTACATTGAAACTATACGTCTTCTCTGTTTCAAAGTCGAGAGGCTACAAGTGATTGCAAAGAAAAATAATAAAAATAGTAATAAAGACATTTCCCTGATAAGTCAGGTAACGGCTGAAAAGGTTGATAATCTGGTATTACTGAAATTTTTACGTTGAGATCACTAACAGCAATGATTAGCCTTGAAAGTTCTAATAGCAAGTTTAGCAAATGTAGATTAAATACTTACCACTTTAAGGCTAAGAATTCCATCTTTCACATTACTCAGTTTAATGGCAAATACGTCATATTTATTATGAATAGTAAATGTTGGATCTTTGTTTTGAATCTCGTCTCTGTCCTCCACCCTTAATGTGCCAATTTCAGATCCTGGTTTGCTGTCTTCTTTCACATTAAATTGATATTTCCCTGTTGGAGAAAGTGATGTTTTGATGTTTACTTAAAATGCAGTCTAGTATGCAGTGTGCCTTTACTAAATATTACAATATTAGTTTTGTCACAGTATTTGTCACAATATCACAGTCACTTGCCTTTACTGAAGGTGGCAATGTTGTCATTTATATCAGTAATGTTGATTGTCACTATGGTTGTAGCATAATTTCCAGTTTGATTTGATCCTGGCAAATCTTTGGCTTGTATGGCAATCAGGTGCTGACTCTGTTTCTCACGGTCCAGGGTGTTTTTCACTGTGCTAATGACACCTTAAAAATTAAAAAGTGAGGGCTAGTCAGATTTTTCAGGCTCATGTTAAACATGTCACAAGTCAGTTATCATTATATTATCATTTTATAAAGGTCAGTTAACAACAACTCACCTTTACTGTTGATGTGAAAGAGGTCTGTCCCATTTAAAAGCTTGTACTCAATCATTCCATTTATAGTTGTTGGATCATCAGCATCAGTTGCTTCTACTATCATTACTGTAGTTCCTATTAAAACACATGCATTTTTTTCAGAATACATTCAACAGAATAATGTAACTGCAAACAAGATCTCTTGAACTCAATCAATAAGCTATGGTAGATATCCTAACAAAAAAATAGTGTCATGGTACCATGGCACTATGATTGTGTCAGATGATAAAAACATGATACTGAATTATTACCATATTCATGTTCTGATATTAAATGGCAATCAAGTGTACTTAAAAAAAAAACAAGGTACAAAAGAAACATCTGATAAACACATAACTTGCGTTTGCCATTGCTCCTATTGATCTTAAACTACTGCTGTTACACCAGTCCTTAAAAATCCCAACTGTCCAAAGAAACATCAAATTACCATAACAAGCTTAGTAGTATCATGGTCTTTTTGGTTCTTTTTTCTTAATGTTTACTGGATATTCTTTTTTGCCAAAAACAAAACACATCCAGTGAGCGGCAGTTCTGTGACTGGAAACATCTTGTTGATGAGAGAGCTCAACGGAGAATAGCCAGACTGGTTCGAGCTGATAGAAAGGCTATAGAAACTCAGATAACCACTCTGTCCCATTGTAGTAAGCAGAATAACATCTCAGAATGGGCTACCATAGCAGAAGACCATGTTGGGAACCATAGTGTTCCTAATAAAGTGTATGTCTATAGTGACTCCACTAATTACAATAATACCATATTTACAGTATAATGAATAATATAATAATAAACAGCATATACAGTGGTGTCCAAAAGTCATGTTATGTGAAATTCATGTTAGGATTCACTCAAATGATTTAATGCTGATAATATGATTTGTAATGAAAATGTGTATTCAATTAGAAAATAATGCTAAATATAAGCAGTTTTACTATTGGTCTCAAATAAATATTACAAAAAATATTAATTTATATATTGCACATATGAGTTATTAAAGTTATTATCATGATAAAAAAAACAGTACCTTCTCTAGAGGATTCACTGATGGATCCAGAGAGTGCAGGTGGAAAAACAGGTCTGTTGTCATTAATATCAAGGAGCACTATTTCAAAAGGATCATCTTTGTCAATCTGCTTTCCGGTTTGAATGTTGATGAGTGAGGCTGAGAGTCTGTAGACGCTTTTCTTTTCCCGGTCTAACGCTGCACTGACAAAGATATCCCCCATGTCATTTACAGTAAAAATGTCATTAGCACCTTCTCCTGAGAGGATAAACCGTGTGGACATCTCATTGTAAAGTGTATTATCTAGCTAAAAAGGGAAATACAAAAAAGTTAAGAAAAAAGAAAGTCATTATTTATTTGTTTATTTATTTGTTATTTATGTGACTCTCCCATTACTACAGAGCATTTGTAATAAGCAGTAGATTTAGTATATTATTCAAACTAGCACTATATTCATCATTCCATTGAACATGTCTAGGACCTCTCACCTTTCCAATTTTTTCAGGTGGGCTCTTTGGAACTGTTTCCTCATACAAATAAAGTTTATCCCATTTCCATTCTCTTTTGTGTCTTTGGATCACTTTGCTGTTCATGGCTGCTGGTTTCAGAGCTTGGTGGACATCCACTGCTGTGCTGAGTGTACATACAATAACCAAGAAACCTGCCCAAAAGCAAGGCTCAGTCATTGGCCTCCAGGAAGATTGTTTCATCATCTGTGGATAATTTTAAATGAACAACATAGTCAGTATAAAGTACTGTGCAAAAGTTGTACGCACTATAGTTGTCTTAAGATGGTTATAAATATTTTCATGTTTAATGTATCAATTGGAAATATCCATTTTAGACTGCCAAACATTCCTTTAGCAAAAAATATAGAATAAAAGAACAGGAAGCCCTGCAACAGATGGCATGGCACCCACAGAGCCCCCCACTGAATATCAAGTCAGTCTGGGATCACACAAAGAGATTCATGAATAGACGGACTGTTGTGAATTCTCCAAGAAGCTTGGAACATCCTATCTGCCAACAACCAAGAAAAACTGTGTACCGATGAGAATTGGTGGTGTTTTGAAAGCAAAGGGTTTCACTTCAAATATTGAATTAGCTTTTTTTTTAATGTTTACTGGACTTCGTAGGATGATAAATGAAAACTAAACATGGCATTATTTTAGAAGATATTATCATTATGCAATATTTGTGCCAAAAATATATACTGTACCGTATATATATAGGTGATATATATACTGTAAGTATATTATAATGATAATAATATGCTTTATTTATATAGAGCCTTTCCAAAAACCTCAAGGTCACTTTATAATCAAGATACATTTTAACAGTAGTTACAATCAAAGTTAAGGGAACAAAAATCAGCAATCTGCAACGGATAGAAAGTACTCTGAGAAAAGATGAGGTTTACACTGAGACTTGAGGATGGAAAATGAGGAAATGTTGCAGAGGCAGTGACTTCTATAGTTTAGGTGCAATTACACTGAAGTGGACAGATGAAATCTGGTGATAGACAGCAGTTTGGAATCAGAAAAACAAAGAGAACAAATGTGTGTATGGATGCAGCAGATCACATAAACAACGAGGTACCAGATCATGGAGAGCTTTGTAAGTTAAGTGAAGTTTTTTGAACTGTATACCGCAAGAGACAGGTAACCAGTGAAGACTAAACAAGGTAGTAGTATGTGCAGACCTCTTAGTGTTTGTGAGAACTCTAGCTGCAGAGTTTTTGATATATTGTAATTGGGCAATGTTTTTAGCAGTTAGGCCAATGAAAGAGGCAGTTCATTAACAACCCTCAAGAGAGCAGTTTCAGTACTGTGGAATAGACAAAATCCAGATTGAAATGTTAATAGATATTATTTTCTGCTAGATGTGATTTGTAACTGGGAAGCTACAACTTTTTCCAGGAGATTAGAAGTAAAAAAAACAGATTGGAAGTAGGATAATAGTTGAGTGTAATGGCAGCAGTTTTAAGACCAATGGGAACAATTGCAAATGCAAATTATGTGTTTATCAGATGTGAAATAGGTGCAGAAATGACAGACTCACAGTGTTAAAGAGGGAAGGTTGGGGAAGGGTCCAGCTAACAGGATGATAAGTTAGATTCTAAAATTAAATCACTGACTGAAGATGGGCTAGTGGGAGTGAAGCAGGACAGAGGGTGGAGAGGGTGTTCAGGTAAAAACCTGTGAAGAGGATCTTCAGGAGTGGTCAGAGCAAATGATTGTGAAATTAAATACATTTTATTTGAAAGAAGTGGAGAAAAGAGAAACAGCTTTAGGTCTACAACTTGCATTCTGAGAATAGAGGAGAAATAAAATGAACGTGCAGCATTAAGTGCTGGTCTGTATTTCAGCTTGATGAAATATATATATATTATACTGTATATATAATTCATGTCATTATTCAATGGTAGTTTATACACCCTAAAAAAAACCCTGATGAAAGAAAGAAAGGGACAGAAAAAATACATAATTAAAGCAATCCATAGTTATCTGCGAGTATGAAATCCCTTCATTATAATGTCTGTCTCATTAGTGTTCTTCCCATAGCACAATCTTTTGATTGTATGCTTCAGAATCATGGGAAATAGCACACACTAACTGTGATACTGTTAAAGCCTACAACAACATATTCTCGCTCACTATGCGCCTGAACGTCTGAATATATTCCCATCCCAGATAACACTCTTTAGCTTGATGGACCAATCTTATGTTAGACTCATTTAGAGGATGATATTAAGATGAGGTGGATTATGCTCCTTAAGTGTTCTCAAATGGCTAAATCTTTGCCTGAGGCCCCCATAAACTCCTCTCACTCCCACTCAAAATGATTACTTTCACATAAGGTATAAAATCGCCCTTGCCTCACAATGGGTTCAGAATTTTATGGGCATTGCATTGAAAAGAAATGGATTATACTAAGAGTTCATTCCTACTTAGATGTTCCCATTTATACAAGTGGGATTTCTTTTTCAAGTGAAGGCCAACTAAATAAATACGGTAACACTTAATAAGCTTCTATTTGTTAACATTAGTAAATTCATTAGTTATAAATAACAAACAATGAACAATATATTTTTACAGCATTATCTAATCTTGGTTAATATTAATTTGTAAAGATATAATTGTTAATTATAAGTTCATATTAGTTCATTATACATTAACTAATGTTAACATAGTATAACCTTTAATTTAAAAAAACTTATCAGTGGGCTATATGTTGAAACTAACATTAACCAAACTCAATAAGTGCTGAAAAGTATTGATCATTGTTAATTCATGTTAACTTTTGTAGTTAAATAATGTTAACAAATACATTTTTATTGTAAAGTGTTTTCATCAATACGTATCTTTTGTCTCAGGGGCTAGGCAGATCATTTTGTGATATTCATTATCCAATATGTTTTGGAATAATTCTAATAATAAAAGTTATTTTGTATTTATTAGGTTATGTAATACTTCTTTTTTTTTAATATGGTAGATTTGAAGGGTGTGTTTAAATACTTAAATACTTAATAAGTGCTTGAAGTGGGTGGGTTCTCTGTTTAACAATGATTAGCTGCACAAGTATCTGGTTCCTGTACAAATTCACAACATGTACAGGACAAGGAAATGCAAAATTTCCCCTCTTTGAATTGGAGGGTAATAGAGAATAAGGAAGAACAGATATTGCTCTTTTTAAAAAAAAAAAAAAAAAAAAAAAAAAAAAAAAAAAAAACAGTTGCCACTGTTTTCTTAAGTGGATTGATGTTGTCAAAGAGACTTTAGCAGATATATGTTCTTCCTCAGTTTTCATAAACAATTACCATACATTGTATGTAAAGTTAATCAAAACCTAATAGTTAGTTTTTGTGTGTGATGTCATATTTGTTCTTCAGCCAGATTTTAAGAATGAAATTATTGCCAGACCTTAAAACTGTTAATACCCCTGACTATTTCATGTAGATAAACACATATTATTAACAGTGCTTTGTTTTTAATGTTAACATGCTAGTTACAATGAAAGTGTTAGGTAAGATAAATACTGAAAAATGTTTACCAACAGTGAGTTTTTATTTGGATAATCTGATCACTACAAGAAAGTAGATGAAGAGCCCTGTCATACAGTATAATGTGTTGTCAAATGTATTTATTTACTTTTAAATAAACGTGAACAAAAGCATTGTCAGAGTATCATTTATTTACCCCAAAAAAATCAGGATTAATACTAACAAGGAGAATACTTGCACTTTGAGCACTGTATATAATTTCATATATATATATATATATATATATATATATATATATATATATATATATATACACACACACAAGGCCACTATGCTTGATTGCTAATATCTTAAAACTACATAAAGGTTTTTCTCACATTAATGGCCATATCTCTACGACTTTTTGAAAACAACAAAATGACGTCACTGTGAACTGTATGAACAAGCTGCTACAAATAAAGGAGTAAATTGCTCCGAAAAAGAAGCACCTAAATTTGCAGCCATTTAAAATGATTTACGTATGTATTTATTTGTAGCAAGTTGTTGCTAACCATGATGTCAAGAAGTCATAGAAGTATACCAAAAATCATGCAAACGCCTTTATGCATTTTTAAGATATGAACAATCAAATATATTATATGTTGCATTAACAACATAGTATGCATTTACAACATGTTTATATTTTCGTGGAATCTAGTAGCAAGAGTTTTCAGATAATTGTTATTCAAGCAATGTAAGTAAAATTTTCCTTCTGTTTCTCTAGAACGTGTTCTTTTAATGCAGTGCTGTCAACAACTTTATTGATGGGCTTCATTACAATCTCAGATCATTGAAATTTGATTTAATAAAATATGTTTCTGTCAAAATTTGCTTTCTTTTTATTTGACAATCAAAGACTCTTAATGCTCACCATAACTATACATTAAATATCCATCTTTTCTCTTATTGGATTACTAAAAATCATACCATTTCACTGCACATCTCCATCAATAGCATTGTCTAGATCATCATTAAAATGAAGTCTTTCTGTGTATTTGTGTTTTCACGTGGGCTTTAGATTAAAATAGATTTAATCATGCAGCATCTTTCAGCAATCTGTAGTCTGCCTACTCTCAGCTCTAGGAAATTCAGCCTAGCATACACTTGCACTCCCCTACTTTCTATCACATATCCTACATGACATAAGCTATAGAAACCTGTTAAAGCTGTTACTGTCTGAAGAGTGTGCATGGCACCTGCTCTCACCTTGTTTTTCACCTCTGACTCACCAATGTACGTAGTTCTGCTAATTTATGTATCTTGCCATTAAATGCTGAGTTTAACAGCGGCATGTATTATATTATTTATAGAATAAACTATGCTACTCATGATCTTAAACAATAAGAATCATGAACTTTGATTGTCTTGTTTGATGAGACAGTAGCTCTGATTTCTGTCTCTCAGATAACCATTCCTACAGTGGCATATGGCCTGACATTAAGAACAACATTTACTGTGTAGTTACAAGAAAAAGCAGGACAGATGGTGTAAGGATTTATTTCTGTTTCTCTGTCCCTAAGTAAAACATAACATCCAGATAAGTTCAGCGTCTTTACATGGGTATTTTAGAGTTCTTGGGAAATTTCTTTCCCATTACTCCAGAAACCAACACTCTCAAATATGGTTTTGAATACGTTTATAAAGATACACATGATATAAATAGTACATTATATATTACATTTAAATATATAAAATTACATGTACACATGTTTATTTTAGCATGAGCCCATAAGTACAACCAATAAAGGCTTATTACATTTAACTGAACTTCAAAGTTTCGTAAAGTTGAACTTGAACACTTTAACAAGAAAAATAAACAAATGAAAAATAAAAAAGCACCTACCAGATTTTAGGTCCCTTCAACAATCTTCCTTGATTGAAAATCGCTAAAGTATGTAAAAAAAGTCAAGTTATATCCTTCTCAGTTTCAGGTCTGTGCTGTCGTTTTTTAAGCAATATGTGAACCTGTCTGAGCTCCCACAGAGCTGCTCACTGAACAATCAGGCCACTCCAGTGGCAAAAGTGATCAGCCCACCGCAGACGTTCCTCTAGTCGCTTCCTGTTATTGTCCCTGCCTCTATAGTTCAGCTCCAAAGCCCTCTGTGGAAAATCAAATAACATTTGAAGACCCCTGACCACTAGAAGCTCTACAAGGCAAGCCAAGCATTATGCTGCTGCTGAATGAAAGGGAGCAAAAGAGACAGAGAGCGAGCACAGAGAGAGAGAGAGAGTGAGAGACTCAGGGTATTGGAGGTGGAAGAATAATTAAATTTCAGTGCGCCACTCTGTGATGAAAACAAAAACAGTAGAGGAAAGTAAAGTGATTAATTATTCAAACCTATAGAATAAAGAGCATGATGAACAGGTTAAAGGAGTTAACGTAATCCCAGGAGATTTTTCAGAGAGTGGTATTACATTTTTCAGAGGCTGTCATATCTGCTGCTGTGATCTTGTCTAAACTAGTAAGTGAGAAGAGGGGTAAGGGGAGGGGGGCCTGGACTCATGTGTTTAGTGGAGGATTGAGTTTGGGGACTGGGACTTGCAGCGGATGTATGTATCTGTCAGAAAAGCTTAGGGTTGTGCCCCGTTGATCTAAGTGGAGAGAGTCGGTTTAGTAGGATTAGTTGCATGGAATGGCCAAGCCGTTTTGACAGGAGACCAAAGATAAATATCCCAGGGTGCTTGGACAGAGAGGCAATTGCAGAAGTGCAGCCCTGCTTGACAATTGCTTTTGTTTGTTTGTCTGCTCCTTGGCTTTTCTTATTTCTTCAAATATGTCTCTTGCCCTTCACTGTGGAAGACCTGGCTGACAGACTCCTCCATGACAAGCCTGCAGAGAAACAAGTGCACCTGACCTATGATCCAGTTTAGCCCTCACTCAGACCACCCTTGAAAACTTTTGGCGCAATTTGGTTGACTTTATTGCTTTATCTTCGAACTTGTTTTTAAATGTCATTTACATGAAAATAATTCTGATTGTAATAAAGAGAGAATATGTGAGTTATGAGTTTCAGCCCAAGGTCTTCTGCATTGTTTTCAAACAAAACTTCTTTAGGTGCCTTTCAGCTAACATGACTTAAGAACATTTGAAAAGCTTCATTCTTAAATGTAAGTCCATTTCTTATGTTTACTTGTTTTTTTTTTTTTTTTTTTACAGTATTTTTGCCATTGTAGGCATGTAGTGCTACATACAGATCAGCTCAATTGACACTTTTATAATGAATATGACACATACAGATAACTGGCAAGAACTTAAAGTTTACTTAAAGGTGTAGTTCACCCAAAAATGACAAATTATCTCATTTACTCACCCTCATGCCATCCCAGATATGTATGACTTTCATTCTTCTGCAGAACACAAACAAAGATTTTAAGAAGAATATCTCAGCTCTGTAGGTCCATACAATGCAAGTTAATGGTAGCCAGAAATGTAAAGTTCTAAAAAGCAGATAAAAGCACAATAAAAGTAATCCACAAGACTCCAGCTGTTTAATCCATGCCTTCTGAAGCAATATGATAATATTTATATTATATTTATAATATTTTAGACATTTTTTACAATAAATCTCCATATTCACTCTCACATACCTCTTCTATTGTTTTTGGTAATTCACATTAATCTTGCATATCAACACCTTCTAGGAAGAGGGGAGAATTTATGTTAAAAAAGGGACTTAAAAAGTAAACTTTTTCTCACCCAAACCTATCATATCACTTCAGAAGAGAATTAATCCACTGGACCAACAGAGCTGAGATACTCTTCTAAAAATCTATATTTGTGTTCATCAGAAGAAAGAAAGTCATACACGTCTGGGATGGACTGAGGATGAGTAAATGATGAGAGATTTGTTTTCAGTGATGAGTTCTTTAAAGACTGACAGATGCATATTTTTTGTATTTTATTTCAGAGGTTATAAATAGTGAACCTTGCTTTTGACCTCGTCCCTTGTCTTGCGTTTCTCATAGTCATTTGGAGAGCTTTCCTTATACACAGCTGTGTTTTTTAACCCTACCGCTGTCCAACATATATTCTTTCCACCACACTGCATGAGGCAGTGGATGCCTTGTGAAGTATGTGCTTTTAAATATAGCAGGGTTCTTGTCGTCTTTCATTTGCCCTAGGTGATCAGCCAAGCGCATAGAAGCCCTCCGAGAAAGCTGATGTACAACATGTTTGAGCCGTTTGGACTGATCTTAACGAGACATTAATGTTCACTTAACATGATCCTAAATAACTCCGGGGCATAGACGAGATGGAATAGTGTGTGTTGGAATTGCCTTCCATCCTTCCTCCTTCAGTCTTACTGGGAATAGAACCTTTTAAAGAAATTATACCTTCGTTCTGATTTCATATTCTTTGTTTGCCACATTTGGGATGAAGCAATGAAAGCATAAAAGTCTGTAATTTTTAGCTTTGCTCATTTAGTCATGCCAGTTAAAAAAAAAATTAAGAATTAAAGACAAAGAACCCCCTTCAAAAGGTAATGAGGAGTGCCTGAGGAACATAGAATGAGTCCTGATGTTTGCAAGGGTTAAGCTAAATAATGCAGAATGAAGAACAAAAAAAGCACAAATATTACACATTTACAGTAAGTTCTGAATGTTTTTGCTTTTGATGCTTTCTGAAGTTTAAATGGTTTTTATTCCCTGAGTTTTGAGTCTGGTCAACATAGTCTCATGACAACTTAATATGTAATTTGTATGAGATGGCAAAATAGAAAGATATCTTATGACTTAGCTCAAATCTACAAAATACAGGCATCAAATTTTAGGTTAATGGATCAAATAGTTACTTATTCCATATGTATTTATGCTATACAAATTGCTGATGTATATAAATAACCTGTATTATGTGTTCCTCATCACATTCCAAGCCCAAATGTTTTCTTTTTTTCCATAGTAAGCAACATTGTTCGTTGCCAATATCAGGCAAAAAATAATATCTAGCTGTTAACAAAAATATGTAAAATGATTAAGTCAAAAGATTTAGTCAGTTCATATTCTCAAATCTTAAATACAAATGTTAAAGGAGAACAGAAACACTTCAACAGTCAGCTCTACGTAAACATTAGTGTTGTACAGTAGGCTATACCATTTCAATATACCAACATTTTAGCATCCGAATGTGCATTTTTTTATCTTAAATTCGACTAACATTCGAATTTCAAATAGAAATTTTACTGCCTTAGTAAAAGTCATAATTTTTTTGTGTTTAAAATTACAACACAATTACCATTGCCATGCAACCGTATTGCATCTGGTGCATTCCATCTGTGTCCTGTCCTTTCCCACAACTGTTGTTGAGATTCTTAGCATTTGTTTTAGAGATTCCAAATCTTTGCATGAATCAATAACAGTTAAATTAAAGGATTAGTTCACCCACAAATGAAAATTCAGTCAAAGTTTGTACACCCCTGTGTTGTTATATCCTATAAGATTTCTTAACACAAAAGAAGAAATTGCGGGAAAACAAAATAGTGCTCAGTGTTGTCATACAATGGCAGTTTATAGTGACTACATCTTCAAGCTTCAAAAGAATACAAAAGTATAATTCAGAAGTCTAATAAATTATTACATGAGACTCATATTTGTTATGAAAGTATACAATAAGGTTTGATGTGAAACAAACTAAAATCTAATGTATTGTTTAGTGAAAATATTCACTGACCGTTGATCTCCTGTGCACATTCATGCCATTGGGGCATTCAAGCGAAAACACTTTTGTTTGTCTAAAAACAGGTCCATAGTGATAGTGACAACAGAAAACAACACAGATGTGTAAAAAACAGAGAACAGAACTTACTAAACATATCTGAAGAGTTTGTAGTTGAAAAATTCATGCATTTCTATGCCCAGCCTTATTTTTTTGAACAGAATACTCAGAAATCAAACAGAAACATAAAGGAGGCTACAGGAAGCCAGAGTCACACCCTTTCCTAACCTGGAGGCAAACAACAAGCTATAAAAGGTATCTTGCCTATGTTAATCAGAGTTATTGTCCTAACCAGCAGTGATGAGCAACAGTACATTCTAATGATCGCTTGTTTTCTATTTTCGGCATCGCACGGATAACTCCATCCACTGTGAACTGGCACTGTCCAAAAACAAAACAAAAAATTAAGAAAGAAGGCTGGGCATAGAAATGCATCAATTCTTTAACTAGAAACTCTTCAGACATGTTTAGTAAGTTCTGTTCACTGGTTTTTGTGCAACTGTGTTGTGTTCTGTTGTCGCTTTTGCTGTGTGGGACCTGTTTTTAGAAAAAACAAACACGTTTTCAGACAGTGTTGCTAGGGGAATGCGTGAACTGTTGCTCTTGTGCCCTATCATGAACACACACAAGAGATCAATGGTCAGTGAACATTTTCACAAAATAATACATTAGATTTTGGTTTGTTTGTCACCAAACCTTATTGTATACTTTCATAACATTCATGAGTCTCATGGAATATTTTTTTAGACTTCTTAATTATACGTTTGCATTAATTTGAAGCTTAAAGAGGTGATCACTATAAACTGCCATTTTAGGACATCACTGAGCACATTTTTTTTTTTTTTTTTTTTTTTCACAATTTCTCACTTTGTGTTAAGAAAAAGAAAGAAAGTCATATAGGGCTATAACAACACATGGGTGAGTAAACAACAATGACTGTATTTTCATTTTTGGGTGAAAAATCCCTTTAATACATACAAATATCAATGCAGTTTAGACTCTTTGATATCTTCTGATAAAGTGCTGGTTTTCAGGTAGCATATTAAAATGTAATCACCCTACAACTAAACTAATAAATCTTCTATTGGCAATGTAAGAGAAGCTCCCAACAGCCACTTAGTGCATTATTTTTTATGTTAAGATGTGTGAAGAGATGACCTGGAGCAGAAAGCTACAAAATAAGAATGCAGCTCAGTTGTGCATGAAAACAGACCCCGGCGAAACTTTCATGTCGCTTTTCTTGCTCGTATGTTGAATTTATTAATTCCCAGAACATATTCCCTTTAGGTTCAAGGACTTGAGAGAGTAAAAATTGCCAGAGAGTTTCATCATGGGCCTACTTGCCCTTCATACTGTACCTTTTTCAGTAACAAATGTGGGAAGCATATTCTAGGGTGGGTAATCACAGCAGAGGGATTGCCTCATAGTGGGAATGAAGAAAAAAAAGCTTGCGATTTTGCAAATATTATTTCAAACATTGTATTTCAGATTAAATTAATTGTATTAAATACTGAAACATCAGAATAAAAATGTAACAAGCATGTCAGTAGATACAGACTGTTAACTGAAGTGGAAAACAGAGTTCTTAAAGATGTCAGCAAAACCGCGTCAGTTCCTGTGACACACATACATGAATTCTGTAACTATGTTTGGGTGTAAGATTCACCAATGGAGGTTGTTGAGCAGCTCATCAATGACATGCTACTTGAATTAGTCACACGGAATGAATCACATTATTTTTTTATCTGTGATGTCACAACCCCTATGGTATACAGAGTATCACACCCTCTGTGATTAGTAATGCCAGCTTCAAAGCCCCTGATTCTTTCCCTTCCTACACCTTTTGCAGAGCAGAGAAGTCTGCTAATCTCGTCACTTCAACCCTAATCAAGCAGCTCCAGCCCTTCAGTAATTTCCGTAACACCAGCCCCAGCTTCCTCCCAGACCCAAACTAATCTTTGGCTCATGTCCTGTGTTTGAACCTTCAGAAACATAGCTGAGGAGGCTCGGACCAGCACCCTGCACTTTTAATCACTGCACAGATTTGTGTTTTACTAACCGATAACACACGTAACACAACATGCTGCTAAAGGGCAGGGAAGTCTAAATTAAAAACACAGTTACCTGATATTTTCATGGCAGGTAATTTGGGACAACAATGAAAAACTAAAATCAATCCTGAAACATTTTTTCTTAACATTTTTTCACTGAGGGGCAAATACGTTTTGACAGACAGACTTGAAAGAAACACCTTTTATACAGATGTTCTCTTTTACAGAGATGTTAAAGTTGTCAAATCTCATGAGTAATTATAATCATCTCTGTGTGTGCAGTAACAAACAATCTGAACTGGCCAGCTGTGTGCGATCCATGGGATTTCCATTCTGTCAACAGGAAGCTCAAGGTTAGTAGTTTAAAAGGGGGGTGTTGCTACTGTTTCAATTGGAGGAAGTGAATTGAACTAAGGCTGAGTAAAGCATTCCTTAGACAGAAAAAAAACAACAAAAAAATTCCAGTTCACTTGGAACTTTGAACTCCAATCAAGGCTTTTTGCACCTTGATTTGTGTACGATCAGCAGAATTAATTTTGATCAGTTTTGTTTTACAGAAGCAAACAACTGTAAAAGGCAGAATAAAAGAGGATCTGTGTTTTTTTTGTTGTTGCTTTCTTTCAATTCCCTCAAGTGTTGTTGTGATATATTCTTAGAATTAGTTTTAGTGCTTCCAAATCTTATGCGTAATTCACTAACAAAGAAATGAACATTAAGACATTTCAAAGCAGTTTGGGATATTTGCTAACTTCTTATAAAAAAAAGTGATGGTAAACAAAGTGATCACTAGATTTCATTACGGACATGATGTAGGGATGCACAGATACCAGTCAGAGCTCCTTGGTCAAACAACACAGAAACACTTCATAATAAAAGCTCTGCCAAAAAAAAAGCTAAATTTAAATGAATAAAGTATGGCAGAAATTGATCACTACTCTAATGTTATGTAATATTCACTGTTATACTACTAATAATAATAGTAATAAATCAGTAGTAACTGTATTATATTTAAGCAATATCTTACATATGTGATGCTCTATTATGCAGCACTTTATTTGACAAAAATAACTTCAATGTTGTATTTAGGATTGTTCTGTGAAGATCTGTATAAAATCACTTCATTTGATAAATATAATACAATTTCATGTTGATAATTTTTATACTTTCATTTAATTAAAGTTTAATTAATTGATTTAAACACAATTTTGATGATAAAATTCAAATAAACAAAACACGTTTAGGACTTGTCAGGTACTAAAAAAGTATCGGTACTCGTACTTGTACACAAAAAAATGGTTTCGGAACATCCCTAATAGTAAGGTACAACGGGACTAAAGGTCCCACTGGCTAAAAAGGCTCCTTTAATTTGTTTTTCTCCCAAAACACTAAAAAAAAAGAACTACCACACTTTCCTAAATACCTGTTTGTCACTTTACACTGCAACATTTTCCTGATCCATGAGATCTTTGCATGTGGTGTCTAAAGGTTGATATTGAAGCAATTTGATCTAATTTTTAATATTTTTTTAAAATGTTGCAAATTTTTGTAGCTAATAAAAATTCCTGAAATAAACACATTTGTTTTGAGAAATTAATAGTTCTCAAACTACAGTACTGAGCAAAGGTTTTAGGCACTTGTGAAAAATTATGCAGCGAGGATGTATTAAAAAATAATGCCATAAATAGATTTAATTTAACATACTAAGTCCAGTAAACATAAAAAGCTAAATAAATATTCGGTGTGACAACCTTTGCCTTTAAAACAGCACTAATTCTCCTAGGTACACCTGGACACAGTTTTTCTTGATTGTTGGCAGATATGATGTTCAAAGCTTCTTGGAGAATTTGCCACAGTTCTTCTAACTATTGATGCTGTCTCAATTGCTTCTGTCTCTTTATGTAATCTCAGACTGACATGATGTTCAGTGGGGGGTTTTGTGGGGGCAATGACATCTATTGTAGGGCTCCCTGTTCTTCTATTCTAATCTTTTCTATTTGCATACAAATGTTTGGGAGTCTAACATTTATATTTCCTATTGACACACTAAAGCTGAAGATTTAAATAACCATCTTAAGACAAATACTTTTGTGAAAGATTTTATGTGCTTTTGTGAAAGATTTTAAGACATTTGCACAGTACTGTATGTATCATTTTCAAACTATGTATAATTGTTAATCTATGTTTCAATTACAATGGATAATAATTTAGTTGATCATTAGTCAAATAACATTTTGCACTATAACTATTGCCTCTATATCTACATGAAATCACTATAACCCCCTTGGGGCCCTTTACTCCAAGTGTGTGGGCCTTTTTAACCAAGTGTGGGGTAAAAGGCTCCCTCAACACCTTTTATAAGAAAATTAATAAATAAATAATTTTAATCAAATCAACCTTCTGTTATAATTTTTTTTTTTTCAATCAATTAATAGTGTTTTTTTTTCAATCTTGATACATTTTGTGACTACACAAAAAACTGTTTTCCATATGGTGTGATGAACTGTGATGAATGATGATCAACTGATGTTAAAGAGCCATATAACAAAGAATATAACCAAATGTTTGGTGAGGTCAAACACACTTCAGCATGTAAAACATTATCCAAGTATCTGAATCACAGTAGTGGAGTGATGTTGTACAGTCACTACAGAGTTTGTCAGATCACACTGGTCTGCTGTATCATACTCAGAACCGACCTGTAAGACCAAAAATGTGCCATGCTGATATTGTGGTTGCCTGATCTGCATAATTAATTTAGTGAATCTGGCGCTAAACCAGTGCAAACAGTCTGTGCAAATAAATGTAACTTTTACCAGAATTATAGTGAATGCTTCTTTGTTTCACAGCAGTTCCAAGGAGTAATCAGGCTTTTCTATACCCTTTTATTAATAGCTTGCTGGTATAATAAGAGGTGAGATGATTAGACATATGATTGAATAAAGCTCTCTTCCTGTCTTTCTTATTTTGATCCTATGCATGCTGTTTATCTGCTCATGCTTCCAGTGAGCTTTGGTATAATCTTTAGCTTTACGAACCAATTTAGTCATTCAAATCACTGTGTTCATGACTTTCCATCTGGGTGATGAGGGCTCATGTTGTTGGACAAGTACGCGTGATTGGGGGGTCAAATCAGCACTATCACTTTCTATTTTTCTATTGCAATGATTCTCTTCCTCACATTGTTACAAATGACAAAGTTGCTATTTATAAAAAATATTCTCAGTTTGAGATCTCCCATAGCCTCAAGCTGCAGAGAACTCTGCTACGAAGAACTGAATAAAGACAAGTGAACATCAGTTAGGGCTCAAAATAGCAAACCTAACAAGACAATTTCCCTCCCCTTTCTCAACGTATTTGTTCTTGTTTCACACGGTTTAGAGAAGCATTTGTTGTACAGGGTTCCTGGCATTTTCTTAGGTTCAAAAGAAGGTGCATGACCCAGCAGAAAATGTGATCTCAGTACCACTAATGTATTTGTTCTTGTTTCACACGGTATAGAGAAGCATTTGTTGTACAGGGTTCCTGGCATTTTCTTAGGTTCAAGAGAAGGTGCATGACCCAGCAGAAAATGTGACCTTAGAACAACCACTTCACATGACAATATTTCCAGAATGATCGCAGGACTCAATGCATACTAATGCCACATTTGAAGGAAGATCTTGCTGAAGGGCCCCATTTGCCACTACCAAAAACAGAGTCAGTACAATCCAGCAAGAGACTGTAATCTATCTCTGAAAGCCTCTGTAAACTTGAGTCACTTGCTGGCAGCTGGTTGTTTTCTGAGGGAGAGTAATTTCACTGGAAAGCCTTGCCTTATAAAAGATAGACAGGATCAACTCAGATATCCATTAGAGAGGACTTTCTAAGACTATTACTATAAGGGAGCAGGCGGACTGATATCAGGGACATGATTTTTAGTGAGATTTGAAACCCATCCCCCAACCCTCCCACCTTCTTGGCGGTTGCATTCTCATTGCAATATTATCATTTGGAATTATATTCTCCCAGAACTTGTCATAAGCTGGTCCATGTATGGTCCATGGTCAATAACCTGTTAGTCACATACAAATGACATGACTGAGGCACAAGAGCGTCTTGGTTACTGTCATAACCTCCATTCCCTGATGGGGGGAACGAGACGTTGTGTCGATGTAGTGACACTAGGGGTCGCTCTCAGGAGCCCCCAAACACCTCTTATCTTTGAGAATAGGCCATTGGGAATTGGTGAGTGGAATTTGCATGCCACTCTCCCGGATATACGGGTATAAAAGGAGCTAGCTCGCAACCACTCATTCAGGTTTTGTGCTGAGGAGCCGAGAAAGGGTCCTGGACATTTCAGCGGGGAGCTCAGCGTTGTGGCAAGAGGGACACAATGTCTCATTCCCTCCATCAGGGAACAGAGGTTACGACAGTAACTAAGACGTTCCCTATCTGTCACTCACTTGACATTGTGTCAATGTAGTGACACTAGGGTTCCCTATACAAAACACCAGAACCAGTTGAACAGTGTTATGTGGACGGGCGGTGCAGGTGCGGTCAGACCACTGCATGCCTTGTAACAAGTGCAACCAGTCCCCACGTAACCTCCCCCAATGCGCCACTAATGTCATACAGCCCTTCGCACCCCAGAGACAACGTGTGGAGAATACATGACATGGACTTACCGACTGGCAGTATCATATGTGGATTAGTCCCGTGGTAGGTCTTAACCAATGGGGAGGATCTCTACAAACACAGTGACTGCCGAGAACTGCTGGGAAAAGTCCTCAATGGTGTCGCCATACAGGCCAGCCTGGGAGATGGGGGTGTCAAGGAAGAGTACCTTGTCGGCATCCCGACCAGGTTAAGCTACAGGTGATTCTCCTGCACCAAATGGTGGACAACGTCTGCCAGAGAGCCCGCGGCATGATCTTCGTCTTGGTTGCTGAGTGCAGCTCCTGCATCACTCCCGGGTCGGGACAACCCTCATGCAGCTCTTTCAGCACCCTGGCCTGGTGCACTTGCAGGAGGGCCATGGCGTGCAGGCTAAAGGTGGCCTGTCCAGCGGCACTGTGAGCCTTGGTCGCCAAGGATGACGTGGACTTACAGGCCTTGGACAGGAGTCTCAGGTGATTCCGCTAGGTGGTGGCGTTTTGCGGGCACAGGCACACCGCAACCACCTTGTCCACCTGGGGAATCGCTGTTTAACCCCTGGCCATCCCACCGTTGAGGGTAGTGAGAGCGAAGAGGCTCAGAGGTCAGGTCCGGGCAGTAAAAGTTGCCTGCCACAACTTTGTGAGCTCCTCATGCACCTAAAGGAACCAGGGCTGAGCCCAGGAACCAATAATCAAGCTCAGGGCAGGTTGGAGGGTTCCACTCAAGCTCAATTCTCTGTGCCAGCTCTGCTTCGGCTTCTGTCTGGGCGACCACACCCCAAGGTGGGAGGTCCAACTGGATCAGCCTGCTCCCCGATGCTGCGATCGAGAGCTCATCCTGCTCTCGAGCCCCAAATAGGACATCAAACTCACGCTGGGTAAGCCGCTGGTCTCATCCCAGAACTCGACTGGGGCATACAAGCATACTGGGGAATGGGAGGTCCGTGGGGGATTACCCGGCGGAACCACTCCCATTGGGATCCCCAAATCGTTCCCAGCGCTAACCGACATGGCCTCGTACCCGTAGGTAGAAGGATCGGGGCGGGAAGCAGCTGGCGTACCTTTCCCCTTTAAGAAGGAAAGCCGCAGTAAGAGCATGAGCCATCCACGAATGCTGTCTCAGCTTGGCTGTTGCCCAGACACGTGAGACAGCGATCATGGCTGTCAGAGGTGGAGAGGTAACGGCCACAACCAGGAAATATACACAGACAGAAAGGCAACTTTAAAAAGATGCTCTCCGTCAGTGGCACTCTTTTAGAGGAAAATATACTCTTTCATTTTTAGAATATATACTCTCTTAGCTGTCGAAGCACCCAGGGGAGTTCTCTGCACTTATTTGTGCAGTAGGGGGAGAAACCGCTGAAATGCGCCATATATCCAAAAGCATATGCAGAGGTGAATGGAACGGCAGTGGAATTAATTCAACATCGCTCTGCTGGGGTGGTGTCACAAGGTGGCCTTTTAAAGGTATTCTGCTATTCTGGTAACACTCAGTATATACAGAATATGTAAATATATTTAAAAGGTAAGTATTAAAATGGGAATTTCAGAATGTGGTGCATACTGTAACCAGAAATTACATGTACTGTACATCCAGTTATGACCAACTAAAATTACTCATGTAGTGTTGCGTCATGTTGTGTTTTATTTAAGCTCATTTAAGAATGAAAAACAAAACGTATTAAACAAGAGGAAAGAAAAATAAACAAAGAAGAAAAACAGATTAAACAGAACTTATAGTATAAGACAAATTACATTTTTGGCTGATTTAGAATTTATTATTTTTTTTTTTAACCAAAAAACAAACAAAACAAACAAACAAAATCAACAACAACAACAACAAAAAAAAAAAAAAAACAGAGAGACAGAAAGAGAAAATGAGTGTTTTTGTGTGAGACAAAAAAATATTTATATATATTTCAGAATGTAATATATATATATATATATATATATATAGCAAAGCATGAGGAGCACTCCAGTCCAACTTACCCATTCACCATGAAATTACAGCCATGCAACACACTCATGAATTATGCATGCAAAACATTGGAATAAAATTAAAACCACAAGTCCGCGATCTTTGGCCCTGAAGATGAAACGACTCTAAAAGCATCACTATGGAAGATGATGCTACAAGCATCACTATGGAAATTTGTCAATAATCAAACACAGAATCAGATTAAAATAATAAATATTAGCAATAAACATGACTAGGCAGCAAAGGCAAGAATGAAAAAACTAAATAAACAAATGAAGGAATCTTTTTCTACCATGTAGTAGTCTATAGCGGAGCTTCAATGGTTGCCATAGTTAAATAGATTTAACTAAATAAATAAATATTTTTTTATGGATGATCCTATCTATCTAATATTTCAAACGTCTCAATCTATCAGATTACTGTTACCGTTCTCCAGGTGTGACATTAGACATGGCTGTGTTCTAAACCCTATAAATTATGGTAATCCCTGTTGCTGGAGAGAAAGGGACTCTGGAGAATGGAGGAATAGGATCAAAACAAATCAGTATGGGGAAAAAGTAGCCTACATGCACACGGCAATACAAAGTGAAAGATTATCAGGTTAAAAATCTAATCCCTTTATCTTTTACATCTCTTGATTGCTTCACCAAAGCCACTTCCCCTCACTTGCCAGAGTACACACCTTGCGACCCGCTTTTAGTTTAGATTAAGAGAGGCCCCTAATCCCATTCAGAGGATCTGATTAAACCGCTGCTTAGAGAGATCCTGTCACGCCTTATTTATTTTATTCCATCTCCTTTCTCTCCTGTATCACTACCACAAATATAATCCCTCTTGTTCTCAACAACACTCTTACATACCTCAGGTCTCTAAAGACCTTATACACGTTTGGTACTCAAACCATTATTAAAAACACGTTCACCCGGAAAAGTTCCAGTCCTCCCTATGGCCAGTCCGCACCTGGTACAGTGGGTGGAATGAGGTGCTGGGTCTCTAAAGACCAGAGGTATACTTTTAAGTGTGAAAGCAGGGCTGGACTGGGAAGAGAAATCGGCCCGGGATTTTACATGGCAACTGGCCCAACTGTTGAGCGGGGGGGGGGGTTTGGTGTTCACGGTCCTAATCTGCATATCGTGGTGCCATTTTGTGGTCAGTTCTGCATAACACAGCAGCTAATTTTTGCTTATCACGGCATGTTTCGCGGCAGACTCACAGGCCCGCTCGGTTCTCCTAAGGCCAGTCCACCCCTGATTGGCCCCAAAGTGTGTCGGCCCTCCGGGAAAATGCCCGGTATGCCAGATTACCAGTACAGCCCTGGGTTAAAGGGATAGTTCAGCCAAAAATGGGAATTCCTTCATTATTCGCTCACCATCTTGTTGTTTCAACATGAGCGTTTGACTATCTTTTCTCCTTTGGTGGACCACGGAAGAAGGACACTTTGAGGGTGCATAAATAATTTATAATTTTCATTTTTGGGTGAACTATCCCTTTAAATTGATTTCATATATTACATTTTCTTAGGATTCAGGACACATACATTAGGCTGTCTAAACACCAGTAGTCACAGTTCACACATTTGTTGAACATTTCACTGTTGAGGCATATATCGTAATAGTTCTACATTTATCCCGCTACAGAAATTATGTTTATCTGGTGATCAACAGACAATTCAGCTCAAGGAATCACAGAGGAAGAAACTGAGCACATCTGTGATATTCCCGAGAGCCTTTATAGCTCTGTATTACCATCTTGTGGACAAGTGTGGTTATGCAGCCTGTATCAGTTCATGTTCTCACATGACAGAGAGGGAGAGTGCTGAAAACCTAAATCGTTGTAATTACTTGTAAACTAATAATCAAAGACTTTTGCAACAAACACAGTGATTAGCCTGCAAGTGACTGTGTGTCTTCATCAAGGCTTCTCTGTCAGCTTCATTTCCATGGCCCTCTTTGGCGCATCTCCAAATGGCACTGGCTGCCATATTTGAAGTGTGCTATTCGGTGTAATTATCTCTGATGTTTATGCTTGCGATGGAGTGCTTTGTTCCAAACTTGGACAACATTCAGAGACAATTATATGCTCAAGCTAGGGGATATCACACAGACAAATGTAGACATGGACACAATTGCACGCTAGTATTTACACATCCCTGCACTGACAGTCACAGAGTAGGCAGTGGATTAAGTTAAACTGAGAGGCAGAGGATCTTCATCTAAGATTAACTGACAAATTGTATATCGTACCACTTTTCGATGCTGCAAAATAAAAGGATTTGGCATCTGCCTATATGATGCATTTTTGTTAATGCAACAGTATATCTTTTGTAAATTAATCTTCTTACTGTTTCACCTGTTTTATCCCAATATAAGTTCTTACTCCACTGCTTTCATAAAATCCCCTAATGGAAATGAGGCCTTCAGACATTAGTAAACAGTAAAATTACATTATGAGATTACATAGCGTTGTGGCAATCAAGGTCAGCATGTGACTCAAATTTGTATTTAAAATTCACACATACCCAAATAATTTTGATTGTTAAAAGCTAAAATAAGTAAAATAGTTTGTGTGAATTTGAAAGTTCTTCAGCTAAACGTCATGTGTTCCTTCAAATATTCAAACTGGCCAAATCGAGAAGTGTTTTTTTAGGCTACGCCCACACTATCTTTTTCTCTGTTTTAGCCTTCTGTCCACACTGAGACAGCGTTTTTGTCACTGAAAACTGAGCTTTTTGAAAACGCACTCGCAAGTGGATCAATTTGAAAATGCCATCTTCACGTTGTAGTGTGGACGGAGATATCCGAAAACGATGACGTATTTGTTGTCATGTGACGTATTCATGTGATCCATTCAACCAAAACATCAAGATGGCGTCCTGTGTTATGGTGCTGCTGTTGTGCCTGATATTCACATTGATAGCATTGTTAAAGATAAATGCTACTTTGTACAACCTTCACATTAAATTCCTTCAAAGGCGACGGGAAATTTACTTGGAATTGGTGTCATGCGACAGATCACAAGGACAATTGTGTTTCAGCCCATGAATGCAATGGTGATTTTTCACATGTAAAGGTATTTATGAATTCGCATTCACTTCATTGTGAACAAGCAACTTTTGGAAAATGCTTGAAAATGGCAGTGTGGAAGGAGAGTATTTTGAAAATGAAAATGCTGTTTTCAAATGTATCTGGATTAATGCAGACATTTCCTAAATGTTTGAGTATGTGTGAGCCTCAGTTTCTGGGGCTGCATTCTACTTCAAATTTTTATGCACTTCCCTCGCTATCTTCCCTCCATCTCATGGACTTGGATGTATATCATTGCTTACATTGCACTAATGGCAGAATCCTTGCATTGGGTTCAACTGGAACACCCTAAAGGCAGATTTATACTTCTGCGGAATTTAAACTTACAACATAGGCTATGCGTATTGACCAACGCGTTGGTTTATATTTATTGTTCTGCGTTGGTGCGTTTGCGTTGTTTTGTGATTGCAAAAAATGCTATTGTACAGAGAAAAAAACGTAATTTCTGAAATAACTGTACATTTCATAATTAAACGAAGGAAATGCAATGGTATTCGTTGATTCAAAAGTATTTATTCACTTACTGAAGCATTAAAACAAGTTTATCAAAGTACGTATTTAGGTAGGCTACATATTATTCATTATACATGATATTGATGATAGACAATAATTTGGGCAAATACTGTATGCTTGCTTTTAAGTCACTTCAATAATAATAACTAAATATTGTTGCATACTTTGACGCTTCGTACTGAAAAAAAAAAGAATATATATATATATATATATATATATATATATATATATATATATATATATATATATATATATTACTGCTTGTTTGACGGACACACAATGTGTTTTGTTTGAAAATTTACAAGCTTTAAATGCATTTAGGCAAAATAACCAACAGTTGCTTTTTATAATCTGCTGACAATTTAAAAGTGGTTGTTTTCATAACTGATGAAATATGATTACTTACTGCACCATACTGTCAAACATAACATCATACAGATCAGAAAGTTCTCAAGTAGAATACATTAAGAAATGTTTTACTCACATTACCAGATATATATAGTGTAAAAGACTGCTACCTCATTTTGTTACCTTACCAGATCATTTCTGGTGGGCGGTCTCTGGTAACAAAGCGAACCAATCACATTTGTTGTCATGTGCGTTGACGTGTCAGCCGTTTTTGAAGAGGTGCGTGTCACGCTATGGTGTAGGCTTGATGCAGAAGTATACTTAAAACTTAACAAGGTGGAACTGACTTCCAAAATGGAGGCGGGGATTCCCCCGAGGGGAAGTACTTGGGGAAGTTAGCAAGTGGATGTTTAAGGTGAAGTGGAACGCAACCTTGGGGAAATGTCTACAGAGGGGTGCCAAAAACTAGTTGGTTTAAGTTGTCAGTGATGTAAAACAATGAAGATAAATTCATAATTTATTAACTCTTCCCAATCACCAACCCTAATCCTAACCATCATTGGAGTGAAAATGGAACTTAGAGGGAAAATGAAACCTTCGAATCGTGCTCGTTGTTGATTATGTGAACACGATTACTTCCAGATTTCAATGCAGGATGAGAACTCTGAGGTTGTTTGTGCAACATGGTATCAATTGCACTAGAGGAAAATGTGTTTACACTTGAATTGATGAATACATGTTTCATGGTGTATGGCGTTTGTCAGTTATTCAGCTGAATGGATTGATTTCAGGATACTTTCAGTAGCAACACGTCGATTTGTCGATGTGATCATGTTGGAAAGCAGGCACAGCCATGGAAGCAGAGGGTAAACGCTGCTGCTGTTTTTAAACAGCGTACACAAATCTACCTCTTAATATCATGAGAACTTTTAATGTGAGAACGTGCAAGAAGGACCTAACCACATGGATGTAGGAGAAAAGCAACTCCATCAGTCACGATAGGTCACATTCATCCATAAAGAACTCTCATCACAAAACCATGAACCACACAAACACAATCTTTATCTTTAATTACTGCAACCAAATATCTTTTGATTTGTCTCTGTGAGAATTGCTAGGGTAATGACTTATAAAGTCATTAAAAACATTTGCAAAATAACTCAATGATGTCTTTGAGACAGATGTTGTGGGGAAAGTGTGGTATGAGTGATGTCATAGCTGTCAGTTATTTCTAATCTCCTACAATTTTCTAAGGAATCTCAGTATGTTGAATTTTTCCTTGTGTACTCAATTAAATTCTAAATTAATGGTTCATCACATATGACAGTTTACGAAATTTTGTGTGTCATTTTTGCACTTGTGAAATCAACTGTTTCTAACCTAGTTCATATTTGTTTGTTTTTTTTCTTTCTCCTTCTTTCAGAGATGTATGTTTCTGATTTAGTCTGCAGTATTGTTTTGATGTATTCATTTATCTGTCAGTGACAGCCGGTGGAATGTGTTTACTTGAGCTCAACGGGAGCTGATTCATGTCTGTACGTAGATGTCACCTCTTTGCCACACCATAACTTAAAGCAGGCATGCTGATGAAACTCTGGTCCTTCACTGCTGCCAACTCCCCTGATATGCTCCCAGAAACATCCTGTCAACTTCAGTCATGCTATTGAAAAGTAGTGTGAGGTTCTAAACTAGTCATGAGGGAAACTGTATGAAAGAATCTTTCAGAAAATATGCCCAAGCCATGAAATGGGGTAGACTTGTAGCAACAGATGTTTAAAAGAATAAGACATCTTCTGTAGAAGAAAATGAAGAAAAAGAACTGGCTGCTTTTCACAGAACACACATAAATGCAGGAATCCTTTGTTGCTGCCACTGTGGCTACACATTCGTTCACAGTTTTATGACTTGTTTGGAAGGCTAAATCCAGTTATGCTCATATGCAGTTTGGTGATAAAAGAGAGTGATATAACCAAGTGACTTCAGTAATAACTGAAGTATGATAGTGAGTAGCTGTTTGTTATGCCATAATATGAGATGTGCAGAACTCCTGTCAACCTTCATACCTTTATACTAATATTATGAAAAGCATTTATAACAGAACATAGAGGTAATGTGTGGTCGGAGAGTGGGACTGCTTTAGAGAATGTCAAGAATGATTTGGATGAACTGACCTGAAGGATTTTAGACCAGATATAGTAAATGACAGTACCTGTTAAAATGTGTAGCCTTAATGCACATTAAGGCATTTTGGATAAAAGTGTCTAACAAATGCATAAATATAAGATGCATTACAATGTCTTAATATTTGCTATCCTTATCTGTCACTTCGGTTACATGCATTCCTTAAGTCTATCACATTTTAGAGAAGGGCATTGACTTCAGTTACCTGATCAGACAGTATTTGTTCTTTTGTCTGCATTAATAATATAACACAACTGAGAATCACACATGTTAGTAAATATGGCCGTTGTCAATACCAAACACTGGAACTGTACTAAAACCTTGTGAGCTATCTCCTGCATACATTGACAGCTTTCTATTTTCAGCCTAACTGAAATGGAGCCTCAAAAGAGACCAATTAGGAACTCAATTCAAATGCACTGCAACCAAATCTTCTCTAAAACACTTAAAGTTGGCAATGTTAGCTTCTTACGTTTTGGTCATTTTTGACCTGTTTAAGAGTTAAAAACAGATAACACCTAATCTTAATCTTGTATATGGTCAAAATGCTTTTGGATTCTCCACAACAATGAATCAACGAAGAAGGAAAAAAATGAATAAATAGATAAAATAAATTGTATTACAATTATGCAATGTCAGGGTGTTTTGGGTGATTACTAGGGTGTTGCTATGTGGTTGCCAGGGCATTACTAAATGGTTGCAAGATGGTAGCTTACTGGCCCATCCCTAAGTCTCATTCGATATATAGGTGGTGCTCTTTCCAGATGAAATATTTTATGAGCACTATTTTATAAAATTTTGTGTTTAGTTTGAAAAACAAGCCTACAGTATGTCAATGTTTAAATTAATAATCAAAAAGGAGGTGCTGTATACTGTACTCTGCAGGGTCTTTTTTGACCCGAACAAATCAGATGGAATTTTCTCCCATAACAGAAGGGTTGAAAGACTCTCCCTTAATCTCACATTTAAAATGCTGCTTCTTCAGTTATTTCCTCATGTCATATGCATATATTTTAGATTAAACTAGTAAAAATACATGTATTAGAGATATTTAAAAGGGTGTTGGTTTACATTAAAATGCCCTCCCTTATTTTTTTCTGTTATCTGTTAAAACAATAAGGCTGATTTCAAAAGTCAGGAAATAGTTTTAAAACAGTGTAGACAAATTCATGTTTTTTTTTCTCCAATATCCAAACACTCTAGCATATAGCAATTTCTTTCCTTCTATGTTTTCAGACATACTGTGCATGGTTTCCTGGGAGCATTGAGGGTCTGCGCCTACTTCAGACTGCTCTCTTTGGATTTCCTGCATATCCCTCTCATATGTAAATACACAATTAGACAAGGTAAAACTGTGTGATGAACATGTTTTTCCATCCTAAACATTATACTTGTCTTTTGCTATTTTGCTAAATATTAATCTACTCTGACATATTTCAGTAACAGATGTGACCAACACACTGCAGTACAAACAATCATTGCTGCTGTAACTTCAAAGTCAAGAAATAGTTACTTTGAACAACAAATGTAAAGGCTATCAGGCAGACCAGCGATAGGGACTTTAATTTGGCACAAGAGGCTATCACTTGGATGCACATAGCATGGCATTACAATAAGAGGCTTTCCTTTACTCTGTAGCCTACCATTCAATCAGATTGCATATCTGAATCCAGCCAATATTTCGCCAGTACAGTGAGTTATCTCTTTAAATCCCATGAACACAAGCACCATGAGAAAGAGTTTATTCATGGTCACTAACCATTCTGTGCATTGTCCAAAATATGGGGTTATTTGATTGTCTTGAGCATGCTAGGTTTTCTTATCACAGGAATACATGAGACTGGTGAAACCATTCATATGCAATTAACCAAGCTGCACTTTGTTGTAAACATACAAATAGTGGCAAGAACAAAACATATGCTGTCTTTCCTGTTGAGCGCCATTGTGATAACCATCTCTTTTGAGCATAAGATGTAATGTGTGGCATGTTTGATGATTCCTGATACAGGCTTTTTTTTATCAGGTCTATCAGCATGTACATAAAATTGAACGTTGCAGTTCTTGCACTGCACATCGTGCTGAAAAATGGGTTTTGCAAAAATGACAACAACATGACAGACATGTTAGCACATAAATGCGTTGGTCTCAGAACGTTATGTTAAATCCTGTGATGGTTTCCCACAGAATTTGTCATGTCTACCTTAATTACTCAGATCATTTGTAGTTACTCGACAACACAGCATGACAAGTCAATTTAAATTTAAATTTCAATAAAAATTGCAAAGTCTGTTTTTACATTTTTCCATTAAAGAGTATAGCTGTGGTGTCTGTTATACAACATCGAGCAAATTTGGTAATAGGCATCCCACTGTTTACAAGCATAGGTAAAAGTGCCAAGATGAAGTAAAGACACATGCAATGGTTCAGAATGAGAACAAACACTTAACTCTAAACGTTTGGGAATACAAACAGCATCCTCAATCTATGTTCTAGATGGATGGCTTCATCTTTCTCTGTAGGATTTTTCAATAATGCTTACATATCTGAAGTCAACAGGTGTTATATGAGAAAATAGCGGGATACTTCTGGTATCAGTGATGTATTCTTTTAAACATGCTACATGTTCTATATACTGTCAGTCTTTGCAAACAACATGTGCTATGTCTTGATAGTAATTGAATTGTATTGTTCAATTGTAAAGTAAAGTGAACACTCTGTTAAACATTATATCCTTGTGCTTTTAAAGGAGACAATGCTGATGTCTCGTTGTAAGGGCTGCAGATACAAGCTGTTCCCAATTAACCATCTGAATGTTTAATCCAGCAGGCCTCCCATCCCTGAGATGGGTGGGAGGGCCCCTTTCTTAGCATGCCATCTTCCAGATAAGCAGAGATTGAGATGCAAAGCTGCCTAATATAATTGCATATTAGCTGGCTCAGGCCTGAGCTCCCAATGGGGATGTTAATTTATCGCAACCAATTAAAATTTCTGCCACTTTCTAATAGTACTAATGAAAGACCTCTCCCTGCAATACGACTACATTTGAGCTTTCTCATTTAGGCACAAGGGGCATTAAACTCAAACTAAATGCACAGAAAGTAAGCGGGAACAAATCGCCAGCAAATGTTTACCATATGTCACACAGGCCCTAATTAGTGCAAGCGAAACATTGGCCAAAAGAGTTTAAAGGAAAATATAAATTTGTCTGTGTGTAGCACACAAGGCTACTCTCACTGGGATTCATTTTAGTGGCATAATTTGCAGAGTGAAGCACTTTAAAGTCTCCTTTGTAGCACGTTGCATCTCTTAAGAGGGCTATAAATACAGAACTTTCAGAAATTTGGTCTTAACTACATGCTTGCTGGATGTGTGTGTGTGTGTGTGTGTGTGTGTGTGTGTGTGTGTGTGTGTGTGTGTCAGCATGATCTTTCATCAACAGCTTGTGGCTCACTAAAAGTGGCATGCTTTACCTTTACATTGTTTTGTTGCAGTTTACAATAGAATGAACGATTCCAAAAATAAAAGCTCTAATGATATTAAAGCTGCACTACAGAACTTTGGGCTCTCTATCAATATCTGTGGTTGAAACCTAAAATTCCAAGCAATTTGCGGAGGAACATTTTACATCAGTTGTGTTTCGGCACTGCTCTTCTGCACAGAATCTCATGGTTTGTGGTTAATTGGGCTTTGCCTGTGATTACTTGAAGATATTCACCTGCAAAGTCAGCATCATTATGTGCTTTTTCAAGCTGATATTATGTTATTCATTTAAACATTTATAACCAAGAAATTACTTATTTTGAGGAAGATAAACAACACTCTTATTCACATATTTTAATATGATTATTTCAGTGTTTTATCCACTATACATTAATGTTTGTGTTGTACTACAGATTTCAATCAAAAAAGGTCAAACTTGTGATATGAATTAAACAAATTCAATGAAAGACCTTCAATTCTTAGCATGTTACAGCCGACATCCTCAGTGGACAAGGCAATTCAAATGCAATACTACAATAGTAGGCTTATGCACTAAACACAATAAAACTGTACAGTAATAACACAAAAGGAGGATTCAGTAATGACAGGGATGAAATATACTTTATTAAATATGAAAACAATATGCAGAAATATGCAATATAATAATACCGACAACGTGTAACCATCCCAAACAAATTAAGCAAATAAATATGTGCATGCGCTTTAAAAATGGTACATTATAAACGACTTGAGATGAGCATACATTCATGGGGAACTATCTTGTAGTACGTTGTACCTACTGTATAGTGGCTTTAAGATGCACACAGACGCGCACACACACACACACACACACACACACACACACACACACACACACACACACACACACACACACACACTCACACTGCACTTAGGAAAACCTTCAAACTACATCAATGTTATACTCAAAAGTCATGAATATTTGTAAAAATGTTACAGTAACAGTTACAGTTCACCAGAAAACCAAACCCATTTAAAACTTTACGGTCTGTAAACATAATATCTCCTAAGTAATGTTTGATTCATTAAAGCATGACAACAAAATAAGCTTCAACAAATGTACCAGAAAACATTCAAGCATTATAGCAAGTTAACAACTTTTTAAAAGTCTGGAGACTGCTGTTCTGCCACTGTTGTTCTTAAAATGTACTGCCACAGCTTTTCCAGCACGGATGACTTAAGCCTACACAGATTTTGGAAACACTTTCTCTGAAGCCCATATTTATAATACACTTTAATTTGTAACCACGATTATAATACATTATAATACTTACCTATTCATTTCTATAGTTATACCTATATATTGCAGCATAACATGACCACCATTACATTTTATCTGTAGAAGTTCTAATGCGTATATATATATATATATATATATATATATATATATATATATAGTTTTTCACAAGTTAATTTTATGACTGTATAAGAAGATATTGCTTTTGTAACTTAAAGCAGGTCAAGACCACATATAATGGTAAATAATATGATCACGTCAACCCTTATGACAGTTAAAATGTATTATAACTGTAGTTACAGTTATTAATGAGAAGTTATAACATATTATAAGATGTATTATGAGACATCAAGAATGCATTATAAATATAGCCTTCATAGAAAGGGTTACCCAGATTGTTTATGTACTCACTCAATACTGATTTTTTGTTCATTTAAAAATTAAAAAAATCATATGTAGTGCAGCTTTAAGAGCTAGATTTACAGTATTTACTCTGTAAAAATGCGGCTTTATAAGGCATTTTACTGTACGAAGAGGGCAAAATATAAATTAAATTAGAGAGCAAGGGGTGACGTGTTTGCAGGAAGCTCTTTGAAAAATACATGGTACGTACAGAATGTTCTCCATTTAGACTGATATATATATCATTTATATATATATAGTATAAATAGTATATATATATATATATATATATATATATATATATATATATATATATATATATATACACTTTTAAAAGTGAGAAAATCAATAGATCCAGTCTTGAGTTGTCAATCTCACTAAAAAGAATGAAGAAATGCTCGTAGCTGTTTTCTCACAAAAGAGGAAGGCAGAGTGGGATCGCTGGAGACCGCCTTCACACAGGGGCCTAATAGTGTCAGAGAAAACTAATAGCTGATTTATTTCTTTGGATCATTGATCATTTAATGATAATTTAAATTTGTGACACAGATTATGTTTGATGGAAAATGGATGGAATGAAAATAACTTTACATCTAAAGGCAGCTAAGATGTTGTAAGTGCTACTTGATTCACTTAATGTAAAAATGTGATGTACCACATCAGGTCAAAATGCGCTTGTCAAGCTAACCATGATTTCTTGAGTTTCAAAATTGTATTTCTTGTAAAACTGATCAATACTTAACTATATCTATGACTGTTTTTATGCACATTGCTTAAGCTACTCAGACATCTATGAAGATGACCCCTCTTCCAGTGAGAGCATTGTACATTGCTTCATATCCCACTTCTGCTTTTGGTCAATGCCAAGGCTTCTGGGAAAGGGGCACAGTGAAAGTGCTTAGTTTCCATTCTCGTTATCAGGAAGGCAATGGGAGATGAGATATCACAGGCACTTACCCAGTGAAACTGACAAATGCAAAGGCACTGGGCTGTGGACAGAACCTTCTTAATGGAAGTGGCCGTCGATCTTACACCAAGCTGCAGAGACATTACGGCATGAGATTAAATCTGTAGTGAGGCCTTGATAAGCTAGCAACTCCTGTGTGAGTAGAAAGGGAGGAATGTAGAACAATATATAAAGAATACATGAAAGTCATATTCACCTGTTAGTCACCTGTCTATGCAGCTTTGCGGCTCTACTTATACTTTTGTAGTCTCACTTGTGTGTATTCTGACTGGCAGCAGAACCTTCAAATCATGTAAATTGCGAGGTGGAGCCGCCGTGAATTAGACTTGTTGGTCCTGCACATCCCACAGTTACTTAATCAGATTGAGATCTGGGGAATTTGGAGGCCAGGGCAACACCTTGAACTCTTCATCATGTTCCTCAAACCATTCCTGAAAAATGTGTGCTGTGTGGCAGAGCACATTATCCTGCTCAAAGAGGCCACTGTCATCAGGAAATTCCATTGCCATGAAGTGGTGTACCTGGCGATGAGCATCGATGAGCATTGGGCGCACATCTTGTCTGCAGTTTTTTTTTTGTACCTCCTCAGACCATTGCCTCACTGGTACTCAACACTGACTTGGAGCACCCCACAAGCCTTGCCATTTCAGAGATGATCTGACCCATTCATCTGGCAATAACAATTTGGCCCTTTTTGCTCAGATCTTTACTCCTGCCCTTTCCTCCTGCATTCAACACACTGAATACAAGAACTGATTGTTCACTAACCATCCAATCTATGCAGACCATTACATGTTGCCTTGTTAGGAAATGATCAATGTTATTCGCTTTGCCTGTGAGTGGTTATAATGTTATAAAATCTTCTGAAGGCACATGATACATTTTTGCTTGTTTCTTACCAAGCTATTTTACTGTGAAAATTTTGACTTCACAGATGTACTTCGCATTTTTAAAAATGAAAATCTTTTCATGTAAAATAATATAATTTTTTTGGTTTGAACCTATTGTATGCCTTCAGAAGACATAATTTGTGGTAATTTTTTCAACTGCTATTGTAATTAATTCAGTGAATGGGACATTGTTTCAAATTTCTCAATCACAACACGGGAGTGAGTAAATTATAACATAATTTTCTTTTTTGGGTGAACAAGACCTTTATTGTTGAGTAGTACCCTTTTTCTTGTTTGCAAAAGAACAGCAGGCAGTTTTTAGGAGCTGTGAAAAAGACATTCTTACCTACTCAGCCCTTGGTTTTAATGAGGGTTAATGGTTTAACTATACAGGGAGAAGTGAAGTGAGAGAAACTATGACCTGTTGTGGAGAACTTGGATTAAGATACAATTAGGCTAAGCTATCCACAATGGACTTGGACCTCGCAGCATCACGTATTGTTCAAGGTTGTGCCCAGAACAAGCTCTTGCAAATATAAAGCAGTATATTTGAACCTTGATCTTACTTCACTTTCCACAAGAAATGACCCTCACCAAATCTACTAATCCATATTCTTAATTGCACATAATTTGTTATTGTGCATTGTGCATTTGTTAAAATATAAAAGCTATTGATTTTTGTAAGACCGAGCTTGGAGGGTCCAAAGAGGAAGAGATGAGGACCTTAAGACTGGGCATTGTGCTGATAATTCCAAAGTCTGTTCTCCCCAACATCACACACAGGGGGCCTGAAAGGGGGTAAAACAAACACGCAATTTCCTCCTCAACGCAGCAGTCTAAATCTCAGTCAACTCACTAATTTGTCCTAATATACCCAGATATCAATAATCCAACACGAGTGCAGCTTACTAAAACAGACTCTGTGGTTTTTAATTGCTGTTCATTCATAAATCGATTTCAATTCAAAGCAGGAATAATTTAAAATTAAATTACTTTAATTTTAAACTAGAGGGAGAAAGAAATGGTGGCTCCACTTGGATGATGCAAAGGGATGAAACACATTATCTGAAATGTGAAAGAAAGATCAATGAGAATATAATTTAAGAAAAAAGAAAAAAGTTTCTACTATTTATCAGTTCCAATTTCCTCATCAACCAGAATCTTTTATCATGACATCTAATCAAATATGTTCATATCCTAAAAAGGCTTGATTCTTCAATTAGAGATGTTTTATCTACAAGGATCTTGTTGTTCTTTCGAGAAATATTGCATTTCAGCCCTGGCTTGCAGCAGAGGGGACCTGATGGAACATCTCGTATGGAACATCATAAGAGGGAGATGCCATAGCAACAGGCATGCATTCAACCACTTAAAAACATTTTGGTGTTGTTGCTATGCTGAGATCCAAATTCTGCAACAAAACACATGGAAACTTTTTTCTAGTCAGGCGCTAATGACACCTCCTGCTGTCCCTCTATCTTGATAGATGAGCTGTTGATTCGAGGGGATGTATATTACAATCACAGCATCCTCCTCAGAGGAAACTGTCTCTTGTGTCTTCGCTCAGATGAAGGTTTGACATGTTTACCAAGAAGGCTGAATCGGCAACTCTCTGAGCTCCCTCAACCACAGCGCCCCCTGCTTCCATCAGAGAGCCACTCCAAGATGAAGGACAGGAGAAAGTTCGACCAAACAATTGTTATTTTATACTCACCCTCATGTCGTTTCAAACCCTTTTCACATTCTTCTTAAGAAAAAAATAAAATAAAAAATACAATGAAATGGTTATGTTTATGTTTATGAAATGTGTATTATTGTCACTCTGGTCTGTCAAGCTCCATAAAGGAAAAAAACAAAAACAAAAAATAAATAAAATAAAATATGGTAACATGTCAATAACATCAAACCTCATTAGGGCTTTTAGTGACAAGACACACAAGAACCAATTAGTTTTGAAAGTGCATTCAGTAACTTTTGTCTAGCGGCTTGGATGCAGCATAATTTAAAATCAATAGTTTTCAGTTTCAGATGCCATTGTAGAAATGTATTCACAGTCAGCCATGATTATTTTAATCAATCAGTAAAAGTGTTGTGAGTTCGAATCCAGGGTGTGCTAAATGTCTCCAGTCAGGTCTACCAAGCAACCATATTGGCTCGGTTGCTAGGGAGGGTAGGCTCACATGGGGTGACCTCCTCGTGGTCACTATAATGTGGTTCTCGCTCTCGTTGGGGCACGTGGTGAGTTGTGCGTGAATGCCGTGGAGAATAGCGTGAAGCCTCCACATTCAATAAGTCTCTGCGGTAACCCGCTCAACAAGCCACTTGATAAAATGCACAGATTGACGTCTCAGATGCGGAGGCAACAGAAATTTGTCCTCTGCCACCCAGACTGAGGAAAATCACTACACCACCATAAGGACTTAGAACTGGGCATTCCAAATTGGGGAGAAAAGGAGTAAATAACAACAGAATTAAAAAATTTTTAGTGAAATATCCCTTTAATTATAAAATACTATATACTATGTGCCAAGCCCTTATGTATAAAACATTTTAGCATTATATAGCATTTTCTCTCTGATGTTCTTCAATATTCATTATAAATGCCTTGAGTAACAGTTAACCTGTTTTCCATCTTCACCAACTTCCTGAACAGGGACTTCCCTCACTGTCCTGTACTGCACTGTGCGTGTGTATGTGTTTGTGCACATGTGTGATCTTAAGATCTGCATAATGCATTTCTATGTTTGACAGGTGGAGGTGTATGGTGGTGTCCTCTTCTTTCCCTGTATTTTCAAAACTAGTCTTATTGTCCAAATCCTTTCTCATAAAATTCAGCAGCCTTTGCAGTGATGATCTGCATGCTGTCATTCTGGGAGGTAAATATAGGCTATGTTGAATCACACTGACATGTACGAGGTGTGACATTTACGAATGCTGAGAGAGAGTCACAAGATCTCTGGATGTGAGACAGCTGGAAATCAGTGCAGGCATGTAGAACCTAATAACAACACTGATATTTACTCTTACTCTCTCTTTCTCTCTCTCACTCTTTCTCTCTCTCTCTCTCTCTCTCTCTCTCTCTCTCTCTCTCTCTCTCTCTCTCTCTTTGTCTGAGTGTCTCCACGTGTCCCTTTCTTTGATCCCTTAGATTTTCATCTTTCCTCAGGAGGGCAGCAAACCTCCACAGATGATGAAATCTTCTAATCCTCTCACTTCTCTCCATCACATTTACTTCATTTTCTTTTTTTTCTGTATATCTTCTTGTTCTCTATTTACTTTTCTAAAATCTTTTCCCTTTTTTTTTTTTCTTTTGTGAGGGCCACCACGAGTCAAGCTCCACTGCTTTACCAATTCCATCAAAAGGCTAATAAACAATCTCAGAGTGGGGCAGTTCTCAGAACAGTCATTCTTTCTGTGCCCAACCAGCAATACAGCAAAAGCAAGCAAGCGCTGCAGTAATAGACCTTGAATTACAATTAATCCTGCCTGGCTTGATTTGCCAATAGTAATTCCAGCACTGCAAGAGTGGGACCGGGTTTGGTCTCGGCTGGAGACTGCAGGGGTGGAGAAAAACTGGAGTGAGCGAGAAAGAGAACAAATGATTTAGAACCATGTTACCTGTCACTCAGGCAAAAATTACAGCTCTTTTATGGTCTCGGCAGAAGACTGGGCCATTACCCTTGCAGGTACTTATTTTACATTTGTCACTGTATTGAGCATGGCACCCATAAAATAGTGTTACTCTGTTGTTACATAGGGCATTTAGAGTAGAGGTCGACTGATTTATCATTTTTGCATACTAACTGATTGTGGTAATTGCTTTTTGAACAATCATTATCTGCAAAAATCAACGATTTTCACTAGTATTTTTTTTATTTATTTGTTTTACCCATGGGTGCTGTTTGAGGTTTCAAGGTCCCCAGACTCTGGAGATGAAATAAAAACTATTACTGACACCTCGTGGGGATTTTCTCTTTCTATAGCCGGCGCAATTGACTATAGTTGTCCATGTTTTTAGCCTCCACTTAATGCAAATTTTCTTATTTTTAATAAATACTGAAATACCGAAGTGAGATCATGCAAAGTTAAATTTGAGTACAAATGTGCCATGTCAGAACATGCATCACCTTTTCAACTTTATAACTGATGAATAATAATAAAAATATAATCAGGACATTTTTACATTGTGATATGTTCTAGTTGATCATAAGAGTGCATATTCCGGCTGCATTATTCAGTTCTGAGACCAGTTTCCTTAAGAGTTTCATTCATTCAAAAACACTGTGGGTTATGCCATTAACTGATTAGGCAAAAAGTCAGCTCCCTACATTTTCGGATAGAGCCTTCTTGTCTTTTATCTGTTTGAGTGAGGAGGTGGGAGCACAGCAATTCTAAATAAGAGTCTACTTTGTATTTTGAGCTTGTTTATATAGTTAAAATGCCTGCATTATTCACCAAATCGTATTTTTCTCTGGTTAAAAGTCCTGCATTATGATCTCAATCATATTTTTCTCAGGTTATTATTGGGAAATTGGTTTCATTATAAACTTTACCTAGGATTGGATACAGTTTGGGTTCTTGTAGGCTTGATTTCTGGGCTGCTCCATTACAGGATACTAAGACACTTTAAACTTATCCAGTATAAAATCCAGTATTGGTCGACCTTTCATTTAAAGTATCTCTATATTGCCTGTGCAGGCCAATGCAAAGGGAAGATGAGAAGGGTAATGGGAAAGCTTTGAGCTGCAGGTTGGTTTCCTGCCAGGTAGCTGCTGAAGTGCACTAGGTGCATTCTGGTATTTAGATTAGGAGGCAGAGAGGGATTTCATTAGTTGTTTATCTAGAGTCTGTGAATGTTATACTGATTGCGAGGAATAACCACGTATACTCTCTAATGAAGATGAAAATGTGCATCCATGCATCCACACACACACACACACACACACACACACACACACACACACAAATAACAAATGCAGGTCTAGAAATAGAGGGATTTTCTTGCACAGCTGGGGAGCAACCTGATTTTTTCTCCACCTGCTTGCACTGTAATGTATGCAGTTGTTGCTTGAAGGATCTATTTCTACCTGATTTAAACTATAAAAATGAATTTTGTTAGTGTAACCTAAAGTTGTCAGGGTTATGTAACCTAAAACAATGAATTGTTGCATTCACTTTATTGAGTTACTTTGAACCAACATACAATTTCCAATACAGCTCAATACAGCTTGATTTGGACGCATTCGACGCATGTGCACTACGACTGTATTGTCATACTCCACCAGACCAGTAGAGGGCAGTACAGAGTCATGTCATCTACAGGAGATCTGAATTACATAAGAAGAATAAATGTTGCGATGGAAGGCGTACTTGGTCAGTTGAACCAAATGCTTCAGAAACTGTTTTGTTGTTTTGAAATACTCCATTCACCACACGCTGAGGTCACCTGCTGGTCACAGGCATGTAAATGCAATGTGAAGACTAGAGTCAAAAGCGGAAACAATGACACAATGCATTGGAAATTATGTACTACCTTGTATTTGTCATATATGTTTCATGGTTGTCTACAATATCCTGGAATAAACTGATCTGAATATTTGGAGAATATATAGACCTTCATATATACGTTGGCCTTTTATGATTACTGTTTTATAAATATTTTAAATGCCTAACGATTTATTTTTATTTTATATTATAAAACAACTCTTTGTTGTAAAATAAACTGTACAAATATTTCTGCTTTGTCAGAATGTGCAATACACATTTAAAAGCAAAACGTTTTGGTAATAAGCATGTTATTAAATAATATTTCACAAAATATCTGTCTCTCTCATAATTATTTTTCATAAAAACATTTTGTTTTTTTTCCTTTTGGAACACTGGTCGACAGGGAAATTAAAATGGCTAAAATTAAAATCAGCAACTAGTCTGATTTTATGGATCTAATTCATTTCTGCATTGACTTGATATCAGTAACAGCCTGCATTTAACACTAATTCAGGGTTTCACTGTGGGATCAATGCCCCCTAGCATAACCGTTGGACACATGGGGCTGCGAAATGTCCCTTTGGAAGGCATGCGCAACAGAGGGTAGAGGTGGTCACAGAAAGAGATGGCTATTTAAAATATATATTTTTGACAATGTACCAGTACACATTGAAAGTCGTCTCCAGGCTCTCTCTCCACAATCTTTTTAGCCTGACAGAGAAAGATAATAGAAGATAGGGAATGAATACACCTTATGTTTGAGCTTGTCTGTCATTTTTTTCGATTTCACAGTGCAGCTAGTCCCTCTCTCAGATTCTCATTGGTCAGATGCCTACACCAGAGTGCGTTGCAGCAAAAGTTTAAATGTTCTTAACTTTTTGTTGCATGACAGAGCTTCGCTATCAGAAAACGTAGCATTTTCCCTGTCCTGTCAGGATCCTGCCACTTCTGTTGACTTTGTTTATAGTTTTTGTGGCTGGATCCTGACACTCATATGTGTATCCCTCATTGTATGAGTGCATATGGCTTTGTTGGTTTTTCATTGCCATGTGCACTCATGTCAATTTATTTTTTTAATAAAACCCCACCCCCTTGTTTGTCTTATCAATTTATCAGTTACACCTGCCTTCCCTTGTTACCCTCCTTATGTGCTTCCCTATTTATTTCCCCTGTTGAGCTCTGTCTTGTGCTGTTTCATTCCTCTTGTCTTGTTGTGTTTCCTGGCTGTCTGATTTGTGTCAGTTGGTACTAGTTTGTTTTCTTTTCTCAGTTTTCCCCTCTTAAGGGTAATTTCATTTCTCTGCCATGTTTGGCTAAGACTGGGCCTTTTTTTTTGTTAGATACGCAGTTTTTGTGTTTCATTTTCACTCTTTTTTTATGACAGTGCATCTGGGTTCATGTGCGTCCTTCTGATGCAACATCCCCTTTGAAATCAATGCATTTGTAGCTTTCTCTGACACAGCATTAACTCTAGTGTGTAGGAGCCCTTAGTCCCATTTGCAGATATCATACAAATGAACGGGGAGAGCTTGTTTTCAACTTTTCTGTTGGAACCGACAGAAGAAATGTGTTCATTGAGCGGATGAACTTACATTAAATTGAAAATGTGATTTAACCTGAATAAAGAAATTAACTTAAATTAAAGTGAAAATTTGATTCGAGCTTAGAAGACATATCAAGTTATACAACAAAGTTCAAATGTTATTTGACCTTACATGGTAAAGCAAGTTGTATCTACTGAAAGTTATGTCTTAGTAAAACCTTGGTATTTCAGGTTGGTTCAATTCAGTTATATTCTGTATTGTAAACACTTTCTTTCATTTAAAAAAAAGTTTTTTTTTTTCATTGTGCTCACTCACACTTATACTCAAACCTCATTTCAAAGAACTCAGTCAGCAGTGACAGACAGCAGCAATCAGCAGGAAGACATCATCCAGTCCACAAGCAAACCATCCTGTCCCCTAACATCCTTTATGCCATACTCACAAGCCCAACATTAGTGCCAGCCTCAGTTTGTGCCATGGAAATGAGACGAGCTGGTTAAGCATTGTGGAGTGTCAAGGTGGTCTTTGGCAAATTTCTGGTGCACAGCAATGATTTTGTTGGACTATTTCAGTGAAAGTTGAAATTTAAAAAAACAAACAAACAAAAAAGGTCTAGGTTACTGATGTAACCTCCGTTCCCTGATGGAGGGAACGAGACATTGTGTCGAAGAATCGACACTAGGGGTCTCTCTCGAGATCCTCGCGTATCACTGAACTTGAGAAAAGGCCAATGATAAATTGGCAGACAGAATTTGCATATCCCTCCCCCGGACATACGGGTATAAAGAGAGGGAAATATGCGGAGCCGAGCGGTTGTGTGATCAGCTGTATTTACTGACTGTTCCATTAATCTCTACAGAGCATATGCTGTTGGATCTATGGCGCATATCAGCAGCTTTGTCCTCTGCACAACATTGCAGCTTTCCACCTGGGAGCTTCGACAGCATTTCTAAAAGAGAATATTTTCTCTAAAAAGAGTTTATTTTCTATAAAAGGACCAATTAGTGGTTTGAAAGATGGAGCAGGGACCCCCTATTACAAATTATCTAAAATTGAGTGTTGCACTTAAGCCTCACCTATAATAACGTGTATAGCAGGGGTCGGCAATCTAGGGCAACGGAGGGTTATCACTGGCATGCAAACAACAGCTCAGTTTCAGTAAATTGTTCTTTTGGACAGGGGAATGAGTTATTTATTTTTCATTGAGAAATTGCTAACATAGCACAACTTTTTCATTTCACAAGAACAAAGAAACAAATAGTCATTTTAATTAAACCTTTTTACAGACCCTTTAGATGAAGAGGCCCTCAGTCTTTGTATTAAAAGTGGACCAAGCCCTAAACAAAACTAAGGTCAACAGCAGGCTGCATGCCATTTCCATAAACTCAGTTTAACCAATACAAGAGCAAACAAGCCTGACCAAACATATTAGAAAAGATTTACAAATGTGACATGTTTCATGCTATCTGTAATCAAAGCAAGTCATGCATGTTCCGTTGGCTGCTATCACTTTATGGATTCCATTAGAGTGCTTTGTTGAAGCTATGTTGGTCTACTAATGCCAGATTGCCTATACGAGAGTGCTGGTGTGTTTGTACAGCTATGATTGTATGTACAGCATTGAATTATCCCACAGTGTTATTTCCACTATGCTCATCCAAATATTATGACCTGACTGCCCTAGGATTGTACTAAACACATAGAGATCACCAACCACCACTCTCCAAACACTCTTTCTTCATCTCTCCTTCAGTGGTGGGAGGTCTGTCCAGCACAGCTGTGGCACACATTTGCCTTTATACACAAAATGTTCCATATGTGAGACAGTTATTTACAGAAATGAGAACAAGGGTCAAGCAGGCCATTATAATCATATTGCATATGATTAAATATTAGTCATATCTGAAGAGGAACTATATTTCTTTTCACACAAAAAACATTGGCTAACCAAAAGCATTTGAGCTTTTTTGTGAGAGTTCCTATGAAAAATTCCCTTTGAAAAGAGCTAGACAAAAAAAGAGGAAAAATAAACTCCCTGTTCTTGAAAGTAGCCTTTATAAAGACCTCTGGTATTGATTTTCATTCTGAAGCTTGTAATACTTGTTCCTGCTTTTCTCTTCGTAAATGTGGAGGGCAGACAGTTCAGTTGGGAGGGGAGGAGAAATAAAGAAAGAGATAAAAGGTTTAGATCTGAAAGTCCTTGTCTGTTTGGCACTTCAGGCCACTTTAGCTCACAAAGCTTAAACTGATGCTTCTGTGAGCTGGCATGTGATGCTGTCTTTACCCAAAATATCACAAAGAAAGTTAACCCAAACAGTTAATCTGACAAGTGTGAGCAAGTGAAGTCTGATGAGAACAGAGAAGACTCAACAGCACTGGACTGGATTGATGTGGACTGATGAAACTAAGGTTGAATTGTTTGGGAAGAACACAGAGTACTATGTATGGTATAAGAAGGGCACCTCATATCAACATAAAAACATCATCCCAACATAGAATATGGTGGATGGAGCATCATGATTGGATACTTGCCATCATCGAGGGAAAAATTAATTCCCAAGTTTATACATATATCCTACAGGATAATGTCAGGGTTGCTGTGCGCCAGCTGAAACTCAGTAGAAGTTGGGTAATGCAGCAGGACAATGACCATAAACATTTCAATAAATCCACTACAGAATGGCTTCAAAAAAATAAAATCCAACTTTTTGCCCAGTCAGAGCCAAGACCTTAATCCAATAGAGATGCTGTTGAAAGACCTCAAAAGAGCCGTTCACTACAGACATCCTAAGAATATGGTGGAGCTGAAGCAGTTCTGTTAGGAAGAATGGTCCAAAATTCCTTCTGAACGTTGTGCAGGTTTACTCTGCATCTACAAGAAATGCTTGGTTAAGGTTTTTGCTGCCAAAGGAAGATTGTTAATTTAAATCCAAGGGTTCACATTTTCATTTTCCACAGCACTCTGAATGGTTAATGGGATAGGTTCAATAAAGACATGAAATATTATAGTTGTTTGTGTGTTGTTAGCTTAAACACATTGTGTTTGTCTATATTTGTGATTTTGATGAAGATGAGATCACAATTTATGACCAATTAATGCAGATAAACAAAACAACCAAAAGTATCATAAAACAAATCCATGTGCCTCATGCATCGTATTTCAAGTGAAAATCATGCATTTATAAGTGCATGATAGAAGTATCACAATCCCCTGTTGTCTGCCCTGTGTTTCTCCCCTGTCATCTCTCCAGGACTTCACTTCCCATAATTCCCTGCCCTCATCACTGCCATCTGTCTGTCATGGTCTTCACCTGTGTTTAATTGAATCATCATCCTTCTTGTATTTAAGCCCTGTTGTTTCATCATTCTTTGTGAGGTGTTGAATGTTATGTCTGCCCTTGACCATGGTCCTGCCCGTGTCCTTTGTGGATAGTTATATTGTGTTTACCTTGGTTTTCCCATTGTGGATATTTCTTTTGTTCCTTGTGTATTTGTTACTCTGTTCATCATTTGTGTTACTTCAATAAAAATCTGCACGTAGATCCTCACTCCTCGTCTGCCCGATTGTAACAAGAAGCTTGTTCGTAGTGGCATGCGTTCAGAGGTGGGTAAATTAGCCAATAACTCTACTGTACTCAAGTAAAAGACAATTACTTTAAAAAGAATTACTCAAGTAGAAGTAAAAGTACTAACATTCTGTAAATAATTACTTGAGTAAGAGTAAGAAAGTATCAAATTAAAAGAGTTCTCAAGTAGTGAGTAACTTGTTACTTTCACAAATGATATAATGGACATTATCTACCCTATATTCCATTACATAATACACGTTAAACATGTATTTCAGAATTATTATTTATGTAAATTCTGTCATCATTCACCATCATGTTGTTCCAAACCGTATTACTTTCTTCCATGCAAAACAATAAGGATATTTTAGACAGAATGTTTGCCTTGGTCACCTTATTTTTCATAAAAAACAAAAACATTTCTCCATATTTTGAAAGTGAATGGTGACCGAGACTGTCACTTTGTAACATTCTGTCTAAAATCTTTGTGTTCCACAAAATACAGAAGGTCACATGGGTTTTGAACAACATGAGGTTTGGGAAATTATGTCAGAATATGAAATAATGGCTGTGCTATCACTTTAATATCTCTTTAAAGTGATAGCACAGCCATTATTTAATATTCTGACATTTTTTAATATTATTTCCATTTTTTTACACCAAAATTTAAATTCTCACCATTTACTCACCCTCATGCCATCCCAGATATGTATGACTTCTGCAGAACACAAATTATGATTTTTAGACGAATATCTCAACTCAACTGTAGGTCAGCAAGTGAATGGGTGCCAACATGTCTATGCTCCAAAAAGCACATACATGAATCATAAAAGTAATCCATAACACTCCTGTAGTTAAATCAATATCTTCAGAAGTGATATGATGTGGGTGAGAAACAGATCAACATTTGTAATTTTTTGCAAGACATACTTTAACCTCCCCAGGGCGACGTGCAGAGAATAATGTGAATCACAAAAAACATGAGAAGAAAGTGATCTGTTTCTAATCCACACCTATCACATCGCTTCTGAAGATATTGATTTCACCACTGGAGCCTTATGGATTACTTTTATGATGACTTATGTGATTTTAGTTTTTTTAGCTTTAAAATTTTGGCACCCTTTCACTTGTATCGTATGGACCAAAAGAGCTGATAAATTCTTCTAATAATCTTAATTTGAGTTCAGTAGATAAAAGAAAGCCATACACATCTGGCATGAAGATGCATAAATTATAAGAGAATTTGCATTTTTGGGTAAACAATCCCTTTAAGGGTTCTTGTCAGATCTGGATGAATTTGTCAATAAGAGGAGAGGTATGAAAACATTTCAACCCCGGTTGCAGAACACTCGCTGTGTCTGAAACCATCCCACTATACACTATATAGTGCATTATTTTGGGTGTACGCCATTTTGTAAGAGTGTTCCCTACTTTTGTTCACTCATTCTTACCCACAATGCACTCTAATTTCAAGTTAATTGCCCATAACCTCCATGGGGAACACGCAAAAGCTGGGAGTTTACTTCTTCCTTCACTCCTGCAATGTTTTATTTCATGCTGAAAGTATTCAATTACTTTTTGACAATAAAATAACATTATAACATATAGAGAGACAAAACATAGAGATGCCTTTTAAAATGTACTCTTTATATTTATACAAAGTTTTCCCATTAAGCTGAAGAATTCTTTATTTACTAAATAATTAACTGAGGTGATATTATTTTAACTCAGGAGACTGCACACAGTGGAAAAGGTAATTCTGTGGATGATTAGAATATTAAGTTATAACATGTAGGTTATGATATCTTGTTAGGATGAGGGCACTATTTACCCAGAAATGCAACCCAGCTTGTATTGGAGTTTAAAGATACTAAAGTATAGCAAATAAATACAATAATGTACATTTGATACAATGGGTTTACACTTTTACTCCTCAAAGAGAATGAAGATTTATTGTATTAATATAATATTTAATACGAATAACAAGTATTTTAAAAGTTCATAAGTGATGTTGTTTATGCGACGCCCCAGAGCTCCGACACTTGATTTATACGTCAGCGTATGAAGTCACTCACTCATTTCATACATTCACTGCTGAGATATTAGTGCACTAACTGTCATTCACTATATAGGAAATAGCGAATGGGTGAACGATTTTGGACACACCCACTCTCTTCGCCATACAACCTGCACATCTCACGCCTCACGCAACTCCCTGTGCACGTGCAGAAATGCTGTCCGTTCTTGCTCCAGTTGTCAATAACGCGAACGGCAGAGCAAAAGGCATTTACACTTAACTTGGATGTTTACATGGATTTATTCATTTAATAAGCCTGAAGTAGCTGAGATAGTTGCCAGTACCCCGGTGAGGGTGCAGGGTAAATGCGTAAATACTGCTCATGACAAAGCGCACTGATATATTGCTGCGCTGATTTAAAAATGTACACTTAAAAACTGATGTCTCAAGAGCCCATATTTACAGAATCACCCTGAAAATGACCATTACCATGTCATAGAAAAGCCCACATTATCATTAGAGACACAACTTAACTCAACATGCTGCCTTGGTTGGAGTTGCAACTTTAATCTTGACATGTCCACTTGTCTTGGTGTTAAATGAAGGCATTGCATGACAAGACTATACTTTTTTCACTGCAAAGAAAGTGTTTCACTTTGAAGAGCTTGATGCTGCAGCAGTGATGGACTCGTCTTGAGTGACAATCTCTGACAGCACACACAGCTGTGAGAACATCTGCTGTCATAAAAGTCCCATTCAATAATCTCTCAATAAATTATGCATTAATTAAAATTAAACCCAGTAATTAAATGATAGGAATGCTGCCCCTTGTAACAAAGTAAAAGTAAACGTTTTTAATTCGAAATTTACTTGAGTACACAATTTTAAACCTACTCTAAAAGTATAAATAAATGTAACTGAGTAAATGTAGCACGTTTCTACCCACCTCTGCATGCTTTTACATGTATTTACTCAGGTTGTTTCTCACCATGTTGAGAATTTATTTGTTAGAAGACTATTTAAAAGAATAGTCACGAAAGTTAAGATTAATAAGTTAAAATGAATAAGTTAACATTTAATAACACTAAGATTAACAGTTCATGTTTCAGATACATATGTGGTTAAAAGCATTCTATGTGTAATTATGATTAGTGAATTGACTTCATTACCCAAGATGCATTGAGCAATGGGGATTCACGTGAAGGTTTGTTTATGTTGGTGATTTGGCAACGGCCATCTGTTAAACGATTTGCTGAACAAGCACGCTGTATTTACTTTTGTTTCTTTTCATTAAACGTCTAAAACGAAGCAACGCCTCGCTTCGTTATTCCTAGTTGATAAATGATAAATGTATAACATTTTTGGTGCCGGAAACCCGGGAAGCAGAAGACTATGAGTGACGAAGAGCGACAGGCCGGTGTGGAACAACTTGAAAGGTCCAAAAAAAAGCGTCAGACGATACGGAGTTCCACAACGAGACTGCTAAACCAGATCGACGTTGAATTGATAAAGGTAGACAAGGATGTCGACCGTGTGCGGGACATGTTAGCCGTGTTGTCAGCAAAGGAGGACAGTTTGCGCGAGCTGGACAGCATAGTGGAGGAACACACTTCGCTGGAGGACGTGGAGGCGGAGATTGAACTCGCAGAGGAATACAGAGATCGCGTCATCGAGATGAAAGCGAGGGCTCACCGAGTGATCCGAGAACATGAGACTGTGAGTAACCCACGGCCTGCTCAGTCAAGTGATGGTAGCGCAAACCAACAGTGAGACTGCCTAAGCTACAAATTGATAAGTTCAGCGGAGATGTTAGTGTATGGCAGGAATTTTGGAGCCAGTATGAGATTGCTATTCATAGCAACAATGCACTTTGCAAGAAAGAAAAGTTTACCTACCTGAAAACTTACCTTACTGGAACGGCTGCAAAGGCAGTAGCAGGACTCACACTGACAGACAGTAACTATGATGCTGCAGTTGATATTCTCCAAAGCAGATTTGGAAGGAAAGATCTCATTGTAAATGCTCACATGTCAAAGCTTCTGAATCTCACTCCTGTAAAGAAAACATCTGATGTCAGTGCATTAAGGCAGTTATATGATGACTGTGAAATTCAAATCAGAAGCCTAGAGTCATTGGGAGTGGTATCAGACACCTATGGCGGTATGTTGTGCCCAGTATTACTCCAGATGATGCCAGACGACATGGCTCTTGAATACAGCCGTCACAGAGGGGATGATGATGAGTGGAATGTGCCTAATGTGTTGAAGTTCCTGCAGAAAGAGGTTCAGAGCCGAGAGAGAGCTTTACAAATGATGAAATCATACAACCAGAGAGAAAACCAGTCTGCTAACAAAACGTGCAGCAAATCATATTCAGCCAGTGATGTGAAATTAAAGAAACCAAGCATGACATCTGCAGCTGCACTACACATTGCTGACCAGAAAATGAGAAACTGCCTGTTCTGTGATAGCAGAAACTGCCTGTTCTGTGATAGCACTGAACACAGATCTGAAAAATGTCCAGACCACCCGGTGTCAGCACGCAAGGAAAAACTGAAGAAGCTTGGCAGGTGCTTTGTGTGTCTGGGGTCCAAACACATAGCCAGGTTTTGCAGGTCAAAGGGCATGTCATGTGCCACATGTGGAGGCAGGCATCGTGCAGCCATTTGTGAGAAAAATGAGGCATCCCCACCTGCTGCGGCTGCCAACATTGATACTGTTATTTCGTCAGTAATTCCCCAAGCAGAGAGAGGCAACCCTGACATTGAGAACACTGTGCTGCTACAAACTGCCAAGGCATGGGTCGTAGGACCCACAAGCAGGAAGATGGTCCGCTGCTTGCTAGATGGAGGCAGTCAGGGGAGTTTTGTGCATGAGAATGTGGTGAAGGCGCTGCAGCTACCTGTTACTAGACAAGGGACACTTACTCTTCACACATTTGACTCCTCTGCTCCAACAACGGTGAGTCGCAATATAGTGAAGCTCAGCTTGGAGAATGTATGGGATAATCAGTAGGGAATTTAAATCGAGGCAGTTGTCACCCCCAAAGTGTGCACAGTGCTGATGAAAGTGCCTGGTGAACATATACAAAGGGAAATGAAAAGCAGAGGTCTTCAACTAGCAGACTGTGCTGGAGATGATAAACCTGAACTTTCTGTGCTAATTGGCTCTGATTATTACTGGCAGATAGTATCAGGCAGAGTAGAGAGACTGACAAAGAGCCTAGTGGCCCTGGAGAGCACTTTCAGATGGGCAGTGCAAGGCCCAGTAGCAGTGTCCAGCATGACAGAGACAACATGCATGCATATTCAGCTCAGCGAGGATGCACAGATTGATAAACAGCTGCATGCATTCTGGGAGCTTGAGTCCCTGGGCATCACAAGTGAGAAGTCTGAGAGCCCGGAGGATGTAGAAGCGTTGCAGCGGTTCGAAGAAACCTCCATCTTCAAGGATGGGCGTTACCAAGTGGAGTTGCCATGGCGACAACATCATCCTCCACTTCCAGACAATTACCGCATCGCAAAAAAGAGACTTGAGAGTTTGAAAAGGAAACTAAGCAAGGATGTCACACTCTACAGCAGATATAATGAAGTTGTGGAGGACTACTTAAAACAAGGAATGGCTGAGGATGTGCCAAGGGAGCATGCATCATCACAAGGCAGTCAGATATATTACTTACCTCATCATGCGGTATTAAGAGAAGATAAGGCGACAACGAAACTGCGGGTTGTGTTTGATGCGTCCTCTCACGAAGATAAAAGTCCCTCACTAAATGACTGTCTCTTAACAGGTCCCAATCTGAATCCAGATCTGATGAGTATTTTGATCAAATTTAGATTGCATGAAATCGCATATATGGCAGATATCAAGAAAGCATTTTTGCAGATTTCACTCTCAGAAAGAGATCGGGACGCTGTAAGATATCTGTGGTTCATAGGACCACCAACAGAGGAGAAGGACGTGACGCTGCGCATGCTCAGAATGACGAGAGTGGTGTTTGGATCTTCATCAAGCCCATTCTTACTCGCAGCCACCATTAGGAAGCATTTAAGACAGTATGAGCTGGAACACCCACAAGTGGTAGAAGTCCTCAGCTCCTCACTCTACGTCGATGATTTTATTTCAAGTGCAAGTGAGGTGACAGAGGCACATACAGTGACAACGACAGCCAGGAACATATTGTCTGCTGCAGGCATGGAGCTATGTAAATGGATGACAAACTCTCCTGAGCTCAAAGAAAAATGGCAGAAAAGCTTTATGGATTGTGCTGTGCAACCAGAATCACACGGGTCTGTGCTGAAGGTGCTGGGTATGGTGTGGAGACCGGCCACTGATGATTTTGTGTTCAACCTCAGGGGGCTGCTTAATATTTTGAAAGAAAGAGAAAACACAAAACGAAGTGTTCTGCAGTCTTCTGCTCGCATTTTTGACCCTCTAGGATTCCTGACTCCCTTCACCATCAGGATTAAGTGCTTGTTCCAAGAGATGTGGGAGAGAGGGCTTAAGTGGGACGAGGAACTGCCACCTGATCTGATGAAGAAATGGCAACAGTGGTGCTCAGAGATCCCTCAACTGCATCAGGTCTCAATCCAATGATGGTACCAAACACACATACCACAGCAGGACGGTCAAGAGTTAAAGCTACATGTGTTCTGTGACTCGAGTGAAAGGGCGTATAGTGCAGTTGCTTATCTTCAAGGAGAAACAAAGGAAGGAGAAGTGACCATAAGCCTGGTTGCATCCAAGTCCAGAGTGGCTCCACTCAAAAGGATGACACTGCCACGCCTGGAGCTAATGGGTGCTGTAATAGCAGCCAGGCTGGGGAACACCCTCATGAAAGTACTGTAGCTAGACAAGACACAACTCAGACTATGGACAGACTCAATGATAGTGCTGCATTGGATTTGTGGTTCTGCTCATATGTGGAAGCAGTTTGTAGCAAATAGAGTCACAGAAATCCAGTCTCTAACTGACCCACAGTCATGGTCTCACTGCAAAGGGAAAATGAATCCAGCTGACCTCCCCACCAGAGGCCTAACTGTGCAGGACTTGAAACAGAGCACATTGTGGTGGAATGGTCCTTGTGTTCTGATGTCACCTGATCAGTCAGAGAGCACTCAGGAAGATGTTCAGGAAGATGAGGTAATGTCTGAACTCAGATCCAAATACCAGATTGCTGTACAGCTTGTTAAGCAAGACCAAGACTTCTTAAGCCCTGTTTTATGTCTGGAGAAGTACAGCAAACTAAAAACAGTACTCCGGGTGACAGCCTGGATAAAGAGGTTTATCACCAACACCCGCTCAAGCACAAAAATCAGTGGTGAACTGACGGCAGAAGAGCTGAATGCAGCAGGAAAACATTGGATAAAGGTGATTCAGAACCAGAGTTTCAGCTCTGAAATTGATCTGCTGAAAGCAGGGAAATGTCCCAACACTGACTCCAGAATCCGAGAGCTAAAACCATTTCTGGATGAAGATGAAATGCTCAGTGTGGGAGGAAGGCTCCAGCATTCTGATCTCTCTTACAGAGAAAAGCACCCATGGATTTTGCCCAACAACCACCGATACACAGAAATGTTGGTGCAGTATGAACATGAGAAGATAATGCATGCGGGTGTACGAGACACTTTAGTGCAGACCAGAGAGAAATATTGGGTTTTGAGGGCACGACAGGTAGTGAAGAAGGTTGTGTCCAGATGTGTACTCTGCTGCCCAGCCTTTGCATTGAATTTCTTGCAGAGTACCGCGCCACTGCCAAGAGACAGAATAACAGAGTCTCCGCCATTTGAGATCACTGGTGTGGACTTCGCAGGGCCACTCTATGTGAAGACACAGAATGTCATGACAAAAGCGTATATAGCACTGTTCACTTGCGCTGTAACCAGAGCAGTGCACTTAGAGCTGGTCTCAGATATGTCCACAGAGAACTTCCTGCTAGCGTTGAAAAGATTCATCTCAAGAAGAGGATTATGCAAGGTGATTTATTCAGATAACGCCAAGACGTTCAAGAGAGCTGATCAAGATTTGAAGGAGCTCTGGAAAGGCCTTAAAGATCCTCAGCTACGGGAGTTCTTCACAGAGAAGGGCATCACCTGGCGGTTCATCGCTGAAAGAGCAGCCTGGTGGGGCGGATTCTGGGAGCGGCTGGTAAGGTCAGTCAAAATTATTCTCAGAAAAGTTCTAGGCAGAGCTAAACTCAACTTTGAAGAGACGTGCACCATTCTGAAGCTGAAGCCATAATAAACTCGAGGCCGCTCACTTATGTGCACAATGATGTGGACGAGCCAGAGCCACTATCACCTGCTCACTTCTTGGTGGGCCAGAGACTGACCTGCTTGCCTCCTAAGTCATGTCCAGCTGAGACTAACCATCCAACAGCGAACAAGGAGGAGATGAACAGGAGGTGGCACTACAGACAAAGACTTATGACCAACATCTGGAACCGATGGCGGAGAGAATATTTGCTGGATTTGAAGTCGGCTCATTGCTGCGACACCCCACGGTCTTCTCTGCTGAAGCTCGGAGATGTTGCACTCATCGGAGAAGATAACACCCCAAGACAGTGCTGGAGGCTAGGAAGAATTGAGGAATTGTTTCCAGGTCGCGATGGCCTTGTTAGGTCATGTGCAGTTCGCACGAGTTCAGGGACTGTTCTGCGGAGACCCATCCAGCTTTTGTATCCTTTGGAAATTATATAAACTGTAGTTTATGGGGGGGAGGATGTTGAGAATTTATTTGTTAGAAGACTATTTAAAAGAATAGTCACGAAAGTTAAGATTAATAAGTTAAAATGAATAAGTTAACATTTAATAACACTAAGATTAACAGTTCATGTTTCAGATACATATGTGGTTAAAAGCATTCTATGTGTAATTATGATTAGTAAATTGACTTCATTACCCAAGATGCATTGAGCAATGGGGATTCACGTGAAGGTTTGTTTATGTTGGTGATTTGGCAACGGCCATCTGTTAAACGATTTGCTGAACAAGCACGCTGTATTTACTTTTGTTTCTTTTCATTAAACGTCTAAAACGAAGCAACGCCTCGCTTCGTTATTCCTAGTTGATAAACGATAAATGTATAACACACCAAAGCCTACTGTATGCTTTAAGTTGGCTTGAAATGCGACGCACAAGCAGCATGGATGACTTTCAGTGATGGACTGCAACAGGACTTTTCCTGGAGGGCCGGTCGAGTAGTGGGCCACTCAAAACACTTTAAGTTTGACAAAACAGCACAACCAGCGTATCTGCCGCCAACCGCAGCACGAGAGCAGGGTGGCTCTAACTGCTTTTATGATATTTTGGTTGTTTTTTAAGCCTTGGAAGCGAGTGACTATCAGCTGGCACTGTAGCATCTGCTGCTTTGAATAGCCTACCGAATGTTCCCAATGCTAGAATTGAGTGGCTAAAGTTTATTTTTACCAAAGTTCCAGATCATTTTAGTCTGATATTAACGGCTTCTATGGCAAATTTCACTCACTGTGGATTGTTTAGTGAACCCATCACAACGTATTGCAGGCTTTGCAAATAGTCTGTTATTCAAGGATAGGGGAGTACCAACTTTATTAGTCCTGACAGGGGCAGATTATGACTAGTGAGGGCCCTGGGGCCAATTTTCTTTTAGGGCCCCACAGAGCCAATTATCATTAAGATTGAATTATCTTTTAAAGTTGAGATCCACACAATCCATTTTAATTTATTTAAGTCTATTTTTATTCTCTTTCTGCTATTTACAGTCAGATAAATTCTAATCCAGTAGGACAAAAAAAAAAAAAAAACACTCACCTGAAACATGTTTGCTGAGCAGGCAATGTTCCTAAAGAGACAGTATACCATTTTAGCGTTTGTTCTACATATCCATGTAAACTCAATGTAGATACATGTAAATACTGTACATTATGAATACATAAACAAGTATGTAATAAAATGTGTGATAAATGTGTGATCTTCATCAAACAGTTTCCTACAGCATCTATGGATGGGTTTGTTGAAAACCATGCAGAGCCCTGCTCGATAATTCTAATGTTAACCTAGTATTAGTATTAGTATAAAATAGTAATCATTATTTTTTGACACCCACTGAGGTAAATCATGCATTTCACAATGGATGGCTAAAGCAATTTGTTCACAGTACAAGTTAAATGTTAGATGGTTAATTCTATTTCCATATTTAGGTTCCAATCTTGTGAATATATTTGGTTGAATATCTGTTACTGACATGATATTTTACACAGTGGCATCATTATGATACCATATCGTCACCTTCCTAATATAATGTCCTTAAGTAATTTTTTGACAATTTTTGTTTTTTGTTTTTGCCTAAATTATCTCCTCGTGATGATTTCCACCTCTGGTAAAATAAAAAAAAAAAAAACTGAAAAAATTACTTTATTTAAAAATTACATTATTTTAGGAAGGTGACGATATGCAATTTCCTGACATATTATTGCTAGAATTTGTACATTTTTAAAAACCTAAAATGTGATTTTAAAATGATCTCCAATTGTGTATTTGTAGGTGGTTGCAATGCAGTGTACACATTGAAAATGTTTAAGTGCAAACTATTTTAAAAATACCTGTCATAACCACTATAATCTGATTATACAATTGTATGTATAAAAAAAATAAACCTACTAATCAAATTTTTTCAAATATTCACACTGCTGTATTGCTTAGGCTATTTGATGGAACTGCATATTTCTAACCTTCACTATTTTTAAAAATAAAACAATAAAATGTTATAAAATGATCCCTTTAAAATCATGCGTCATGTTTATGCCGAGTCTTACCTCTCCCTTCAACTCTCATTCACTTTATAGTTGTAGATGCGTGAAATTTACGTTGTCTACTCTGCTGTCAGTCTTCTTCATGCTGGTATGCACCAATTTATAAAAAAATTTTTCTAAGTCATCACGCTCTGAAGGACAATATACCTGCTGAAAAAGTATTCTTTTCAATGATTTCTCAATTTTCCATTTTACCTTAACTCTGCAACCCTCTAATGGATCTACTCAATCATTTGACTGAGTGACTGAATATGGAACATATGTCTTTGCTAATTTCATTTAGGTTCATTAAAATAGTAAACAGCAGATAGAAGGTTTAATTACATCTATACCATTCACAGAGCAGACACAGCACAGTTGCTGTTGAGACTGTATTGTCCTGCATTATATAAAAAAAAGACAAACTAAGTTAGACGAAGTCTAACTTTTCTGTAACAAACTCTGAGTAGAGGATTTATGCAAAATAAAAATGAAGGATTTTGGCTACCATTGTTAATGCTTTGTTAATTTAGCCCAAAATATAGATTAATATGTTAATGCAGATTGGCAGATGGAGGTCGATAAATTATTGTTTTAATTCTGACAATTAACATTGTGCATTTTTCTGTTTTTCTGATTATCTTAGTAATTAAAATCCTAGAATTTTTTTTTAAAACATCCCCAAAAATAAATTGGGCGAAATGTTGTCAAGTCAATATTTTTTAGAAATGGCTCTGTCTGCCGGTCAGAAATACTCTTCACCAGATTGACATACAGCTGTATTGGCATGCACTGCTGCTTTTGACTGATTATCTCTAGAGCAGTGGCAAAACAGAGCTAAGGTCTAATAGGGAAAATAATCACAAATAATCTGTACAGGCATGAGAAGGAGAAACATTAATCAGTGCCTGCCCCATTTGTCCCCTGGGTGACTTTCAGCTGCATGCAAGTGAAAGCACTCAATGCTTTGGCTCTAGCCTGTGACTACATACACCTCACCTTCTCAGAGACTCAGTAGGGTTGCTATTGGAAGCCAGACTAAGATGTATGATCATGGAATGAAAGGACATTACATGCAATATACAGTGGGTTTATTCTGAATGCCTAATATAAGTTTCCTTTGTAAAATTGTTTTAATCAACTTTTAACACAAATTGTCATGCTGGTAAGAAACAATAAAAGTATTAAATTAGAAAATAGCAAAACGTCATGGTTACTATTGTAACCTCCATTCCCTGATGTACCTTGAATGTAGTGACACAAGGGGTCTTTCTTGAGAGTCTCGCGTACCTCTGGATTCGAGAAAAGGCCAATGAGAAATTGACAGACAGAATTTGCATGTCCTGCCCCTGGACATACGGGTACACTGTAAAGGGAAGCAGACGTGCATCTGTCAGTCAGGTTTTTCACTGAGGAGCTGAGAGTAAGATTTGGCTGTTTACAGCAGTAGGTCTAGTGTTGTGGCAAGGGGGACACAACATCTCATTCGCTCCATCAGGGGACGGAAGTTACAACAGTAACCATGAAGTTCCCCTTCTGTCACTCACTCGACGCTGTGTCAAATGTAGTGACTCAAGGGGTTCCATTTAAAAACGGCATGCACTAGACTTTGTTACGTGAACCACTGACACAGATGCAAGCAAGCTACTGCGTGCTAGAAGCAGCTGTATCAGCCACATTTAACCCTCCCCAATGCCCCCAGAAAAAGGTGTCATATACAGACCTTAGGTTCCCACCACCCCTAAGGGGGGAACAGGCAACATGACTCATGGGATCAAGCCGGCCAGCCGCTGCCTTTTCTCTCTCTATGTTTCTCGTCATAGAGCATAAAGTGGATGGGGCTATTTTAATGCTATGAAATGCATCGGTGAAGGTGATCTTTTCCGTTCCTATTCTTTCAGGGGGAAAAGACCTTGCTGGGGGGAGGTAACAGGTGGCCAATACGTCACATCGGTTGTCAAGCCACACGTGGAAGTGGCGCGGTGGTAGGTCCTACCTGGTAAGGGAGGAGCTCTACAAACACAGTGACCGGGGGCAGAAGGACTGCCCAAGGTGATGTGGGTCTGCCGACAGGGGGACCATACCTTGGAGAATACATAACAGGGAGATGCCTGAAGAGGGAATTAGGCATCTCTATGCCTACCTCAGTACAGAGCACTTGAGGCTCGTAGTGGGTCTGGCCGTAAATTCCTCCGCTGAATTCGCAGGCCAGAAGGCTAGGGATGAAGAACATCCAGGAAGCGAGAGCTTAGTGGCTAACCTGGGAGAGAGAGCACACTGGATCACTTTGGTGAAGGGTGCTAGTTGCAAGCAGAACACCCGTGCTCAAACCCGCAATGGGGCAGGCATGGCCTGGGTCTGGTAGGCCAGGGAAATAGCATCAACGACTCAGTGAGCTAACCTCTGTTTTGAGACAGCGTTCCCTTTCCGCCATCAACCGAAGCAGACAAAGAGCTTACAAATAGATGCGGTCCAAATAGACATGTAAAGCACGTACCAGACACAGCAATGAAAAGGCTGGGTGTGCCTCCTCCCAGGGCAGCACCTGCTGGTTCACGACCTGGTTCCTGAAGGGAGTCGTAGGAACCTTGGGCATATAGCCCGGTCATGGTTTTTAGGTTGACGTGAGTATCTGCCAGACCGAACTCCAGACAAGTGTTGCTGACAGAGAATGCTTGCAGGTCCCCAACCCTCTTGATGGAAGCTAGCGCTATCAGGAGGGCTGTCTTCAAGGAGAGGGCCTTGAGCTCAACTGAGTCAAGCGGCTCAAAGGGGGGTCTCTGAAGGCCTGAGCCAGATGTGGAGGTTCCAGAGGTCTGGGCACAGACCTTGCACAGCACCAGTGCAAGAAGGCGCACTGATGGAAATGCGTACTTGCACAGCCCCCGGGGCAAGCTGTGTGCCAGCACGTCTGTCCCAAGAGGAGCTTCTGTTAGGGAGTACCAGAGCGGGTAGTGGGAATTGTCTTGGGAGGCAAAGAGATCTACCTGTGCCATGCTGACGGGTTGGATAGTGAAATCTATGCATCCAAGCTCCATGCGAGGGACACTAGAGGGACGATAATATTTGACGTACCGGGTGGGGCTGCCCAGTGGGGGGGAGCAGGTAATAATGCGTCGGGAGCCAAGGCTTGGCTGCTGAGAAAAGACTCAAAGCACATAACTTGCTCTGCACACACGGTGGGGGCAGGTTAGAGAATGGAGAGGAGGTCCTGTAGAGATGTCTTCGGAACTCGTCAGCGCCGGCCTGCCAGGGAATGGCAGTCGCAGGTCCTGAGGCGAGGTAATTGCATCTGGGGAACCAGGACTGTGGGATTTTGGTGTCGTGGCACCATGAGAACGGCACGCACCGGTTAGATGACCCAAATCACTTCCATCACCAGCCAGGTCATCCTCAATCCCGTGGGTAGAAGGAGCGACATGGAGGGCGGCTGAAGTGGCATTCACTTTGAGAAATGAAAGCCGCGACCGCAATGTTGCCATGGTCATATTCTCGCATTGAGTACATGTACCATCCACAAATGCTGCCTTGGTGTGGATGGTACAAGGGAAGGTGGAAGGGCATCTTTATAAAGACACGTCCTGAAAAGGACATTCAATGCCTGCTGTGTATTGCTCTTTTGTGAGTGAAAATAAACTCTTTTAGAGGGGAAAAGCACTGGGACAGAAGCGCTGTTGACGCGCCCAGGGGCATGGACTGCACAGCGTGCAGAGAGAGAGAAAGCCGCTGGTAACGTGCTGTAGATGAAACAGCAATGCTCTGCTTGTAGAGGTGAGTGGAACAGTAGTGAGACTCCGTTTGCTGCTGCACAACTGCTCGGCTCCGAAGAAAAAATCTGACTGACAGACGGACATGCAAATTCTCTCTGGCAATTTCTCATTGGCCTTTTCTCAAATCCAGAGATACGCAAGGCTCTCAAGAAAGACACCTTGTCACTCTACATTCTACACAACGTCAAGTGAGTGACAGAAGGGGAACAAGCTTTTTCACTAGTTGTCTCAGACATATGAACTTCAATTTACATGCACACACAGGATGGATGCCTTCACATATGAAGCCAATACATGACACTAGTTTGTACGAGGGGACCTTAACAACATTTACTCTGGGAGCAGTATATACCAGCGTTGAACCCACATCTGTATGAAATAAATTCCACTCCTTAGAGTGAAAATGCATGTCATTCTACAGAACACACTGTCAGTCACCATGGGGCCAAAGCATCTATTTGATGTAAGAGTTCAATAAGAGATCATTACTGGCTTGTGTAGGAGCACCAACCATGGTGAGCTGTTGGTGGCATGCAGTACTGCTCAGGCCTGCAGTGACAACAGAGTATCTGCTGATGCTTGGATAGGTGGAAGAGGGGGTGAGGTTCACTCTCTCAGCTCAAAGCCCATCCAGTCACTTGAGATATGTCGGACATGGCCGGATGTCAAGCTTCGATATCCTGCACTGGGTTTGATGAACGGGAATGTAGGTATGACAGAGACAACAGACGGCACTCAAATTAAGAGTGTGAGTGTGAGCGAGTTCCTCCTTGGTAAAGACAGAATGGCAGGTTGCACTTGTTTCATGCAGAAAGCGAGTAGAGCTGGTTGAAAGCACTCCCACACATTTGCTCCCCATAGAGAATTGCTACAATGATAGGGAAGAAACAACCTGAGGTGAAAAAGGTTTACCTGAGAGTGAAACTGAGTGAAACTGTGTTCATGTGTATATACTTATCTGCTTTATGGCAGTGGGTAGGAGGTTTTGCCCTACCAAATCATCATGTAGGTTGCAAAAGATACAGTATGTGTGTATTTGAGTGTGGGTGTTTGTATGGATGATTGTGGAGAACAATTGGGCTTTCTATATGTATACCTCAGTGCTTTTGTAGGCTATTGTAGAGACTGTAAAATACATGTCGTACAGGACATCCACTGCAATATTAAAGAATTCCACAAGTTCACTAGTACATATAATCGGTAACACTTTAGAAGACTGTTCCTTCATTAACAGACTATGCAGGAATTAATTCAGGACAAATGAGTAGTACTACACTAACACTTAACTAATCAGTAATAATTACAAACTGATAACTGTGGAATTTACTATTAGCTTAATTTTATTTGCCACTTTGAGAACTAATAACTAACTATGGCTAAATTAAAGTAACTACCAATTAATTACTCATTACCACATTAACTCCTCAAAATACAGTGTCTGTAATATGTGAAGAATGATATTTTTATTTTCCAATTGAAAATGCGTCTTCAGAGAAGCATGATTGTGACTTTTTTTTTCTTCAGAATAGAACTGGAGGTTTCAAATAATGTCTGTCTATCTCTCTCACTCTCTCTCTCTCTCTCTCTCTCCATCTCTGTCTCCGCTCGCCCTTTCCTTCTTCCCACGCCCCCCCATGTCTCCCCCAGGTTTGTTTTATGTTGTTTTAAGTTCTTTTATATCATTAAACTTAATGTTGACTGGTCCAGTGGCGCCCTGGCCTGAATTGGGTGTGGGGAATTGTGAGGAGGAGGAGGGTGTGGCCAGGCCGTGAGGGTGCTGAAAAAACTGACAGGAGTGAGTAACCTCCCGAACATGTTAGGTAATTTATTTCAAATTACCCCTTAACAGAGGTGGGTAGAATAGTCAAAAACTGTACTCATGTAAAAGTACAATTACTTTAAAAATAATTACACAATTACAAGTAAAAGTACTAACATTTCTTCAGTAAGAGGAAGAAAGTATCCAATTAAAAGAGTACTCAAGTTGTGACATCCTCAAGTATAGACATTTACTCCCCTATATTACATTATATGATACACATTTAACATGTATTACAGAATTATTATTATTAATGGAAATTCTGTCATCATACATCATCATGTTGTTCCAAACCCGTATTACTTTCTGTCTTCCATCTATCATTAATCTCTCAATAAACTATGTATTAATTAAAAATAAACCCAGTAATGTAATGAAAGGAATGCCATTTTATCATTAGAAATTTACTTGAGTGAGAGGCAAAAGTACCCACTTTTAAACCTACTGTAAAAGTAAAAACTAATTCCTCAAGTAAATGCCACTTAGTACATAGTTCTCTATAGGAGGTATAACAACAGTTATTAATAGCTAGCCCCAATCACAAGTCTGCTTTTACAGACTGATTAGGTAAACAATATTGTGTATTAGTTAACAGTAGTGATTAAGATGCTAATGTAGTGCTAGTCATTTGTCCAGCATTAGTTCTTGATTAGTTTAGCATTAATTATGAAAAAGTGTAGTTACTTAGTAGTTCTCTAGGAGGTATGAAAAAAATAGTTGTTGTTGATTACCTAATAGTGAAATATTGCATTCATCTGTGTGCTATTACTTAATAATAATTTAATTACAGTTTCTTGTAAGTTAATAGTAGAAACTAAATTTGTAATGTTGTGCTACTCATTTGTTCCTGTCTAGTTACCCATTAACGAAGGGACACTATTCTAATGTGTTATCGTATAATATTTCAGCATGATATAGGTAAACAGATTTGCCCTAGTGTCCACCGTGGAGGGACTCCAGCGTAGGACTCCTGGACTACTTGATTAAAGAAAGATAGTATATAAATGGATATATCATTAGTAGTAAGTAGTTTAAAAAATTAAGGCGTAGTTGTGAAGGTGGAGGAATGCAAGGAGAATTGTCGATGAATTGGTAAGCACCCGCTTATTTATCCTTGAAGTATAAATGACAGGATTAGATGAACATGCTCCTCATAAACTTACATTTAGAACTTAATACAGGGGAGACCAGAGCTAGTTGTCACAATTAGTAACTCACAATTTTATATATATATATATATATACTTAATGAGGGCATAGATTTAAAAAGAGGTGTTGATTTTGTTTTGGTGGTGGTGAGGTTTCATTGTCAACTAGGGCTGTCAACAGGGCTGAGAAACTAAATTAGAATTTTAACTGAAATATTACCAAAATTAGAATTACATTCAAATGATATAAAAATTTTAAATACATGTCTGGTAGGACACATCTACAAGACATCTGATTTTAAAATCAACGTTGTCTCTTATGTCCACAAGAGGCCACAATGAATCAATATAACCCAATCAGCACTGAGTAATAGCTATTGTTTATTACAAAGAACATATCTGTCTGTTAAGAAAAGTGCATAAAATGATAAAGTCAAAAGAGTAAGCATGTCTCTGTTTTTTCAGCATTTCGTGCAGGAGCAATGCATTTTTTTAGACATCGTGTCCACCTAAAGGTAATTTAGCCTTGTAAATGTATCTTGAGACACCTGCGCTCTGTTTTATTTGCAGAATCGCCACTCCCTACACGCATACTGTGGTGGCCCTATTTATTTGTTGCTCTGTGTCAGATTTATCTAGCTTACAAGATCACTCTGAACATGAGTAATCATCAGTGGTTGGTGCTCATCCAAAATTCGAATGCTCATTTAAGCATTGGAATGTTTATTTTGTCTTAAGTTTTGACAGTCTCAGTGACAAGTTGCCCCACTACTGGGGCAAGTTGTCACAAAATGACAATGTGTGTTCAGTGAACTGTATCTTTTCCCTGGGCAACAACGGTGACAATGTACAATAGCTTTTTTTTCCAAGTTATGTGGCTATGCAGAAATTGACTGTCAAAAATAAATATTCTTTAAAAATATTCACTGGAGTAAAAACTTGTCCCGGTTGCCCCTATAATATTTATGTGTGTTCTATGTCTTAATGTGTGAATTTAATTCCCTTTGAAACCAATCTTCAGGTTACACATTGAAGTAACTTCTCCAAACCACAACCCCATCACCCCCCATGACTCGTCATTGTACTCATCCTGTGGATGTCACAATTAAGTTGTCTTTCAGTTGCTTAGAGATAGCCTCTCACACAACCACTTGTGCCCTGTCAGTAGGCTTATCTGATCTGATAGAGGTGTGTTTCCTGTCCCCCAGTTTTATCAAGCAGGAAAACATCTGTTTACAGGCCTGCCAACAACAATTTCCACAGCCTTTCTGTGCGGTTAATGCAGTACATATCAGCAATCAGGCCACATCTTCCATCCATCTGTCCATTCTTCCATCTTCAGTCCATCCATCCAGCTGGCCATCCGTCCATCCATTTATTTTATTTGCTTTTGGAGGAAATGGAAGTGAGCAATCACTTTGTTGAGTGCTGAGACTGAAAAAGCAATTCTGTGGCTGAAGTTGCCCCAGCTGGTCTCTGTTGCCTCCAGTGTTGTACATGTTACATGCTCATTGATTCATCTCATCTCACTCTATGTTTTTCTAATATGACGTATGAGGAGACAAAGAGAGTTGAAACAAAGAAGAGAGAAAATTCAAATAGAGTCTTTGCTACAGCTCCAGTGAAATTTGGGATGGAAAGACTGTCACTCTTTTTGACTTTCAAATCACAGCGACTTTATTTTCTTCAAGTCTTGCTGTGCACAAGGCTCTTTTTCTCAAGACTATCAGCATGATGGGGCAAGAGAAAGAAATCGTAGATGCGGAAGTGTGAATTTCATAAAATGCATAAAATGTCAAAGACTGTCATCAATGCCGGCTGCAAAAAAATAAATAAATAAATGACTGAAAAACCTCTAATGATGTGTGGAATCAGAGGACATGGTCTGTATCGTCACCAGCAGTCACGATGTCTTTAACATTTAACCTGCCTGAAAGAGTTCTTGAAAATGCCAATGCCAACTGTCCTTTACTCTCGCTCGCTTTGTCTCAGAATGCATGAGACAGGCGCCCGATGTAAGGGAGTTCCTGATTAACACACACATGACATTCATATCAAAGACTCTGTTAAGAGTATGCTTCAGCCTTAAACACAATAAAACTGTAATTAGTCTTTCTTACATTAATTAAATGTCAATCATGATGAATACATTACATATTATGAAGCTTTCTATTACACACACCAGATTGTTTGATTATTGCACACCTGTATAACAAAACAGCCCCAAACATTACTTATGTATATTATATTGCTCCATACGAGCATCAGATTCTTGTCATATTACACACAATATTTTAATTCAAAACAAATTAAACTGATATGCAATCTGTTTAGTTTTAGCAGGAGGAAGACCGTAATGTAAAATATCCCCAAGCAAAAGACACAAATTTATCTGTAGGAAAAACAAAACAAAAAACAACTCAATTTCAGTGTACAAAAAGATAGGAATTGGTTTGTGGTCTCCATCACTACTCACTCAGCTGGAAATTGGAGCTGCTTTTTTCTCATTCTCTTAGATGACATTGCAGCCTTAGTGGCAAGTCACCTTTATTTAAATCAATACTTGCAGAAAGATTGAGTGAGAGAAATAGGGAGTGAAGGGAGGCATAGAGGGGTCTCTGTAAGAGGAGTTGTGTAGTCACTTAATGAAAAACTAATAAATCATATGTAAACTGACATAATATTGCTTTAATTCAACAACTCCCTTTAATGGCTGTTTTTATATGTAAGAACACAGTTTTTGAAAGTTCTGTAATCACAAAATGAGATATTGATCGAAATAAGTTTTGAAAACAATATTTGAATTTTGTCTACCAGCTGTTAAGGTCACTTGTTTTGAGAGATGCAAATATGAGCAACTAACAACCAATCAACCAACATCAGATATGTTATAGAATGACAAATACTTGTTGATCTGAGCAAGAATCGTCTGTTGTGTGAACCGTTCTTTATATCTGTCTCCATTTAGGTATGGCGAGATATAGCAGAATGTCCACATTCTTCAACAAAGTCAACCGTAATGTTTACACATTGCACCACTTGACAGTCGAGTAGCCGAGTTTGATAAGTCATTCAACATTGTTCAGTTTCCTTTTATGTTTGTTTTCTTGCAAGGTCACCCAGCAAAGAGCTAATTTTACACTATGATGCTATGGCACTGCAAAGGGGAGGTGTGACAACAGTCAGCCTGTCCAATCGGGGTAAAGGTCTTGTAGCCCCAATTAAAAGCAAAGTGACTATAGATAAGTCTGCACACACTTATAAAAATACATGTTCAGGTATATTCTGAGAATAATTCCCTTTTATTCTTATTTGTATACAGCGATAGACAGAGAGTGCGTCAATTAACATTATTTTCCTTAATGTTTTTATAACTATGTTCACTGAATCAGCCCAATCAGAGGGAGAGGGATAAAGAGGAGCCAGGGATGCCAATTCGAGAAAGAGAGACATACGCAGATGCTGTGTGTGTGTTTATGTTTGTTTCAGTTCCTTTATGTAATGAAAGTTATGTTGACTGTTCTGCTGGTTCCCGCCTCCTCCTTGCCCATCCTTTACCCCTTACATTAGTGCTGAAACCCAGGAAGGAGGAGGAATGCAAACATCCACCACCAGGAGACAGAGTAGTCGCTGCCGACAGCCGGGAGTCGGATGATCTGCTGCCGTCCGCCAGGAAGGGGAGGAGCCATTCCGTACACATCGGAGTTCATTAAGTGTATTTTGCACTTAAGAATTCAATGTAAGTGTATGTTTTGAAGTACGTTTGGAATATATTTACTAAGCAACATTTAATAACCTGTAGTGAAAATATCTTTATTGTTTATTTGTTGGATATTCTCTTATTCTAAGTAAGTCCTTTGGATTTTTTTTTTTCTAAATCAGTCTTTCCTATTTTATTTATATTTCTGTGGGAATATAACAATAGTGGTATAAGAGTGGGATATTTAATATAGTCAGAAGACACAAAGTAATTGAACCTGGTGCCAGGGTTGCCAGATGCCAGCAAGGTTTTCCAGCCCAAAACCTCGTCAAAAATCGCGAGAATGCACAAAAAACCGCCCAAAATTGTTTTGGCTTTTTTTTTTTTTTCTTCTTCTTTTTTTTTTTTTTTTTTGGCTTGTTTCTCGTTTAAACACATAATCATTCATCTTTAAAATTACCCATTGGTCCGTGTACTTTTGCGTCCATTCGTTTTTCCTTTTTTAACACGTAATTGAAAAACGAAAAATTAACGGTTGTTGTATTTTTAAAACGCAAAGTTGAACACCAAAATTGTAATTTGAACTGTACCTTAGGCCTATAGCCTACACTAAATGCTGCGCAAAAAAAAAAAAAAAATAATAATAATAATAATAATAATAATAATAATATTGACCTATTTTCAGATTTTTGTTTATGACTTTTTGCCCCTTTATTAAACATTTTAAAATATTCACAAATTAATATGGAAAAAATGTCGATTTTACTGGTTTTCTAAGGCCAAACACGGAAATTATATTTTTCGCAGTGCTGAATGAGAAGAGCCTCTGGAACCATACAGAGAGGTGATTTAGGGTTTAGGTGATTTATAGACTAATAATAATAAATGTGTCTGAAAAAATACCGAGACATTTTATTTTTTTTATTAATAAACTTGTGTTTTCTAAATCAGTGTCGGCTGGAAACATATCTCCATCTCCACTGTAAAGCGGATGCGCCTTTAGAGAGAAATTCATGGTCAGACGTACTGTATTTGCTTTCGATTCAAATTTGTTTGTTTAAAAGTGGACATTTCAAGCTTTAGCCTACATAGGCTATATTTTGTTTCAGTTAATTTTTGAGACGCGTTCCAGTTCACGGAGATCATGAAAGCGCGCCTGATTGTTTTATTTTATTTTACAAAAGCACGACGTTTTCTTGTTATTGTGAGTTTACACAAATAAAAGTAGTTGCAGATGATGTATTATTATTTTCTGTATGACCAGAAATGATACAGTATTTTAAGTTGTTTCCACTGTTGATAGGAAAACGCAAGTGTTCGCGCCTGTGCCTCCATGTCATGCAGTGCGCGCGCACGCTCCGCACAAACCGTTGGATATGCGTCCCAGTCTTGTGTTTATTTGTAATAATCTTAGCCCTGTATTATTATTGTCTAACCTGTATTATGACTGACAGAGTATATAAAGAAAATAAGTTTGTATGTGAATATTGTTTCACCAGTCTAAAAACGAATAAAGAAGAAAGCATGTTTTTCGTTTTTCAATTACGAGTTAAAAAAGGAAAAAGGAATGGATGCAAAAGTACACGGACCTTCGACTTACCTATCCGATTTCAGAAATAATATTCAGTTATTTTGTGTGTGTGTGTGAGTGAGTGAGACAGCTGCCTGCTGAACAGGGTCGTAGAAAGAAGGATCTGAAGTGCCGGTGTTTCGGCTACAAAAACCCGCCGAACTGATCCGAAACCAGCCCAATTTTTATCCACCCGCCCAAACCCATTTTTGCCCGCAAAATATATTGCAAAACTGCCCAACTGTGCGGGAAACCGCCCAATCTAGCAACCCCGCCTGGTGCTCCACTCTAATAGAGCTTAGGCATTACAGACCTAAGAGGGTTGGTGGTGCTACAGTCTGATTGAGTGAGAGACATACTATTGGAACTGTTGGTTTCAGTGTGAAGCATTGTGTGATGAATGTAAACATATGGGAGTTTCAATCGTCCCACCTCTGTTCCTTCTGACTTAATGTTGACAAAAGGGATGTTAGGGTAAATGCCACATCTACTATAACAAGCTGGAGTATAGACTTGAAAAAGTTGACATTGACCTTGCAAAATTTGTTCACTTTATACGGGGCCACTGCTGGCATGATACAAGCGTGAAGTGATCGTCTGTATTCCCTGACTGTTTTCGGGTCCTTGAATTACGTATAACATGCAAGGAAGGGCAGACGGTGGAGTTTCTGGTGCCCCCCTAGGATAAGATAGTGCTGTGTTTATGTTATAATTCAGTGGGTTGTTTTTCAACCTCTATACCTGTCACCGTTACCTGTGTGCGTGCAGTTTGCAGCCATATATTGTTAATCTAAGTGACATTCAAAACTAGTTAAACATTTTCGAAACGTATTTCCACATATACTAAACTGATGTGAGATAACATTTATGAATACGAGTGCCGCAAGTCAAGTATGGAGTGGTCATATAGAGCCAATATTACAAATAAATGACCACTGAACTCTTCTGTCCATATAATCATTCCATATATGTAGACGGCAGCAAGAATCTAAAGTATTCTCAAATTTTACATAAAAAAAGATGCTTGCAATGAAGGATGAATCAGGTCAACCGATTACAGCCATTCCACACCAACATGACGTGACACCAATTTCTAGCCTTTCACTTCAAGAGCAGCCAGATCTATTCATATGATATTTTGATAGAAAGCACTGAAATGACATTGAGCTAAATGACACTGGTGGCCAGCAAGGGAGGCAGAAGTGACATTCAGTCAATCTAGTATTGCCCCTGCAGTACATCAAGACATGTTTCATAAAAGGCTGTCAGAGTAAGGTTTGTCTCCAATTGAAATAGCAATCAAAGTAATGGTCCAAAAAGCAACTATAGTGAGCAAAGAATAGACTTAGCTGAAGTATTTGATGGATTACATATTTAGGACATCTAGAATGAGCAACATTGCTGAAATGTGAAGTAACACACACCATTTATATACTAAGTGAGCAGCAGTTATGCCAGGCATTTTTTTTCCATTAAGTATTTAGCACATATTCGTGTCTTGCAATTATTAATAATTATTAAATGTAGCTGCAAGCAACAGTTACCTGGGCCGATTACTTAAGCAGCAGAATTAGCAGCTTAGCAAATATTGTCAGCTCATCCACTGAGGCCAAAATCATCATTTTAGATCAAGCAGGATAAAAGGCAATTTGTACATAGAACCATTTATGATAACTTCTGACCACTAGATAACACCATCCTGAAACATCATATGGAATCTCAGGACATCTTAAGGTCAAATATATATAAAAAAATATATTATAATTTCAGCCTAAAGTTCTGTAAAGAAATGGTCCAAAAGCAATTTTCCAGATTTCTGCACCACTAGGTGGTGCTGTGCCCAACGTGCTCAGGTACCCTCAAGGCATATTAATAAGGACATATACCATGATTCGTTTCAATAGGTCAAAGTGTTGCCGAGAAACAGCCTCAGATCATTTGATGCCATCTCTCAATCAAATTCGTAGATGTGTTATTCAACAACCGTCTTGTATATCGAAAAGCTTATAATAACTTTTTTTCTAGAGGGTCCCTAGATGATGCGTGCAAAATTTTGTATGGATTGGACATACGTCTGTGCTCGGCATGAATCAATGAAACACAAAACTAGTCCCATAAAAATAGGCCAAAGTAATCCAAAATTATAAGTGTTTTATCATATATTTTGACATATATCCCAAAGTTTCTGAGTATCTTCAAGATGTGGCCCCGATGACACGTACCTCATTTCATAATGATATGCCAATGTGTTTGTAATATAAAGCAATTTATGACAAAAAAATAAATAAAAAAATGGCCAATGCACAATATGGCCAACATAGAAAAATTGGGTATCATTCGACTTGTTATGCCCCAAGGAATCCGAAGAGAAAAGCCTCATAATTTTAGGCCAAACTATACAAATGTTATAAGCAAAAATAGCCCTATTTTTATATCTCCTGATCACCAGGTGGCGCTGTACCGAAATGCTGCAGGTACCCTCAAGTGATGATGGCCATGACATATACCAAGTATCGTGCCAATATGCCAAAGCATTGCGAAGATACAGTCTCAGATCCATTTTGGCATGCTCACCGTCAAATTAGTTGAAGCGCTATTCGAAAATGGTTTGGTCTATCAAAAAGCTTTATACAACTTTTTGTTCCCAGTGGCTCTAGATGATACATGACATATTTTGTGCAAATTGGACATACAGTCTGGGAGAAATTCAAAAAAGTATATTTTTTGGAAAATTCAAAATAGCGAAGAAAACGAAAGGGCAGAGCAAAATTTTTATGGTATTCCAAAATATTTTGCGTGAACAGTCCTTTAACACCTAACATCCTGTCTACACTGGATTCGAGTGACATGTCACGTCTCTTTAAATGCAAATAGATCCCATTATAATCAATGAGGCTGTTTACACTGGAATCTGTTATGTCCAGATAAAAGCATGGACGAAGGTACTAGTTGAGTTGCGTCTTGGAACCTTTGCCTCTAATGTAAAGACTCACTCTCAAAGTCTTGGATTTTGATTCTATAAAATTCTATATAAATACTTTATTAAAAACATAACAAAGCCGAGGTAGTCCATGGAACATCTGAAATTACACTTCAGAATCATGCATTTCATACAGTTTCTTCTCCCCTTAACACTTTGAGAGAAAAACCTCTTCATCCAATGAAATCGTCTTATGCCTCCCTAGTTTCATCTTTGCTGTCTCCCTTCCAGCTGGTCACCTTTGGCCCCAACTTTCTGTTTCATCTTAATGCTAGCACTTAGTAGCGCACATATATCGTTTGCCTGTTTTAGTAATCTTGGCATCAGTCCTGCTCATTAAATTATCCTTTCTGTATCCACTTGCCCACCTTTCTTTGTGCCCTACAAAGTTTGACAGAAAAATGCTGTAATTCTTTCTAGAGAAAGAAAACTGCTACAGGTGGTGTTCCTGATCTAAAACCCCTTTCTAATTCGCTTGACACAGGAACCCCGTCTACAAGGTCTCCTACTTTCTGTATTACATCAATTCATTTTCCCTTGACACAAAGGCCTTACACTGAGAGAGAGACTGCAAGCTAAGCTGTTTTCTGCACTTTCAAACTGTATCTAAATAATCAGAGTAAATCAGAGTTTTAAATTAATAAAAAGAATGATTAAATATGTAACATACTGAATAACATTGATAATGCAGCTTATCATAATACATTGATTCCACATTTTTAAATCATTGCATACTGCATACATATTAATTAAAAACATGGATTAACTGAATGATTAAATAAAAATATTCCATAGTTACTGGTAAGTACCATTGAAGTTTACATTACCTAACAATCTTTAACTGAACACTGATTCTCTTTACTGATTGGTATGTACCATGACATTACCCTCTGTACATCCTTGTCATTTCTGGCAATTCATAAATTTTTTATGACATACCTAATAATTATGTGTGTGCTGGCAGTTCTCATTTTGGACATATGCAATACCTAACAGACTCATATTTGCATTTGACTAAACCAATTGTCATGTGAAGAAGGCCTTGCTGAAAATGACTTAGGACTAACCCTACGATGTACTGTATAGTTACTGGTGTGTTTCATGTTAGGTTCTATGTAAGATCCCATCCAACTTCCAAAGCATGTACTATGAGGACTTGTACTTACTAATATCTATAATTTTAAAGTATTGGTAAGTACCGTAATGTCTCACATTAGTTAACATGTAAAAACACTATAAGTAAGTGCCTGTTATTAACCCACACTTGTCTGTAAGAACTACATATTTACCATTTGTGTAGCACTGAGACGTATTGTAAAGTATAATATTAGTTACATGTAATGAACAGTAGGTACACTTTAGATAGTAAGTATTATTATGCCATATTTGTCTGGAGGTACAACATTATTACCATGTATGCATCATTGGTAAGTACAGTACTGTTTCATATTAGTTATCAGGTACATATACCATACGTAAGTGCCTGTTAATACCCCAAACTCGTCTGGAGGTACAACATATTTACCACATATGTACCAGGAAAGTACACACACTGTAAAATAAAGTGCTACAGAGTTTTCTTATTTGACGTCACTTTGCATGAGATTATAATACAATACAATACAATACAATACAATATAACATAATCCATCCATCCATCCATCCATCGTCAACCGCTTATCCTGTACAGGGTCACGGGGGGCTGGAGCCTATCCCAGCTAACATTGGGCGAAAGGCAGGGTACACCCTGTACAGGTCGCCAGTCCATCGCAGGGTAATATAACATAATATAATATTATATTATATAATATAATACTATGACAAGCCAAGTTACTTTGGCACCAGGTTGTTCACCGTGTAAAATTCTCATTATTTTTTCAAATAGAAATTCATTCATTCATCATTCATCTTCAACCGCTTATCCTGTACAGGGTCACGGGGGGCTGGAGCCTATCCCAGCTAACATTGGGCGAAAGGCAGGGTACACCCTGTACAGGTCGCCAGTCCATCGCAGGGTAATATAACATAATATAATATTATATTATATAATATAATACTATGACAAGCCAAGTTACTTTGGCACCAGGTTGTTCACCGTGTAAAATTCTCATTATTTTTTCAAATAGAAATTATCAAATAATAATCACTTATTGCCTCTTTCAGTTTCAAAGCTTGTTCAATAAAGGAAGGAGTGAAAAGGCAGCGTGATTTGTTACAGAAGGACAATATAAAATGACTCCTGTTGTGCTGTGTTCATTAGTTTTAATTCATTAATGTGCAAATTAACCCCAGACATGCAAAATAGAGTTGCGGAAACATAGACGCGTGTTAAGAGAGCGATCTAATTTGGTCATCTAAAGGTTATGAATGAATAATTCATGAAACATTTTATTTCCGGTTATCACATATCACAGTGACCCCTCTATCCCCTCTACTAGAATTATGCAGACGTTTGTGCCACAGAAGCACAGCTGTATGATAAGTGATTGGGCTCTATATCTTAGCATCTGAGCTACTGCAACAGGAACAGAAGGGACTCAGTTAATTGAATTATTTATTAACCAAATCTCAGAGCATATGCTGGACATTGAGCATCCTGTCTTGTCTGAGCCGCCCAGCATTCATCAAATTTCCAGCATCTTCTGAAGAGCCTCCTCTTAGCCTCACTCCATGAGGAGCAGAGAAAAATTGTCAATGAGAAAAGGAGAAGTGGAATGTGCGAATGATTTACCAACTTGCCTTTGACCAGATCGTACCAGTCTTTTCTTTTCCTCTTTCTTCCTCCTTCCTAAGCATCGCTCAGGGTGTCCTCCAATAGAATATGCTGCTAGTCATCAGCAGTTCTGGGAGCAATGAGTTTAAGACTGGTGAGACAAGTCTTTTCCCTTGAACGCCCGAGGGGTAAGCAACACAATCCAAAAAATAGCAATAAAAATTGCAGGAAATTACCCTCCACAATGTGCTTATCCTGACAAATGGGCTGATGATGATCCCTGATTAGTTTCATTAAAGGTCACAATGATCTTTGCCTTACTGCTACAGAACACTGGCAAATAATAAATGGGCAGTGTTAAAAGGTGTTAAAGGAATATTTCATCCAAAAATGTCATAATGTTTTTCACCTTTCAACTTTTTTTAATGCATATCTCTGTTCGTCTTGTCAATATAATGGCATTTGATAAAGACTCACTTTAAAGCTTAGAAATGACAATTAAGTAGTTATTTAGTTCAAATAGTTAAAGCAGTCCATATGGGCAGGTAGAGCAAAGTCCCACCTACAGTACATTTGTATTCACTTGTAAACATACATCCATACTATAATCTTCCAATAATGTAATTTGTAAGCCTGTAATTGTGTTCAGTGTGCTGACACATATTTTTTTAAGCAGTCCTAGTATAAGTTTGCATCCTATTTTTAAGTCGTAAAGTATCTGAAAGCTACTCCACAGCATCCCTTAGTTTTTCCAATGGAAGTTTGTGTTCAAATATGGTACTGCAACAAGCCCATATTGAGACCCATTGCGGCCGATATGAATCTGTGGAAATGGCATAAATGGCATGTAGATAGGTCTGTTTCTCTCCCTCTCCTCCATGATGTTCTTCAATAACACTTGACATTATAAAATAACATTTTGATTTTGATCTGCAACAAGTCAAGTCACCAAAACGTTTGGGGAGTAAAAGAATACTTGTAATGGGATTATGTATTTAAAATAATAAATATTAGCATTTTGCATTCTATTGCTATTTGTTTCATGTAGGATTTAGGCTATTCAGTTAGAAAACATTGAGTACACATCAACATACATTGAATACATGATGTAATCAGAAGCTGTGGTTGTGTACACTCTGTGGGGTTTTGGAGCAAGTTTGGATTAGTAGAAATAGTTAATCTTGTGTAAATTGTCATGTAAACATTTAGCTTATGCTAAGCTAAAATGCTATTTCCAGCCCATGTACATGCATGTTACCAGGGAAGATTATAATTCATAAATCAATTTTTTATCATATTTTATTTTTCTCTAGCAAGACATTTTATGTTATGTGAATGATGTACAGCAAAAATCTTTTTTATTATTTTCCTGTACAAATATCTGAAAATCATTAAAACGAGATGAATTTGCTTTATCTTGTTTTTAGAAGCAGCACTGCATGAGATATTTAAGACTTTTTTTTTTTTACTTGTTATTCATTTATTTAGTCAAAACAAGTAAAACAATTCCAGTGCTGAATAAGTAATCCAAAGTATTTAGATTACACTACTGACATCGAGTAATGGAGTATGTTACAAAATAATTAATTAATTAATACATTTTCTGCATGTATTTTTTAATCTGTAGTGGAATACATTTTAAAAGTAACCCTCCCAACCCTGCCAAAACCTATTGTGTGCCTTCAGAAGTCTTGGAATATGATGCTAGTGCTGCATGGACTATTTTTGTGATACTTTTGGGTTCATATCAACTGCCATTGTATTGAATAGACAGACCAGAATATTCATTCAAATGTGTTCTTTTGTGTTCTGCATAAGAAAGAATGTCAAATGGGTATGGAACAACATTAAAGTATCATCATTTTTGGTTGAACTATTCCTTTAATACTACCAGAGTTAAAAACAATCCTTGTCCAAATACATGGCAAATGAATTCAATACAGAAAGCATTGAAAACAAACGTTGTACTGTAAAATCAAAATTAACTGTCACAATGTTTGTTTCTTTTATTATCTTAAGGTTAAGCACTCTTATTTTTGAACACACTCACAAAGTAGACAGATGCACATTCACACTGCCTCCATTGCAGTCCCTGAAATCAGTCTTGTCAAATGAAATGAAATAGCTTTGATCTTCTATCCTAACTCTTCTCTGTATAATTTCAGCAGCTGCTGAGAAACCTGGTCTCTACCTGAGTGTTTTTCAGCCTGAGCAATTTGTCTTTGGATGGATTGCATTGGGTGATAGCTTTATAGAGTCACGGTCAAAGCTTGCAGCAGTGCCTGCTGAGAAAAAAAATAAAATCTCTGATACTAACAATAATGCAAGGCAGGGGCAGAATACAAGAGAAAGAAAAGGAGAGAAACTGAGAGAGAGAGAGAGAGAGAGAGAGAGAGAGAGAGAGATTGAGAGAGAGAGAGAGAGAGAGAGAGAGAGAGAGAGAGAGAGAGTCAATCAAAATCAGCTTTTGTGGGAACCATTGTAAGGGTATCAATTACTTTGTGTCAGTCTCGAAAGACCTTCCCCTGGTAATACTGAACACAAATACAGAAAGAGATGTGAGGTAAATTATAGCTACACAGAGGTCTACAGATATACCAACACAAATACAGCAGAGAAACACTAGACTGACAGCCTGAAGGATTAGCCCAAAGATCTATCAAAGACAGAAATGGTGTGCACGTTTTAATGGGATGTGTGGGTACGTTGTTAGTGCCGAGCTCATTCTGAGAGGAGCTATAGAGTCTGCTGAGGCTTCTGTTGTATTAAAGTGCACATTCTCTTGTGTTTCAAAGCACAAGCAGATAGACTAAAATGTGCAAAACAGTTGGGGATCACTTGTACCTGCAGCCCACACAGGCTTGTAATTGCTCTGTGACTGTATCTCAGTGGTGAGAGGAGAGGAACCAATTAAATGCCATACATGGCCTATGAGGTGTCCACTAAAAATAGCCACTTAAACAGCGTCTGCTGTAAATTGTGACGGAAAATTGGATTTTGACATATTGGAAAAAAATGGATTTTGGGGAATAGTATCCTACAGTTATAAATAAGTGTGCCACTGTGTGTTGCTTCCACAGAAATAAATGAAATGTTACAAGCAGTGATTAGAAGTATGGTGTCTGCTGTACTCTCAAAGGAGATGTTTAAAGATCTAGGCCCTTTAGCAGCTGCATGCAGGCAATGTCTGAGGGAAATTAGGCAAGCTGAGGCTTGTTATTGTGTTGTGGATGATGAAGCAGTGGGCTTTTCAGAAACGATAAGCTTTTTCCAGTTCTCCATATTAATTCAGTTAATTTTTCACAAACATGTAAATGGAAATTTCTCACATAATTTACCTTTATTGGATACTGAAAGTAGACTAGATTTCACCAAGAGGTTTAGAATATTGTTCCTAACATTCTAATAAGCCACATCTGGCGGACGACATGGCACATTCTAAAATTTGAAATAATTGTTTTCTGTAATGTATGCTCCCCTTAACTGCCACTCTTGTGTTTTCAGTTACAAGTATATCTTTTGTTGCTTGACAGCTTGAATGAAGCCCATTCAATGCTATAGGTGAAATTGCATAATTATTTTAGCCATTTCTAATTGTTCCGTTTGCGCAGTTACTCCAGTTTCATACAATAACCTGCAAACTCATCAATGTCACGGTTCATTCTTGATGAAGGGAAAAACCTTAGTAACTTTTGTGTCTACTGTCTCGCACCTGAACCGTATCAACATGCTCTGTGTTTCATACCTGTGCTGTGTCCTACCGCAATGCAGCATGGTGCTTCTCGTCTGGTGTGTGACTGCCTGTTGTCGACCAGCTAAGACCAGCCAACCAGCTATGGCTTGTTTTAGCTGTTTTCTTTTTCTTAATGGATGTGAAAAAATGATGAATTAAATGTTTGTGACTTTGTATGTATGGTTTGTATTATGATGTTGATATGACTCTTGCAAAGGGTCATCTCTCATTCTCTTGCATATAGTTACTTTTAATTCTCTAATGGTCAGCTCCGTCAACAGCACCCCATTTTAAGACATGGTCAAAGTTCAATCCATCAGCCTTATTTATACAGCTAATTATGAGGTCAGAATGAGTCACAGGGAGAGCTAGCCTAAGGGGTAATTTATAGGGTCAGAGGTTGAACTGGAATGTGATCTGGGATCTCGCAGGCTTGTTTCTTTGTCCTCTGCATGCCTGGTGCCACAAATGTCTTCAATCAGGACTGGAGGCTTATGGGAAAGTTGCTCAATCTCTCCAAGATCTTTCACAAGTGTCCCCACAACCTTTCAAATGTAATCACTAAACTAAAATTGCTCCAACCCTTGTGCCATGCAAGAATCTCAGCTGTGTGTGTGGGTGGCATGAGAACATAATTAAAGTCCCATTATCATTCTAAATTTTCTCTGTGGCAGACACTTGAAACTGATGGTGGAATTGTATGTTGATTTAACCATTCTAGCATTTAAACAAGGTTTTGTATAAGCTTTTGACTGCCATCCACTCTGATTAGACCACAAGTTGTTTCTCAACAGTATGTTTTCATTTCTCATCTCCACCAGCACTTCTAAAGATTGGATGTTTGAGTGCTCTGTAATTGAGACTGAAACTTGGCCATGCATTATGGATCATAAGTACTAGACCTCATTTGAATATGCATGGCACTGTCCACCGAAGTGGATTGCCTCTCTAAGAGTGCAAAAGTGCTGAAATTAATGATAAATGACCCAATATAAATACTGAGACGTGAAAAATACCCATTTTGGTGTTATAAATCTGGTGTACTGTATATTTGTCCCATACAAGTAAATTGTTGCCCTCCTTCATTATTTTCCACCAAAACTCTGTTTGGCAGCACCGTGAGCTGTTGTGAAACACAGAGGTGTTCTATATATGTGAGTACGTACGAGTGTTTTGATGGGACGAATGCAAGAACTGAGTGAATGATTCACCCCTTTCTGTTTTGTGAAGCATACATAGAGACAAATTTGTGCCATGTATGATGATCTTCCTATCTGGGGCTGGGAGAGCCAGAGATGTGCTGGGATGCGAGGGGAGTAACAAGTACGTGAGTACAATACAGTCAGGTGTTGACTCACCAGCTGGCTTTCTGCTCAGTTGTGTGTCAGAACTGCTCTCTCCCGTTTGTGGGCATCCCAGTCACAGGCTCCCTGAGATTGCCACACCGTGCAAGGAAAACAACTAAAGAATTACCGTTCTTTTTGGGCAGCATTAATCTCCCTGTAATGATGATGGTGTATTATTTACTCAGCGATGCTGTGTACACACAGGATCCAGGGTGAATTCTGTGAGTAAACAACTGCTGATTGATTCTGCGAGTGTTCAGAAACCTATGACTTCCTTCCAGGCAGCATTTGATTACCAGTAGGGGATGGTGACTTGCCAGATTTTCTGAAGGAAAAGAGTGCATCCTTCTTTTGTTTACCACACACACACACAAACACACACACACACACACACATGCATGCTACACATATGGACCAGGTGACAAAAACTGCCACCTAGCCATCACTTCCCATGATTTCAGCAAAATGCAAAATGCAAAAAAAAAAAAAAATGCAATCCTCAGGAGGTTTGCCCTTGCTCTTCAACATAGGAAAATATTTCAAAATGGTTGAAACTGGTTTAAAAGTCAGTTTGAAGTGACAACATATCATCATTCTTACCTCACATTGTCTTCCTCACATTCAAAGACCCGTTGTGTGCCACGGTGTGCATTTTCTCAGCGTCATTCCAACTGAAGTGCAGTAAAACAAAAACATCAGTAGCTGGAGGTGTTTCTCTGGAGAAATGCTTTTTAATGTTGGCTTGTTTGAAGCTGCATCTCTGTGAAATTCTCATTTTGAGAGGATGCACGCTGTTTTTATAGGGCACGAGTGAGCAAAATGAAGAACTGTCATAGAAGTCAAGATTGAATATGAATTTTGGTGTGAACTATCTTGGTGAAGAACATCTGATTTCCATTGTGGTACACCCACAAGTGCCATGTTCATGATGTATGTAGTGAAAGCTCTATAACTGCTATCTGGTTGGAATGAGAATACTGGCTGTCAAATATTCATATAAGATGGATGAAAAAGATAGAAAAATATGCACCAGAAATTTGTGTGTATAGCTACCTTTACGTTTCTTAATTTGGCAGACACTTTTATTAAAAGTGATTTACAGTGCAGTAAGGATAGGGTACAACATGGCGAAAGGGCCCCTAGGGTAAAATTAACTTTTGATTTTATTTTCTCCTAAAAACACTAAATAGCAACAACAACTAGCACAAAACTCTCCTAAACACCTGTTTTTCCCTATGCACTGCAACATTTTCCTGATCCATAAGGTCATTGTGTGCAGTGTCTAAAGGTTTATTTAAAGGTAATTTGATTTAACATTTAATAATTTTGAAAATGTTGAAAGTTTATATAGCTAATGAAAATCCCTAATATTATCACATTTATTTTAAGACAAAATACTTGCTTGTCATTTTAAGTTTTGTTCAAGTAATTAGATATAACATTTTTGAATTACAGTCTAATAAGTGAAAGGATATTTGAGTTAAAAAAAAAGACACTTGTTGCAGGTGCTAGAGGCCCATTTGAAACTATTTGTTTTAATTAAGTGGGGTGAATAGATTTGTTATGAATTTTTATTTTTTTAAATGTGCTCACATTGACTGATTCAATCACAATGGAGATTTGTTTTTTTATAGAATGCTTGAAATGTTATGAAATGCCAAATGAGATTGAAGTTAACAGAAAATGGTGCACCCTTTTCTGAAGTGGTTATTTTGAATAAAAATCTTAATGTGTTACTCAAAAACAGCATCTTGATTCCTAAGTTGGGAAATTGACCCCTGCAACTAGTCATGTGACGCTATCAAATTTTCACATCACGATAATCACTGAAGCTTTTATCATGTAGGTGTACGGTATTGAATTACATTACAAAAACGGGTTGAAAGATAAACAATCTTTATTGCTGTTCTTTTTATAACAAGTTTAATTACCTTTTTAAATATCAAACAGTCCTTTTATATTAACAGATAACAAAGAACTTTGAAAAGACCCCTGAACATAAAAAGATTGAACAACTAATTGGCTACAATACTATGCATGTTTTTTTTCTTCAGGATAGCAAGATTGTTGGTAATATATAGCTAGGTGCTAGCTACAAATGTAACTTTCGCAAGTTCACTGTTTGGCAATGTACGATTGCGATGTATTCCAGCTTGAACTTAATATTGAAATCATCATGCCACATTGACATTCATTACAAGACTAATTATTGCTAATTACAACTGTATTTTAGTTGTTACTTGAAGACGCAAACTTTACTGTGTAGCTAGCTGAGTTTTAGCAAACTACTCTTCGGCCACTTGAAAGCAAACAATGTAATGGGATGATTGTCAAACAGATGAGCAAACTTGTTGGAAGTGTTCCCCTGTTGGGGGGAATCAGCAATCAATCAACATTTTTATGGAACCCAAAATACTTCCACACTTCCACATAACCCTATTAGAAGGCGAATAAAGGGTCGGCTGTGGTCTTCCTTCAGCCATGCTTCTCGTCCACGCTGGTTTTGTTTACATCAAAGTGTGCATATGTAATTTATGCCGCATACACACAGTGTTGTGAATCTTGATTCATTGATAGGAAAAAAAAAATATTGTGCGATCAGAATTTTAGACTTAAAGGTTATCTAAGATTATTTATGGCATTTTGAAGTGCCCACAATAACAATATTGTGCATGTTAATTACCATGAAATACTGTATTACAGAATACCAACATATGCCTACCTGTAACTATTCTATGCTATATCTATTCTATTATATCTATGCTATATCGCATAAACAGCCCACAGTTAGAATAAATAAATAAATATCTACACTCAATGAGCACTTTATTATGAACACTATGGTCCTAATAAAGTTCCAGATATGGTATTCTACTATTGTAGTCCATCCATCATGTTGTGCATTCTGAGATACTTTTGTTAATGTTATTAATTGCAGTCAACAGCAATTACAGAAAGCTGAAACCCGCATCCAGATCTCATTAGCTTAGCTGTTAGCTCTGACAGGCCTGTTTACTTTTAGCTGAGGGGCAAAGCAGAGATGCAGGGAGCAGCATGGGAAGACTATTGATTAGGGCCATGTGTTCACATGTTTGGGGGAGGGGGAGGGTCTGAGTGGCTGAACTTGGTTAATGACGTTAATGACGGTGATGGGCACTGGCACAGCTGTGGATGCTGTTGGATATCATTTCACTTCTAACCACTCTAACCTACAGCATCATAGACATACATTGTCTACACAACTGAGAGCTCCTTGCAGTGGTGTGCTTCAGGCCTTACAAGGAAAGATGACTAGAAGAAGTTGTGTGTTCAATATATGTATTGGTAGGGGTTTGCATCACTACTTGTTGTGCACTGATTAGGAAATTTGAGGCCACTAGATATTTTAACACTGAGATCGGCCGATACGATCAGACCACATATATTTTTAAAGTGCCCCATGCCTTAAAAGTTACACTCACTCAGCACTTTATTAGGAACACTATGATGCTACACAGCAAAAAAATGATTTTCAAGACAAGAATTTTTGTCTTGTTTTCCAGTAACATATTAATCTTACAATGGGGTAAGAAAAATAATCTTAATTCAAAGGGACATTTTGCTTAAGTCTTAAAATCTTATGACAGTTTGCTTGTCAAGTAAATAAATCACATTTTAAGAATGTTTAGATATTTTTACTAGAAAACAAGACAAAAATTCTTGTCTTGAAAATATTTTTTTGCAGTGTAATAAAGTGCCCAATGTGGTCTTCTGCTGTTGTAGCCCATCTGCATCAAGGTTCGACATGTTGTGCATTCTGAGATGCTATTCTGCTCACTACAATTGTACAGAGTGGTTATCTGAGTTACCGTAGCCTTTCTGTCAGCTCCAACCAGTCTGGCATTTCCATCTACAGAACTGCCGCTCACTGGATGTTTTTTGTTTTTGCCACCTGTCTGAGTAAACTCTCTGACACTGTTGTGTGTAAAAATACCAGGAGATCAGCAAATACAGAAACACTCAAACCAGCCCGTCTGGCACCAACAATCATGCTACGATCAAAATCACTGAGATCATATTTTTTCTTCATTTTGATGGTTGAAATGAACATTAACTGAAGCTCCTGACCCATATCTGAATGATTTTATGCATTGCACTGCTGCGACAGGATTGTCTGATTAGATAATTGCATGAATAAGTAGGTGTACACGTGTTCCTAATAAAGTGTTCAGTGACTGTATGTGCTACAGTTGTGTTGATGTCCCACACTATAAATGAATGTTTACATTCATTGTCACTATCAAAGATCATTGTGACATACTAGAAACCAGTAAACACCATTAGAGAATCACACACAGCAGAGATGTATTAATAAAACAAGAGAGATAAATGCACTACAAGCTTCAAAACTGCTCCAGTGAGAAATCATTAATATCTATGATTTATACAACATCTTTGGCATCATGCACATTATTAAGCTGTGCCGATATTAAAGGTTAAACTGTTATTGCTGTTATAAGTGATATTGACAAAAAACTATCTCTGATTTAAATCAGGGTTTCCAAAAAATATATCTGGGATGAATAACTTATGAGAGATTGAAAGCGCCTTGAGAACACACATTATCGCTCAAACTGTCTCTATCACACCACGTACTCTGACTGTCACGACTCCCAATACATCACGCATACTCAGATTTGTATTCCTATCTTTAATTGTTTAGTTCTTTTTACATCAGTTTGCAGCATCTTTGTGCTTTCTGTCTCTTACTGTAATGCAAGCCAGAATTACTACCACAAATACTCTTTAAAATGGGCATCTTAATATACATTCACAGGTAATTCATACACATTCTGAAAGCGAACCGGCATATTCATCTGAATTACAGCATTTCTGAAAGTGAACATTTGGCATCCAAGCATGATTGGTCGGTGGCCGATCACAGATTTATGACAAAAATCTGCTGATCGCAATCAGTGGCTGATCAATTGGTGCATCTGTAATGAAAACCCCAGTTTTGAACCTTGCTTGGCTGCAGCTAATGAGATCCTTATCTCGTGTAGCCAGACCTTTGACTGTGGCAAAACGTCTGGGGATTACTGCAGCTTAAACTAGCCAAGGATTGATAGCTGAGATGAATTATTCTATAATAATAGACCGGAGTGAAAAAATAAATAAAAATAATGGTGCAACGGTTTTCACGAGTGATTGCACAGAAAACAAATGGCAGAACATTTGTATAAAGTCTTAGTACTGTACATAAAATCAGTAGGGGATGATAGGGAAGACACCCCCCCCCAAAAAAAAAAATAAAAAAAATAAAAACAAATACAAATACAAAATTTGACAAAAACATTTCAAAAAGGTTCTATTTACAAAGATTTACAGAAAAAAATAACCCTTTTTGCACAAAGAGGTTCTTTGGGTTGATAATTGCTTAATGTGAGTATGTATGTATGTGTATGCATAAATTACATTATTGAAAGGTTTGTTTATAAATAGTTTTGAACATTACACTATATTACTTTTGCATTTGCATTTCATACTGCAGAAAAATAAAACTGTTACCATGTACTTCTACAGCTTTGGGTGTGATTAGAAAAAAGATGGTCAGATCCCATGTCCTTTCTCTTATAGACAATGTTTATCTTAGTGTTAATATACAGTCTGTGGTATAGTCTATTAGAGATTAGATTTAGAGTGTAGAGATTAGATTTAAGAGTGGGAATATGTCAAATGTCAAGTCAAAGAGAGGAAGTGATGGATATTTTTCAATTTCTCAACTTGTTAGTATTTGGTGTTATGAGTTTTATTGTCATGTAGCCTACAAAAATATGATAATTATGTATTCATTTTATTGAAGATGCCATATTAATTTAACATGGGTTTAAACAAAGGCCTTCACCTAACTCAGAGCAAGTTCTGGCCACCACCTTTCATGGCTCTGAGGATGTTGGAAGACAAAACAATGACAATGTCATAAAAGGCAGATATTTTTCTATTATTTCTCATTATTTTACATTTCAGCAAGGTTTTTATGATACTTAATAATGGTTAATTTCAGTTTGCAGTGGCTTTGGAGTGCAGCATTACTAGTTTGACCATCTTCATACAGTTAAAACACATCAGTCCTATTCATGTAAGTTTTAAGATGTAATTTAGAGAGTGTAGAGTGGAGGAGGGTGGGGGTGGGTTTGAACTAAATTGTTTAACAGCTTTTCATAGGTCATTTGTTAAATTATTTAATGTTTATTTTTCATTTTTTATATAAATAATATTATTACTAATTAACTTTTTGCTTATTATTACAAACCTGTGGATTTATTAAGTAAATACTCATAACTAGTGCATCATTAATTGTGTTCATTATTGCTTGTGGTGTTGTAAATACAAACTAAAAAAAATGCTTTACTTAATGATACTTAAATGTCTTTTAAATTGTTATTTCTTTTTAGTGATATTGTATATGAACTATTACTACTATGCCTTAACATTTGTGCTTTTTTCAGTTGCTTAAAAACACATTAATGGCTAATGCCTGATAACACTGTATTCAGCACAAACTGGGCTACAATAATATGTGAGCAACATGTGTGTACATGTTTGTATTTTTGAGAAAATAACATTTATGCATGGTTTTTGAAAAAAATACATTTGTAAGTCATTGAAATAAGGCCATATTACACATACTAAACATTTGTCCACAAGCCTTTTGAGAACTGGATCTTGTAGCCTATAATTTTTGCTACAAAATGATGTAAAAACCATCCTGATCACTCATTCATACAAAACAATATAGTAACTGAATTTTTGTAAGACACTTTTAGTGTTAGAAAGGTCATATGCGAGGAGGTGTGAACTATCATGAATATTAATTGTAATTCACACCTGATGAGAAAAAATACTCCTCCCCTGGGCCTATCAATGAAGAATGTGACAGAAAGAGAATGAATGTGAGGAGACATAATGATCAAAATCAAGTTTTAAGTTAAAAGAAGTAATCAGACAATACATTTTCTTTACATAAAGACTTAATTTTAGACCTACACTACAGTTTAAAGGAGTTTACAGTCTCTTCTGCTCACCAAGGCTGCATTTATTTGATCCAAAATACAGTATAAATATTGATATTGTGAACTATTTTTACAATTTAAAAGAACAGTTTTCTATTTGAATATATTGTAAAATGCAATTTGTGACCAAAGCTGAATTTTCAGCATCATTACTGCAGTCTTCAGTGCCACATGATCCTTCAGAAATCATTATAAGATGGCGATTTTCTAATATGGGCATATTTTAAGTGCATTTTACTCATTTAACCTGAACACATATTTGCAGGCACAAGCTTTGTTGATGATAATGAGGCAGCATAAACATTACTTAAAATATAATCTAAACATTCATATTATTTTTATATCATATTACATATTATATTTATATCATACAGCATACAATTTAAATGCCTCTTGCCTGCTTTAGCCGGAACGTATGTAACATGTAAAATGTAACTAAAACTTGCCTATTAGGACATATTTCAAATTTCAATACTCTGAATCCTGGCTGGCAAGTCTGGAAACAGTCCCACTAGTAAAATATGTACATGTTTATATAAAGTAGCATGTCAGCTAATATGTAAGTAAAACTAAATGACTTACTCATCCAAAATTGTGTCCTCAGCTGGATAAAGTCTCTCTTCTTCGGAGTCCCGCTCTTCTTCTGAGGAAAATTTTAGTCTTCATCCCTATCCAGGAGTTTCATCGCCTGTGTATCGTGCAAACTTCCAAATGCGAAGAAAAGTGAATGAACTTTGTTTTTAAAGCACAGTTGGGGGCGTTTACCATTTGCATTGATCGTCTCAGCTCATTACCGTATGAATAGTGCCTTTTGCCCGTGGGTGTGATCACATTAGCTATAATTAGCTGAGCCAGGAGTAACTGTACATCGCTTTGTTTCATACCAATTACATTGGAGGAGAATATTTGTTTTAAACTTTAATTGTATTATGTAAATGTTTAAAACATTTTTAATCTTTCTTCAGACATATGTTTCATGTTTGTGTGATAAGTATTCGCAGAGTTTCAGTTCATTTTCATATGTTTCAGACATATGTTTCATGTTTGTGTGATAAGTATTCGCAGAGTTTCAGTTCATTTTCAAATATATGCTCGTGAACACAGAGACTGCTTACAGCTCACCCTTTTTATTTTCTTTATTTTACAAAAGCACAAAGTTTTGTTGTTATTGTGAGTGTACACAAATAAAAGTAGACCCTTTATAGTCTCTAAGGATGTCGTTTCATTTTATGTTGTTTCCGCTATAATGACGAAAAAATACAGCAGGACACGCCAGCGCGTCCGTCGACCCCACAGGTTTAACCCTTTAAGGTTCTATATGGAACCTTTTCATCTAAGAGTGTAGAGAACGCCGCCACCCTGCATGTGGAAATTGCGACCCTTCTGCACAAGGGCGTGATAGAGACTGTCCCTCCAGCCGAGTTGAGTAAAGGGTTCTACAGCCCTTACTTCATCGTGCCAAAGAAAGGCGGTGGGTTCCAGCCAATCTTGGACCTGCAAATTCTGGACCGGGCCTTACACAGACTTCTGTTCAAGATGCTGATGCAGAAACGCATTCTGCCGTGTGTCCGGCATCAAGGTTGGTTTGCTGCGGTAGACCTGAAGGATGCATACTTTCACGTCTCGGTTTTATCGACACAACGTCGAGTGAGTGGCAGAAGAGGAAAGTCTTGGTTACTATTGTAACCTCCTTTGCCCTATGGAGGGAACAAGACGTTGTGTCCCTTTTGCCACAATGCTGTACTAACCGCTGAAATGGCAGGGATCTTGTCTCGGCTCCTCAGCACCATCTCTGAATGAATGGCCACATTCCAGCTCCTTTTATACCTGTATGTCCGGGGGAGTGGCATGCAAATTCCACTCACCTTTTCTCAAAAATTAGTTTGGGGCTCTCAAGAGTGACCTTAGTGTCACTACATCAACACAACATCTCATTCCCTCCTTCAGGGAATGGAGGTTACAACAGTAACCGAGACATTTTATGTTTAATGGTTAATGGAGGATTTGTGGACACAGTATTGTATTGAGATTTATGGATTAAAAATATTGTTTTTATTTTGAAATATAAAGTTAAAATTAGACCCTTTGAGATGGTAAGATGCTCCCCTCAGAATTGGGGCAAAAGGTCCCCAGTGGCATGTTTTTGCTGGTATTATTATTTAATTTATTAATTGCAATAATTTATGGGGTAATTGTTAAATAATCTTCACTATGCATTATAACCTATTGGCGCATTAAGTGGAATTCAATCTGAGTTCTTAGTATTGCTATTACAGCATCCCTTCAATTAAAAATATGGGCATCTAAATATGTATACATTCTATGTCTGTACAGTATATAATTCAGTATATAATACCCCAGTATATAATCATCCAGTAGTGGGGAAAGATGGCCCTTTTTCAGAATTTAAAATTAGTAAATATTTCTGTTTATTTCCTGTGATAATATATTGGATGATGCAACATGTTAAACTTATATCTAAATTAAAAGTAAATCAACATTGTTATTAAGAGGGAACATCTTCCCCTACAAATTATAACAAAGACACAGACTTTCCTTACAAACTTGGGCATATCCAGTGATTATTTAATCCTCAAAAGTGCTTATTGTATTGACCCAGTAATTTATAAACACTACTTTGTTTCTAGGCAGATTGATAAAAAAAGTTTGGTTCCAACCAATCAGATTAGCACTTGTTGGACCAATTTTTTCTTTTCAGTTTTGTTGTAATGTTAATCAAAAGGTTAGTGAATGGACTGTGGGTGGTCCGTGGGGGTGCCATCTGAGGCTGAGCCTAATGAGATCTAAGTGTCAGTCTCTCACAGAAGAAGCAGTTTGTGAAATTCTGCATTTGCAAGGCTGTACTAGGCTACTAATGCACGTTATAATTTTGTATCCTATTTTTTTTCGCAATAACAGTGGTAATAGCCATAACTGCACTCACCATGCTATTGCTACATGAAAACCCCTTAAACTCTGTTTAAAGGGGGGTGCTATATTGCGAAAAAAGTTTACGCTTAAATGTTAATGTCTCTGTATACATAATTCAGGCATATGAGGTATCAATGGAACGCTTAGAAGCTAAACTTTTCAACTTAAGCTATTTAAAAAATTGCGTTTAAAATTAGCGCCCACAGAGGTAATGGCATAGAAATTTATATAAATATAAAAGTCCTTCACATAGCACATAAATGGACAAATCATATATCAAATTAAAGCTCTCACTCTCAGGAATGTAACTCTATGCTACATGTTATTGCCCTAATACCACAGTTCAAATGATTTTCAAAAGAATCACAAAGTGAAATATGATTTATGTAAGTCTTGTAGACTCCGATAACTGCTGCTGTTAGCCCTAACTACCTAAAAATGTTATATCTGCTTTTACCTTAGCACGTTCTCTAAAACATGAGCCATGAGCTCGCATGGCTGAATAATCTAATGTTATATGCTAGTTGTCCAGAACAAAATATGCCATCCAGAAGAAAAGCATGCTAAACAAATCATAAGAAAATATGTTGTCAACTACTGATGATAAAACATGTTATATCATCGCAAAGGAGAGGATCTCAGCTTTCACATGACTTCTAGAATGAGCTTCTAGTCCACTCAGAGGCTAAGATATTCAATGAAACAACCTTGGTGGAACTAGTGGAATAAAATGAGAGTTTTCAAAGTGAGATTGAGTGAACAGAACCAGAATTACATGTTTAAACATTTAGGACAACAACAACAACAACATCAACAAAAAAGCTTTTTTTTTCTTCAGTTTATTATAAGATTATAAAAATACAAATTATATATATGAATAATTTTTGTCTTTTTTATTTGGGCATTTCTCTAAAAAATTTGACCAATTTTGTGCAATTAATCCACAGTGTGAATGGTGAGCTTCTAAATTTGGTGTGAAAAAATTGTGGGCGGCAGCCCAAAAATGCACTAGAGTTTACGGGGTTAATGGCATTGCTAATAGCCAAAATATCATCCATTTAGACACAGATTACTGAGTTGTAAATAAAAATGTTTTAACTAAAGGTGAGAGTGACGAAACTTGGGCCCTGCTGAAAGATGTTGAAAAGACTTCAAGGATAACCTACAGAGAGTCTTGATAGGGAAGGGAGGGAGGTTGAACACACACTAAAAGAAAACATACCAACACATCATCATCATCATCATCATCATCATCATCTTTTCTCTCTCTCTCTCTCCATTTAGTTTGGGAAAGTATTCTTGTAACCTTCTTCTTCAAATAGTTGGAACGTGGGAATATTTTTTCTACCTCCCCCTGAAAATTAGGAACGATTGGGCCAAGATCAACAGAACACAAATATATCACATTTAGCTGATGGGGGGAGATGGTGGGAATGCACACTCTGCGTTCCTCCTCCCTCTCTTAATTTATATCTCTCTGGAAAATGAATCTGTAGAAGGTCACACTCCAATCAGGATTCCCACAGCATTCCTGTCTAAATGTAAACTGAGAAAGCTATCAGCCTGAGCCAATGTGTGCCTTATTGAAATAAATGAGACTTCATTAGGAGAGCATAATAGATGACATTGCACATTGAAATTGTCTCTCTGATTTCTCACCAGCACATGCCAAGACGGGGGCTTGCCTTGTGTTCTCTTGATCCTCATAAAAGAAGAGGCAGATGATGTGTTGAAAATTTCCTGTTACAATAAATGATTGCTTCCTCTGCTTTTACTTAATATGAGGGGTGGAATTCTCCCAAAATCCAAAACAGAGGGTCTGTTCTGCTCTCTGTCGGAAATCATCAGATAGAAGCACTCATGTCCAGATGCCTCCTGGTACAGCTAGCAGAGTAAAGCAGCATTCCAAAATAAGAAATGTGTTAGCAGTTGAAGCCAATGCCTTATATCTCTCTGAACTGACATTTTTATTCTTTCTAACATATGTATTTGAAAGGAGATGAGACATCTAAAGAGATTAACCCAGAAATCATGGGCAAACTACACTCAAAAAGGGTTTGTTTTCAATTATACGTGTCCGTGATGTGAAAAAAATAAATAAAATATGGATAGGATAAAAAAAAAAAGAGCGCAATGATGCCAGAATTCAATAGCACACAAAGGTTCAAATGGAAGCCAAATAAAAGCCTGCATGCACACATCTGGACAGGGCAGTGTGTGTTGGTTTAAGCAGAACCTCATACATCAATCTGCAATTTCAGCATACTGACTAGAGGTTATTGGCTTTGGAGGTTATGGTAAGGGCATTAGTTTTCAGGAGAAGACATCTGCTTGGCTTTGTCTGCTCAGTAAAGCTGGCTCTGCCTCTCAGCCAAATTCCACACGCCAGCTTTGGGGACTCAGACTCATGAGTTGGGATTTCAAAGTTACTGCAGGAGACTGCAATTACCTCCTCACATTATTTTAGTTCCAAAGCACGGAGACAACGTGAGGGCTTTCAGCCTGTACGCCGACTCTTTTGTATTTGGCCATCATTGCTGTTGTCATGGAGCCTTGAGATCGTGCGTGTCTAAAGGGACCATTTTTGTGTCTGGCATGTGTCTGCCGTGAGTGAGAATTATGAAATGGTTCTAATGCACAACACAAGCGGTGACTGTTTTTAGCTTGTTAAGCCAATGTTCTTACAATGTGTGTGTGCTTGTGCCAGAGAGAGTTCGAGACCTTTTCAAAAGCCACACACAGAGCTGTACAAAGGAGAGGATAACAGAGTCTGCAGTCATCGATTCCCATTTTTAGAAGTGGCTGTGCACTTTGCGCAGTTAATGGCCATGAAAACACACACACACATACACACACAAACTGTTTTTTATATGATTGTGGGGACTCTCCATAGACTTTCATGCATTACATGGATTTTATACAGATCTAAAGATAATTTACATCCCCTAACCCTAAACCTAACCCTAACAGAAACCTTTTTGCATTTTATACATCTTCACAAAAACATATTTTAGTATGTTTAATAAGCCATTTCCCTTGTGGGGACCGCTGGCTGGGCCCTACAAGGTAGGTGATCTCAGGTTTTACTATCCTTGTGGGGACATTTGTAGTATAAACAGCACACACACACACACACACACACACACACACACACTCCACTTACAGTCAGTGTGTGACTCTGTGTCCGTTTGACTCCTGAAGCTCATCTTTTACTTGCAGAGTCTTTAGAGAAAGTTCATGTCCAGAGTCACTTTGTCAATGATCCGCAGAGACCTGTCTGGCTGGTGGAGGGGGTCAGGTAATGTTCTGTATCATGCAGTACAGAGCAGCACCTGTGTTTAGCATTCAGGATGCTCCAAAAACTCTGATTGAATGATTGAAGTAAAAATTACAAGAATAAAATAATTTTAAGAGTAAATCTTGAGGAAAGTGACATCAAACTGATGTGGTGGACAATAGCAAAGTGGAGAGTTTAGGACTTTACATACTGTAAACACCACTAACCAGGAAGACAACACTGACTGTGCAACTTTGTTATCAAGTTTGCATAGCTGAATTTGTGGGAAATTTTTGTGAGCTCTCTGTTCATGAATGAGGCATGTCTTAGTACAGGACTTTTCAACCTGTGGGCACCTGTCAAGGGAGGCGTGAGATATAGGCTTGCTGGTGTGGTAACATCCTCTCAATTATAGTATTGTTTTGAGAGCAAATACCAACAAAAAAGCAGAGCTTTTGTCAGGGTTTCCCTGTAACGTTACAACTTTAGCGTTTACTAAACTAAAAAGTTTTAACTAATGTCACTTGTTGCTTTTAGATGGAGTAACAGCTGTTTCCCAAACCAGTACACAAGTATAACTTAAGTGTAACAGGAGCTGTCTGGTCCAAAGGTGCTGAAACTTTGGCAAATATGTCCAGGAGTTTGTCTTCTCAAAATGAAAATAATGTGCAAATACTGAAAAATATGGAAGTTGTAACCTTGTCAAGGTGCTGAAAGTTATGAACTATAAGTTATACTTAATTTAATAACAGAAGTAATGATGGCTTTAGTAAGACAGGGTTTTAAATGTATTGTTCTCAACTTTATAGAGACTAAACCTTTCATACGTACTGTTACACATGTGGGTCATAATAACTGGGCCCCGCAGAGTAGCGTCACACATATATGTTTCTGCAACAGCCAGTTACAGCTTTCGAGCCGACACAAGCTGCACTGGCCAAGGGTCTGCAATTCATATTCACTCAAACAGTTTCATTCTGTGGTTTAAACAGTCTTTTAAACCACAGAACAAGTTTATTTTATATACATACATCCTACTCATCACCAAAGTACCATGATAAAAAGTTTACAGCTCTTATACACACAGTCAATACATCAAATGCAATCTTCCTCTGATGCATGCTGCCATTTGTTTACATTAGTAGCTGTTGTCATTAATCAAGCAAACAGCTACACAGAGTCTTTTCAAATGCATAATATGTTTATTTTATGTAACAAACAGCCTAGTTTTCACCAAATTACCACGATAACAGTTCACAGCTTGTATATGAACAGCCATTATATCTAAACGTGATCTTCCCATGCACGCAGCCACGTCTACTTATTAGCAACTCAGACAATCGTTTTAGGCATATTATACATTTGTTTTCTGAAACACCATGATAACAGTTTAAAACTCATATACTCACAGTGAAAATATGCTGATTGAGCGTGATCATCTGATGCAACAATTTTAATTATTAATGTTAGTGTGAGGCATCTTGTATTAGGGAGAGGGACATTCTTATTCTAGATAGCAGTTGATTGGACAAAAATGTGGATATTCCTGTGAGGCCAGCATGGATGAGTCATTAATATGTTTTGGTCTGATTTTAAATGTTTACTTCTGGTAAAACTTGGCACACTAGCATATAAATGACCTCAAATCTAACAGACTTGGTCTAAAAAGCACTAAACAATTTTTATTTTATTTTATTTCAATGGTTGTGCTTTTATTTACTAGTATGGCTTGAAAAACTAAATGCATTTTTTGCATACAATGAGATTGGTCAAGTGTGTGTGTGTATGTGTGTTTCTCAAAATAAGTTAGCAAATGAGTTATGAGAGTGAAAGAAAAAGACAGAAAGAAAGTTGTGTGCAGGGGAGGTATATCAGCCTCAACTCACTAACCTCAGTGCCATTTAAACCCATTTTTCCACTGCAGAGTTCAGCACACATGCTAAGGAATACAGTGATTGCCTCCTGAAATGACAGCAATGAAATTGGAAAGAGTGGTTGACCATTCAATGACACTTGGGAAAAAAGTACAAGGATAGCAGACTGATAAGTCTTGACCCGAGAACAGATTTTTTTTGTAGAGATGGTCTGCTGTGTCTGTGTAAATGTATGGGGGGGAAAAAAAATGTAAAAAATTAGAGAAATCTCTCCAATGCTGCAACTGTACTTGAGATTGCATTTGCTGGCCTTTCTTTGGTCTGCAGCAGTACGCCCATGAAAGGGATTTGTTTGTCTGAGAATTGTTTATGTTGAATGATACGCTCAGCTGTCAAAATGAGTTGATGCGAAACAGTGGTGTAGTAGTGTCTGAAGAGGTGGGCATACATGCCCAACTTTATATATATATATATTTATTTATATATGGCATAAGGAGCAGATAAAAGGGTACAGAAAGATTTCAGATGATACACCTCTAAGGAGGTTTACCTCCACAGCAAGTAGTGACAACGCCACCCCGGATTAATTACCCAGGGAAATACCAAATAAGGACACAGTTTGATTTCTCTCCAAGACAATGGGTATGTTAATACCAAAAACATGTCTGTTTTTTTATCTATTTATTGTGATTTAATAGAGGAAAAGGGCATTCAATGTGGTGTAGCAGGAATAAAGTGCCAATAAAGTCAAAAATCACCAAGCTGCTGTGATATGATTATGTCAAGACACAAATTTACGAAATAACGCTGAGCTGGGACATACCAGTAGCAAGGCAGGCTAGATGCAGGGCTTTAATAATCCCCGCAATAATAAATGCCAACACGTGCAACAAATCACACTTTCACACACTCCAGTGAGATTCACTACAAAGATCTGAACACAGCACTCAGTGAAAGGAGAAACACCACCACACGGGGACGATTAGCCTGCCATTTCAGGCCCCCAGCTCCTAAAAAGACAAAGAACAAATCAATAACACCAAAAAAGAACACACAAACAAATAAAAAAAATAAAATTCCACCCTTTACAGGAAAATTCAATATCAAATTAGAATACAAAAAGAAACAGACACTCAAACCTGAGGATATCAAACTCCAAGTTAGTGGCACCACAGCAATGAGTTTAATCTACTGGGATACCAGAAATTCAGTCTATCCAATTGCAAGTAGTAGCCCACCGACCCCACCCCCCAGGGTTGAAGTGAAAAACAAATAACAAAATATAGCCAGCAACGCACCTAAACACACAAGCAACTAAATGAAAAAAATAGCCCAGCAGCAATAGCAAATTAAACTATATAAATGAATCAAAAAATTATGATTCAACTAAAATGCAAAGAAAAGTTACAAAACGAATCCACATACCTTTAAAGGTGGCCGTAGAGACATACGTGGGTTTTACATATCAACATGCAGAGACCATAACATCTATCCAGCAACAGATACTTCAAAGTTCACTAGATGGGTAATTAATACACAGATCATGCACCTCAAAACCGGCGCAACATACTGAACACGGCCATTATGGTAAACAGAATATACACCTACTGAGCAGAAGAGCAGCGGTCACCAAACGACACACAGCGTTTTATATGCAATCAGTTATTTTTTGTACGAAGAGATCTGACTCCAATGAAAGGCAATCAACCGCACTATGTATCACTACACGGTGAGCACACCCGAGCAGACACCAGCTTTCCTGGACAATTTTACAATTAGCAGTATACAAGTGACAATAAGAAAGAGTACAGAATTTCAGAACAAACATTTACCTGTGATGCAGGGCAGCATGATCCCGGAAACAGTGAACAGATGAACAAGTGACACTCTGCCTAGTTGATCTGGTGACACCTTTTTTATACACCCACTAAATGAGGCTCAATAATATGTAAATGCCAAAGGGGCGTGGGCATCAAACAGCCTTGTGGGTAAAGTCAAATAACTGCATTTCACCACACACACACACACACACACACAAATATATATATATATATATATATATATATATATATATATATATATATATATATATATATATATATATATATATATAGAATTACAATTAATTGCACGTTATTAACACGTTAAATCGATAGCCCTAATATATCTTTCGATTTAACACATTAATAATGTGCGATTAATTTTACAAAATTTAATTAATCGCAATGCTTTCCTGAGAAATGCAAGCTTGTAGTACCACCTGTTTACTCCAGAGGGCAGTAAGTGAAATTTCTGCTGTGTGAGCAACACAGTTTATTACAGTGAATAAAGCATTAACAACCCTTTAGTGGACACACAACACAAACATGCGTTACATTCTTGCATTCAAAACACTTGAAGGAGCGCAAATGGGAATTAAGGGATCTCAAGATATGTTTAAAAATTGAATATTAAACTATATTTAACTTGACACAGTGACCTAAACATTTTATTTGTATGACGCAACACACCCTAGACACGACACAAGCATGTCTGACGCAGGTCGTATGGTCTTCACCTCACAAATATTTAATTACCAACAAGGTTAAGGAGGTGTCCTTTAAACAGTTACACCGTTTTTACCCAGTTAATCTTTATTTAAGAAACATGCTCTCTGAAATAGATCCACTTTGCTCCTTCGGTAATGCTGTAGATGAATCTGCCCCTCACCTTTTTTGGGAATGTGTCCACACTGTAGTATTTTGGAGAAAATTTTGTTTGTTTGTACGTACTTCTATTTTAACTAGTATTTCTTTTCTTTAAAAAGACGTTTTATTTGGTTTTCACAGTTTTGATAACTTAAGTTAATATTTTCTGATTAATCGGTTTATTTTTCTTGCCAAGTTTTTTAATACATAAGTGTAAATGTATGTCTATAAAGCCCCTATTTGCACTTTTTTTGTAAAGACTTGAAATATTATTTAAATACTCTTTGTACCTCCAACAACTTAAATGCATTGAAAACCATTGCACTATGTAATGAATATAATGTCTTGGCATTATTGTAAAATATATCTGTAGTGTTGTGTACTATGTATACCCCTGTCTTTTTTCTAAAAAAAAAAAAAAAAGTCTGACGCAGCTGTACATTGACGGGTCCTTAAACAAGCCCTCATAAATAAATCTCCAACTGATTGTCAAATTCACTTGTGTAATGGATTGCTGTGAACTGTATGCCAATGATTGACATATGTTCAATAATATGGCAGTAAAAATACATTGTATTCTAAAGCTGCTTTTGTATTGTCTTATCAATGATTAACTCTTCTGCCACAAGAATGTAATGCATTTTAATTATCTGAATATTTTTTATTACATATACACTCACCTAAAGGATTATTAGGAACACCATACTAATACTGTGTTTGACCCCCTTTCGCCTTCAGAACTGCCTTAATTCTACGTGGCATTGATTCAACAAGGTGCTGAAAGCATTCTTTAGAAATGTTGGCCCATATTGATAGGATAGCATCTTGCAGTTGATGGAGATTTGTGGGATACACATCCAGGGTACGAAGCTCCCGTTCACCACATCCCAAAGATGCTCTATTGGGTTGAGATCTGGTGACTGTGGGGGCCATTTTAGTACAGTGAACTCATTGTCATGTTCAAGAAACCAATTTGAAATGATTCGAGCTTTTTGACATGGTGCATTATCCTGCTGCAAGTAGCCATCAGAGGATGGGTACATGGTGGCCATAAAGGGATGGACATGGTCAGAAACAATGCTCAGGTAGGCCGTGGCATTTAAACGATGCCCAATTGGCACTAAGGGGCCTAAAGTGTGCCAAGAAAACATCCCCCACACCATTACACCACCACCACCAGCCTGCACAGTGGTAACAAGGCATGATGGATCTATGTTCTCATTCTGTTTACGCCAAATTCTGACTCTACCATCTGAATGTCTCAACAGAAATCGAGACTCATCAGACCAGGCAACATTTTTCCAGTCTTCAACTGTCCAATTTTGGTGAGCTCTTGCAAATTGTAGCCTCTTTTTCCTATTTGTAGTGGAGATGAGTGGTACCCGCTGGGGTCTTCTGCTGTTGTAGCCCATCCGCCTCAAGTTTGTGCGTGTTGTGGCTTCACAAATGCTTTGCTGCATACCTCGGTTGTAACGAGTGGTTATTTCAGTCAAAGTTGCTCTTATATCAGCTTGAATCAGTCGGCCCATTCTCCTCTGACCTCTAGTATCAACAAGGCATTTTTGCCCACAGGACTGCCGCATACTGGATGTTTTTCCCTTTTCACACCATTCTTTGTAAACCCTAGAAATGGTTGTGCGTGAAAATCCCAGTAACTGAGCACCTAAACTGAGTATACTCAGTATACTCAGTAACTGAGCATATAAAAATATTATATATATATATATATATATATATATATATATAGAGAGAGAGAGAGAGAGAGAGAGAGAGAGAGAGAGAGAGAGAGAGAGAGAAAGAGAGAACTTTGTATAATTATTTCATCATTCTACTGTATATTGAATTAATGTTATATAAGGGGCTTTTACAGCAAATATTTGTATATGTGATTAGTTAATCGGGACACCATGTAATTAATTCAATTTTTAATTGATTGACAGCCCTAATATATCTATATTAGTACATACTGAATGTAAACTGGTTAAAATATATATTTTTCTTAAAAAAAAAAAAGTCTGTGTGTTGTAATTATAGTTCCAAATAAATTTGCTAAATGTATATCAGGGTAAGTTTTTTGCTGGCATGCTGTACAATACACTACTGAGAACCATGGTATGGAAACAATGTTATATATGTATTTACATTTATAGGTCTTTTTAATGTTCATTTCATTGAGCTACATTGAAAATTATTCAAATTAATAAACGAATAGATACACTGGTGGCCAAAAATTTGGAATAATGTACAGATTTTGCTCTTATGGAAAGATTGTTACTTTGTTTCACCAAAGTGGCATTCAAATGATCACAATGTATAGTCAGGACATTAATAACATGAAAATTACTATTACAATTTGAAAAACAATTTCAGAACTTCTTAAACTACTTCAACGAGTTCTCATAATGAAATCCTCCATGTTCAGAAATGACATCTTTGCAGATCCTTGGCATTCTAGCTGTCAGTTTGTTCAGATACTCGGGTGGCGTTTCACCCCACACTTCCTGTAGCACTTGCCATAGATGTGGCTGTCTTGTCGGGCACTTCTCATGCACCTTACAGTCTAGCTGATCCCACAAAAGCTCAATGGGTTTAAGATCCAAAACACTCTTTTCCAATTATCTGTTGTCCACTGTCTGTGATTCTTTACCCACTCTAACCTTTTCTTTTTGATTTTCTGTTTCAAACGTGGCTTTTTCTTTGCAATTTTTCCCATTAGACCTGCACTCCTGAGTCTTCTCTTTACTGTTGTATTTGAAACTGGTGTTGAGCAGGTAGAATTCAATGAAGCTGTCAGTTGAGGACATGTGAGGCATCACATGCTAGAGACTCTGATCAGGGTTGCCAGATGCCAGCAAGGTTTTCCAGCCCAAAACCTCGTCAAAAACCGTGAGAATGCACAAAAAACCGCCCAAAATTGTTTTGGCTTTTTTTTTTTTCTTTTTTTTTTTTTTCTTTTAGCTTGTTTCTCGTTTAAACACATAATTATTAATGTAACGATCCACACCGTCTTTGGTTTGTGTACCTTTTATTTTAAGTTTTGGCACCTTTTATGTTCCATATTGTTCTTTGTTTATGCACTCTTATTTTGAAAGTCTTGTCATGTCCTGTTTTCCCTCCTTGTCTATGTGTCTGGTTTTCATTGGTTTATTGTTTGATTACTTTATTATCAGTTCTAGTTTTGTCATTGGTTTTAGTTAATTGCCTTATTATCTTGTTTTGAGTTCCGTTCTCCCATTGGCTTTTGTTTCCCCTTTGGTTTTGTATTTAGGCCCTCATGTTCACCTTGTCCTTTGTTGGTCGTTGTTTGATGTTTCATGGTAAATGTTACATGTGTTTCCTGCCCTCGTCCGTGTTTCAGCCTGAGCCCACCTTGGAAGATTCCCAGTGTTAATATCTTGTGTTTATACCTTTGTTTTCCCATTGTGGACGTTTTATTTGTTCCTGTTTTCGTACTTCGTTTTACTTTGAGTTACCTTCAATAAAAGCTGCAACTGGATCCTCACTCCTTGTCTGCCCACTTCGTTACAATTAATCTTTAAAATTACCCATTGGTCCGTGTACTTTTGCGTCCATTCGTTTTTCCTTTTTTAACCCATAATTGAAAAATGAACGATTGTTGTTTTTTTAAAATGCAAAGTTGAACACTAAAATTGTAATTTGAACTGTACGTTATAGCCTACACTAAATGCTGCGCAAAAATAAATAAATAAATAAAAAATAATATTAACGTATTTTCAGAATTTTGTTTATGACTTTTTGCCCCTTTATTAAACATTTTAAAATATTCACAAATTAATATGGAAAAAATGTCGATTTTACTGGTTTTCTAAGGCCAAACCTGGAAATTATATTTTTCCCGCAGTGCTGAATGAGAAGAGACTCTGGAACCATACAGAGAGGTGATTTAGGGTTTAGGTGATTTATAGTCTAATAATAATAAACTTTGGAATATTGGCACTGGCAGTGTCAGTCAAGTTTGAAAACCCCGCGAACTAGGGGAGGGCGGTGCCGGCATGCGTGACGTGAGCTGAAGGTAGTGGGAGGGAGTGTCTGTTGTGAGTTTAGGGGGCACGTGCACGTCAGCCAGAGCTCTAGTGGGTGTGTGTGTGTGTGAGTGAGACAGCTGCCTGCTGAACAGGGTCACAGAAAGAAGGATATGAAGTGCCGGTGTTTTGGCTACAAAAAAACGCCAAACTGATCCGAAACCAGCCCAATTTTTATCCACCCGCCCATACCCATTTTTGCCCGCAAAATATATTGCAAAACCGCCCAATTGTGCTGGAAACCGCCCAATCTGGCAACCCTGACTCTGATGTACTTATCCTCTTGTTTAATTGTACATCTGGTCTTCCACATCTCTTTCTGTCCTTGTTAGAGCCAGTTGTCCTTTGTCTTTGAAGACTTTAGTGTACACCTTTGTATGAAATCTTAATTTTTTTTTGACAAATTCAAGCATTGTATAGCCTTCATTCCTCAAAACAATGATTGACTGACAAGTTTTTTAGAGAAAGCGGTTTCTCTTTTGCCATTTTTGACCTAATATTGAACTTAAAACATGCCAGTCTATTGCATACTGTGGCAACATAAAGACAATGTTAAGCTTAATTTAATGAACCAAATAGCTTTCAGCTGTGTTTGATATAATGGCAATTGATTTTCTAGTAAAAAATTACTTCTTTTTATTTCAAATAGTGATGGTGCTGTTTTTACATCAGTGATGTCCTGACTATATTTTGTGATCAGTTGAATGCCACTCTTCTGCCCTCAGCTGAGTGTGTAGCTACTCAGCCTATGCAGCGAGCTAAACAATACAACAAGGAAAGGCGGTTCCAGGAATGACAAGACTCAGTTTTCTTCTCACTATCTTTCCTTCTTGTCTTTTTACTGTAAAACTGTGAACATACAAACAAATTATATTAAAGATACATTATTTAACAAACCAAAACACATTGTTGTGCGTTTACATATTGGAAATGATTAGAATATAAAACATAAGAATCACAAGATTACAGTGATTAAACAATACAGCTTGTATCAAGTCGCTATCATGCGGGCTGCTGAATATACTGCAGATAATTGCGGTTTCAGTACACAAATTCACAAGCAGCTCAGAATACTGTTCAACGTGTCTGAGATCCCGACATATATTCCCGCTACTGAATAAAGTTGTAAATTTTGTTCTTTCTACATTATTTTGTAAAAGTATAACATGATTTTGCCTTTTAGTTACATTTAGTCGAACGCGAACTCAGCCAGTCTTCGTCAAAGCTATACAGGAAACACAGAGACTATTTGTTCAACCTTTAACAACCTATAAGTACAATCTGACGACCGGGTTGAGAGAAAAACAGAGCTAACATCGACTTATAGTATATTGCGCGATCGCATACTAAGCGCGAAGCTAGTAATGTTAGCTAGGAAGAGTTAACATAACCTCTCAAATAACAGATTATTTATAAAACAACATATAGGCCATAAATTACTTACAGATTATGTCATATCAACGCTTCTCGAAGATATACGGGGGTCTGAGAGGAGAGTAGAAATGTAAACACCTCAGGAACATTTCCCTCACACAACGTGAGACAAACTTTTCTGCCTGTTGCTTCCGCACATCACTAACGCGCGTTGAACTAGCGCACGCGAAATATCATAGAAGAAACCCAAACCCGCTAAAGAAGATACTGACCCCTAGAGGGTAGGATAAAGAAATACAACGGCAAACTAATGCAATACCAGAGAGCATAGAGAGCCAGAACAACCACTTTGGTGAATTAAAGTACACATTACTTCCAAAACAGCTAAATCTCTACATTATTCTAATCTTTTGGCCACCAGTGTACATAATATGTAATAAACTGTTATAGTGTAGTAATGTTCACATTGACACGTTATTTTGTATTACCATATAACCTATGTAAGAATGAATTATTATTTGTTTTATATATGTTTCATATATATATATATATCAGTAAAAGACACACACACACACACACACACACACACACACACACACACACACACCTGCACACTCACACAAATACATTTGATATACAACCTCACAGTTGACCAGCATCTGCACAGAGCATCAAAAACTATCACAGGTGAAATAACATGCAGTATTTTCACAAAGTTGAATTGCATAAGTTAAAAAAGTTTATATATATATATATATATATATATATATATATATATATATATATATAATTTACATTTAGCAGGAAAATAAATTTACTGTGCAAATTATGGTTAGGCTACTCCAGGGATGCTTGTGCATAAGTATTAGATGCTGGAAATGTCCCGCCCCTTACTGAAACAGAAAAAAATGATTGGTTAGCAAATATTCAATCGCATCTGTAATGAATGTTCTGATTGGTGGATCTGCTTAGTCGGACTGTTTGTCTTGCCTGTGCCATCAGTTGTGGTCCCACTGCTCTGTGTGTGTTAATACAGAAGCTCTGTAAACTTTTCAAATATTAATAATAAAAATTTTTTTTTAAAAAATCAATAAACACACACAAGTCACTCCACAGTACTACAGCATCGAGTTATTAGATTGAAAAAATTACAGGTCAAAAGCCTTGTTGTACTGGTGGCCATATGTATCATCACTTTTTTTTTCATTATTTGAGTTGGGCATATGCAAAATCCTAAGAAAGATAGGTGGGGATACTGCATATGCCTGCATATGTCCTAGACTACACTACTGATGTGAAAACTATAAAATGTTAGTTTGCTATGGCTGACAGCTCAAAACATGCATTTCAATAACCAAGCAAGGCCATCCTACTCTGACTCCAGCCTTTGTATAAAAGCCCACTGATTGACAGCTGCACAATGTGGGAACTCTTCCTCCTCTATACCAAAGGTCTAAGTGTATCTTCACCTGCCATATAGCAGTGGTGTAATGTTGCATTAGATGGGCTTGTCAGTGCTTTTGCAGGCCATTTGTGTGACTGTATGGGACCTTGAAAGAAACCCATACATTACTGACAGAATGCATGTTTCCTTTCACTCAAGTCTAGGAATACTTTAAAATAACAGCTGACTGTCCTCAAGGCCGGTAACTGTTAAAGCTGCACTTAGTAATGTTTTCCTCATAAAGATAGGACATATGTTTAAAATCATAATTATTTGAAGACTACAGTCATATCAATAACCATATAAAAGTAAAAGTAGTAAATATATAAGTATTTATCTACATTGAGTAGGTCCCTGCCTTAGAGCTGCCATGTTCAGATAACATGATCATCCTTATACTACTCACTTAAATCATTCTTTTATTTCTGTATTTATTTTTCCCTCGTGCAACATGCTAATGAGAGGAAGTCAATCAAACATCAGTAGGTGGACTTTATCATACCACTGTCTGAACATTGTAAAAGTGCTTCGCTTGACTATGACATTAATAAGGACAATACAGAATTTTCACAATCAGTCAATTAATAAAAGTTTATCAAAGGAGCTCGCTTTTACAATTTTCCAAACTATTTGCTGCCTCGCAGAGCAACTCTACTAACGACCTTCTCTTCACCATGGTGAAATTGGAAACTCCCAACAAAAACCGTTGCACTTGGTATTGATAGTTTGACAGTGATGCCTGAACAGCTGTTGACATCCTCTCATTAGCATGTCACGCAAAGGAAAAATAAATATGGAACAGCATACAGAAATAAATGTATGATTAAAGAAATATAGGATTATGGAATAAAAATCAACTCTCAATTTTGCATTTCCTTTAATGATTTGCATTTCCCCAATCATGTATCTATGTTTTATATTGTATTAGTTTTGCATCGATTGGTGCATTTATTTATGTATTTGTATATCTCCTCGCACATTTAATTATTTCTATATTTATTTATGCATGATTGTGAAGATTTATTTATTTGTTTGTTTGTGTATTTATTGTTTTTGTCCTCCACACACAAATAGTATTTTCTATATATATATATATATATATATATATATATATATATATATATATATATATATATATATATATGTTACAAACATTCAAATAATCATAAATTAAAAGTTAAAAGCTGTTACCATCTGAGCTGGCTGTTTTGATGCAGCGATGGGGCGCTGTTTTGCGTGATGCTGCATCCATGCCACTAGATGTCAGCTTATGTCCAAGACGATTGCCATATCGGCCAGCAGAATATAAACAAAAATAACTGACTACACCTTTAAATACTGAATACAACCCCAGTGACACAAGAGTTTTGATAACGAGCGCAAAAACGAGAATGAAAGAATCTCAGAGGGAGTGGAGAAGCAAATGTCAAAAATATTTGGTTTTCAAGAAGGTCAGAGGTGCCCACAGCCGAGGAGGATTAATGGGAACCAAATAAAAGGCTCCAGTGTGCCAGACCCTGTGAAACCAAACTCTTCCAAACCAGACGTTGCACCACCCATCTGATCCTTTACAGTTGTTTTATTATTTTTGGAGTGAATTGGATTTCTTTGTTTTGTCTGAACCAGCTGAGCAGTTCTAGGAGGCATAGGATATGTATTTTGGCCCTAGATGAAAATGAGGAATTCCACAGAAGGGTGTCCACCAGCTCATGTAGTATGCAAAACTCACAGACAAAAGGTTTAGCAGAAGTAGTGTTTGAATAATCACATCCTTTAAACTGGACAAGCAAGCTAAATAACATTATCCAGCTTTTTAATATGAGTTGCTATAAACAAATTAAACTCCACATCTCTGTCTGCCAAACAAGTACAAACATAAAATTTGGCCTGACTGTGAATTTAGCATAATTCAAAGACTGTTTTGCAATTTGAATGACCCATGAGCCATAGATTGGCAGGTCTATTTCACCACAGCCAACTTTTACAAGTATGATTTATGTAAATCGCTATATTTTGGTACCTCAGCAACCTATTGTAAGATGAAAAAGAACAGTGAGAAACATTTATATTTTATTCATTAAATAGTCACAGTTTTGTGTTTTGTTTTAAAATATGTTTAAAAAATATATTTTTTACAGTAGGACTATGTTACATTATTTGCCATTGTGTTTTCAGGAACCGTTTCCTCCAAACAACATAATTCTGCCTAAAAAAATAAACAAGAAATATATGTAGTGCCATACATATCCTTTGAGATCTCCTTAGGCATCAACAAATCTTATCAAGATTTCCAAAATCACCAAGAACAGGAGGAAAAGATAATATAATATAATATATGCTTTCATTTTTCTCAGTTCTATTTGCATAATACTATTCTGTCTCTCTCAATTAATTTTATATTTAACATTGCACATTGTTCAGGGCACCATTCAATGTGTGGGTTGTCACCACTAGTGACTACCTAGACACTTCTGACTTAAATATCCCATACAGAAAACCTGATATATGGCCATATATCAGCAAGTACATACAAATTATACTAAAGTGTGGGCATTTATGTACAAATTTCAAATCCCACTATTTTATGACAGTATATTCTAAAGTACATGTGCAAACATGAAGTGGAGAACACATTTTTCACTTATATATATATATATATATATATATATATATATATATATATATACAGTGAGGAAAATAAGTATTTGAACACCCTGCTATTTTGGAAGTTCTCCCACTTAGAAATCATGGAGGGGTCTGAAATTGTCATCGTAGGTGCATGTCCACTGTGAGAGACATAATCTAAAAAAAAAAAAATCCAGAAATCACAATGTATGATTTTTTAACTATTTATTTGTATGATACAGCTGCAAATAAGTATTTGAATACCTGAGAAAATCGGATTTTGGCCCACTCCTCCACACAGATCTTCTCTAGATCAGTCAGGTTTCTGGGCTATCGCTGATAAACACGGAGTTTGAGCTCCCTCCAAAGTTTCTCTATTGGGTTTAGGTCTGGAGACTGGCTAGGCCACGCCAGAACCTTGATATGCTTCTTACAGAGCCACTCCTTGGTTATCCTGGCTGTGTGCTTCGGGTCATTGTCATGTTGGAAGACCCAGCCTCGACCCATCTTCAATGCTCTAACTGAAGGAAGGAGGTTCTTCCCCAAAATCTCGCAATACATGGCCCCGGTCATCCTCTCCTTAATACAGTGCAGTCGCCCTGTCCCATGCTACCACCCCCATGCTTCACAGTAGGGATGGTGTTCTTGGGATGGTACTCATCATTCTTCTTCCTCCAAACACGGTTAGTGGAATTATGACCAAAAAGTTATATTTTGGTCTCATCTGACCACATGACTTTCTCCCATGACTCCTCTGGATCATCCAAATGGTCATTGGCAAACTTAAGACGGGCCTTGACATGTGCTGGTTTAAGCAGGGGAACCTTCCGTACCATGCATGATTTAAAACCATGACGTCTTAGTGTATTACCAACAGTAACCTTGGAAACGGTGGTCCCAGCTCTTTTCAGGTCATTGACCAGCTCCTCCCGTGTAGTTCTGGGCTGATTTCTCACCTTTCTTAGGATCATTGAGACCCCACGAGGTGAGATCTTGCATGGAGCCCCAGTCCGAGGGAGATTGACAGTCATGTTTAGCTTCTTCCATTTTCTAATGATTGCTCCAACAGTGGACCTTTTTTCACCAAGCTGCTTGGCAATTTCCCCGTAGCCCTTTCCAGCCTTGTGGAGGTGTACAATTTTGTCTCTAGTGTCTTTGGACAGCTCTTTGGTCTTGGCCATGTTAGTAGTTGGATTCTTACTGATTGTATGGGGTGGACAGGTGTCTTTATGCAGCTAACGACCTCAAACAGGTGCATCTAATTTAGGATAATAAATGGAGTGGAGGTAGACATTTTAAAGGCAGACTAACAGGTCTTTGAGGGTCAGAATTCTAGCTGATAGACAGGTGTTCAAATACATATTTGCAGCTGTATCATACAAATAAATAGTTAAAAAATCATATATTGTGATTTCTGGATTTTTTTTTTAGATTATGTCTCTCACAGTGGACATGCACCTACGATGACAATTTCAGACCCCTCCATGATTTCCAAGTGGGAGAACTTGCAAAATAGCAGGGTGTTCAAATACTTATTTTCCTCACTGTATATATATATATATATATATATATATATATATATATATATATATATATAAGTAGAGAGAGAGAGAGGGGGGGAAAAATCTTATTTAAAAATGGGAGTAAAGACATGCATAATTCAAACCCATTACAAGATGAGGGTCCATTGGTCAACATTAATTGAGACCATCATATCTGATCCTGAAATAGCTCCTATTTAAAGTCACACAAGAGAGAATAATTCTTAAATGAGTACATGACATAAATGAAAATGTCTTCTCCTTAAGAATATGTACTGTACTATGTATACATATTTATAATTGTATTACATTGTATATATAATTATTGTCCGTTCACAGGGGATTCCATTAGGTGCCATGTAATTATGCATGTATTTGTCAAAATGGTCATCAATGGAGATGCATTGCTTCACTACTTTTTCAAAAACTATTTGATAAATCTGTATCTTTTCTCTATTCCTTTTCTCTGCCAAAATATTTTTTTTTCCCCAATTTCTGACAGATATTGGCTCAGTCCTCGTTTTCACCATTTCTGTGTTTGTGCTGTGGTCTGCTTTAGGTTGCATTGTCAGCAAGAGTTTTTGTCTATAGCAGGTGTACTCAGCTGTGAAGAAAGTCTTTTTGAAGCAGACTTTGAGTGAGTTTTGCCAGAGTGATAAATAAACTTTCATGAACTTTGAAGTAAATACATGAGCGAGCTCCTTTGTTTTCCAAAAACTTTGGGAAACATTAGGGATGCACTGAGCTGATACCTGGATCGGTATCAGCTCCGATACTGAAGCTTTTACATGGATCGGTATCGGTCCGACGAACTCAATCCAAATAGAATACTGTGTGTTAGTCATGTTTGTTACTGTCAAGCTCAAAAAATGACATAAAAGAACCATAAAAACATAATTAAAGTAGTACATCTGACTTGTGCATTTTATTCAAAGCCACTTGAAGGTGTGCAATAGCTCTGTGAATCACAAAAGGCTGTGTTTAATAAGTAAATATATAAAATGCATGCGCAGCTCCAGCGCATCAGTGAATGATGCTGCTGTTTATACACACATCCGCGGCAAATTTTTAGCCTGCAATCTTGGAGCGCAACTCACAAACAAAATCTCAGATGTAGATGCTCAAAAGTTCGGTTCACTTATTCTTAATAATTATACACTTATAGCATTTAGAATGGCACCAGAGGTGCATTTTCACCAGAATTTGAATAAGAAGCGAATGAAACTACTGTGAACTTGCCTACAAACAGACACACTTACAGGACATCCTGGAGGGTTCAGAATGTCAAAATAAAAGCGTGAGGGTTTAAATGTTAAAGGTGCACGATTGAGATATATTACTATTACAACATATTATTATTATTATTATTATTATTATTATTTGTTTACAAATTATATTAACATTTATGTTAAATGGTTTCCAAAAAATAACTGTGTGAATGAAATGTGGACTTATGTCTTACAACTAAATTGAACAATAAAGAGATCTGAATCCTTTAAAGTCCAGATCCAAGTTGAACATTTTTTACAAAAAAATAAAATAAAAAATGGCTTCTTTTCTACTGATGACTTATACTGGATTTACTGTTCATTTTGCTGCTACATTATCCAGTATACTAGTTAATAATAAAGTGTTTCTTAATAAGCTATACATTTATATTGAAATAATGTGTAGTTAGTGTTTGTGTTTCTTTACGTATTAAAGAGCACACCCAATTAGTTCCACACAATAATGTAAAGATATTCTAAACTGATTATACAAAAAACAACACTGGTATCGATATCTGCCAATACAGAGATTTCCGATATCAGAATCGGAAGAGAAAAAGTGGTATTGGTGCATCACTAGGTAACATAGCAGCTGTAGTTAACCAGGAGTTTAAAAAATACAGTGAAATTATACTTGAGTTAAAGTATGGGTACTGTTTCAAAATGTTAGTGAATTAAAAGTCAAAGAATCGTAAAGTAAAAGTAATAAACTTTCCACATTTATCTTTTATAGTGAAAAGCATCAGCACATGAGCTATAAAGATCGTTACTGCCTAAATACACACAACTTAAGGAATTAATTTAGAAATGTAACAGCATTTTATTGTGATGTTATTTACTATGTTAAAAATAAATGCAAAGACATTTGTGTTAAGCATTGAATGGTTTTATTTGCGTACTGTTTATTTTCACAAAAAGCCATTATGTGGTAAGACTGGGACCTGTTCATCCCGTTATATCAATGAACCCATTTGATAATCAATGGTCTCCCTTGCAAAACATGTAGATTTCTGCCAAACTTGCTGCAAATCTCCAACTCATTATTTTCACATTCAAAAAAGATTGTGATTCGCCGCAAATAGGGCTGAAACCAGACACGCCGTCAGCCAATTTTGCCGGGGCTTCAGCCCCGAATGTTTTGAGTGTAGCCCCGAATGTATTTTGAAAAGTTAACTGACAAATATGAAACCGGACAATAGCCTATGTAAACCCCCGAAATCATAAGTTGCCTTATTTCATTGTGCTTAGGCTTTGCACATACTGCATTCAGCCTGTAAAAATAGACATAGGTCTTAAAAATAATCTAGCCTATAGAATAAGTGTCTTTGCTGTCAGTAGCCTATGGGTTGTAGTCTTTAGCCTCATTGTTAGAGCACCCGCCTCCCACGCCGGAGATGTCGGTTCGAGTTCCGTTCGGAGCGGGGCGAGCAGGACTGGTTACTCACTGAATATTTTCCTTGTTTATCAGGTGTTGTTTTCTCTAAGGATAACCAATAAGCATTAACATAAATTTTATGTGTGACTTGTTTTGTGATATTAGTTTGTAGTAAATATGCACTTTGATTTGATTAAATGGTTTTGTAGAGGATAGCAAAGATGAGCTACAGACTGAGGTGCCAGCAGCAGCAGCTGTGCCAGAATCTGGCATGGAAACTGGTAACAATTAATCAGTCACTTTATTTTAGAGAAAGTTAAAAGTGAAACATTGTTTATCCCAATGCTCCTAATGATCCTAATGAAAGGATTTTGACAGATGAACATTGATAATTATATACAGTTCAATGCCATGGTGTGTCAGTGAACTTAGAATAAAGTCATTCATGTATTGCTTTAACTTAGGATCTTATACATCATTTTGACTATTTATGTCAAAAAATACAAATTATTTATATTATTTTTTTTTTTTTACCTCACTTTACTCACTATAATATAACTCTTTTGTGATGACTTTATGGTAATGTACATGAAAATTCAAGAATCATGATAGATCTTAGGGCAGTCCCACTGATCTGCTCTTCCCAATACATTTTCTTCAATAGTATTGGTCTACAATTTGAAATATGTAGCACTTGATGAATTAGTTGTTTGAAGCTTGAAGTTATGGGCTGTATCTGTTCTTTTGCATCACAGATGATTCAGGGAGGAGAGAGGATGAGTTAGTCGAGGATAGTACTAGAGTGGAAGATTTAGGAACTGTAGAAACAGGCCCAGCCATAGCAAAACTCAAAGAATACCCTCTCACCAGCTTTGGACTACAAAGAAGTGGTTGCTAGTGTGAAAATAAAATGGTCTGGGCTAAGCCCTGGATGTCCTTCAATGCTGGAAACGCCTCTGGCTGAAATAATTAGTTATCGACAATGTTGACAATAAAAAATTGTCAGCAAATATTTTCATTGTCAAAAAGTCGTTTGATCTCATTGAACGTAACATGAGATCACATTAAACTCTAATGATGGCACGTGCAGCAGCACTGCATTTCGTGACTGACAGAGGAGAGTAAGAATTACACATCTCACAGTCCAGATGCACTCTAAATTTCCAAACAGCTTCAGGTGATGTAGATCACCAAGTGTGAGGGTAATACAAAAATATAAAATAAGTAAATACAGAATATGTGGAGTCAGAGTTGGCACTCCACTTATGCAAAACTTACATGTCGAGTGTCTTTACAAGTAACAACCCGGCCTTACATCTTTAATGCAGTTTTAATGCCTTATAGCTTTATTAAAGTTAAAATAATATGGAAGCAGAACATGCAAATAACTACAAACTCTGAAACTGGTATTTCTCTCTGTGGTCAGTGCCTCTTCTATGAGAAATTGAAACTGCTCCTGGCTGAGGCACACTCTGTTGTGGGGAAGCTCTTGTGTTTCTTATCATGAAGAAAATTGCCAATAAGCAGCTTTATTAATAAGAGAGAGTTTGTTTTTTTGAGAATTAAACATGGATTGGTGAACAAAAAGGTGAGAGAGGGTAGTCTTCGCCCCATTATAGACTGCAACAAAATAAGTTTTTGATTTGTTTTTGTTTTAAACTCATTTAAAACAAAATACATTTTCTTAAGCAGCTATACTGCAGAAGAAAACATTGTTATCTGAGAATTTTGAATATAATATTAAAATCCTTTTTTAAAAAAAAGGTGCATTCACCTGAGAAGCAGCATATGAGATATTTAGACTTGCTTTTAGAGAATAGATCTTGAATATAATATATTTTGTCTTTACTGCACTCACAGAAGTATAACCAAGTGAAAAAAAATACACTTATAGATGATATTAGATATATTCACATAAAGCAAGTCTAAATATCTTACATGCTGCTTCTCAGGTGAATGCATCTTTTTTTAAAGGATTTTTCGATATTTAAAAATATTTGTATAGTAATATTCAGTGAATGTCATTTAGAGGCATTTTTAAAATATGATTTTGTCCTCTTTATTGTTAGTAAGCACATTTAATACAACCTTTTAACCCAGGGCACAAGCTGAATAATTGTTTAAGAGCTAATGATTAATCGTAGCAATAATTGCCGAATAGTAGAACAATCATTCTAATAGTCGTTATATTAATCAATTATCAAAATAATCATTAGTTGCAGCCCTAGTGACAAGTGGTGATCTAACACATTTCAGCCCTCACAGATGTGCTCGTCCATTGACATTTAGTTTAATTTTCACTGGTGAACTGCAGTTTCACCGGTAGTGGTTTTTGAAAATAATGAGTAGTGAATTTGGGGCAAATTGTGGCAAGTTTGCCAGAACTCTAGAATTTTTTAAGGGCTTGTATTTAGCCTTACATTTGTCATCACAATATTGTTTTAAAAATTAAAATCAGTTGTTTAGTGAATTCAGGGTTTGTGTGATGCCTCATAGTAAAAACAATTTATAGACTCGTATAGAGCAGAAGACAATTGTGATGAATGGGATCCTTGAATCACTGATTCTGATGGAAATCTGAAGAAGCCTGAACTTCAACAATCTTTTGGAAACAGGGTCCTTCAACTCCACAAATGGGACTTTTTGGTCATTTTCAGTCAAATTTTAATGAAGCTCCAATACAACACAGCTCTTTTCGGGGTAACACAGTCTTGAGTGGAGTGAGCGGCAGCAGTTTCCTCCCTGCTCAAAGCATTCTGTAATCACTTTGGCTCTAACACAACTCCATTCCGCTGCAGGTAAAATGTCATGAAATGTAACTAAGTAAAATTGCAAGTAACCAGTCACAATAGTACTCAAGTAAACTAAAAATACTGCTACAAATTCTTTAATATAGTAATACATTTTGAATACTGAAGTACTTTAAACCCCTGTAGCTAGCTAGCTTATTTTTGAAAGATGCATGAAGAGAAATGCAATAAAGTAGGAAATCTTTCCATTGAGGGGAAATCACAGGCTTAGCACACATCTGATGTACAATAACTCTTTTCTTTCATAATTTGTTAAAAATCCACAATAATGTGTTTTTATGCTGTCTAACACCCATCGTATCTGCTTAAATGGTGCCCTCTATCCATAATCATTCTGATCATCCCAGTGTTTCTGATGAACATACAATTTTAATGAGCTGCACTGAAATGATTTGTTTACTTGATTAAACAACATATCTTGCCTTCTCTTTATATAATACTCACTGTGCTATCTATAAATGCTCCCAAACATGAGATTGCTCTCTCTTTCTGTCTAATAGACCTGAAATACTGTGTGAGGCCTTATTGCTTTTCCATTCCGTCTGCAAAGGAGGACAGGAAAAAAGAAAGTTGCCCTCGACCTCCACGCTGTCATTCCTACTCCATTTTTTTATATAGACACAAGCCTTGATATATGGTGAAATTAATACTTGTGTATGCACATGCATACTCATCACCCTCACATTCACATTTACATTCTGTACCCTTTAAGACTGGAAGTCAAACCTAATTCAGGCATATTAAACCACACAGATTTAAAACACTTTTTTTCCCAGAACTCAGAGTCAGGGAGCATACCATAGATGGCATGTAAAAGTAAAGGGTACATTTATCATGGGTAATGTACTTTAAAGATTATTTGGATGGGATACTTTCAAGAAAGGTGTTCTTTGTTAACAGCAACACTGTAAAGCTATAATACTATAAATGTCCACTGGGAAATAGGAATTACTGCCTGCAATTGCATGGGGAAATGTGGCCAATGCATCTTAATGATTAATATTAGCAATTAATAAGTTGATTGAAATTAAATATTCCTAATATGAAATAGTTTGTGTGTATTTGAATTATCATTTCCAGTAATTAAATATTTTGAGCTTTAGAAATAGAAAAAGTAATGATGTGATTTTTAATTTAAATATTTTATTACATTAATTATTATTATATTATAATTTTTTGTCTTACTGGAGACATTCGTATACTTTGTAACCATTTATCTAAATCTATTAAATTTAAGGAATGGTATTAGAGATACTAATAGAAATCTGTCCATGCAATCTTTATAATACATTTTTAATCCAGTAATCAAGAGCGACTGAAAACTGCGTGGAAAAGTCATGGAAACTCTTTTGTCGAAAAGAGTGGGGAAACCCATAGACAAAATTTCAGGGTGGAATTCACTAAGGAAGAATTGCGCCCTGTAAAAGCACTGGCTATTTGCACAAGCTGTCTACACTGGTTTAGAGCCTAATTCACTAAAGGAATTATGCAGATCAGGTAACTGCACAAACACACCCACAAAATATATGCTGAAAACAATTTGCATGTGCAATTTCAATCTCGCAGGACGATTCTGAGCTCTTGTAGTCGAGAATACAAGCAGACAACCGTGATCTGACACACTCTGCTGGTGTTGTCCTTACATTTTACTTCCCACCAGATTCCTACTCCCTGGTGCCTGATTGGTCCCTATCCCTAAACCCCACACCTACACCCACCCCTCTCCATAGTAGGAAGTCTCTGGTTCATATCTCTAATGGCCACACCTACACCTACCCCTAACCATTACCCTACTAGGGTAAATCCAGACACCTACATCATAATTTTAACATGCCGAAAATGAAATGCTCTTGGATTAGAGTATATAGCAGCCATTGCTTTCTCAGATCGGCTCAGGCTGAATTAAAGCTCTGAAAACTGTTTTTCCTCTGAATTTTGAAGAAGCTGTACACAGTAATTCTCGGAATATTTCTTCTCCTATCTATGAAAATATATGTACTTTAAAATCCTCTTTCGAGCACTCATTTTAAGTGTTTCTGCAACTAGACAACTACAGCGCATTTAATCACTTTTAACCAGAAACAAGCGGGCCGCACTAATTTAAAGTGGAAGTACGCCATGAGACTCAGTGCAAGTAGTCATTCTAGTTCTGGTCATTCTACCTTACTTTGAAAAGTCAAATTTTATTCCACTAGATGGCACTAGATGAAATTTTTTCTCTATTCCATTCATCACAATATTGTATACACAGAGTCACCTATTAGGGGGGATGACTGGGCCTTTTGTCGATGGCCCTTGCTTGAGTGGGGCCGGATTGGATGCAGGGTCCACAAAACCTTTCCATATTCCATACTGTATAGTGTATCTAAACATGTTCAGTGGAAGATGCAGATATTAACATGGAGACAGTACGCAACCGTGAATACCATTCTGTTAGCACACGTTGATGGTGTATCTGTAACATTCCCTCTGCACTGTGTGCTACTCGCGTGGCCACGCTCAAAAGCCGTGAACCCTAATTTTATGTACTGTATGCAAAAAAAAAAAAAAACAGCAGAAAATGAGAGTCATTTGTCTTTGAGAGTCACATGAGAGTACTGTATCTAGATGCTTGACTTTTTCAGTGGTCTAATATTTAATCAGTAAACCAAATTAAATGTTAATAAAATAATTTAATATAATTCTTATGTTTATTATATTAGTGTTATTTACAAAGTGGGGAATAGGAAAATTTATATTCTTTGGTAGGTTTTAGCTGGATAAATGACTATAAATTATCTGAACTTTAATATTAATAGTAATGAATGTATATAATTATATAAAAATGTGTTATGGATATGGGATTATTTATTTTGCATTCTCTAATGTTTTAGTTGCTGTTCTCATAAAACTCTAAATTTGATCAATGCAAAAGGTTAATCTCAGTCTCAGACAGCATGGAATATCCACAGACCATTCTCAGCAAGCATGATGCATATTGCAACAAAAATGGCAAAAGATTGCAGAAAATCCATTCTGATTAACTGGCTGCTATTGGCAACACTTATGAGACAGGGGTGACATGTTCATCAGACATGTTGCCAGGCTGTTATAATGAGCACCTCTATTTTACACCTATTTTTGTTGTTGTTTTTCTGCCATTGAATCTTTTAATACAATGAATGAGTACTGCTTGAAGCACATTATGTGATTAAGTGATTATTTTAATAAGTTACCACTTTGTTGCATGTCATCACACACTAACAATAAAGAAAATTAAGTAAAAAAAAAATTTAAAAAACATCTGGTGGACCTACAACATATATTTTGCCTAGGGCCTCTTAATGCTTATAACTGTCCCTGACTGATCCTCCCATTTGCGATGATATACAAATATAAACACATACTATAAAACATATTTTTTCTGATGATTTCTTTTGCATGCTTTTCCATCTGGATGGCATATTTCGTTCTGGACATTTAAGATATTCAGCCAAGAAAGCTCACAGACAAGTAAAAAATGGCTTATTTGTTTTTATAAAAACCCCTAAAGTGAAAGCAGATACAAAATTTTTGGCTACTTAGGGGTTACAGCAGCAGTTACCCGAGTGTCACAGTGAGTAAGGAAGGACCCAAATGCAGGAAAGCAGAATAGGACTTTTATTTAAATAAACTAATAAAATACAAAATACAAATCAAAACTCTAACAAGGAAGAAGAATAAACAACTGATAACAAAACAGAAACTAGACAGACTGAAACTGGAGACAGGAAACAGGGAAAAGACCAGAACATGCTGACAGAGTTGCAACACAGCAAAACAATCCAACAAAGACAAAACAAAGGACAGAATATATAGACACTGGTAACTGGAGGCAGGTGCTGCTGGTGACGAGCTGAGTGGACATCCTGGCAGCAGAGCTGATGTTCTCACATGGTACCTGCAAAACACAAGAAGAGAGAGAGGAAAACACATCAACACACAAGACAGACATAAGGGACTGTCCAGCTCAGACTCTGACATAAATGACTCGGGGGTGGGGGGTTGGACACTTAGCGTGGCAGGATAGGTTAGGCGGATGGCCAAGAAACCAGGGCAGACAGAGTGAACAATTGAGGAGTCAATATAGGTTAGGAGTACAGCTCAGGAAACATGACAGACTGGGTGGAAACTTAGGGAACCAGGATAGTTCCCTTTCAAAAAGCTACACTTATGATGCTGTGCTGAGAAAAGTGTTTTGGGAACAACTTTAGGTGTGACCAGCTGTGAATATGTGTGCAACACATCAATGAACATTGACCGGAATTTATAGCCTCTGCCTGTGTAATCATTGGATGCACCTGGGGCAGGGTTATAAATAGATGCGTCACTGGAGCATCATCAGATCTTTTGTCTTCTCTCACTCACTCTGTGTGTGTGTGTGCTATCACAAGGCTGTCAGAACTTTATTTCATCTGTTAGGAGTTAGAATTTGTTAGGCAGTGTGCAGAAGACCTTTCTCTTTTTCTCTTCTTTCAAAAAGAAAAAAAAGGGGAAAAAAGGTGGGGGGGTGAATGAAAGTCAGGGCAAATGATGTGTGTTCCCTTGTCTCCGCTCTATGGCTGAGAGGGACACACATCAGTTTTGCTTTGTTTGTTTGAGGGAAAAGCATGCTGCTCTCCTTATACTTCCCATGTCCACATGCCCTTGACGTCGATATATTCGACTAACGTGGGTGCTGAGACACGGGGGTATTCGATGATGCCACCGGTTGAAGAGAAACTTGCGGGTTATCTCTCGCCGGGTTCGACAACATCACTAAAAAGACCCTCTCTCCCCACAAAGCCATGCAGGATGACCTCCATGCTAGTGGGGAGGGCTTATCAAGCAGCGGGTCAGGCTGGTGCTGCTCTGCACACTATGGCAGTGTTACAGGCATAACAGGCTGATCTGCTGAAGGACCTGAGTGCAGGTACCACGCTTGACGAGGAAGCTTTCTCTGAGCTTTGTCGAGACATGGATCTATCTATCCGTGCGACCAAGCAGACAGCCCGTGCCATTGGCCGGTCTATGTCTGCTTTGGTCAGCACAGAGAGACACCTATGGCTCAACCTATCGGGCATCAAGGACAAAGATAAAGTTTTCCTTCTTGATGCCCCGGTTTCGCTTTCTGGCCTATTCGGGGACGCTATGAATACAGTTATCTCCAGGTTCCAGGAGGCGAAAAGCCACGAGGAAGCATTTAGGCAGTTTTTTCCTCGCCGCACTCAGAGGGCGGGGCCGTCGGCCACCCAGACCCGCTAGGAAGGTCAGAAGCAAATTGTGGCGAGTCGTGCTCCCCCTCGTAAAGACTGGGGACAGGCTCATCGCCCTCAATAGCCCCCAAAGCAAGACCTCAGGGGAGTAATTTCTAAGAGGAAGAAACCCTGACGGTCTTGCGCCCAGCCTTGTTGGGGTAGCTCCCCTCGGGACCCCCACGAAACCTCTCCATTCCCGCCGCCTCTGGTGTTTTGGGAGTTAGAGGCTTCCAACGAAAATTTGGGTGTACCGCTGTTTCCTGCCTTAGTCCAGGATGCGGAACACTCGACATCCCCTCAACAGGGAGAGTCAAAACTAATACCCATCTCAGAGAACCTGGCAGCGTGGAAACTTCTGCCAGGTATTTCTAAGTGGGTCCTAAGAACAGTAGAAAAAGGCTACAGAATTCAATTCGCTCGCTGCCCTCCGTGTTTCAATGGCGTGGTCCCCACTACCGTAAAACCGGAGCAGGCATGTCTACTGTGGAAAGAACTGCAAAATCTCTTGGTCAAAGGGTCCATAGAATGTGTTCCCCTTCCAGCGAAAGAGTCAGGTTATTACAGCAAATACTTCCTGGTTCCCAAGAAGGGTGGGGGGTTGCGTCCGATCTTAGATCTTCGAGGCTTGAACCGCTCAGTCAGGGTGTTCAAGTACAAGATGCTAACTATCAAGACGGTCGTGTCACAAGTCCAACATCACGATTGGCTGGTCACAATCAAACTCATGGACGCATATTTCATATAGAAATTCTGACACAGTACATGAAGTTCCTGAGGTTCACTTTCGTGGGTGAAGCCTTCCTGTACCGGGTTCTTCCATTCGGCCTAGCCCTATCACCCCGCACATTCACGAAATGCATGGATGCAGCACTGGCTCCTTTGCGACTCCAGGGCATCTGCATTCTGAATTACATAGATGACTGGCTGATACTAGCACAGTCTCAAGAACTGGTAGTTCAGCACAGGGATATTGTCTTAGCTCATCTGGTTTCTCTGGGTCTGAGACTCAGCATCAAAAAGAGCATTCACTCTCCCACCCAGGAAATTACTTATTTGGGAGTTATATGGAATTCGATCACGATGCGTGCAAAATTGTCTCCCGCTTGAATCATTTCCATTCAGAACACCCTAAGCAAAGTCAGGCTAGGTCAAGGTTGAACTGTTTGTCAGTATCAACGAATACTAGGTCTCATGGCATCTGCGTCCACTGTGATCCCTTTGGGCCTTCTGCACATGAGACTGTTTCTGCTGTGGCTAAAAGCCAGGGGATTTCACCCAAGGGCCAGTCCCCTAAGGCAAATAAGGGTTACGCACCTTGGGCTTCGTTCCCTTTCTATATGGTTCAGACCCCGGTTTCTTACCTTGGGTCCCACTCTAGGTGCGTCTTGTCATCGCAGGCTGCTAATGACAGACGCCTCCCTGAGGGGCCGGGGAACGATCTTAAGTGGTTGTCCAGCCCAAGGGGAATGGGAGGGTCATCAGCTCGATTGGCTCATCAACTGCCTCAAGTTGATGGTGGTATTTCTGGCCCTGAAATACTTCCTCGAGCATCTGAGAGGCTGCCATGTCCTGGTGCGGGTGGACAAAACAACAGCAGTCTCCTACATAAATCATCAAGGAGGTGTTCTCTAGCATGTCGGATTCTCCTCTGAGCCCAGGGCAAGTTCTTGTCACTCAGGGCAGTTTATATCCCTGGATGCCTGAATGTGGGAGCAGATTTACTGTCCAGACAGAAAAAACTGACGGGGAGTGGAAACTCCACCCCGAGGTAGTGGAGCAAATCTGCGTGAGATTTTACAGGGTAGAAGTGGACCTCTTCGCCTCTTCTTAGACAGCGCAATTTCCCCTCTACTTCTCTCTGAGTCACCCAGCCCCCCTGGGTCTGGACGGGATGGCGCATACATGGCCCAGATTGCGTCTGTATGCGTTTCCCTCAGTTTCTCTGCTCCCGGGAGTCTTGCCACACCTTGATGGACGGGGTGCCTTTGGGGAGACATCCTCTACTCGTTTCATTCGTGGAGCCAGGCGACTGAGGCCTCCTGCTAGGACCAGGACCCATTCTTGGGACTTAGCAGTAGTCCTTGTGGGTCTGGTTGAGACCCCCTTTGAATCTCTAGAGTCAGCGTCTGACAGACTTCTTACTCTCAAGATGGTTTTTCTTATGGCGATTACCACTCTAAAGAGAATTGGGGACCTACAGGCTATGTCTGTCTTGCCAGCCTGCTTAGAGTTTGCCCCAGAAATGACCAAAGCAATTTTGCACCCTCATCCTGACTACCTGCCTAAGGTGCCTTTTACAACACCGGAGCAGGAAAGACTTCACAGACTTTGTCCAGCCCGTGCCCTTCAGACTTATGTCCACCGGACTAGCCAGTGGCGTAAGTCAGGGCAACTATTAGTTTGCCATGGGGGCCACAACAGGGGGGGCGGTCATCACCAAGCAGACTATGTTGCATTGGGTGAGGGACACTATTGCCCTGGCCTATGAGGCGCGTGGTCAAGCTTCGCCAGTAGGCATCAGGGCTCACTCTACCAGCGGGATCGCCTCCTCTGAAGCCTTGGCTAGAGGTGTCCCTCTGCAGCATGTTTGTGATCCTCTCCACACACATTCATTAGATTCTATAGTTTGGATGTTCATGCCACTCCGGGCTCTTATGTCCTTGAGTCGACTTCTCAAGCTCATGTCTGAGATCTCTCACACTCTTGTGAGCACACTACACAACCGTAGGGAGAGACACAGTGCGGCGGCGTGGGTATTCTCATTCCCAAAGCGATTTTCTCAGCACAGCATCATAAGTGTAGCTTTTTTGAAAGGGAACGTTACTTAAGTTTAACCCTTGTTCCCTGATAAAAGCAGAACGAGATGCTGCGCTTCACTGCCTCACTGGGATGCCCCAGGACTGCTCTTCAGACAAAATACCTGAAAATGCTCCTGTGATGCATCTATTTATAGCCCTGCCCCAGGTGCATACAATGATTACACCAGCAGAGGCTATAAATTCCAGTCAATGTTCATTGACGTGTTGCACACATATTCACAGCTGGTCACACATAAAGTTGTTCCCAAAGCACTTTTCTCAGCACAGTATCTCGTTCCGCTTTTATCAGGGAACAAGGGTTACACTTAAGTAACCCAAGACGTTTTGGTGGATGGCCAGGTAAACAAGACAGATTGAGATTCCAGAGGGAATGTGAACTGACAAGGGATCAGACCCAGGGATGAGGAAGGGACCAGAAAGAAGTTTGGTGCAGGATGGAACTAGAATGGGACTTAGGAAAGAGACAGGGCAAGTGGGAACTTGGGAGAGGATGAGGGTGGTAATGATGGTGATAAAGGCAGGGGTAGCGGGAGACATCAGTGATGGCTGCTGGGCAGAGGGAAAGGTCTGGGCAGAGGGTAACATCAGACATGGTCACAAGACAGAGGGTGAAGGAATATAAGGCAACAGGAAAGAGGATGAGGTCATCCATTGCCACAGGACAGAGGGTGAGGTCATACATGGCTGCAAGACTGGGATCAGAGTAGACATGGGAGTCCACTGGGCAGGGGTCAGACTGGAAGTAGGTGGCTGCTGGGCACTGAAGAGACTGAACAACAGACTGGTAGCAGGAGTCTGATGGATGCTAGCTACTGTAATGAGCAACAGACTGTTAGCTGGTGTCTGATGGGTGTTTGCCACTGGGATGAGCAAAGTGCTGGTCGACGGCTACTATGAACTGGACAGACTTTTCGACAGCCTTGTGAACCTCCATGGCCGGGAGCGCTGGCAGTGACTGAGGAATGGCCTCCGTGGCAGCGACCGGGCAATGGCCTCCGTGACCAGGAATGCTGGCAGTGACTGGGGGACGGCCACCATGGCCGGGGGTGCTGACAGTGACTGGGGAATGGTCTCCGTGGCCGGGACCGCTGGCAGAAACTGCGGAATGCCTCCGTGGACGGGAGTGCTGGCAACGATTGGGGAGTGACCTCCTCTGCCTTCTGCCGGTCAGCAGTGGCCTTACACAGGGGGATGCAACTGACCCATTCTCCCTCCTCCATTTACTTAAACTTTTACTCTATTTACGTAAACTTATTTTCCACAATATCGCGCCCCCCTTTAGACAGTTTAAGGGGTTAAATACTGAATACATTGTGCAATTTAGGGCTGACTGCATTTGCTTTAACAAGATCACAGGTGGTTAGTGAACAGGATACAGATTTTTGCACAGAAATACCATGCGTAAAAGTCCACTGTTCAGTGAATTTTGCTTGACAATGTTCATTTTATGTCTGTCCATATTTGTCAAGTTAGTGTTGTTATTATTTTCTTTTTCTAGTACATTCAACATGCCCTAATTGCTAATAGGTAATGGGTTGGGTTTTGATGTATTTGCCAGCAAGGAGAAAAGGAAAGAAACACCTTCCTCTAGAGATCAGCATGTTAACAATTCAGAATTTTTAATCAGGTTTAAGTAAGTAGATTGTTTTGATGTGCATTTTTATGAGATCCCCCCCATGGCATTTTCTGACATGACCTTAATCTCCAAAGGACAGATTCCTCCTCACTGGCACCACTAATTGCCATGCTGGATAGCATCCAGGTGTGTTTTATAAAGTGACTGTGATATATCTGTCACACTTCCCACACTTTGTACCCTCATATCACTAAGACAGAGATCGAGAAATGTAAGCTCTGATGGATGGAGGGTACCAGACTGGTTAAACAGAGAATGTGTAACTATTTCAAATGTTGACTAAAGACAACAGCTGTAAAAAACGTTTAGACATGAGAATGGGGAGTAAACCATAGTCAAAGAATCAAACAATAAAATATGCATCAAATTTTAGGTTTTTCAGTTAGACTATATATGTTGTCAGGATTGGGGAAACTAGTGAGCAGAATCTTGAAAACCAAGTAAAGATGTATATTCTTGTGAGGACATTGGGCCCTGAGGTCCCATTTAAGAACTATGCAGTCTGTGAATGCTTGCAAACTCTCTGTTACATCATGTCAACAGTTGGGCAGCTCTGGTTCGCTCTGGTAAGCCTCCAATCAGGAAGTGGATGATATATGACTGGAAATTCCAGTGGTTTAAGTTAACATTAATAACAGCCCAAACACTGGTGCTGGAAAGGAGAGAGAGGAAAATAGACCAAACCAAATATATATGGAAAGTATTTTCTTTCCCCTTTAAATTATATGTCTGAGGTCTTCGGAGTCCAATTACCCTACATATTTAAACTGGTGTTTATATTTTATACAAAAATAAAGCCCTAAACCTCACGCCAAAGCCCTTTCCCCTTTCTTTTTTGAAAACCTCTCATTGTAGTGGAGCCAGCAGATGGAGATGGTGACATTTCTTCATGGAAATTTGCGAGACAGCTTTCAAAGTGTAATTATCAGTTGTAAAACATGCTCCAAGAAGAAAGAGTAAAACAACTATGTGCACATAATTTGGCAAGACAAGAAACATCTAGATGCACATATTGTAATGTGTAATGCACATCTACATTCCAAACCAGGACTTTTTACATTTCTGATAAAAATGAATCTGTTTTTAATCAGGGTAAACTATGTGGTCATTTCCAAAGAGACGAGCTGACTGTGACAGTTAATTATTATGGATTTTCCGTGTCTTAGTCTTCTTGACTTTCCCAGAGAACAGAAGATATTCAATAAGGAGTTTCCTCAATGTTTAATTTCATGCTCGAAAACGTCCACATGTCTCTCCAACAGGATGGGGAGAAAAGAGTCAGATTACAGTACATTCTGACCTATCCATGTTTAATTAATTTGGTGGCATTTTGTTCCCCCATAAAAGGACTTTTCCCTTCTCATTTGAAGAAGTCTTGAAGAAGCACTTCTTGTGTCTTTAGAAGAAGCACAATAAGTGCTGTGCTCCACTCCACATTTCTAAACATTATTGCCAGAATTTGGAAGCCAATTTTACCCATTTAAATGGTAACCTGACAGTAATTTTATGTAAACACAAGATGATGTTATGATGATTAAGGGCAGTACTGAAAATGAAATTATCAAAATCTTTGATTTTGTTATGCATTAAGAGCATTAACAATTTGATGAAACTCGAATACACACCACTCATGAATTTGTATTGCATATTCTTGTTTAATGAAAAGATGTACACAAAGATGTCATGTAAAAAAATACGCTCAGTGACTCTTTACAATAGTACACAGTTCTAGCTCAGAAATGCTTTTATTCCCATATGTTTCCATAATACCATTTGCTCTTTTTTTCCCCAAAACAACTTTTTACTCGCAGTGCTCATATAAACAGTGATGAATAGACTTAAATATTTATGTGAACTACATGCAGAGGGGTCCTTCTTACCAACAAACAATCTCTGGTGGTCTGCTGGCAGCTGTGAAGCCATTTGCTGCCATGAAATCCTCCCCACAACTGCCAATCAGAAGCAGTTGCTGTGCCAAATAAATGCACATCTACCTATAAAAGACAGTGGGCAGTTTACATATACAGTAAATCTTAGATTGATAGCAGTGGAAGCCAGTTGAAAAATAGCATGGGGTTTGGCTGAACTTATAAAATATCAATATAATAAAATACAATCTTAATCATCCTTTGATCCTCCCCTGATCATTAATTTATTTGAATGTATTCCTGCAAGTCAGCATCAAATACAGTAATCTACATGAATACACTAACAATTCACAAACTGTTTATATTAGCAACTGTATATAACTTCAACTGAATAGTAAATATAACATTTTCAGTAGACTAACTAAAAGACTAATAATATTCTAAACTTAACCTCAGAATTTTCCCCTCATGTGTCCTGCAAAATGTAGTCTCTGAGACTGGGATTTCCCCAACACTATAGTTGTATTGTGGAAATAACACACCTGTTGGTTAGGACAAGACCAATTTCAGTGTGCTTTTCCTGAAAACTTGCTGAAAAGACCAAGTTAGACCAACATGAATTGCCATACTGCGCCAGGCTTGTTGTTTATACTGGTTAGAGCTGGTTTTCTACTGGTCTTCCTGATTTCTAAGCTGTTTAAGCTGGTTGACCAGAATTATATTTTTAGTGAAGCTGGTAAACTATTTAAGCAGCCTGGTGGGTACAGCACCACAACCGCAACCAGCATCTAAAATGCAACATATGCTGAAGACCAGCAATTCTGATATGAGCTGTTGTAAACTAATGTCATTATATGCATTTCATTACAATATAATATAATAAACATGTTGTACTTACTGTTTTGCTATTTTGTATGGACTAATATTGTAAATACCCTCTACAACAAGGACAAGTGAGGAAGCTGGCTAGGCAGTGAAAAGTGACTTTGGGGGTTGTGTCCTCTTCACAATAGTACCCTTGCAGGGAGTACAGGGTTAGTCAGCTACGTTATGCCTTCCCTATACATATGCTTTCCACTCCCTGCCTCTAAAATCTTAAACTTAGCAGACCTGGTCTGTCTGAGTCCCTGAGAAGCAAGCACGAGATTCCAGGGTACCTCACCCGTGATTGATTCAGGGACAAGGGAATTCAGTCACATTTCTGCCTGTTTTCCCACAAGAATGCCACTCAGAGTGACCTTCATGTTAACAGGAGCAGGTGATAATCTTTAGGACTTTTCTCCAGTGATTCATGGGTGGAAGATCATAATTACAGTTTTAAGGCACCACTGTCAAGAGGATTTGATGGGGAACATGTTAAGGATATCAGGGCTGGCTATAGAGCTCCTCAGCTCCAGGGAAGGGAACCAGTAGTCCCAGCTCTGAAATAGAGTAACTATTTTTTACATTGTTAGAAAGATTTAGTCTTCATCACCCTCCTGGGGGTCAGAGTCAACAGTTACTGATGTCACAATGCGTCAAACCAATTGCAAGAATAATGGTTTGCTCAGAAATCATTGCAGAGTTATAGAGTTCCTTTAAGCTTCCAAATGCCTTAAATCCACTAATTTGATCACTGCATCTGATTTTGTTGGAGAGTGTTTCAAATATTGTATTTAACAGTTTTATCTAAAGTTCTCAAAGTTACAGAAATGTCTTACTTAAAGATCTTAAATATTTGGATGAAAATCACAAAACTTGTCAAGAAATGTTCAGGTCACATCACACATTCCAAAATAAATAAAAAAATAAATCATAGTTTGTATAAAATAAATTAAGTCTACTATTAGGACACTTTGAATCTATTTATTTTCAGGACAGTTAAGCAGATTTTAGCCCTTAATTCGCATTACTGTAATGCCTCTGGTATTGTCTTCCTCATTGTTTTTTAATGATTGTGATTACTGTAATACAGTCATTTTGCACTTTATTACAGATAAAATGTTTTGTAATGTTTTTATTTTAATCAAAATCTCTCTCTCTCTCTCTCTCTCTCTCTCTCTCTCTCTGTGTATATATATTTGTATTCTTTTAAGGCAGTACAACAAATGGTTATTGATGTGTTGAAGTATCAGTAGTGTATCCTTGTGCGACCCCACGTCCACAAGTGTGGACTATGTATTTTGGCTTTGCTAAATGCAATGCATTATTTAAATGAGTAAAAACCAACTGAATACCATTCACAAGACTCTAGACTGTCATTTAAAGGGTTAACTTCTGCTGCACCAAGTCATGTGACACAACAGCATGCCGTCGATTTCCTTGAAGTGGTCCTACGGACGCTGCACAAAACGTTTTTTTTTTTTTTCATTGAAACCTGTTTGGAAATGCCGCTTCATTCAAGTAAATTTTTTGAACGCCAGCACACTGCTAAATATGATAGGTCCTATTTTAAGTGCAGCACAATGCCATAACTCCCTTGGATAAAAAGCAACCCCACACATGGATGGTCTCAGGATTTGTTATGTTTGTTTTGTCATTTTCTCTTCCCCATGTCTCTCAGGTGATGCCGGCATGCATGATCGACCATTTCCAAGTGAACATTGATTGTTCCTGGGGAAACGCTGATCATGCACTGATTAGCATGCCGAGCAGTACCTGTTCTCCTCTAATTCACACCCTTCTTAAGTCGTGTTCTCGGTATCTTTGCTAGATTGTTGTTTGATGTTGAGTACTAACGTTGCTCTCTCTGTTTAGTTGGTCATGACTCGTGTATCTGTTGGTTGCCCGCATGTCAGGTGTGTGGTTGCCTTCCAGTGTTTCTTCGTGTCAGCTGGTCTTCCACGGAGGATACCTCATCTCTGCCCACTTGTTGGGATTAGTAGCGCCCTATTTAAGCTAAGCTAAAATGCTATATCTAGCCATTTTACATGCACATGTTACCAGGTAAGATCATATTTTTTTCATCAAGAAAATTCATGTTAAATCATAATTTCTTTTCAATAGTAAGACCTTTGACATTAGGGCAAATATTAAATTCTTGATAATAATTTTTGTATTGTTTTCCTGTAAAAATAACAAAAAATCCTTAAATCAAGATCAATTTGAATTATCTTGTTTAGAAATAACACTGCATAAGATATTTAGGTTTTTCAGAGAATGTATTTTTAACATGCGTATTTTGACTTACGGTGCTGGCAGAGTTTTTATATCAGAGCTGAAGAAGTAATCCAAAGTATTAATAATACATTACTGGCCTTGAGTAATCTAACGGAATATGTTAAAAACATTTTACAACATGTATTCCATAATCTGTAGTGGAATACATCTCAAAAGTTACCCTCCCAACCCTGTCAACAGTGACTGCTTTTTGTTATTAATAAATTCCATAAACATTTCCTCTGCACTTGGGTCTGTTTGTTCTCCCTATTGCATCGTTACATACATGTATATACACAGAGAGCCAAAAGTTTGGAATAATGTACAAATTTTGCTCTTATGGAAAGAAATTGGTACTTTTATTCACCAAAGTGGCATTCAACTGATCACAATGTATAGTCAAGACATTAATAACGTGAACAATTACTAATACAATTTTTTTTTAAATGTTCAGATCTTCTTAAATTACTTTATCAAAAAATCCTCCATGTGCAGCAATGACAGGTTTGCAGATCCTTGGCATACTAGCTCTCATTTTGTCCAGATACTCAGATGATGTGGCTGTCTTCTCGGGCACTTCTTACACACCTTACAGTCTAGCTGATCCCACAAAAGCTCAATGGGGTTAAGATCCATAAAACTCTATTCCAATTATCTGTTGTCCAATGTCTGTGTTTATTTTCCCACTCTGACTTTTATTTTAGTTTTAGTTCAAAAGTGGATTTTTCTTTGCAATTCTTCCCATAAGGCCTGCACTCCAAGTCTTCTCTTTATGTGTTGCACTTGAAACTGGTGTTGAGCAGGTAGAATTCAATGAAGCTGTCAGCTGAGGACATGTGAGGCATCTATTTCTTAAACTAGAGACTGATTTCTCTTGTTTGGTTGTACATCCACATCTATTTCTGTCCTTTTTAGAGCCAGGTGTCCTTTGTCTTTGAAGACTGTAGTGTACACCTTTGTATGAAATCTTCAGTTTTTTTTTTTTTTTTTTGGCAATTTTAAGTATCGTATAGCCTTCATTCCTCAAATCAATGATTGACTGATGCTTTTCTAGAGAAAGCCATTTCTTTTTTTTTAAATGTTTGACCTAATTTTGAACTTAAGACATACCAGTCCATTACATCTGGCAACTCAAAAACAAAGACAATGTTAAGCTTCATTTAACAAACCAAATAGCTTTCAACTGTGTTTGATATAATGGCAAAGTATTTTCTAGAACCAAATTAGCAATTTAGCATGATTACTCAAGGACAATGTGTTGGAGTGATGGCTGCTGGAATTGGGGCCTGTCTAGATTTTATAAAAATTTTTTTTTTTCAAATAGTGATGGTGCTGTTCTTTACATCAGTATTGTCCTGACTATACGTTGTGATCAGTTGAATGCCAATTTGGTGACTTAAAGTACCAATTTCCTTTCAAAACAGCAAAATCTTATTAAAATATTAAAATCTTATAAATTTTAATTATTCCAAACTTTTGGCCGTATATATATATATACACACACTCACCTAAAGGATTATTAGGAACACCTGTTCAATTTCTCATTAATGCAAATATCTAATCAACCAATCACATGGCAGTTGCTTCAATGCATTTCGGGGTGTGGTCCTGGTCAAGACAATCTCCTGAACTCCAAACTGAATGTCAGAATGGGAAAGAAAGGTGATTTAAGCAATTTTGAGCGTGGCATGGTTGTTGGTGCCAGACGGGCCGGTCTGAGTATTTCACAATCTGCTCAGTTACTGAGATTTTCATGCACAACCATTTCTAGGGTTTACAAAGAATGGTGTGAAAAGTGAAAAACATCCAGTATGCGGCAAGTCCTGTGGGCGAAAATGCCTTGTTGATGCTAGAGGTCAGAGGAGAATGGGCCGACTGATTCAAGCTGATAGAAGAGCAACTTTGACTGAAATAACCACTTGTTACAACCGAGGTATGCAGCAAAGCATTTGTGAAGCCACAACACGCACAACCTTGAGGCGGATGGGCTACAACAGCAGAAGACCCCACCGGGTACCACTCATCTCCACTACAAATAGGAAAAAGAGGCTACAATTTGCAAGAGCTCACCAAAATTGGACAGTTGAAGATTGGAAAAATGTTGCCTGGTCTGATGAGTCTCGATTTCTGTTGAGACATTCAGATGGTAGAGTCAGAATATGGCGTAAACAGAATGAGAACATGGATCCATCATGCCTTGTTACCACTGTGCAGGCTGGTTGTGGTGGTGTAATGGTGTGGGGGATGTTTTCTCGGCACACTTTAGGCCCCTTAGTGCCAATTGGGCATCGTTTAAATGCCACGGCCTACCTGAGCATTGTTTCTGACCATGTCCATCCCTTTATGGCCTCAACCCAATAGAGCATCTTTGGGATGTGGTGGAATGGGAGCTTCGTGCCCTGGATGTGCATCGCACAAATCTCCATCAACTGCAAGATGCTATCCTATCAATATGGGCCAACATTTCTAAAGAATGCTTTCAGCACCTTGTTGAATCAATGCCACGTAGAATTAAGGCAGTTCTGAAGGCGAAAGTGGGTCAAACACAGTATTAGTATGGTGTTCCTAATAATCCTTTAGGTGAGTGTATATATACACATACATACATATATACATACGTACGTATTGATATATACTCTATATATACACACACTCACACATTTTTTCCCCACATCAGTCTACACTCCATACCACATAATGACAAAAAAAATGATTTTTTATAACTTTGCTAATTCATCTTTGAGATGTTTCTACAGTTTGATTGGAGTCCACTTCAATTCAATTCAATTGACTGAACATGATTTGGACAGGCACCATCTGTCTACAAAAGGTCACACGGCTAAAAATGGTTTTAAGAGCAAAAACCAAGCCATGAGGTCAACGGAACTGCCTGCAGAGCACAGAGACAGGTTTATGTTGAGGCACAGATCTGGGGAAGGGTACAAATAAATCTGGCTGCATTAAATGTTCCCAAGAGCACAGTGGCCTCCATAATTCTTAAATGGAAGAAGTTTGTAAAAACCAGGACTCTTCCTAGAGCTGGCTGCCTGGCCAAACTGAGCAATCGGGGAGCAAGGGCCTTGATAATAGAGGTGACCAAGGACCTGATGATCACTCTGGTTGAACTCTAGAGAACATGTGTGGAGATGGGATAAACTTGCAGAAGGACAACCATCACTGCAACACTCCACCGATCTGGGCTTTATGCCAGAGTGGCCAGATGGAAGCCTCACCTCAGTGCAAGATGCATAAAAATGTACCTTAATGACTCTCAGAATGTGAGAAACAAGATTATCTAGTCTGATGAAATGAAGATTGAACTATTTGGTTTCAGTTCCAAGCGTCATGTCTGTAGGAAACCAGGCACTGCTCATCACCTTTGCAAGACCATCCCAACGGTTAAGTATGGTGGTGGCAGCATCATGCTGTGGGTGTGTTTTTCAGTGGCAGGGACTGGGTGGCAGGTGAGGGTTGAAAGAAAGCTGAACACAGCAAAATACAGATATATCCTTAAAGAAAACTTGGTCCAGAGCGCTCAGGACCTCAGACTGGACTGAAGGTTCACCTTCCAACAGGACAATGACCCTAAGCACATGGACAAGACAATGCATGAGTGGCTTATGGACAACTCTGTTAATGTCCTTGAGAGGCCCAGCCAGAGCCCGGACATCCCAATCGAACATCTCTGGAGAGACCTGAAACTGGCTGTCCACCGACGGGCCTCAGCAAATCTGACAGAGCTTGAGAGGATCTGCAGAGAAGAATGGCTGAAAATCACACACAGAACGAGCAGTATGGCTGGTGGCATTGTCAGGCCGGAGGGACATGACAGGATGAGCCTGCAGGAAGCCTGAAATGACAACAAGCTCAGTCCGATTATGCTGTGACACACACCTCAGACCATGACGGACCCTCCACCTCCAAACAATCCTAAACAGGCCTCTGTCTAATATTCCTTTGACGATGAACACGAGTCCAACCATCACCCCTGGTGAGACAAAACCAAAACTCGTCAGTGAAGAGCACTTTTTGCCAGTTCTGTCTGATCCAGCAAAGGTGGGTTTGTGCCGATAGGCGAAGTTGCCGGTGATGTCTGGTAAGGATCTGCCTTTAAGGCCTAGCAGCCCTCAAGTTCAGCCTCTCTCAGCCTATTGTGGACAGTCTGAGCACTGATGGAGCGATTTTGCATTCCTGGTGTAACTCTGGCAGTTGTTGTTGCCATCATTTACCTGTCTCACAGGTGTGATATTCGGATGTACCAATTCTGTGCAGGTGTTTTACACATGGTATGCCACTGCAAGGACAATCAGCTGTCCTTCCTGTCTCACTGTAGCACTGTCTTAGGTGTCTCATAGTACGGACAATTTTATTGCAATTTATTGCCCTGGCTACATCTGCAGTTCTCATGTGTGCATGCAGCATGCCTAAAGCACATTCATGCAGATGAGCAGGGGCCCTGGGCAACTTTCTTTTGGTGTTTTTCAGAGTCAGTAGAAAGATCTCTTTAGTGTGCTAAGTTTTTATAACTGTGACCTTAATTGCATACCGTCTGTAAGCTTAGAAGTCAGTTCATAAAGTTAGTGTCTTAACAATCACTCCACCGGTGCATGTTCATTAATTGTTTATGGTCCATTGAACAAGCAAGGGAAATATTGTTTAAACCCTTTACAATAAAGACCTGTAAAGTTATTTGGATTTTTACATAATTATCTTTAAAATGCAGTGTCCTGAAAAAGGGACGTTTCTTTTTTGCAGAGAATATATATTTATATATAAAATACAATGCAAAAGTCTTAGGCGCATTAGATGTTTCACAAAAACATTTGTCTTAAGATGGCAATTATGTATCTTCTACTTTAGTGTTACATTTCCAAACATTCCAAACAAGTAGAACACAGTTTCCTACAACAGATGGCATGGTCCACACCGAGCCTGGATCTCAACATCATTGAGTCAGTCTGGGATTACATGACAGAATCATTTGAGACAGCATAAATACATACAGCCATGGCCAAAATATTGGCATTGACATAAATTTTGTGTTTTGCAAAGTTTGCTGCTTCAGTATTTGTAGATTATTTTTTCACATGTTTCTATGGTATACTGTTAAAACAATGATAAGCATTTCATGAGTTTTAAAGGCTTTTACTGGCAAAATTTTTTATTATATGCAGAGTCAATATTTACAGTGTTGACCCTTGTACTTCATAACCTCTGCAATTCACTCTGGCATGCAGGATATTAGCTTCTGGGCCAAATCCTGACTGATGGTGATCCATTCTTGTTTTATTAGTGCTCTGAGTTGATCACAAGTTGTGGGCTTCTGCTTGTCCACTTGCCTTTTGAGGATTGACCACAGGTTCTCTTTGGGATTAAGATCCGAGGAGTTGCCTGGCCACGGATCCAAAATTTCAATGTAATGATCTCCGAGCCACTTCATTATCACTCTTGCCTTGTGACATGGTGCTCCATAATGCTGGAAAATGCACGGATCATCACCAAATTGCTCCTGGATCATTTGAAGAATTTGCTCTTGCAGGATGTTTTGATACCATTCTTTATTCATGGCATTGATTTTGGGCAGCATTGTGAGAGAGCCCACTCCCTTGGATAAAAAGCAACCCCACACATGGATGATGTCAGGATGCTTCACTGTTGGCACGACACAGGACTCGTGGTAGCGTTCATCTTTTCTTCTCCATACTATCGATTTTCCAGATGTCCCAAACTCTCGGAAGGGGGCTTCATCAGAGAAAATAACTTTGCACCAGTCTTCTGCTGTCCAATCCTTGTATTTCCTGCAGAATTTCAGTCTGTGTTTAATGTTTTTCCACGAGAGATGTGGCTTCTTTGCTGCCCTTCTTGACACCAGGCCATTGTCCAAAATTATTCGCCTCACTGTGCGTGCAGATGCATTCACACTAACCTGCTGTCAATATTGAGCAAGCTCTGCCCAAGTGGTGACACGATTCCATAGCTGACTCCTCAGGAGGAGACAGTCATGGCACATGCTGGACACTCTGGGATCTCCTGAAGCCTTCTTCACTGCAGTTGAACCTCTCTCTTTGAAGTTCTTGATGATCCGGTAAATGGTTCTTTCAGGTGCAATATTCTTTGCAGCAATTTCCTTGCATGTGAGGCCAATTTGATGCAAAGCGATGATGGCTGCATGTCTTTCTTTAGAGGTAACCATTGTGAACAAGAACACAATGATTGGAAGCACTTCTTCCCTCCTTTTATAGCAATCAGTCTGCTTTTATAATCCAATCAGAATTGTAGAGTGATTTCACCTAACTAGTACTCATTCACACTTTCCCAGGTGCTGCTGAAATGATTAGTGAAATTATGTTAGCTGGTCATTTTGTGCCAGGGCCAATAAACAGTGAAATTTGGGTTTTAGTGATTGTGGCACGGCGGAGGGCGGGGCCAGGTCGTGACTCGACATGCCCGGTCCCGTATTAGGCTAATCAAGCCACTGACAGGGATAAAGGCTGATCGCAGATCCATCAGGATCTCTCTCTCTCTCTGCTGCACCGCCCTCTGCGATCAGCCTTTATCCCTCTCGTGGCTTGATTAGCCTAATACGGGACCGGGCGTGTCGAGTCATGACCCGGCCCCGCCCTCCGCTGTGCCACAGTGATAAAGTAAATTTTTTGGGCACTTAATAAGCTTTTTGCAATTATTTAAAATGCATCTGATCACTCTGCACAATAATCTAGAAACAATGTGACTCAACACCACAACAACTGAAGCAGAAAAATCTGCGAAACACAAATTTTATGTCACTGCCAATACTTTTGGCCATGGCTATAGAACTGTGGCAAGATCTCCAAGATGCTTGAAACAACATGTCTTTCAAAAACCTTGAGAAAGTGTGTGCAAGTGTACCTACACTCACCTAAAGGATTATTAGGAACACCATACTAATACTGTGTTTGACCCCCTTTCGCCTTCAGAACTGCCTTAATTCTACGTGGCATTGATTCAACAAGGTGCTGAAAGCATTCTTTAGAAATGTTGGCCCATATTGATAGGATAGCATCTTGCAGTTGATGGAGATTTGTGGGATGCACATCCAGGGCACGAAGCTCCCGTTCCACCACATCCCAAAGATGCTTAATTGGGTTGAGATCTGGTGACTGTGGGGGCCATTTTAGTACAGTGAACTCATTGTCATGTTCAAGAAACCAATTTGAAATGATTCGAACTTTGTGACATGGTGCATTATAATGCTTGAAGTAGCCATCAGAGGATGGGTACATGGTGGCCATAAAGGGATGGACATGGTCAGAAACAATGCTCAGGTAGGCCGTAGCATTTAAACGATGCCCAATTGGCACTAAGGGGCCTAAAGTGTGCCAAGAAAACATCCCCCACACCATTACACCACCACCACCAGCCTGCACAGTGGTAACAAGGCATGATGGATCCATGTTCTCATTCTGTTTACGCCAAATTCTGACTCTACCATCTGAATGTCTCAACAGAAATCGAGACTCATCAGACCAAGCAACATTTTTCCAGTCCTCAACTATCCAATTTTGGTGAGCTCTTGCAAATTGTAGCCTCTTTTTCCTATTTGTAGTGGAGATGAGTGGTACCTGGTGGGGTCTTTTGCTGTTGTAGCCCATCCGCCTCAAGGTTGTGCATGTTGTGGCTTCACAAATGCTTTGCTGCATACCTCGGTTGTAACGAGTGGTTATTCAACAAGGCATTTTCTCCCACAGGACTGCTGCATACTGGATGTTTTTCCCTTTTCACACCATTCTTTGTAAACCCTAGAAATGGTTGTGTGTGAAAATCCCAGTAACTGAGCAGATTGTGAAATACTCAGACCGGCCCGTCTGGCACCAACAACCATGCCACGCTCAAAATTGCTTAAATCACCTTTCTTTCCCATTCTGACATTCAGTTTGGAGTTCAGGAGATTGTCTTGACCAGGACCACACCCCTAAATGCATTGAAGCAACTGCCATGTGATTGGTTGATTAGATAATTGCATTAATGAGAAATTGAACAGGTGTTCCTAATAATCCTTTAGGTGAGTGTATATACAGTGCTTGCAATGTATATTCATGTTACAGTGATAAGACTAATACACTGTATTCCGCATTAAAGTTACAAGACTTTTGAGTATAAAATCTGCTTAATTGTCATAAATAATGTTAGGGTCTGAATATTAGATTTTATTTTTATTTATTTTTGTATTTTTTAATGCAAAATAGTTATAATTCTTTTTATTTCATTTGTTTTTTGGGGGGTAAAATGTGGCATGCACACCTCTTTGTGAGATTTAATCCTTAAGAGTCTACTTTCACAGCCCTACATATCAGTAAGTACACAATGCCTGATATTTTTCATTGATATTTTTTTTTCACTGATATTTTCTCTCTTCATGATAGGAATATATGATGTGAATAAACAATAATCCTGTCCATGTTTCTGTTTTGTATCCAGTTGATAGATTCTCTCTGGAGATGTTGCCAGCTCATTTTCAAGACCCCTATTCTCACCTCATTCTCTCCAAGTTCTGCATTTTCCCTGGTTGCGTTCAAATGTGTGACCTTGTCACAGTGAGAGGGCCATCTGGCAGCTGACCTCACGCTAGACCAAAGAGAAGCACAGATACCATTGCTTGTTTTCCTTTCGCTCAGTTGAGCTCATATCAGGCGGATGCGGATGTTCAAACTCTCTGCTCGCCACAGCAGGGGGGCGGAGAAGGAACCAGTCCCTCAGATACACATTAAGCATGCAACAACAACACACACATTAGAAGTACAAAACTGACATCTCATTCTTTCACACCCATCAGACCTCCAGTGCCTTCAGCCCGACTAAAGAAAACAGTAATAGTCTTTCAAATGGGAATAGTGCAGACACATGGAATAGAAAGCAGGTTTTCCAAGCCTCATGATATGTTTCTACTGAGGAATACTTTGTCCTCAAGAAACCCTCCTAAATCAAACAGTTCCCCTCAAACACGCGCTCCTCCTCCACACTCCTCGTGCTGTGTCTTCTTAAGGCATCCTAGCAGCCATATCAGTGTGGGAAGAATTAACGCTCTCTGTGGGCTTTTTTGGCTGGAAAGTGTAGTGCCGAGGGCCGTGTAGAAAGGGGCTGCCATATCTGCCACACATGCAGAGGCCAGATGTTTCCCTAGAGCTCTTGTCTTCCCATGCTTCAGTCAGAGAAATTGGCCTGCACGCTCAGAAATATAAAGCTCTCTCTGTCTTCCTCCCTTTGTCTTTCTCTTTTTCCACCACATGTGCTAATATATATGGATCCCATGTGTACTCCAAAATGCAAAAACTCTTTTAAGTCGACACAACCCCAAAAATAGCCCCAGTAATATTTCATTGACCCGGAGCACCGCACACACACACTTCGTGGATCGCTTTGGAATCTCTCCATCCTTTATTTCGTTCTTAGACAAATAGCTTTTGAACTCTTCAAAAAATACTGTTTCACTTGTGGGTATCTGCTGCTTGCATCAGAGACCATACCACAAAAAGCATTACAATGCCTTAGAAGTTTCTAAAATGGACTTCACAGAAGCCTATATTATGAAGTACATAATAACATAGAATTAACAAATAATATTCTCATTAAAAGGAAAGTAGCTACAAGCAAGACTCAAATGAAATGCATATGTATACAGTATATGCATTTAGTTTTAGAGTTAACAGAACCACAGACAATTTTCCAGCCAATAACTTGAAGTACCAAACCTAATTTCTCTTTGTCTCATTCACTTTGTTGCTCTCTTTCTCTGTTCAATGCTTCTTTATGTTTGTTTAAATACAAAATGTTTGCTATGTTGTGGGTAAATGTTACATATTCTAAATTAAAAGGATCAACTCAGAGACAGCACTGACCAAAGTGTTCACATGATGAGCCCTGACCTCATTAACATTTTCTGGAAGAGTAGTGCGATGACCTTGTTAACATTTCTGGCTTAATTAATCAATTCACATGAGTGCTGAACCTTTGCTGATTCCTGCCAGCATAGTCCACTAAGCCACAGAGTGAGTGATGTATTGAGGGTGGAGAGGAGGCAGACCACTGTGAAATTCTCAGGTCACCGGTATGGGGCACAGATGACAGTAGTTGGCTAAAAGCTTAATGGAGGAAATGTTATCTACACATTCATTATGATGTGTATTATTTATTTATTTTAAATATATAAATTTTAAAGGGTAGGAAAAAGCTTACCTGTATACAGTGTTGGGTAGATAATGGTTTTTAATTCAATCAGTTACTGACTACAAATTACACAACCACAACTGAAATCAGTAATGTAATCCTTTGGATTACAATTTTTAGGTACTCTAATCTGATTACTTATGAATTATTATTGCATGTTTTAATACATACAATTTTTTGTGAATTAAGTACCAATTTACACTAATTTCATGAGACATTATTACATGTTTTTTTATCTACAAGTTAATGGAATACATATTTAATTATGTAATCCATAAAAAAGTAACCATAAAATGTTAAAATTCAATGTAATCTAATTACAAGTACTATTTTTGTAATCTGTTTACATAATACAGATTGCAAGTAGTCCACACTGCCTATAAAATCTGAACTGAAAAATATTTCTTTCAGGATCTGATAGTCGGGTTTCATTGTTCTTTGTAATAAGTGTTGTATTATACAAATGCACCAGACTGTATGCACCACGCAAAGTTTTCTTAGTATTCAGGGTTAACGAGACTCTCGGTGTTGAATATGATGAATCATTATGTCTTCAGTATGCCACAGTGGTCAAGAAATTTTTCTTTTCTTTCTTTCTTTCTTTCTTTCTTTCTTTCTTTCTTTCTTTCTTTCTTCTTCACTGGAGTTAAAACCACCACTCTACAAAGAGTAGAGGGAAGAAAGAGACCTTAGGCTGTCGGCCTATCACAGTCTTACACATTGCTGCTTTCATGCACTGAATGCAAATTGGATCAGGTAATTGGGAGGCAGCTTGAGAGGGCTGCTTCAGATCTCCCTAGCGACAAGCTCGGCTCACAATCATGATTGGGCCCAGATGGACTGTGAAGCACTTACTATGCTCTCCACTTCACATTCCTGTCTATACACCCTCAAACAGACCAGCCTTGCATAGTGATATTAATGTTACGTCCTGTACGTGTACATGATCAGCAGGGGTCTCGTGTATAAATGCTGTGTACACATAAAACAGACTTTGAGGAGTGCATACACAGTGCTTTGCATGTCAAGACATTGAGCTTTACAAAAAGCAAACCCACTTTGTTAACCATGCATATGTAAACAATGGACCGGTTTGAAATGTGGAAATAAACTTCAGTGGGGTACATTTCTACATTGGTGAATGGGAGACCATGGCAAATATTACTTTTGCATTCATAAATGCTCCAACAGCAAATAAATAAAAAGAAATCACAATTACTATTACACCACTTTCCTAAAGAGGTCAAATAATAAAGAGTGGCAGATAACAGCAGTCAGAAATGAGAAATATGCAAGATTTCTGCCACGCTCATAACAATAGTGACTTATAGAGACTTTTTGTCTGAATCACCAAAACACCAGTCTTTGTCCATTTTTTTAAAATGTCACTCTAATGCAATCCTCAACTAATTACAGTGTATATCAATAATTTTCCCAAGGCTACATCTTAAAAAGAAATTAATTGAACCAGAATCAACTTTATTGACAAGCGTTCATGTACACAAGGAATTTGTTTTGGTGATAGGAGAAAAAAGTGCACAGAACATTACAGTGAGACACAGAATATAAACAAGGTATGAGTGTAAATAGACATACCAATAATAGGACATATCTTAGAATGGAATATGTACATATGCAAGTGGTAATTGTACAGTATGTGCAAGGTAGGGGTATGTGCAGTTATTGAGTTAAATATGAGTGAATTTACATATGTATATTATATATTTATTTACATTATTGCACTATAGGGACTCCTGAAGGCTGTTTTATTGTTCATTTGATAAATGGATTGAGGGTAAAAGCTGTTCTTGTGCCTGGATATCCTGGCGCTGAGTGCTCTGTAGTGCCGGCCAGAGGGCAACATTTCAAAGAGGGAGTGGGGTCCAGAATGATTCTACCTGAACGTTTCCTCACTCTGGAAATGTTCAGGTCTTAGAGTGTGGGCAGGGGCACCAATAATCCTCTCTGAAGTCCTGAATATCCATTGTAATTTCCTTCTCTCTGATTTGGTGGCTGAACCAAACCAGACAGATATAAATGTAAACAGGATAGACTCAGTGATGGCCGAACAGAACTGTGTCAGCAGATCCAGTCGCAGGTTTAACTTCCTTAGCTGGTGAAGGATGTACAATCTCTGCTGAGCCTTCTTCACAATAGAGCCTATGTGGGTGTACCAATTCAGGTCCTGAGAGATGGTAGAGCCCAGGAACCTGAATGACTCCACTGTTGCCACAGTGCTGTTCAGGATGGTGGGGTGGTAGGGGGTAGGCTCCTGAAGTCCACTATCATCTTCATTGTTTTGAGCGTGTTCAGTTCAAGGTTGTTGTGACCACACCTTCTGTAAGCAGACTTGTCACAATCGCGGAGGAGGCCGATGACCGTGGTGTCATCTGCAAACTTCAAGAGCTTGACAGAGAGGTCCTTTGCATTGCAATCATTTGTGTACAGGGAGAAGAGCACCAGTGCTAATAGTGAGGGTCCCGGATGTCAGTTTCCCCAGTCTGACTAGCTGCTGCCTATCTTTCAGAAAGCTGGTGATCCACTGACAGATTTGGGTGGGCACGGAGAGCTGGGTCATTTTGGTTGAGAGAAGATCAAGCATGATGGAATTGAAGGCTGAACTGAAGTCCACAAAAAGCATCCTTGTATAAGTCCCAGGTCGAGGTGTTGCAGGATATAACGCAGTCCCATGCTGACAGCATCATCCCCAGACCATTAATCCATTGAAAATTCTGTTATAATTTACTCATTGTTTATTTATTTATGGCTTGTTTTCTCATTATTTTATTTGCCGTGGAACACATAGGGAGTTTTAGGGATGCCAGGTTCAGAAAGTTGCAGCTCAAAAAAATAGAAAAGCACGATATGATGTATCATAAATATAATCAATTATATTTGCTCGCTGTATTCCAGATCTTCCGATGCCGTGTATGAACCCAAGTTTAAGGGGTCGTTAAATGCTCTTTTTTGAAATGGTCTTATTATGTTCCTTGAGATCCACTGATCATTTTACAAAAGTTGTTTTGCACCAAAACTAATTTAGTAATATATGATATTTTTCCACCCTGTCTCTGGCCCTCTGTCTGAAAGGCTCGGTTTTCGCCTAAACTCCTCCATAAACTTCAAAGTAAATGCCCAATGTTATGATTGGCTAACATCGTGCATCCCTTCAAATAAATGCATCAAAATGGTCAAAGACGTCCATCTAGTGCATGTTTTCAAACACCAACTAATAAAAATAGCACAGATAACCTAGACAAAGCATCCAGGACACTTTTGTGCTCAAAACAGCAAGACCCAAAGCGGCTGATGAAAATGAATGGGCTTCTTCTTTTCAGAGTTGTAACCTGACACTGCATCTTTTAATAGCAATGGAAGTTACATGACGGTCAAATTCATCTGTATAGTGCATGTTTTTATACAAATATAATTGAAAATAGTCCAGAAGGGTCTTTGATGATCAGGAATAGTTAGGCCACACTAAACATGTCTGTCCTGCTCTCTCTCAGTTTATGAAGCCCGTTTATCGGTCCAATGGCGGTCTCCAATAATATGGGTGAAGGTCTCTGCGCGTTACTGTCTTTCTTTTTACGCAACACAACAAGATTCAATAAAATACAATTTATCTTATGTATTACCTCGTTATTTCATCTGACTCCATAAATGAAAAAGGTTTTAATGATATCTGAGCATCATTAAAAGTGAGCGAATGTTTGATTATTCTTTTTAACTCTTTAATTATATTTTACCCGTTCAGATTAGGAAACTATGTCGCTTTGAGGTTCTCGCGTGTTTTTCTACACTGCGGGTATCACGATCACAAGCGGACAGTATTGGATCATCAAACAGAGGTAATTGCTATATACCTGAGATCGGTCACGTTCATGTATACACAATCAAAGATATTTCAGTATAGCCCCCATGTAATTGCATACACTTGAATTTAACTTAACGTTTTCTTCAGTAGAGGTCACGGCCACTATTACAGATATAAGTTGATCAACATAACTTCTCTTATAATAGCTTTGGATTGGCCATGCGTGGTTTCCCACATACACTTATCTGGAGAAACATCAAATTAAAACAGAGGTAAGACACACCCAAATTTAGATCGGTCAAGCAGCATTTAGCTGTTCTAAACGGAAATACACTTGAACGGAAGTACACTTGAACTGATGCTAAATATTAGTGGTCACTAATCTGACGCAGACTTGCGGTAACATACGAATCGCTCATTCTGTTTGGGAAAACAATTTCAGAGTCAGTCAGAATAAAATCAAATGTTTACAATTTATTGACCAGGTAATAGAAAAATAATTCAAAATCCAATTCATTAGGCAAAATCAGCGACCAATCAATATAATCACAACAATTTAGAAATTGAGGAATTTGTAGAAATATTACCTGGCAACGAAAAACTACACACAGCGATCATGTGGGAAGTCTATCTACAGACTCCCAGAACCTTTTGTCCATTCTCCTTATAAACCCAGATAATTCAATAAGCTAACCAAATGGTAGTGTCTGTCTTTCTAATTAGATTTGGGTCCCCTATTGAGGGGTTCACTACATTTACATATAGTAGGTATGGAGGATCTGGGGAGGGCACACCTTTAAGGGGCACACCACATCTCTCATATTCTATAAATTCTTCTAGCTTTTCATTATGGCTGGGAGGATGAGACCAGTTTACCAGGCACACTGAGACACTTAAAATGATACCAAACATGTATTGTTACTTTTTTGTACACACTTGACATTGTATAGGTTTTTAGTGAGTTCTAAGTGAGGAGGAGAGGGGGAAGTAGGGGGAGGTAATCAGACGGTAGACGGGAGGTGCGAGCTACCCTGCTGGCTGTGTCTCGGATGTTGCTGTTACATGTGCAAGAGAGAATTCAAATGTTGATTCTCATGAGAGCCTTTTGTTCTCCCGAGGAGTATCCCAGACTCGCTGGCACCTTACAGGGCCAAGGAAGCGATGACGTGAAGTAGGTGTTGATGTTTTTTTTGCTGTAGAGGTGGTCATGAATTAATGGGCCCCCAAATCATGGACGTCAAAGAAATAGAGAACCAGGTGTTTTTGCAGCTTGGTTTTGTTGGGCCTCATGTATTCAGATATGAGACAAAGGCAGGCCTACATAGAGTCATAAAGCCTGACTGAGGCCCACATACAGTCATAAAGCCTGATCGTGCTAAATTCAAACAAAGGGATTCCAAAACAGACTACAAATACCATGAAGCCTTGCTCACTTTACACTTACGTGTGAAATTCTGAAGGATTGAAATCTCAACTCCGATTGGATGAGGCACACGTCAAAATGCACCCTCAACCATGATGTCATCGGGAGTAGAAAATCCTATGAGATCTTTCTGGCCATTGCTTCCAGCAACATTACGTGCCGTGTCTAGACGCAGCTCTGCTGCTCTCAGGTATAGCCTCGTTGAACAAGGAAATAATGTACAAATTAAAACTTTAGCTATACTTTAAAGAGAAGTGTTTTTGTTTGTTTTGTATATGCCTGTGTCAAGGGCTGGCAGGGGATGTCAGTGCTCAGATTCAAAGCCTTCATTGTTTTCCTTTTTGAATGTCGATGTTCTCCGGATGTCAAATTCCTAAGAGAACAATCCTATATTGAGACTGCTATACTGTCTGGTTATACTCCCTCAATCCAGGGTGGTGCCCGGGCGATAGTAATCCTTATTAATATTCTATAGAATTTGATAATTGATGGTTATTTGTGATGATTGTTGATTTAAAGGATTCAAAAGCTAACACTGATTCTAATCAATGTATCAATTAATAACCAAACCCTCTCCTGAACATAGTTCATTAAATGCTATTATTGCATTGGGCAATAAGTTTTGATTACTGAAATTTACAGAATGTTTTTAAAGTAGAATGACATTGTATATGCCAAAAGATCAAGGAAAATTTGGTTCTTCATGACATAAACCCTTTATGCATTTATGCAGCGACCAGCATCCCTATCTGCCATAACACTCAAATCCTGCTGTCTTTTAAACATTAAAAATCTGCACCCAAAGAGCAATGACAGCTTTTGCGTCAGCAGTGTCGCATGCCACTGTCTCTCATGTGTCTTGTGACCGATTGCGACATTCTAATGTTTGGAAGTGTAGTGGCATTCATGGAGAAGAACAATTTTCACCAATTAAAACCTTCAGTTTCACTCTGTTCCTCACACAAAACTATTGTGTGACTATTGAATGCAGCATGAGTTGTTTGGAATACTTGTAATAAACTAGTTATAATTTTTGTCATTCTTTGTAATAAATTATCATGACTGAATTTGTTGATGTTTGTCTTTTTATATTGTTGTTTGGCTATATTATTTTTATATTATTAGTTATGTTTAAGCATAGGGGCAGGGTTAGGTGTTCAAAAATATCTATATTATAGTGTAATATAAATAAACTTACTGTAGGGTTGGGTTAGGTGATCCAAAATATTGATATGATATGATAATGTAACTAAACTAATATATTTACAAGTATAATGCCACATTTTGTGGTAAATTATGCACAGTAAATCCAAAGATTGTCAAACCTATGACTGAATCCTCCAAAACCGAGGTGAGAATGGAATAACAAGGACATTTTCTTGATGCAGGAAAAAAGTTGTTATGGTGACGTCTCTTTCACGAGACTGCCCTGGGTTTCTCAAAAGCATCGCTAGCTTAAGTTGATCGTAGAGACCATTGGCACCAATGGTTTCTATGATCTACTTAGCTAACTTAGCTTTTGGGAAACGCTGCCCTGTTCAGTCCCTAAGCAGCTGTATTTGAAACCCCATCACAGCACTAGTGACTTGTGCAAACGCTTGGCATCTTTTTAGATATCTTTAGATGTGGCCGTTATCTCTCCCCTCCGGATACCATGAAATTTGTCTCGAGTGCTTGGGGCGCCAGCACGCCGAGGCGGCTTTCGTGGAAGGGTAGTGTTCACATTTCGAGAACATGCCCATGAGAATGTTGCGGTTGTGGTCACGGCTCACTTCATTCTTCATGAAGCAAGGAGCCACCGCGGCTGCTTCCCAACTTGGTCCGTCCTGGGCTGACGCTCAGCCGGCCGGGTTGGCAAGCACCGTGGGCGATCTGGATGTGGACATGGGAGCGTTTATGCCAGCTCAACCCCCGCAGACTTCCCATCCCCCAGCATGCTTATTCTATCCGGAAGAGCTGTCGAGCGATACAGGCGGTAAGTTTAATATGTTTGCCCATCATTTCTCTACGGTGAGGAAGCAGACCGATGTGAATAAGCATATCTTGCCGTGGCGTGACTCGGCTGCCTTCAGGCCTCTGATGTTCCATGCCCCTGCTCCTCCTCGCCAGAGCCATTCCCCTGCGGTGCCGGCCCCGGCTCCCACACCATCAGAGCCCGTACGGCGGCCTCAGAGAAAAAGATGCTCCTGCGGGTATCCTGCATGTCAGCCGGCCCCCAAGAGCCCCAGACGGGCTTTGATGCGGCCCTGACACGGGCAGCCTAGGGATGAGGTGACTGCCTCCGACCGGTCTGCCCATTCAGGATGTTAACATAGAAGCAGATCCTGACATCAGTACAAACAGGATTGGTTTGGGGTTCATCAACCTGAAGGATGCATACTTTCACGTATCGATTCTTCCTCGACACAGACCCTTTCTTTGGTTTGCCTTTGAAGGACGAGCTTACCAGTACAGGGTCCTCCCCTTCAATCTGTCCCTGTCCCCTCACATCTCTGCCAGAAAGGCATACGCATTTTCAATTATCTCGACCACTGGCTAATCCTAGCTCACTCATGAGATCTGTTGTGTGTACACAGTGACTTTGTGCTTCAGCACCTCAACTGACTCGGGTTTCAGGTCAACTGGGAGAGGAGCAAGCTCTCCCCTGTGCAGGGCATCTCTTTTCTCAGTATGGAGTTAGGCTCAGTTACTCTCAAGGCACGTCATATGACTGAATGAGCTCAGTCAGTGATGACCTGCTTGAAGACCTTCAGGCAGAATGTAGTGGTGCCAGCAAAACAATTTCAGAGGAACCTGGGACATATGGCATCCTGGGTGGCATTTCTTCCCCTCGGGTTGATGCATATGAGACTGCTTCAGCACTGGCTACAGACTCGAGTCCTGAGGTGGGCATGGTGTCACAGCACCCGGCATGTGTCCATCATACTGCAGTGCCAACATACTTTCAACCCTTGGTCGGACCTGCGATTTCAGGCAGGTGTTCCCCTAGAGCAGGTCTCAAGGCATGTCGTAGTCATGACAATATGCCTCGAACTCAGGCTGGGGCACCGTGTGCAACAGGCAGGCAGTGTCAGTGCTTTGGACGGGGCCCCAACTCCACTGGCAGATCAACTGCTTAGAGGTGCTGGTGGTATTGCTGGCCCTGAGGAGGCTTCGAATCTCGATTCAGGGCAAGCATGTGTTGGTCCGGACCGACAAAACAGCAACCGTAGCGTACAATTCGCCTGCCACCTCCTCCTTTGGAGTCAGCAGACGTTGAAGTCTCTGCAAGCCACACACCTCACAGGCATCCTCAACCTTGCAGCAGATGGGCTCTCACGGCAGGTAACGCTCTGCGAGGAGTGGACTCTCCACCCCCACACATTCCAGCTTATTTGGAAGAGATTTGGGGAGGCGCAGGTAGACCTGTTCGCCTCCCAAGACTCCTCTCACTTCCCCTTTTGGTACTCCCTGTCCGAGGTCCCCCTCAGCATGGATGCATTGGCGCACAGCTGGCCTCATTTCACAGACTCTGTCCAAAGTCAGGGAGGATGAGCAGCAAGTCATGTTTGTTGCGCTGTACCGGCCCAACCGGACTTGGTTCTCGGATCTGATGAGGAAGACCTGGCCTTGTCATTGCTGTGTCCAGTTCCCTCCCTGCGACTCTATCTGGACCGCACGCAGAGCTTTAGATGCTCGGAGCAGCTTTTTGTCTGCTTTAGAGAGCATGCGAAGGGGAAAGCTGCCTCCAAGCAGAGGCTAGCCCATTAGATTGTGGATGCCATTTCTCTCACATTGCAATCTCAGCACTTGCCTTGCCCCTTGGGAGTCCGTGCGCACTCCACTAGAGGGGTTGCATCCTCCTGAGCACTGGCAAGGGGGGGCTCTCTAGCAGACATCTGCAGAGCTGCGGGTTGGGCTACACCCAATACCTTTGCAAGGTTTTATAACCTATGCAATTGGTTTTGTTTGCCGGTTTTGACCCGAGTGTTATGCAGTAACAGCATGTAGACCAGGTGGCCGGTTGGTTGTATCACTTGCATTGCACCCTTCCCCTTTTTCAAAGGTGATAATGTGCAACTTTTTGTCCACATCAGTTCCCCTTATCCAGTGAACCCCAGACACCTCTCTAATTCTTAAGCACTGTTCGGTGACAAACTCAGCGGAGGAGTAACAGCACCAGGCACAGTACTCATGGTATGCCCCTTTTCAGGTGAGCCTGTGTGCTCAGGCTCAGTGCTCTATGCATGGTGATTCCCCATTGGTAATCCTGTATGATGAGTTTCCACTGTTCAGTTTCCCCTTAGGTGAACCCTGTGTTTTCCCTCACCAGAGCTTTCTCTGCCTCGGCCACTGTGGATGCATACCCTCTCTGTGGAAAGGGTCCTCAGGTGGTATCATTCCATATGTGAACTTCCTTGTTGGTAAGTCCATGTGAAGTATTTTCCACATGTTAACCTCCCTCCGGTAGGATGTGGTCTCCGTAGTGTACTCCCTGCTGGAGAGGGAAGAGCACTTCCCAACGCTATACTAGAAAGTGCTCGACTGGAAATTGCTTAACAGCAAATAAGGAAAGGCTCCGCTGTTATCCTCCTTGGGTAAAAATATCTTGCTTACTGATGTAACCTCTGTTCCCTGATGGAAGGAACGAGACGTTGTGTCCCTCCTGCCACGGCGCTGAACCAGCCGCTGAAATGGCCGGGACTCTCTATCGGCTTCTTAGCATAAATCTGAATAAGTGGCGCACACATCTCCTTTTATACCTGTATGTTACATCAGCAACCAAGACGTTTTTGCAGTGATTACGATTTTATAGTCGTAATTAACCATCCTTTTGTGCACCATAAATGTGCATTTATTGACAAAAATCACTTTAATTCCATCAGTGTGGAATTAACCACAGTGATCTACCTATGTACTGTAGTTACAAAATGATGTGGGTCAACCTGTAATTCTTATATTCGATTTACTGGGCTGTGGCAAATGTTTATGACTTTGCAAACAATCTTATGAAAATAAGAGTTTATAATGTTAATTGCACAATATAACAGGATTATAATAGGAAATGTACAATATTCCATACTGAAAGTGTGCATAGGCGCATTTGCATATTTTATAAATGTGTCCAAAGTAAGTGCACTGCACAGAGATATTTCATTTTTTATTTGAAAATCAACTTCTGAACGGAAATATTTCTTGTTAATAATGGGGAATTGTAATTGCCAATCCATCAATAACCTCTAATGATACTAAACTCGCATAGTTATTACATCAGCTTGGCCGACTTGACTTAAAAAAAAAAAAAAAAACACATTCACCACGCTCTGTACAATCAGATAGGAGAGACAATCTAGTAAAGATATAGTTCTTGAACCAGAACTTTAGTGGGTCACCTCTGAAATGTTTTTGCTTGCTACCTTACTCATGTATCTTCATTTGACTAAATGGGTGCAAATTGCATTCTAGGGTAAACAGCACTGATAAATTGAAGCCATTGTATAAACAGCTGCAGCTATAATGTGAGTTGTTGTGCTGAGCAGAAACTCATATAGTAATCGATTTAGACAGACAATTTAATATTCATAAAAACATTGCGTGAGACAGTGTGATTTATGCTTATGAAATTTTATAGCAGAAATTTTACAGATGGCTGTCTGTGAGAGTGTTTTCCAATCAGTAGTGCTGCAATGTTTTTCACACTTTAAACAGCGCAACTGTTGATATAATACTGTAAGAATTGTCTCAAGATCTGCTGTAAGAGGATTTATGTGAGATGTGAAGAGTATGTTGTCACAGTTAAACTGTTTTTGGTGTAGGTACTGATTTTAAAGTATTAATGCTGACATATCTTTACCAAATTGATTTTTGCCAATTCAAACATGCCAATAATTTCTCCACCAGCGATAAAATATGACTGCAGAGGGAGGAATGATGAGAAACAAGACATCTGTTCTTAACAATCAGAAGGTTGTATTAATCTGACAAGTTATTACAAAATGATTTGTAATAGCATGTTTATTTTTTAGGTGGGACAACAAGGTAACACATTGTCTTACTTTTTTTTATTCACTGTTGATTTTAACTTGGCTGCAATAATCAACTGTGCAGAAAAAGCAACTTCATGTTTCACATACTGTAAATAATACAAAATAAAAAAGAATTAATAAAAACAAAAATTAAATAAGCAAGGCAGAAATTAATGAAGTTCAACCTGTTCTCTCTGAAGGGAGGGTGAGGTGCCCTTATGGCCCACTGGTGTGCCCCATGGCCACTTCAGTGGAGTCAGCAGAATAGTTGGTGATTTGAGAGGTGAATGTGGGAAATGTCAGGATGATGGGATGGCTTTCATCAAGGTTCTGAAGGCCATTCTTATCCATCCAGATAGACTTGCTGAAACGGCAAGACCAGCAGCATTCCCAGTGCTTTATCTCAACCTAAAACACAGGGACAGCCAATGAAAAAAATCTCATTCACTTTTGCCTTTTTCTTCTCTTATAAAAGCACAATAGATTTAGGTAATATGAGTTTAAGGTTGTAAAAATAATATTCTGGGAAAATACTCTTTATTGTAAGTTTTAATTGACAGCAAGCCACAAATGCTGTTGATTACCACATGACATAATTTTGACTCATTAATTTGTTTGTTAAAACAAACAAAAAGCATGTTTACGGCAAGGCACTTACAAAAGGAAGATAGGGTTTCATACAGGATGGTTTAAAGATATGTGTATTCCTTTAAGTGCATCTTGTAAATTGTAAATATCTAAAACCTAGAGGTATTTACTGATCAGGTGAGTTAAGTCACTGAACAATATTTTTGCCAAAAAATTTAAATACAAATTTCTTGCACACTGTCCCAAGATCATCATCTTGTTAAATTTTGTGTTATTTACACATAACTCTGAACATAGCCAGAGACAACACTGTATATGTCTTTAAAATATATATTAGTCTTGGAGTGGTAAGGAGGAAGGGGCTGGGCCTCTTAAAGTTAATGTAATAATATATATTTTGATTGAGCATGGTCTATGTTTTGAGGGTATGAATAATTTGAGTATATGTGCTATTTTTACCCTTGTGTGGAGCTGGCCAATATTTTATCTTAGGCTTTAAGTTTACAGTATATTGGTTGTGCATTTGTGACAAATGGCCTGCTGACATGCCTAATGCTGACAACATCAATTTCACGTGTTCACAATTCTGGGGCACACGCATAATACAAAATGAAAATGTTTTGCAATGAGTGATTGTAGGATTTCTCTTATAATTACTGCTCGTTATAAATAAGCAAAATGTTGGTGTAAATAATTCTTAAAGGCTTATAGGGGCCCAAAAATGAAAATTCTCTCATCATTTATGGTAAATGGTCTGCACTTATATAGCGCCGTTTTAACCTTACAGGTTACCAAAGCGCTTTACACTGTGTCCCATTCACCCATTCAAACAAACATTCACACTCATATACTTAAGGCGCTAGTCTGCCATTGGGAGCAACTTGGGGTTCAGTGTCTTGCCCAAGGACACTTTGGCATGTGGAGTCATGTGGGCCGGGACTAGAACTACCAACGCTTAGTGGCCGACCCACTCTACCACCTGAGCCACAGAAGAAACATTTTAGAAGAATAACTCGGCTCTGTAGGGCCATACGAAGCAAGTGAATGCTGATCAGGCCTTTGAAGCGCCAAAAATGTGATTAAGTCAGCATAAAAGTAATCCATATGACTCCAGTGGTTTAATCAGTGTCTTCTATTGTGATACAGTTGGTTTTGAGTGAAAGCAGACCAAAATGTAACCCCTTTTTTCACTGTACATATCGCAATTGCAGTCTCTAGGCACAATCATGATTTCAACCTTGATTAAACTTCCTAGTGCTTAACCTATGTGCAGAGCACTAGATGGTGCTATAGGAAGTGTAATTGAGCTTGAAATCATGAATGCCAAGGAGACTGCTGTCAATACGTATAGCGAAATGGGAGTTATATTTTGGTCTGTTCTCACCCAAAACCATCTGGATTGCTTCAGAATACATTGATTAAACCATTGGAGTCTGATGGATTATGTTTATGCTGACATTATCTGCTTTTTGGTGTTTCAAAGGACTGATCACCATTTACTTGCATTGTATGGACCAACAGAGCTGAAATATTTTTCTAAAAATCTTTGTTTGTTTTCTGTAGAAGAAAGAAAGTCTTACACATATTAGATGGCATGAAGATGGGTAAATGATTAAAGAATTAAAATTTTGGGGTGAACTAACTAACTCACTATAAGGTGACATTTTACTGCCTAAAATTGTTATTCTAGTTTCTATTGACAACATGGAGGAAAGACCAAGTCAAGTCAAGTCTTTTTTTATTTGTATATCGCTTTTAACAACATGCATCATTTAAAAGCAGCATTACAGAAAATTATGCTTTAACAGAAAGGGCTGTTATATAGTAGTCTTCAAGTCATAATAATGCGTTTAATACAAAAACATGATTGTAAATTGCACCTTAAAATAAATAATACAAAATATTTATATTATATTTAGACCTTCAATGAGCTATCTTAAGGCGAATGTGGCAAGGAACACAAAACTCCTTAAGATGTTGGTTAATGGACAAAAATAACCTTGGGGGAAACCAGGCTCACTGTTGGGACCAGTTCCCCTCTGGCTAAACATGGTCAATAGACCATTCTATAGTTTAGGAGCCAAACAGGAAAAAGGATCTACCTCCTTTTGTGGATTTTTGATATTCTAGGTATTATTAACAGGCCATAATTTTGCAATCTTAGTGAACATGATGAAATATAGCATGACAGAAGGTCACATAAGTATTGTGTAGCTAGACCATTCAAAGATTTGCAAATAGTTAGAAGTATTTTAATATGAATACGAAATTTATCAGGTAGCCAATTTAGCAACGCTAAGATCTACAAAGTGACACACAAGAAATTGTCAGGAAAATGCTGTCCAACCACTTCATTCTACCTCTTGTGTACACTGCAAGGTTTAAAACTTTGACTTGATTACATACAGTATACCATAAAATGACAGTCTGAGGTTTATTTGTGCTAAGAGGGCAGGAGAATGAAGACCTAGAAGCTGATATGCACATTTTTTTTTATATTTTACAACTGTTCAGTTTTATTATTTTAGAATTTTAAAAGGTATATTTCTCCCAAAAATGTACATTATATCATAATGAACTCACCATAAATTATTTTTCAAATTGGTATGACTATGACGTGCTCCAAAGCATAGTTAAATATTTTTACACAGCTTTTTGTCATATATTGAAATTAAATAGTGACTTTCAAGCTAAAAAAAAAGAACACATCATAAAACCATTGTAAAAGTAGTCAGTAGGACTCATGCCTTTTATAACTAGACTTCTATGTGATGATCAGACTTAAATTTAAGATCTTTTTCACTCTCATTGATGTCAATGATTTGATTTGAGATTGTATTTTCATTTTTGGGTGAACTATGCCTGCCCACTTTTTAAGCAGTCTGGGTTTCGGAAGTATTTTCCCCTTTCATTTCTTCCATAGACTTTTAATAAAATCCTTCATAAAAGAGTTGTAAGCCATGAACCAAACCACCCAGCTCAGAGGTGAGTCACAACATTGCAAACTTTGTTTTGAAGCAAAAAGTATCTGAATCAGACAAAAAGACAAAAAAGGCAGAAGATTGTACTAACCGTCTTTCACGAGAGCACAAAATATAATCCCATGAAACATTACAAATTACATAATCAAATTTAAAAGGATGGAAATATAGAAAACGTCCTGGTTACTTCTGTTCTCTGTTGGAAGGAAACAAGACAATGTGTCGATGTAGTGACACTAGGTGTCACTCTTGGGAGCCTGAGACACCTTCTCAAGTCACGTCAAGTGGTTTTTATTGTCATTTCAACCATATACAGTTAGTACAGTACACAGTGAAACGAGACAACGTTCCCCCAGAACCATGGTGCTACATAAAACAACATAGGGAAATTCAGGATCGGGCATAAAAGGTGCCGTCCACAATCTTGTAAGCTTCTCATGCACTTCCGGGAAGAAAGGAACTGGGGCTGGGTGTGGCTGTCTGGGAAAGCATGTACGTAATTTCTGCGTCAGTGTGTGACTGGGCGACCTCACCCGAAGGGGCAAGCCCCGCTGAGGCTTTCGTGTTCGAATGGACGAGCCCGCTCTCCAATGCTGCACTCGAGAGCTCATCACCTTCGCGGGCACCGAACAAGAGGTCAAACTCACATTGAGACGAGCCGGCGCTTAATTGGAGCAAACGAGCGGCCCGTGAGGATTTCCCCAGCAGAGGTGGTCCCATTGTGGTCCCCGAATCACCCACAGTGCTCCAGTGCTAGCCTCTTACCCGTAGGTAGGAAGACCAAGGCAGGGAGCCACTGGGGTTGCTTGCTTTCATACGAAAGTGAGCTGCGACCACAATGTTGCCATGGTCATGTCCATGTCATGAGGACATGACGCATCCATGAAAGATGTCTTGCCATGGGTGAGAGATATCGACCGCATTCAGGAATAACACACAATCAGAAGGGCATCTTTAAAAAGATGCTTCTTTAAAAAAACATTCCGATGTGGCCGCTCTTTTAGAATATACTCTTTTAGAAAGGAAATTAGTCTTTTTGAATACACTCTAAATTATCTGCCGAAGTGCCCAGGGGCGATCTCTGCAGTGCACCCATGCAGAGAGGGGAGAAATCTGCTGTAATGCACAATAAGGATCCAGCAGAGGTGAATCCAAGCCATGGGAATTCATCTTGCTTATTTCTCAATGAAATAGCGACCGCTCGGCTCCGAAGAGAAAATCTGAATGAGCGGTATGCAAATACCACTCGCCAATTCCCATTGGCCTTTTATAAAAGATCAGAAGGTGTCTCGGGCTCCCAAGAGTGACCCCTAGTGTCACTACATCAACACAAGTTATTGATTATAATTATATGTAGTTGCCTGGAATGTAGTGTATAATACCGAACAGTCCCGACAACACCCCTCTGGGAAAATCACCCAGGGAAATACCAATATAAACAAATGGTGTTCCAAAAAGGTCACCCATGTTCTTTCTACACAAGAGGGCAAGAGATGTGGGTCCACTTATAAAAATAGGAAAAATTTTATTTATTACAAACAGTAAAATTGATAAAAGCAGGGAGTTTCAAACCAATGGAACTGCAACACTTATTTGCATGTGCAGCACTGAAGTCAATGTTTTCAAGTTGTGTACAGATCACTATATGATCACTATAAAATAGGCCGATAATTTTCCCCCAAAAAGAAAGAACAGGACACATAAGACCAAAAACAAATCCCTTAAAAAATCATAAAAACAGAGCTTAGGCTTACCAGCAGAAAGCAGGCTATCAAAGGGAACAAGGGGGTCCCCAAAAATCTCACTCCACCACACTCCCATGTTCACACACACACACACACACACACACACACACACACACACACACAGACACACAGAAGTTGTTTCTAGTGACACGCACAGCACTTGGTGATAGCGACACCAGCACCATTGCAGGGAAAGAACTAGCCCCTCTGCCTTGGGCACCCAGCTCCTGCAACAAAATACAAGGAAAAAACATTAACAGACAGTTGTTCACCAACTCATAGGTCCATATCAGGAAATCAGACAGCACTTAAATCTCAGTGCAACTGCAGCAATTAGGGCCTAAATATGTAGACACTTCAAAAATATAACATCAGGAAAGTACTACATTAGAAACAAACAATGAGTTCAAAATTTAAAGGAGATTAATAATCAAAATACTGGACACATGGAAAAGGACAACAGAGTGCATAGACACCAACCAAGCAACTCAGAGAACCCTAATTGACATACGAATAAGGCATATAGTAGTGTTCAGTACATAAAATAGCGCATGGATGAATGGCCAGGAAGCTTAATGACACCTAAACACTCCTCAGAGGAATGCAGAGCCGCCATAAGCAAAAACACAACAGGCACAAATGAAATTAGACCAAATTGGCACCAAAACACAAAAACAAACAAGATTGAAATCAATATAAAAGACAACAGACAAGGAACAAAACAAATACATACAAGTCCAATAAGAATGAAGTCAGAACAAGGTCTGTCTTTAAAGGTTTGTAAGTTATCTGTAAAAAATCAGTCTAGTCGATGTAAAAAAAATATTGGGATTGTTACTTCCGGATCCCAACTGTTACGCTATTCCTTTAAGGGAATTTGACTTGAGAGTCTAGCAAACTGCAAATGCAGCATCATTGTTGTTAGGACCAGATCATTTACTTTCTGTGATTTGTTGTGTCAGTGTGAACAAGAATTTGCTATCTATCATATTCATATTTTTTTATTGACCAATTGATCCTACATGCACTTAAAGGTGTATAGCATTAGATTATGTGGTCTGTCTAAATGGTAAAGGACAAGATATTGTTTCTCTATTTAGTGTGGAAAAAAACAGACACATTTTACAGTGCTTTAGTGTAATTTACTTTGGTTTCAAGAGATAGAAGACAAAGAAAGCACTGGTGGTTAAGCTGTTAGGCAGAAAGTGGTGATTGATTAGACAATGCTGGTGGTGTCTGGAAATAAATAGTCCTCCCATAACCTGTGGAAAATCATAGCACTTTCACACCTCTGAACCAGTCTTTCTCTTGCATCACTCTGCCTGGTTTAGTGTGCGCACTTACTGTATCGTGGTTAAAGCGTAACAGGTCTTCTTGGTCAAGATGTAACCCAGCAGTACTCCATCTACCAAGAAGACCTACATATACGTTCCTGCATATAATACTAACTCATTCAAGACAAAAAAAAAAAAAGTTATTGCACACCGTGTATGAGGCATGTTGGCTTGTTAGTATAAACTAACAACATTAAATAAAAAAACAAATCAAAACTTGACACATACTCTATATAATTACTATAATTACAATATAAGTGTAACGGAATGCATCTGTGTAGGATAAGCCATTAATATATATATATATATATATATATATATATATATATATATATATATATATATATATATATTTTTTTTTTTTCCTTACCAAATAAACATGAAACAGTTGCTTAGATATTATAATTTTTTATAATAGCAGGATCCAGTATTAATGCAGACAGTTAGGATGAAAACATACTGTATATATCTGAAAGAAGCGCTCTACTCTCAAATTGCTAACAGGTTTCAGCAAGTGAGTATAAAGAAGAGTTTCAGATTTTGTATTAAATATTTCTATTGTATATATAATTCAGTACATCTACAGAACCATTGTGACTACTTTTTACTAAACTACCTCTTTCATCATTCTAAGATACTAAAAATTGTAATTTATGGATACAGTATGTCACATAACTTTAAATTTCAAGTTTACTTTTCTGTTTAACCTTGTGTTGTCTAGAACTATGTGGGTGGCTGAAATACTTTTTTCATAGTTTGGATCTGATTCTATTAGTGTGCTGGCCTCAAACTGTGCTGCCCTCCAATCTAAAGTAAGTGTTAAGAGAAGAGGTCACTTTGAGGTGTTGTTAATGTCTCACCACATGCCCCAGTCCAAACCAAATGTTTCCCTCTCAGCCACAGATACACATATACTCAGTTCTGAGAAAAACACAGACCACCTGGTGTGCAATGCAATGCATTTTAAAATAAGACTTTTTTGCATGAAAATTAAGCTGCGTCCCAATTCGCCTACTTATACTACGACCTAAAAGTATGTACCCTTTTTTTTTGAAGAAATAGTACATACTTTTGAGTGTGTAGCAAAAGAGTATGCTCGTTCTGGGACATACTACGAAGATGTCATGCAATGGAAGAGAACGTGGTTGCCTAGTTACGCACACCGCGACAGTTAAACAAACATCGTCGTTGGCAATGCGCCAGTTAATGAGGCGCTCAGTGTCTTCATCGGACCCTACAAGATAAACACGGTACTTTTTTTGCACAACACAAATCCATTAATATTATGAGACAATAAAATATAACTTTAATTAGCGCTAAACGTTTAAGTTCTTACACTTAAAAACTGAGGGCGCATCTCCGCTGCCGCATCCAGCCGCCATGTTTGCATCATCTCAAAGCTCCTCCCTCCCGCACGCAATGGGTTGTGGGCAATATTAGCCGTTAAAGTGTGCATCGATCTGCACTTCGGATTCTGACCGGAAATAGTAGACCATCCGGGTATCTTTGGAACACTCATTTCAACATACTACGATTTGGGACGTACTATTAGTTTTAAAATGTATAACTAACATTTGTTTCTGGTATAACTAATATTGGTTTGTTTATTTTAACATGGTTTAGTGACTGTAGAGCATACATGCAACAAATGTTTGAGAAAATAAATGAATGAAAATAAATGAAAATTCTAGACACATTATTTTTATTTTTGGTGTAAAATGGAGCAAAACAACGTGTATAATTAATTACCATTATTTCTCTGTTTATGAATATTAGCCGTTAAAGTGTGCATCGATCTGCACTTCGGATTCTGACCGGAAATAGTAGACCATCCGGGTATCTTTGGAACACTCATTTCAACATACTACGATTTGGGACGTACTATTAGTTTTAAAATGTATAACTAACATTTGTTTCTGGTATAACTAATATTGGTTTGTTTATTTTAACATGGTTTAGTGACTGTAGAGCATACATGCAACAAATGTTTGAGAAAATAAATGAAAATTCTAGACACATTATTTTTATTTTTGGTGTAAAATGGAGCAAAACAACGTGTATAATTAATTACCATTATTTCTCTGTTTATGAATTAATTTCTAAATATGCTTGAAAATGAATTAACAAATAAAAGACTCAATGACTTTAAGGCAAGGTTAACTGTTATTCACAGATTAAATATGTTGATGCTGCTCAGTATGCAGCATAATTATAGCTTGTGGCAGTTCATTCGATGCAAGTAACTGGCTTTCAAAATAAATATTCAAAAAATCAATGTGTATAACCGGAACACATGGGTGTCATCATATAAAGTGAACTTTGACTTATAGGCCTACATGTTGATGTTTTAATCTGGCTGCCTTGTAGACAATATTCATAAAGCAAAAATGTGTTTAAGACTCAAATTTTGTTTTAGGCCTCATCCACACTACTACGTTTTCGTTTGAAAACGCATCTTTTTCTCTCCGTTTTGGCCTCCCGTCCACACTGAGACAACATTTTTGTCTGTGAAAATTTAGCTTTTTGAAAACGTACTCCAAAGTGTATAATTTTGAATGTAGTGTGGACTGCGAAAACGGATGATTTGGAAAACAATGATGCATTTTTAGTCATGTCATCTATCCAACCAAAACAATCAAGATGGTGGCCTGTGTTATAGTTACGCTGTTGTGCCTGATACTCACTTTGATAGCATTGTTAAAAAAAATTATGTCACTTTGTACAACATTCACATTGCATTCCTTTAAAGGTGAAGGGAAGTTTACTCGGAATTGGTGTCTAGCGATGGAACAGGAGGACAATTGCATTTCAGACCGTACATGCAGCGGGGATTTTCCGCATGCGCAGTATGATTTAAGCGTTTCAATACATTTCAGTGTGGACGAGCAACTTTTGGAAACGCTTGAAAACGTTTGTGTGGATGGAGAGCATTAATGTAGACGTAGCCTTAGTTTAATCATGCAAGAATGAGATAATCAGTTTAAATGAAGGTCAGGTGATATTAAAATTTATTTTATTTATTACATATTTCATTATCTCTCTATGACACAGCTAAGATACACTGAGCGGACTATATACTAAATAGCTTTTCTGTTTAATGAGATGGTCATTAAACCATCATCTGTAACTGGGCTCTTATTGCATCAGTTTTTAAGTGTACATTTATAAATTAGTGCAGCAATATATCGGTGCGCTTTGTCCCGTATGTCATAAGCAGTATTTATGCACTCCGCGCCCTCGCAGGGGTACTGGAAACTATCGCAGCTACATCAGGCGGATTAACTGTACAAATCCACTTAAACATCCAAGTTGAGCGCAAAACGCTGCCATTCGTGTGATCGAGAACTGGAGCGTGAACAGACAGCATTTCTGTGGCCACGATTGCCTCACACGCGCACATCTCACACACGCGCTCCTCGCTGTGCAAGCGTGAGACAATCATGTCGAGGAGAGTGGCTGTGTCCACAATCGTTCCCTCATTCACTATTTCCTATATAGTGAATAGCAGTTAGTGCACTATATCTCAGCAGTAATTGAACGAAATGAGTGAATTCGGACGAGAGTGTCAGAGCTCTGGGCTGGTGCAGAAACGTCACATATTTTAAAATATTTGGGCCTTATTTGTTATTCTTATTAAATAATATATTAATACAACAAATCTTCATTCTGTTTGTCATTTTTAATAAATACTGTGTGTTAAAATAAAGAATAAACTTTAGGTCAAATAAAGAGTACATTTTAAAATGTATCTCAATGTTCTGTCTCTCTATATGTTATTATGTTATTTAATCCAGTAATGATTTGTCAAAAAGTAATTTACTACATTCAGCATGAAATAAAACATTGCAGGACTGAAGGAAGCAGTAAACTCCCAGCTCGTAAGTCTTCTCCGTGGTGGACTGTGGGAAATTAACCATCATCGAGTGTACCTGAAATGTACACTTGAATTTAGAGTGCATTGTGGGTAAGAATGAGTGAACAAAATTATGGAATGAGTGGCTCTCTCAGAATTCAGACACTCCTACAAAATAGCGAAAACTCGAAATAGTACATTATATAGTGGATAGGGGGCGGTTTCAGAGACAGTGAAAGTTCCACGACCAGGGTTGCTGCCCTATGTAGACTGCGTGCTCTGCATTTAGAGAGCGGCTGTACTGCTGTACATAACTAACGATCAAAATACTTAGACACTGAAAACTGTAACTACACTGAAATAAGAATCCACACAGGACTTTAAAAGCTATGAAATAGCAAAAGAAGGCATTATATTTAATCTCCTTGTGGGACATTTCCACTGTAATAATTACTAGGAATGTTTTCAAACCTCTCTTCTTATTGACAAATTCATCCAGATCTGTCAAGAGCCCTTAAAGGGATAGTTCACCCAAAAATGACAATTCTCATTATTTACTCGCTCTCATGCCACCCCAGATGTGTATGACTTTCTTTCATCTTCTGAACTCAAATTAAGATTTTTAGAAGAATTTCTCATCTCTGTAGGTCCATACAAGGCAAGTGAATGGGTGGCAATATTTTAAAGCTAAACAAACAAGTCAGCATAAAAAATTATCCATAAGACTCTAGTGGTCAAATCTTCAGAAGTGATGAGATAGGTGTAGACGAGAAACATAGAAATAGATCACTTTCACATTCTTCTTCTTGTGTTTTTGGTGATTCACATTCTTCTCTGCATATCTCACCCCGCTGTCTAGTAAAAAATGACAAATATTAATCTGTTTCTCACCCACACCTATCATATCACTTCTGAAAATATTAATTTAACCACTGGAGTCTTATGGATTACTTTTATACTGCCTTTATGTGCTTTTTGGAGCATCACAACTTTGGCCTACGGAGCTAAATTATTCTTTTAAAAATTTGAATTTGTGTTCTGCAGAAGACACACATCTAGGATGGCATGAGGGTGAGTAAATGATGAGATAATTAGAATTTTTGGGTAAACAATCTCTTTAAAGTGATAGCTCAGCCATAATTTAATATTATGTCATAATTTCTCTACCCTTGTGTTGTTCCAAACCTGTGTGAGTCTTTGTATTATGTGGAACACAAAATATGTTAGAGACTGACAGTCCCTAACCATTCACTTTCAATATATATATATATATATATATATATATATATATATATATATATATATATATATATATATATATATATATATATATAATGATAATTCCATTAATAATAATAATATTAATTCTGTAGTACGTTCAATGTGTATAATGTAATGCAATATAGGGGAGTTAACGTCTATTATGTCATTTGTGAAAGTAACAAGTTACTCACTACTTGAGTACTCTTTTAATTGTATACTTTCTTACTCTTACTCAAGTAATTAATGTTAGTACTTTTACTTCTACTTGAATAATTATGTTTTTGAAGTAATTGTACTTTTACTTGAGCACAGATTTTGGCTACTCTACCCACCTCTGCTGTTTACCCATGTATATCAGCTTAAACTTTTAGCGTTTGTGTGCTAATAGGTGCTGATGTTGCCTTCGCAGGGAACTTCAAAGGCAGCACAAGTAATGCTGTAAGGTCATTCCGAACAGAATTTCCAATATGAATTACTTAAAAAGTATGTTCTGAATAACTATTATCTCATTTCAGCACTCCAAAGCTCTTACAGTGAAGGGTGATTTTCTTCAAAGGGAATAGGGCATGATGGAATAGGGGAATAAGGGAATAGGGCATGATGGAATAGGGGAATAGATGATCACCTCTGAATGAAATGTTGGATGCAAAGACAGTGGCTGTTTTTAAAAAAAAATTCAAAATGTTTAATGCAGGAATTTTTCTGAGGTTTCTTGGGATGCACAGCACCAGTAGGCATCCTTTATTCTTAAATGTTTAGTGTATTGGGATTCAAAACTGATATATTGTGATCTTTTACTCGCTTGTTTCTTATTCATTTGTATTGGACTTACACACCAGCTCCAGCCTCATCATAAACAAAAGCTGTGATGTGCTTTGTTTTTTGTGGGCTCTTTATGTAGTAACCACCCATGTAGGCTATTAGATATTACAAGATTTATCTATTATAAAGACATTTCCTTAAAACTTGTGATTCCAGAAATGTCTAGAACTGTATATTTTTCATAAAAAGCAAGCTGTTGAAGGGAGTTATTACATTTGCAGCATTTTCAGTAAGTTGAATAATAATAATTATATAAAAATTATAATCCATCATATTTAAAATCATTAAGAGATCTTTAGGCCCCCTGGTAATGTGCTGAGGCCCCCTAGTGGGTCCCGACCCCCTGGTTGAGACCACTGAGTAAGATCATCGTTCAGTTATCAAGTCAGTGGAAAGAGTTCAGACTCGGTATTGAGACTGCTTCTCAGTTTTGCCGGCTGCTTAAATCGCATTGGGACTCGTCCTGAGTGTCATGTGGTCTAAAGCCCTTATACAATCACAGCAATTTATTGCAATGCCCCTAAGGAGCTATGTCACAGGTTCCAACAGAGGGGTGCAAAACTCATGTCCAGTGCCTTATGCAGCCCTCAAGTGGGACGTTGCGAAGATGCCGAAAGTGAACGCACCGGAGCTGCGGCAGGCTTTTCTCTCTCTCTACGAAGAATCATCTGCAGGAACGCAGCAGTCTGCTGTTTCACAGCACAGGATTTTTCCACCACCGACTGGACTGCATCACCGAACAGTCCTGATTGTGACACAGGGGCATTCATCAGAATATCTGTGAACCTAAGCCACAGATGTTGTTCTGCTGCCATGAGGCCTGCCATATTCCAACCAATGGCTGAAGCAATATGTTTGGTAGCTCTTAGTGCCAAATCAGAAGCTCGCCGCAGTTCCAGGATGGCCTCAGCATCCAGACCAGCTCCCTCGTCTAAATCTCTCATAAAATGGGCCTGGTATGCTTGCAAAACTGCCAGCGTGTGCGAAGCTGAAACCACCTAGCCCAGTAGAACTTGCCCAACAAGGACAATGTAACTCTGCATGAGGGAAGAGTAGGCCATGATTTGCATGTAGTCGCCAAAGAAGTAGGGAGAGAGAGAGATAAAGAGAGAGAGATGGGCAGCTAGCAGCCAACGCAGGGACTGAAGTTTATCCGTGGTCGGTAGCTTGACATGCATTAGAAAAATCAGAGGCCAATTGATTCGTAATATTGGCCGAATAAGGTTGATCCCAAGACTTCGAAATCTCACGATGGAGGTCCGGGGGGAAAGGGAGCGGCCTACGAGGCATAACTGCATGTGGCCTGCTAATAAAACAGTTGTCCAAGATCTATTTTTTAATTCCACTGCATGTGTAATAACCTTCAGCTATTTCATATATGTAGCCGAAGGTCTGAAAATTGACCGCTTGGAGGCAAGGCTTAAGCCTGGCAACCAGCAAAATCCTCGGAATCCGATGCCGCCATAGACATGGTGTCCATATCCTCAGCGTCGAAGGAAACCGCAGGGCTAGGATGCAAATGCCCACATGTAAACTCCACAGGAGAACGTCTAGCCAGTTCCAGGTGAGTGAAGGAGAGGACCGTAGGTTGGCCTGCTGCTCACTCCCATCTCCTCCACGTCCGCATCTGTGTCCACAAGTCAAACAGCTGTGTGGCACTGGCAGACACGCAGTCTCCACCAGCACGTGACTGGATCGAATTTCCAAAGTAGGTGAGCCTTTCACAGAGCATCATGAAGTTCATTAAATCATACTGTGGGAAATCTGTACCATCCAACGCGGCCTCAGCATGGCGAAAACCCAGAGAGGCAATACACATATGGTGGGATTCTTCAACGATGATGAACAGCATGCATGGAGGAAATCAATTCCTAAATTACATCCTGTGGTGCCACTCAAAAGGGAGAATAATAATGATCCTAGCTCAACGTGAGTTGCTGTTACAACATGGATTGTAGATTGTGCACTGAAGAACAGAAAATCTGACTCAATGGCGCAAAGTGGTGGAGCCAGTTACATAGCTCCCTAGGAGTGTCATTTAAGAAGCATCAGCCAATAAATTGGCATGATTGTATAAGGGCTTCACACCACGTGGCACTCAGGTTGTGTCCCAATGCGATTACGCAGCTCGCTTTCCTATGAAAGGGAATACAGTTTTTTTTTTAAAGGGTATGAGCCATTTTACATGTCATGACATGTCCTGTCCCAATTGCATGTTTAAGAAAAAAATACGTCAACAGACCAAAGAAAACGGTGTTGGTCAAAACAGTTCACAAGGACTTTGTTTCAGTGGTTGACACACATATGCATGTTTATAAGCTACCAATATGTAACACATTAGATACATAAATACATACGTGAAATACATACATAGATTGTATAAAGCCCAGTTACAGATCTAAAATACATAGGCTGAAAGCCACACAGAAGCTTGAGGATTCCAACGTGCCCGCAGTGCCCTTGTCACTGAGGACAAGAGGAAGTTCATCATAGATGTCACCTGCTATCTAAAGCCTGACCTGAGTATGTATCAGCATTGTATGCTGACTCCTATGACCTCAACACTCAAACTGCATTAGGCAACCTGCATCAGCAGAAGACAGCAGGAATTTCGCTGGAGCAGCATTTAAGCAGAGACAGAGTCCATTGTTGCCCATCCTCGGTGGATTGAAAGGTTACTGCACTAATACAGACCTTAAAATCGGTGTGTTTTGTGGGCCATAAATAACACAATAATGTATAATGCATGATGAATAATCTACAGAATTGCACAGTGGTAGAAATGTCACTACAATTGATCTTAAATAACTTATTTCAGGTTAGCTTCCTCCAGAGCAGGCTGTGTGGTAAACCTACGCCCTGTTCCTTTGATATACATAAACTAATTAAAGTAAAATTTGACCGTGCATGTAAATAAAAAGAATCAACAATTGAAATAACAAGAGGTGATATTGATACTAGCTTTTTTACTACAGCATGTAGGCCAATAAGGTGGAGTAATAGTTTAAGTTCCCTTGAGTAAGCAAGAAATACATGACTTGAAAATGTGTGAATGAGCTATTGCCAAGCTTGTTTCATTGAACCAGTGTTAATTAACAAGTGATTTAATTGCATCAAAACTCTTTCGGTATCTGATGTGCAAAACCAGTGCATATTTCACATAATTTGTGTAAGTAATGAATTTGGTGTTGAATATTAATATAGTAACTTATACTCAGTACGCCCACTTGGCATCAAAAGGTAAATAATGTCAAAATATTCTTATGTAATTCTTTTAATAAGCTTGTTACTATTACAAACTCATATGTAAGACAGCAACACTGCATAACACAGTTACAGAAAGACAGAAACCATGTTTTGGATGTAGTTGGCTTGCTAAACATTTTTTTTCCCCCCAAACAGAACCTACTTGCTCTGCCATACTGTATCTATATAACTGGTGGGATCCATCACATTTAAGGTCAAATATTGTATTTTCTGATCTTCTGAGAATTGCATCAACCAAATCCAGTTTTGGGATTTTGTAGATTACAGCTGAAGTCAGATGTTTACATACATTTAGGTTGAAGTCATTAAAACATTTTTTTTTTAACCACTCCACATATTTAATATTAGCAAACTACAGTTTTGGCAATCTACTTTGTGCATGACATGAGTAATTTTTCCAACAATTCTTTACAGAAAGATTGTTTAACTTTTAATGGACTATATCACAATTCCAGTGGGTCAGATTTTACATACACCAAGTTAACTTTGCCTTTAAGCAACTTGGAAAATTCCAGAAAATTATGTCATGCCTTTAGACAAATATCTTCTGGTATGAGGTGTACTGAATTGGAGGTGTAACTGTGGATGTATTTTAAGGCATACCGTCAAAACTCAGTGCATATTTGCTTGACATCATGGGAAAATCAAAAGAAATCAGTCAAGACCTCAGAAAAAATGTGGACCTCCAGAAGTCTTGTTCTTCCTTGGGAGAAATTTCCAAATGACCGATGATACCATGTTTATCTGTACAAACAATAGTACGCACGTATAAAGATCATTGGACCATGCAGCCATCATACCACTCAGGAAGGAGATCCATTCTGTCTCCTAGATATGGTTTGGTGCAAATCAAGTGCAAATCAATCCCAGAACATCAGCAAAGGACCTTGTTAAGCTGCTGGAGGAAACAGGTAGACAAATATCTAGATCCACAGTAAAACGAGTCCTACCTGTAAGGCTGTTCAGCAAGGAAAAAGCCACTACCCTAAAACCATCATAAAAAGTTCAGACTACAGTTTGTAAGTGCAAATGGGGACAAAAATCTTAATTTTTGGAGAAATGTCCTCTGGTATAATGAAACAATTATGTATCTGTTTGGCTACAATGACCATCATTATGTTTGGAGGGAAAAGGGTTAGGTTTGCAAGCTGAAGAACGCAATCCCAACTGTGAAGCATGGAGGTGGCAGCATCATTTTGTAGGCGTGCTTTGTGGCAGGAGGGTCTGGTATACTTCACAAAATAGATAGCATCATGAAGGAAGGAAAATTATGTGGATATATTAAAGCAACATCTCAAGACATCAGCCAGGAAGTTAAATGGGACTTCCAAATGGACAATGACCCCAAGCATACATCTAAAGTTGTGGAAAAATGGCTTAAGGAGAACAAGAGGTTAGGCCCTGACCTCAATCCAATAGAAAAAGTGTGGGCAGAACTGAAAAAGTGTGTATGAGCAAGGAGGCCTACAAACCTGACTCAGTTACACCAGTTCTGCCTGGAGGAATGAGACAAAATTCCAGCAACTTATTGTGAGAAGTTTGTGGAAGGCTACCTAAAATGTTTGACCCAAGTTAAACAATTTAACCCTAAATTAAACTAAGTCTGGGGTAGATGGACGCGCCAGTGCAATCATCCGTTCAGGTGTAAATGAGTAAAATGCTCTTTAAATATGCCCATATTAGAAAATCAGCATATTATAATGTAAGGACTTCACAGCAGGGAGGACACGGGAACAGGGTTCGACACAAAGGTAGGCTCTTTAATTAAGGGTTGCAGACAGACAGGGGTAGTGCAAAAACGTGTAAGTGCTAAACATAAACTCTTTTAACTTATAATCTAATAACTTGGCTCAGTCTCTCTATTTCCAACACTGGACTGGCAGCTCTCTCTCTCGACTGGAGGCACTGGTGCTCTTTTATGCCGCTCTCCCCGTACTCACTGAAATTAGAGACAGGTGTTAGACATAATTTAGCTCAGGTGCAAGCGCCCTTACCGCTTTCTCCCTTTGGACGGGCGCTTGACCACGCCCCTGCTGCCACATATCCCCACTGCCCGACTCAGGCCGGGGCGTCATCCGGCCTGCCTACCACTCCCCCCCCCCCCCCATTTCTGGAAAGGAAGTCGGCGACAGCCATCTGCACCCCCGGTCTGTGGACCACCCCGAACTTAAAAGGCTGGAGAGCCAGATACCAACGGGTGATCCGGGCGTTAGTATCATTCATGCGGTGGAGCCACTGCAGTGGGGCATGATCCGAGCAGAGAGTGAAGGCCCACCCCAGCAGGTAGTAGCGGAGCGTGAGGACAGCCCACTTGATGGCCAGACACTCCTTCTCCACGGTGCTGTACTTAGTTTCCCTTTAGGAGAGCTTTCTACTGATGTACAGCACCGGGCGCTCCTCCCCCTCCACCACCTGCGAGAGTACGGCCCCCAGCCCTCTGTCTGAAGCGTCCGTCTGTAATACGAAAGGGAGAGAGAAGTTAGGTGAATATAAGAGCGGCCCTCCACAGAGTGCGGCTTTAACCTGTGTGAACGCCTGTTGGCACTGCTCCGACCACTGGACCGGATCTGGAGCCCCCTTTTTAGTGAGGTCAGTCAGCGGGCTGGTGACGTCCAAATAATTAGGTACAAATCTTCTGTAGTAGCCAGCCAGTCCCAGGAACTGCCTCACCCCCTTTTTGGTCTTGGGCCTAGGGCAAGTCGCAATCGCCGCGGTCTTATCAATTTGGGGACGCACCTGGCCATGACCCAAGTGGAACCCCAGATACCTCACCTCCACACGCCCAATCGCGCACTTCTTAGGGTTTGCTGTGAGCCCCGCCTGCCGCAGCGACTTCAGGACCACCCTCAGATGTTGTATATGCCACTGCCAGTCATTACTATAGATAATAATATCATCTAAGTAGGCAGCGGCATAAGCAGAGTGCGGCCGGAGGACACGGTCCATCAGACGCTGGAACATGGCTGGGGCCCCAAACAAACCGAACGGAAGTGTCACGAATTGGTGTAATCCGAACGGCGTAGTGAAAGCTGTTTTTTCTCGGGAGATTGGTGTCAAGGGGATCTGCCAATAACCCTTCGTCAGGTCTAGGGTCGAATAAAAACGAGCAGTACCTAACCGATCGAGCAGTTAATCAACGCGGGGCATTGGGTACGCATCAAATTTAGACACCGCGTTGACTTTTCTGTAATCCACACAGAACCGCACCGACCCGTCACTCTTGGGAACAAGAACGACCGGGCTGGACCAGTCGCTGTGGGACTCTTCTATTACCCCCATATCGAGCATGGCATTCAATTCGTCCCGAACAATTTTCTTTTTATGCTCGGGGAGGCGATAAGGGCGACTACGAACGACCACCCCCGGCTCGGTCTCGATATGGTGCTCGATGAGGTTCGTGCGACCCGGTAGGGGAGAAAACACGTATGCAAACTCCTTTTGCAACCTGGCAACCTCCGATCGTTGGCACGTGGAGAGGTGGTCTCCACAAATGACCGGGGCATTGAGGTCGGATTTTAAATTTACCTCCGGTCCGAGCTCCGCCCTCTCTGGAACCACCGTAGCCAATGACACAGGGACGGCCTCCCTCCATAATTTAAGGAGGTTGAGGTGGTAAATTTGACGCGCGCCCCCCCTATCGGTTCGTTTAGCCTCATAATCGAGATCGCCCACTCGTCGTGTGACCTCGAAGGGTCCTTGCCACTTGGCGAGCAATTTGGCGCTCGACGTGGGAAGCAATACAAGAACTTTATCTCCCGGTGCAAACTCCCTTATCTGTGTTCCCCTGTCATACAGTCGGCATTGACGTTCTTGGGCCCGGAGCAAATTCTCCTGTGTTAGTTTCCCCAAAGTGTGGAGTTTTGCTCTGAGGTCAAGGACGTATTGAATTTCGTTTTTGCTATTCGAAGATCCCTCCTCCCAGCTTTCTCGTATAACATCTAAGACACCGCGTGGGCGTCGCCCATACAGTAGCTCAAATGGAGAGAAGCCGGTTGAGGCTTGCAGGACCTCTCGCACTGCAAACAACAGGGGATCGAGCCATCTGTCCCAGTTTTTAGCATCCTCGTGTACGAACTTACGAATCATGTTCTTGAGCGTTCTGTTAAAACGTTCCACTAGGCCATCTGTCTGCGGATGGTACACGCTAGTGTGAATCAATTTAATGCCCAATAGATCGTAAAGTTCGCGAAGTGTGCGTGACATAAATGTTGTGCCTTGATCGGTGAGGATTTCCTTTGGAATCCCCACCCGGGAGATTATTTTGAAGAGTGCCCCAGCAACACTACGTGCTGAGATGTTGCTTAGAGGCACTGCTTCCGGATATCGCGTTGCGTAATCCACTAGGACTAACACAAAATGATGTCCGCGTGCTGTCCGCTCTAATGGCCCGACGAGGTCCATTCCAATTCTTTCGAAGGGGACCTCGATTAACGGAAGAGGGCGCAATGGCGCTTTTGGGGTAGCCGGTGGGTTTACCAGCTGGCATTCACGGCACGCCGCGCACCATCTGCGGACGTCGCCGGTAATGCCTGGCCAATAAAAACGGGCTATTAGACGGAGAAGTGTTTTCCTTTCTCCTAGGTGACCCGCCATGGGATTATAATGAGCCATCTGGAATAACATTTCCCGGCGGCTCCGTGGAATCAATAATTGTGTAACATTTTCTTTTGTATGAGTGTCCTGCGTCACTCTGTACTACCGCTCATTTATAATCGCAAAATAGGGGTATGCGAGAGCGATGTCCGGCTGAAGACGCTGACCATCAATCGTCTTCACCTGATCGAAGGTGTGCTTAAGGGTTTCATCCCGTGACTGCTCCAAAGGGAAATCCACGTCAGGGAATTCCCTACAAAGGGGAGGGGCGGAGGACCCGCCCCTTCCCTCGTCATCCTTATTTGGAACAGTCGAGGATGGCCCCGGCTCCGCCTGCCCTGCCAAAGCATCGCACATCGCACATCTCCCTATTTTAGTGCGGGACCCATCCGTGCAAAATCCCCCTAATACATCTCTAAATTCAGGCCAATCGGTTCCCAAGATTAGAGGATGGGTGAGGCGGGAACTAACCGCTGCCTCCACTCTATGTTTTCTCCCTCGGAATTTTCCCAGTAGGGTCACCATCGGATAGTTGTGAACATCCCCATGCACACACCTCACCCTAACCCGCTTAGCCGTGCTCAAAGCCCCGGGTTGAACCAGGCGTTGATGGATGGTGGTCTGATTACAACCGGTATCCAGCAAAGCTTGGTGTGTACACCCCTGGATTCTTACCGGAATCCGGTACGCTCCAGCCCGATCGGGGGCAGCATGTGGGAGATTGGAGACCCGAACCACCGTCCCCACCTTCATCAACGAACACCGATCGCGGAAGAGGCTCGGGTCCCCGGACCTCCGACAGGCTGGCCCAGGTGCTACACCCGTACCTGCTTCGGCGGACGCCCCCACCTGAGGGGGAGAGCGGTTGTAGGTTGTGGGGGAAGGAGGTGATGTGGCTGATGGCTGGTTTGTTGATCCTAACCAGGCTCCTCGCCTGCGGGGGGCAGGAACGGGCCCTGGAGAGAGGACAGAGGGAGAGGGTTGGAGGGGATGGGTGAGAGCAGAAGAAAACACAGGGGGAGGGGGAAGAGAGGGAGAGAGAGCTCACCCGCCCTTGGGATCGCCGCCATGTGGTCCTCTGCGAGCTGGACGGCCGCCTCCAGCGATGCTGGGCGGTGGCACTGGGCCCACTCCGCCGTTTTCCTGGGCAAGCGTTGGACGAACTGCTCCAGCACCACCTGATCGATGACTCCCTCGACGTCACGGTCCCCCACTAGCAGCCACCTACGGCAGGCATCACGGAGCCGCTGGGCAAAGGCGAACGGGCGGTCGGACCTCTCCAGCTTCATGTCCCAGAAGAGTTGGCGTTTTCTTCGGGGCTCCGACCAACCCGTTGCAAGATGGCTTTCCTCAAATCAGCGTAGGCCAGGAGGTTAGTTGCCGGCAGTTGTTGAGCCGCGAGTTGGGCTTCCCCGGACAGAAGAGGAACAAGGCGGGCTGCCCACTGATTCTGCGGCCAGCCCCAGATTTCAGCGGTTCGTTCGAACAAATCTAAGAACGCTTCAACATCGTCAGCCACCCCCAACTTCTGTAACGTGGGCGGGGGCAGCATGGCACGCGTGTCCGGGGTCGCGGCTGTGGCGGCCTCCTGGCTGAGGAGGCTCCGGATGGCCTGTCGATCCTCTGCTTGGGCCCGCACGATCTCACAGAATCGCCGATCTTGCTCCTGTCTGAGCTCAAGCAGGGACTGTTGGTGGCTTTGATGTAGAGCAGCGAGGGACTGGAGGACTTCGGCCAGCTGGGAGGACTCTACGGGGCGACCTTTCTCCATGATTGGATGCAATTTGTTTCCCGGGTTTCGACACCAGTGTAAGGACTTCACAGGAGGGATGACACGGGAACAGGGTTCGACACAAAGGTAGGCTCTTTAATTAAGGGTTGCAGACAGACAGGGGTAGTGCAAAAACGTGTAAGTGCTAAACATAAACTCTTTTAACTTATAATCTAATAACTTGGCTCAGTCTCTCTATTTCCAACACTGCACTGGCAGCTCTCTCTCTCTACTGGAGGCACTGGTGCTCTTTTATGCCGCTCTCCCCGTACTCACTGAAATTAGAGACAGGTGTTAGACATAATTTAGCTCAGGTGCAAGCGCCCTTACCGTTTTCTCCCTTTGGACGGGCGCTTGACCACGCCCCCGCTGCCACATATAATGATTTCAGAAGGATCATGTGACACCGAAGACTGTATTAATGATGCTGAAAATTTAGCTTTGATCTCAAATTGGATTTTACAATATATTCAAATAGAAAACTGTTCTTTTAAATTGTAAAAGGAGTTCACAATATTACTGTTTTTACTGTATTTTGGATCAAATAAATGCTGCCTTGGTGAGCAGAAGAGACGTGGTAGTGTATGTCTAAAGTGATGTTATGTCTTTATGTAAAGAATATGTATAGTCAGATTACTTCTTTTAACTTAAACTTGATTTTGATCATTAAGTCTCCTCATATTCATTCTTTTTTCTGTCATATTCCTCAGTGACAGGCCCAGGGGAGGGGTCATTTGTCTTACAAAAGTTAAATTATGATATTGTTTTGTATGAATGAGTGATCAGGATGGTTTTCACATAAGATAAGATTGGCAAAAGTCTTGTGGACAAATATTTAGTATGTGTTACATGGCCTTATTTCAATTACTTACAAATGTAATTTTTTCAAAATGTATAAATGTTATTTTCTCAAAAAATACAAACATGTACATACATGTTGCTCACATATTATTGTAGCCTAGTTTGTCCTGAATACAGTGTTATCAGATTTTAGCCATTAATGTGTTTTTAAGCAACTGAAAAAAGCACAAATGTCAAGGCATGTCAAAACTTCTCCAGGACCCAAAACACCCTCAGACCCCAGAGGGTTAAAGGCAATGCTACTAAATACTAACAAAGTATATGTAAACTTCTGACGCAATGGGAATTTGATGAAAGAAATAAAAGCTGAAATAAATAAATATATCTACTATAATTCTGACATTTCAAATTCTTAAAATAAAGTAGTGATCCTAACTGACCTAAGACAGGGAATGTTTTTTTATGATTTAATATCAGGAATTGTGAAAAACTGAGTTTAAAATGTATTTGGCTAAGATGTATGTAAACTTCTGACATTTAATATCCATTTACTAGGATTACTTGCAGAATTACAGTATGTGCTGAATATGTGAAAAGATTTTCTTGACACTCCAAGGGTCAAGGTCACAAGGTTTTATTTATAAAGCAAATTTCTATTACAACTAATATATCCTAAAGTGCTGTACAAACAATTTCAACAACAGAAAGCAAAAATACAAGGGGATAGGTGAGGAGCAAGGAAAGCTAAGCCTTTGGTTTATGGTCTTATCTGAAGCTCAAATGGATGGATACACTCTTTAGACAGATGCTGCTAAATGCAATTCTTCATTCATTCATGTTTAATATTGGGAAAAGTTTCAGTCAATAATATACTGTATTTCAAATGTAAACTCAATAAGTTGTTTGATTTTGTCCAGGCTCTTGCATAGTTTAGCTTTACATTTGTAATTACCAGCCCAGATATATAAACCGGTCAGGGATTTATCTAATAATGTGTCATCAAAATTAGCTAGTTCTCTGGATGATCTGAAAAATGATCTTAACCACTTTTTAATTTGGGGAAAATATGTTTGCATAGGCAATGGAATAGATGTATATTATACTTGGACACTTTATACTTCACTTAGTACATTTACATGTAACAGTCATATTATTCATATATAATAAAATCAATAAAATACAATTCTTAAAAAATATATATTACACAAAACCATGGCAACAGTAAGTGTAGCATTTGTTTGTTGTGCAGCATTTGTTTGTGCATTTTTGTTTGTCATATGGGAAAGCAAGAAAACAAACAACAAAGCAAGAGGGTATCACAGGTTTTCTAAACTGTAAAAACATTTTTACATAACAGGCTATATCAAACATTCATTAAGAAATTGTCTGAGCAATTTATTTCCCTCTTGTTCCCAATGGTGGTATTTTTTGTGAAATAAAACGGAGCTGTACCTGGTGTTCCGCTTGAGCAAAACTTGCCTGTCAGAGCATCTAAAAAGGAAACACTGCACCTTTATATAAGGTATTTAATGCATCCTTAATTAAAATTCAAATAATAAGGAAGTGGGCTGTATAAATAAGCAAATACTCCAAAACTGGCATTTGTCTGTGCAGTCAGAGCCACTTATATGAGTCATGTGAAAAACAGTGCGAGAGAGTTTCAAAGTTCTCCTGGCTGATACACTGTCTCGCACGGAGACGCTCACCACTGGCACACACTTGCTGCAGCTAGATTTTGTTTATAGTGATTGCTCATGACATAGAGAATTATAATGGTGTGTATCTTATGGTGAAGAAAATCGGCAATAAGCAGCTTTATATAGAAGAAAGAGTTTGTTTTGTGTGAGTTAAAGATTGATCGAAATCAAGTCAACAAAAAGTTGAGAGTGTGCAGTCTTAGCCCATTATACAATGCAAAAAAAAACAAAAAAACATTTTGGGTTTGTTTTACAATATAAAAATCTAAAACTTCTTATTTACATTTACTTTAGCAGCTATATAGAAGAATAAAAAAATGTTATCTGAGAATTTTGAATATAATATTTAATTAATTTTCATATTTAAATATTTTAAAATATCGTAAAATCCTTAAAACAAGATACATTTACCTGAGAAGCAACATATAAGATAGTTAGACTTGCTTTTAGATATATGCTTGAATGCTTGCTTGAATATGAGTATATTTTTTTTCTTTACTGAAGAAGTATGAACAAGTGAAAAAATACACTTATATTTAAGACACATTATCAGCAAGTCTGAATATCTTACATGTTGCTTCTCAATTAAATGTATCTTGTGTTAAGGATTTTTAGATAATGTTAAATGGAAAACAAGACAAAAACACTTGATAACAATATGATTTTTTGCAGTGACATTTTAAAGTAGTTTTTCCTCTTTTATTCAGTGAATGTCATTTAGAGATATTTTTAAAAGATGATTTTGTCCTCTTAAATGTTAGTAAGCACGTGTAATACAACTTTTTAATTCGGGGCACAAGCTCAATAGTATGTTAAGAGCCAATGATTAATCGTTGCAATAATTGCCCGATTAGTCAAATAATTGTTCTAATAATCATTATATTTGTCAATTATAAAATTGACATATAAAATTGAATAATCGTTAGTTGCAGCCCTATACTTGACCCATATTTGCTAGTATTAAGAAAGTATTGTCTTGCTTTGCTCTCCTGGTAGGTAAATCTATTAATGTACTTTAGCAACTAACCAAAATTATGGTCTCTACAGTTATGAAAGCATGTTATGCTTACTATACTCTGTGATATCATTAGGCACACATTCTTGAACACAGCACACTCAGGGTAGCTGAACTCTTGGGTGAGTCTTATATGGGCTGTGCCCTTGCCATTCAGTTATATAAAAACAAAATGAAAGTTGTTTAATATACATTTATCCCACTATGGAACCATATGTTTGCATGTGGAGACAACATGATAGAAATTCACATCCAAACATCTGAACACATGTTACATGTTTTATTCAATATATTACACACACACACACACACACACACACACACACACACACACACACACACACACACAAGCTAGACTGAACCTTTCTTTTAAAACTATTATTAGAAGAGAGAGTCGGACGTGTGAACGGCGAGTCAACATGTCATAGAATTCAAAATCCTCGGGCTCTGGAGATATTAAAAGACACTTACGTGCTCAAGCTGATACCCCCAGACAGGGCCGGAGACCAGGGACTCAGTTTGGACGGTGCAGCGGGAGAGATTCAACAGCAACTATAATGCTGGCGAAGGTCGAGGCTGAATTGGAGGATCTTGCTGTAATACGTCAATTTATTACGGCGATGAATTCACTCAGTTGGTTACAAGAATTGGGGATGCTGAGAAAACGGTCATACCATTATCAGTCCATAAGATTTATTCTAGAAAAGTCCCTCATTTTATCTGTTGTTAATTGTTAAATTGGAAACATCTTAAGTCTCAGATCATGCCCTGGTGAGTTTAGTGGTGTTGCCACATATGGAGAAAAATAAATCATGTAGTTTGCGCTTTAATGTATCCCTTTTGCAAAATCCTGATTTCCAACAAATGTTAAAGGCTTAAATCAATGTTTACATGGAGACCAACTGGTTACCTCATTATCCTCTGCAGGTGTGGCTTTAAGGTGGTTCTTAGGGTTTAGGGTTGGAAGGGAATATTAAAAGTGCCAAGGCAGAGCTGAAGCACAGAATGTCGTCTGATGGCCTCAGAGAATTGACCCGATTGGAGTTTTGGTTATTCAGGGCAAGACAGTCATATTTTGAGTCAGGGACAAAGCAGTGAAGCTTTTGGTTAGATATATAAAGCAGAGAGAGTCTTTTTCTACCATTCCCTCAGTGAAATCTGCTGGTGGTGAAAATTTTACCTTGGCCATTGATATTAATAGTCTACTGATGAAGGTATTAGAAACTTTGTGGAACCATTAGATCTCCCTAAACTGATGACTGCACAATATTTTTTTTATCTTGACTCAGAGATAATTACCTCACCAAGCTCATCCAAGGTTAAGGCCTTGCCTACAGGCAAAGCTTCCAGGCCAGACAGATTTTCCACTGAATTTTTTTGATCTTATGCTACAGAATTGGCTCCACTTTTATTAGAAGTCTATATAGAATAATTAAAAAATGGAAAACTTCCACCAACCACGACTCAAGCCTGGACCAGTCTGATTCTTAAAAAGGACAAAGATCCAAGTGAGTCTTAAGAGTTACCATCCAATTTCCTTTATCCAGCTAGATGTAAAAAAAAAGTAAGAAATTATAACTAATCATCGGCTAACTGATTAAGTTATGACATCTCTTGTACATCTAGATCAGGTGGGGTTTATTCAGAGCTGCAGCTCTTTTGATAACATCAGGCGTCCCATCAATATCATGTGGTCAGTGGTGAATGATCAGATTCACCAGAGTCTGATCATTCACCACTGACCACATGATATTGATATCGACGCTGCCATCATACTTGATGCCGAAAGGCGTTTGATATGGGAGAATGTGATAACCTTTTTAAGATTTTGGAAATATACAGGCTCGGGAACACTTTTATTGGATGGGTTGAGTTACTTTATAGACGCCCGGTTGCGGTGGTACAAACAAATAGATTAATTTCAAATTATTTTACTCTGGACAGGGACACCCAGCAGGGTTCCCCTCTTTCCCCATTATTGTTCTGTCTTGCCTTGGAACCATTAGCAGCCAAGATAAGGAAGATGATTTTCAGGGGTGGTGGCGGTTTGTATGGCGCATAAGCTTTTGCTTTATGCAGATGTTGTTTTATTATTTGTCTCCGACCCCACTAGATCTATGCCTTGCCTCCACAGAATTATTAATTCCTTCCTTAATTAAGTTCTCGGGATAAAGAGTAAATTGGTCTAAATCCAAAGCTTTGGCTCTGACAGTGTACTGCCCAGTAACCGCTTTTCAGCCAGGCGTTTTACAGTGGTTTTTGTATTTGGGTATTTTACTCCCAGCAAATTTGTGTGATTTAGTTAATTAATTGGGCTTCATTACATTTATCTATGATTGGGAAGCTTAATGTTTTTAAAATGAATTTTATTCCAAAATTCAACTACCTGCTCTCCATGTAGATCACCCCCTCTGTTATTTTCAATAATTTGATAGCATAGCAAAGTCCTTAATTCGGAATGGTAAACGTCCCAGATTACATTTCAACAAATTACATAGGCCAGTTGACAAATGCGGGATAGGCCTACCCAAGATTTTGTTTTATTATTATGCACTCGGTCTCATACATTTGGCTCATTGGTCACTTCCACCAGAGAGAACCCCCCAGGAAATTCTCACCCGTAATAAATTGCTAAGCCTTTCTATTAAACTAACCGGAGAAGTTACGTTAGATCCCGTTATCTCGCATTTGCACGTGTTATGGACAAAAGTTTCCAGAGTGTTTAATTCTGACATTTATTTAAATGTTGCCTCAAACATATGGATGAACCCAAAATTATGTATTAATAAGTCCCCTTTATGCTGGTCAGAGTGGATTGTGAGGGAGGTAAATACGCTCTGTGACCTACACTCACCTAATGGATTATTAGGAACACCTGTTCAATTTCTCATTAATGCAATTATCTAATCAACCAATCACATGGCAGTTGCTTCAATGCATTTAGGGGTGTGGTCCTGGTCAAGACAATCTCCTGAACTCCAAACTGAATGTCAGAATGGGAAAGAAAGGTGATTTAAGCAATTTTGAGCGTGGCATGGTTGTTGGTGCCAGACGGGCCGGTCTGAGTATTTCACAATCTGCTCAGTTACTGGGATTTTCATGCACAACCATTTCTAGGGTTTACAAAGAATGGTGTGAAAAGGGAAAAACATCCAGTATGCGGCAGTCCTGTGGGCGAAAATGCCTTGTTGATGCTAGAGGTCAGAGGAGAATGGGCCGACTGATTCAAGCTGATAGAAGAGCAACTTTGACTGAAATAACCACTCGTTACAACTGAGGTATGCAGCAAAGCATTTGTGAAGCCACAACACGCACAACCTTGAGGCGGATGGGCTACAACAGCAGAAGACCCCACCGGGTACCACTCATCTCCACTACAAATTGGAAAAAGAGGCTACAATTTGCAAGAGCTCACCAAAATTGGACAGTTGAAGACTGGAGAAATGTTGCCTGGTCTGATGAGTCTCGATTTCTGTTGAGACATTCAGATGGTAGAGTCAGAATTTGGCGTAAACAGAATGAGAACATGGATCCATCATGCCTTGTTACCACTGTGCAGGCTGGTGGTTGTGGTGTATGGTGTGGGGGATGTTTTCTTGGCACACTTTAGGCCCCTTAGTGCCACGTTAGTGTTAAATGCCACGGCCTACCTGAGCATTGTTTCTGACCATGTCCATCCCTTTATGGCCACCATGTACCCATCCTCTGATGGCTACTTCCAGCAGGATAATGCACCATGTCACAAAGCTCGAATCATTTCAAATTGGTTTCTTGAACATGACAATGAGTTCACTGTACTAAAATGGCCCCCACAGTCACCAGATCTCAACCCAATAGAGCATCTTTGGGATGTGGTGGAACGGGAGCTTCGTGCCCTGGATGTGCATCCCACAAATCTCCATCAACTGCAAGATGCTATCCTATCAATATGGGCCAACATTTCTAAAGAATGCTTTCAGCACCTTGTTGAATCAATGCCACATAGAATTAAGGCAGTTCTGAAGGCGAAAGGGGGTCAAACACAGTATTAGTATGGTGTTCCTAATAATCCTTTAGGTGAGTGTATATGAGAGTGGAGTGTTGAGATCTTTTGAAAATTTGGTTCAACATTTTAGGATTCACAGATCTCAGTTCTTTAGGCATTTACAGCTGCCCCATCTGCTCTGTACTATTTTTGGGAGTAGTATACACCCCCCTAAAGCAGCAGATACTCTGGAAGTGGTGATTACTGCCTTTGAAAAGGTCATGAGGCATCAATGTATTATTCCCTGTTAATTCAGAGTCTGGGGGACGGAACTTCTACTTCTCTCTAGGATTATAGGAGAACGATTTAAACTTGGTATTGGAGGATGGAGTGTGGGCTTGGATTCTAAAAAACATCAAGTCAACATCTAGAGATGCAAGGGTGCGACTGATGTAATTTAAGATTTGCATAGTTTCTTCCTCTAGATTGTATAGACTTGGTCTCAAAGACACACCTACCTGCTGTCGATGCCAATCATAAGATGGGGACACAACTCATGTTTTTAGTGGTGTGTTAAGATTCAAGAATTTTGATTGAGGGTTCAGAATTGTATGTGTGATGTGTTGGATGCTCGGGTTTCATTTTGCCCCAGGCTCTGTGTTCTAGGCAATGGGATGGTTATTGATGCAGGGAATGGGTTCATGAAGAGTTGGGTCCTGGCTGGTGTCATGATCGGAAGACAAGTCATCCTGTGGGGATGGAAGTCAGCTGGAGCACCCTCATTTTGGGAGTGGTGCACAAAGTTCGGCAGGGTGGTGGCTTTTGAGGGGATGGTTTTTAGAACTCTGGGCAGCATGGGTTTATTTAATAAAAAAAATTGGTAGATATTTAGATTTTTTGGAGGGCTCTCAGTGGTAGATTGTCTGTATGCATTCTTATAGTTTTTTTTTGTTTGTGTTTTTATTCTAAATATGTTCTGTTGATTTTTTGTTTATTTATGCCATTATTAATGTACTATCAGACCACTGAGGTGTGTTTTTGTCTGGTGGGATTGTTCAGAGGGAAGGGTTTAAGTTCATTTAATTTGATTCCGTATTTCTTGTCATATTTATTTAATCTATTTAAAAATTGTTAATAATAAAAACAATATTGTTAGAAAATATGTGATATTACCTAAATAATATATTAAAAAATAATAATTAATTGTCTGTAAAATCATAATAAGGACATAGCTGGACTCCTGTTGCTGATATCAAGCCGCACGAGTATTTGTAGCCTGCTAGCCTGCTTCAAATTACTTATCTTACGTTCAAAATTTTATCCTTTGTCATTTACCTCGTTTCAGAGTTTTCTACTGTTTAATTTGTGTGTATATTACCTGTTGTTGCTGGCACTTAATTTGAGTCTGTTGGTAGCCTGCTAGCTTTTTTTAGCATCACTTATCATTTTTCAGCTTTTAATCCTTAATATCTGCCATTTTTCAGCACACATCGTGTTTCCACCCACATTACTATCTTATTGCAATTCAACTGTGTGCATTTTCCATGTGCATCCACTTTCTATTTTTATTGTGATTAAACTGCATACATTTTACAGAATGCACCAATTTTTCTCTTTTGTGTTACATGGATTATTACATCGATCTCAAAGCACCGCTTATCAAGAACAACCATAACAACAAACAATTGCATGAGGGATTCACATCTCAAACTCTCACCACTAAGGAACAACAACAAACAGTCAGCAGTGAGGGATTCACATGTGATAAATGTAAGGAATTAGTAAAGCTGATGGAGAAGGTTAATGAGTTAGAGACACACATCAAAATGCTAGTGGAGGTCAGTGAGAAAGAGAAGCCATTAGATTCTGTTTCGGATGCAGGTAGTACAGCGAGCAACACACACTGGTTCCGGCTGAAGAGCTCCCACAGCAGGGCGGTTGGGTGACGTCTCAGCATACTCGCACTGCAATGCAACACCACTCTCCCATTCCTGTTAGGGTTTCCAATTGATTCTCCTACTGCACCCACTGAGAATCATGTTGAAAGTGCCTTAATAATTGGGGATTCTATTGTAAGGAATCTGGAAAGAGAGACTCCAGCCACTATTGTTAAATGCATTTCAGATTCCAGAGAATCTGACATCAGAACAAATTCACAAATTCTGGCTAATGATAAACCTAATATTTCTAAAATTGTTAACCATGTCGGCACTAATCCAGGTCCTAATTTAGGTCCTATTTAGCAGACCGCTACCACTTTGTCTATGTAAATGAGGAATAGTCAAACCAAACGAAAGTAAAGTATGTAGTGCCACATGGACCAGTTTTAGGGCCTCTGCTTTTCTCCTTGTATATGCTTCCCCTGGGAGATATTATCAGGAATTGTGGAATAAGTTTCCACTGTTATGCCGACAATACCCAACTTTATATCTCTTAAAAACCTGATAAGATTTCACAATTCTCCAAATTAGCAGAGTGTATCAACGAAATAAAAAATTGGATGGCCAGAAGTTTCCTTCAACTCAATTCCGACAAAACAGAGGTACTAATTATTGGATCAAAAACCTCTAAAAAATAAGCCGTTAAAATATAATTTAACTCTCGATGGATGTACTGTTACATCATCTTCAACAGCGAAGAACTTAGGTGTTATATTTGATACCAAACTGTCCTTTGAAAACCAAATTACCAATGTTTGTAGAACAGCGTTCTTCCACCTAAGAAATATTGCTAAATTACAACACATGTTGCTGATGCAGAAAAATGAATTAATGCGTTCATGACCTCAAGACTAGATTATTGTAATGCATTACTGGAAGGATGTCCAGCAAGATCAATAAATAAACTTCAATTGGTTCAAAATACAGGAGCCAGAGTGCTAACGAGAACAAAGAAATATGATCATATTAGCCCCATTTTATCATCATGTGCTACTTTTTTTTAAAATTTTGTATTAATTAAAAAATTATGTTAACTACATACAAAATCTCCAATGTTCTAGCTCCACAGTACTTAAGTGACCTTCTACCAGGCTATATTCCATCACAATCATTATGACGCTAAATTCTGGCCTGTTAATAGTTACTAGAATATCAAAATTCACAAAAGGAGGTAGATCCTTTTCATATTTGGCTCCTGAACTATGGAATGGTCTCCCTAACACTGTTTGAGATGTAGACACACTCCCTCAGTTTAAATCTAGACTAAAGACACATCTATTTAGCCAGACATACACCTAATCTATCCTCTAACCCACAATTAGGCTGCTTTTGTTAGATCTGCCGGAACCAGAAACATTGATCATGATTTCTAACTCTGCAATAAATTGAATGGCATCTATGCTAAAATTATTTGATTTGTTTCCCTGTCTAAACCTCGGGACTCCTATACTGAAGTCACCAGAACCGGCTGGATCCAGCTCCATTCCTGCTTCGTGTTGAACTCCACTGCTACGTGTCGCTGTGTGAGATGACTAAATGCTGCCGGTTCCAGCCAAACATCACTTCAGTTTATTATAGTGGACTTTAGAGGATGAACTGATGCCAACTCCAACCATAAGACATGGGATAATTCATATGCCATTGTCTGAACCTTGGACTTAGGATGGACCACACCGAACCTCATCGAAATTACTCGCAAGGTTGAACTGCGATGTACCTCACTGATCTCTGCCTGCATCACCTCGGTCTATTGATGGACTACACTCTTGAAATGGAATACATAGACTATCAATTGCCAACAAAAGCCTTAATCCGCGAATTAACAAGGACAATGCATCCATCTATGTGAACTTCTGCATTTAATACAGAATGGACTTCAAAGACATTGGTCATTAATCTTACGGTTCATACAAGATCTTTGTTTCAACATACTGAGCCTTAACACTTGGTGTTAAGTGGCCTAACAGTCAGATTAAAAAAATGATGTGGTGGTGGATCTTAAGATTTGCTTATTATGGTGCAAAATATTTACAGTGAACATATTTATATAAGTATAAACAATAACTACACAAAAGAAAATTGCAATAATGTGCAAAAATGGCTAAACCCAACATATGGCCCATGTCCAAAACAGTGTTCCATTAACCTCTTCTCAAAATGGAAAAAAGAAAAGAGAACCTGAACACTATCAGTACCCTTTTTATAGGTTCTAGCTCCTCCCTTAGAATGAACCAATGTGGGGAAAAACATAAACAACAATTACATGTTTAAACATACAAAATGGGGCCTAGAATATCAGGCCACCCAATAGCGCACACAACACTTGATAACAGAAGGGATATAAACAGCAAAACAAAGACAAAACCTGCTGTTATAAATGTTTCCTCTCTGAGAATAATAATTAATGGTATAGCCCAATTGGACGGGTGTGGCCAATGCTTTAAATCTGGATCAAACCAGGAAATCTGTTTGGCTATACAGCATGTGAACCAGTAAATGAGCAGCAGGCAGGATGATTGTGGAAATGTTACATGAAATAAAGGTAACTGACATTTGATGAAGTGTTGTCGCCTTATTTGAATATGCATTTTGATTGTACTGAAAATAAAACAAAACCCAGAACACAAAACCAACTGGCACAAGGACAGTAACTTAAACACCAAAAACAATCACAAAACACATATTTGATTTAAAAAGATTGTAAATGCTGGCATCAATCAGTGTATGTGAGATGTGCGTGCGTGTGTCAAATGTTGATTTGTAGTGCCATCAGGTTAGCCTGTGACACTTTGTATAATCGTTTTAAACCATGACTTGCACTATAAATAAATAATATTGGCAGTATATTCATGATGTTATCCAGAGGGGAACTGGCCCCCACAGTGAGCCTGGTTTCTCCCAAGGTTATTTTTCTCCAAACAAACAACTTATGAAGTTGTGTTCCTTGCCACAGTTGCCTTCAGCTTGCTCAGTGGGGTTATAAATGCAATTCTATTTATTTACTTATTTTTAAATAATTCACAATCGTATTTTATCATACTACACAATGATGACTAAGACATTATAGATGGTATGCTTTCATATTCTGTAAACCTGCTTTGAAACCATGTGTGTTGTGAAAGACTTGATATGACCTTCCTTGCTTTTTTTCTTAAGCTTAGATTTGATTAAGTCAACACATTGTTAGGTGGCATTGAAACCTGAAATTCTAATTGAATAGTCATTTTAAAATATACATGTGTTCATCCACTAGACCTGGACTTAATGACTGAAATGTGACTAAATATGGCAGCAGGCCACGGTTATTCAAATTTTTCAAACTTTTATTCCTAATTTTTGGAAAACAGGCAGGTTATGTGATCCTGTTCGGATTAAATAACATCACAAGAACATCTTTAGTCAGTTGGTATATTTGAGGCAGTGCACTTGTGTTGAAACCAGAAAAAAAATATTTAATTTAGCTTTTGCTGTTAGCTCTTAACCTTTGAGTTATGGTTAAATACAGTGTGATATAAAAGATACATCTCTGCATGTACCAGCAAACTTGGCCCACAGCCTTTTTCTTCGCTTTTGTATTGCAACAGAATCTGATTTGGGGTCTAACTTCCCAGTGGCTGAAAGAAGTGTGTAACTAAATGATTTTATCCTGTAAGGGAGCTTAAGTCAAAAAGTCCCTAAAGCACCCGAAGATGTGCATTAAATGCAACACACAACAAATCAGTTCAGAGACTGATTTGAACAAAGGAATTTCAGACCAAGGACTTCCAAAACAGACTTCTGTCAGATTTCCTTAATATCTAACAGCCTTTTGAGAAATGTAAGTTTTAGTGGTCTGCAATGTGAGAAATTTACAAAGCCCTGTTTTGCACTGAGGAAGAGACACAAACAAAGCCAGAGGGAATGGGGCAAATGCCTCCATGAACTGCACAAGTCTACAATGTGTTCTTAAGGTTGCAAAAACAGTGTGCCTTATACACTAACCATTGCACAGGCACATATTTGTACATGAGATCTGCATACAAACGTTTTCAAGAAGAAGTCATGACTCAATCAAGTTCTCACTAAAAATTCTGTTAAATTTCAAGACAATTTAAAACAACTTAAACCACTTGTACACAAAAAATAAAAATCACATACTCCCAGTCCCTTATAAACATGGACTAAGCATGAAATTAATGAAACTAGTCATACAGTAAAGGGATAATTGATTATAACGATAAATTATTTTAAATGCACACCACTACGCTGTGAATTATACTGCTTATATCATGGTCACTTGCTAGCATTGATTGGTTACAGCTGTCATTAATGCAGCACACATTTTGACCCTGGAAGAATTAAAAAAAAAAAATTTTTTACTTTATCTACAGGTTGTTAGATGTAGTGTTCTGCCCATTCTAAATCAGACACAGAGATAAAGTAGTGTGCTATGTTTTTTTGGAGACCAAACACTTCAAATGCGTGTTTTGAAACAATCTCCATTCAGAGCTTCAGTCAGCAATGTGTGATCACAGGGCAGCCACTATGTTATAGGAGCAGGTTTAGAAAGCAGCCATTCTAGATTTTTAATAAATCGTCTTGTCGGACAGCGAAATAGGCATTTGATCTTTTCTGTTTAACTTCCATTCACCTCCGTGCAAACCTGCTGAATGTCAAACCATACTTTCCTTACAAGCTCTTTGGGCAAGTAATACAGGGCTGATGAACACTGTTGGGTTGTCTGTGTTTCCTGTATTGTCATAGTTGATATAAAGCCGGCACTGCTTAACTAATTTATTGATGTTGTTTTGTGATGTGATGGTTAATCCCAGCTCTGACACTATATTCACATCTGGAGAATAATTAAGTATTATAAATATTGAGTCATAAAACTCTCGCAATGTGTCATTACGGAGGACAGCATAGAAGGCTAATGTAGAATTGTGATTAAAACTGATTGGAACTACCTTTACATTCACCGGTTTGAACACAAAATATACATGTGGGTGCTTATGAACTTTAAATAAAATAATACTTTATTATTTATTGAAAACCTGTCATTGCCCTTATCTTGAGTACCATGAGCCTGTGTCTTGCTAAAGTGTTAATTGATATCATTCCCTGGGTGTTAATCCCCAGGGTGGCGTAGTCCGCTAATTCCTAGAGATTAACACTTGTGGTGTGAAAGCATCCCGCCACACATGCATGAGCTAACCAGGAATTTCCTTGCTGAATGTCACAGATGAGGTAACTGTGTATCATTTAGACTGATGGCTGTTGAGTGAAGGAGACATGTCCTGGTTTATTTGTGTAGTTTTGTAAAATGCTTAAATTTGACACCATGTTCTTTTCCTGTCAAAATGCATTTCCAAAAACAATATGCAACAATATAATATTTTATTAACATTTTCCAAGCAAAGCCTTCCATATTATAAAGATGCACTAAAATAGCACCAGTTCAAGTATCATTAAACGTTTCCTAAAGTCTAAGAGGGAGTTTGACTAATTTAAATAAATATTCTCCCCATAGGTTGTATATTCATTGTAATGGCCAATACATCTCTAAAACTCTCATACCTGCACATTATGGAGAATTGGACTGTTAATACAACATAAACTGGCATAAACACTTGTTGGGAGGGGCGGAGCCTTTGTAATGTGTCCACGCAGAGTTATTCACTGACACACACACTCACACTTCACAACACACACCAGAGCCCTTCTACCAAGGGGAGCCTACAAGCTTAACATAAAATAGCATAATGCAGCGGTCCCATACATTCCATGTGTGGTACTGTTGTAACACGCTGGTTGACCGCTATGCTCTCTTCTATGATAGAGCCGCAAAAGGTTCATATCGCAGTAAAATAATAATAATATAAAATAATCTTTGCATACACATACACACCACATCTGTGATAAAATGGAGAAAGGACCTCTTACTGCTATGATGTACAAAACAAACCCAGATGGAAATTAAGTATTTTTTCACCCACATGTTAATTACCACAGAAGCACATCGTCTTTCACCAAAACACAGGCCGAGACGTTTTTGTATGCAAGCACTCTTCAAAGTGTTACATTTGTATAATGCTTTCCTGACACCACACTCGAACCGATTTATGTTGTGAAGAGAGAACTCTCCTCAACAACCACCAGTGTGCAGCATCCACCTGGATGATGCAACGGCAGCCATAGTGAACCAGTGCTCCACCTATGTGGAGATGATTTATTTCAATTAGTCAAACTCCCACTTAGATTTTGGGACATGTTTAATGTTACTTGAACTAGTACGAATGTACTATCTTTAAACTGTGGAAGACATTGTTTGAAAAAAAATTAATAAAAGCATTATATTTTTACTTTTACATTCCTGAGATGGAAAGTTTTGCATTTGTATAATGGAGGATGTAAAGTGTCAAATTTCAGCTCTTCAAAATTTGCGATTAACTACAAAAAAAAAGGTGTTTAAACGCGATCAAAAAATGTTAGCGACTGACTCTACTATATTTACACAAAGTGTGGAAATATATTTTTGCACACACACACACACACACACACACAGACACACTTTTCCCCAAGAAATAAAAATGAATTGTGTATGCACATTATAGCTACGGCAGAGTTCGGTTTCAGCCAGTGCAAGCTCAATAATAGAGAATGCACAAATTCTGTACTCTAAGCCGTTGGGTGAAAATGCTGGTGAAATGTTCTAATCAACCCAGAAAGATTTGTCAGATGATTTTAAGAATGGTGTGTACTGCCCAACATCGCAAAGGCACGAGTAGTTTATTTACCTTATGGCAGTGCTTGAAGTGCGCAATGCGAGTCACATTATACCGGCTGCCCCTAACCCTACGTGTAAGGTGCCGATACAGTGTCCTGTTCGTGAAACGTTCAAGCGAAGCACAGAATGGGGAGAACTGCCACAGAGTTATTTCCACTTCGAACACTGCAAATAGGGACCACACCAACAGCCTGAATTGGATGAGGTACAGATAAAAGCTCCTTCACAAGCAATATTTCAAGCACGCCTTCAGTTAATCTAATATCTACACTGGTACATGTTATAAAAATCACTCTAAATTGTAATGCTGTACTGCACCATTTTACAGAGAGATGTTTTAGTTTTTTTGCTTTGGTGTCATCTTTCACTACACATTTACAACTGTACAGGTGCTGGGCTGCTGACACCCTTTATTTACATTCATTCATTTGGGAGACGCTTTTATCCAAAGCGACTTACAAAAGAGGAAAAACATAAGCGAATCATCTTAAGGAGACAGTGGTACGAAAAGTGCCATACTACAAAGTTTCACTATCATCAGAATAGTATACAAAACTGATGTGCAACAAGAATTGTTAATTTTTATTTATTTATTTTTTAGTGACTGGTTAAAAACTCTTGAAAAAGATGTGTTTTTAGCCGTTTTTTGAAGATAGAGAGTGAGTCAGCTTCACGGATTGAGTTGGGGAGGTCATTCCACCAACGTGGAATGATAAAACTGAAAGTCCGGAAAAGTGTTTTGGTGCCCCTTTGTTTTGGTACAACAAGGCGACGTTCCTTAGCCGACCGCAGGCTTCTGGTGGGAACGTAGCTCTGCATAAATGTTTTTAGGTATGCTGGAGCAGACCCAGTGATTGTTCTGTATGCCAGCATCAGGGTCTTGAATTTAATACGTGCATGAACCGGCAGCCAGTGGAGAGAGACAAAGAGTGGTGTTACATGTGCTCTCTTTGGTTCATTAAAGACCAGACGTGCTGCTGCATTCTGGATCATTTGCAGAGGTCTAATAGCACATACAGGAAGGCCTGCAAAGAGAGCATTACAGTAGTCCAGTCTAGTTATGACAAGTGACTGAACAAGCAGTTGTGTGGCATGTTCAGAGAGGAAAGGTCTTATCTTCCTGATATTGTAGAGTGTAAATCTACATGATCTTGCAGTCTTTGAGATGTGGTCTGTGAAATTTAGCTTGTCATCAATGGTTACCCCTAGATTTCTGACTGTTTTGGTAGGCGACACTGTAGTTTGACCCAGCTGCACAGTGATGTTGTGTTCAACATCAGAGTTGGCTGGAAAGACAAGGAGTTCAGTCTTGGCTGGGTTGAGTTGCAGGTGGTGTTCCTTCATCCAGACTGAGAAGTCAGCCAGACAGGCAGCGATTCGAGTGGTCACTGTGGTGTTGTTGGGCTGGAAAGACAAGTAAAGTTGCGTGTCATCAGCGTAGCAGTGGTAAGAGAAACCATGTGACTGGATGATGGGTCCTAATGACGTTGTGTATATGTAGAAGAGAAGTGGCCCAAGCACTGATCCCTGAGGTACCCCAGTAAGTAACTGATGTGGCTTGGATACCTCACCTCTCCAGGCTACCTTGAAAGACCTACCTGAGAGATAAGAGTTGAACCAGTCAAGCACAGTTCTGGTGATGCCCAGTTTAGAGAGGGTGGAGAGAAGGATCTGATGGTTGACTGTGTCAAAGGCTGCAGAAAGGTCCAGCAGAATCAGAACTGATGATCTGGATTCAGCTTTTGCCTGTCTCAGCGACTGTGACAGACAGCAGGGCAGTCTCAGTGGAGTGTCCACTTTTGAAGCCTGACTGATTGTCATCCAGCAGCTTGTTCTGTGAGAGATAGGCAGAGATCTGATTGAAAACTGCCCTTTCAAGTGTTTTTGCCATGAATGGGATGAGAGAGACTGGTCTGTAGTGTTCTATCTGTGTGGGGTTAAGTGCAGGTTTTTTCAGCAGTGGGGTTACTCTAGCCTGCTTAAATGTAGTGGGAAAAGTGCCTTCAAGAAGAGATGTGTTAATTATGTGTGTAAGTGCAGGTAGGATGGACGGAGAGATGGCCTGGAGAAGGTGTGATGGAATGGGGTCAAGAGAACAGGTGGTGGGGTGGTTGGAGAGGAGGAGTTTAGAGACCTCAGTGTCAGTTAAAGGAGAGAACATAGAGAGAGATGAGTTGCATACAGGAGTTGGGTGTTTGACAGGGTGTGGTGCTGTGAATGTATTGCTGATGGCTGTAACCTTATTAGTAAAAAATGTGGCGAAGATATCTGCTGTAAGTGATGTGTCAGGTGGTGGAGGGGGAGGGCAGAGAAGTGAGTTAAATGTTCTAAACAAGCTACGAGTGTCTGTGGTGCTGTTGATCTTGGTCTGGTAATATGAACATTATCTGAAAAAGTTGCAAGCAGAAGTTGATATTTACCTAGATCGGCTGGATCTTTAGATTTCCGCCATCTCCTCTCGGCTGCCCTGAGATCAGTCCGATGTTCACGAATGATGTCAGACAGCCAGGGGCTGGGTGGTGTAGTACGTGCTGGTCTAGAGGAGAGAGGACAGATGTTGTCTAGACAGGTTGTTAAGGTAGAGCTAAGTGTGTCTGTGGCAGTGTTTACATTGAGCGTGGAAAATACATTCATTGAATAGGCGAGAGGGTGAAAGGGAACGGAGGTTACAGCGAAAGGAAACCAAAGGTGGAGTTGGTTTTACTATGGATGGGAGAGTCATGTTGAATTGAACAAAGTAATGATCAGAGACATGTAATGGAGTAACAAGAATATTTTAGGTAATACAGTTACGTGTAAAAACGAGATCCAGCTGGTTGCCTGATCTGTGAGTTGCTGTGGTGTGTAGTCTTTCCAAGTCAAATGAGGCCAGAAGAGTATTCAGTTCAGTGGCCTGGGGCTTGTCTTGGTGTATGTTGAAATCACCAAGAACCACAAGTGGCCTACCATCCTCTGGCAAAGAGGACAGTAGGACATCCAACTCCTCAAGAAAGCTTGTCAGCTGACCTGGAGGGCGATAGATGACAACAACATGTATTTTTGTGGGTTGCATTGTAGTAATGGTATGGAATTCAAAGGATGTATTGTTACATAGTGAAGCCTGTGGAGAAAAAGTCCAGTTATTATGAATGAGCAAACCTGTTCCCCCACCCCTGCCGGTATGTCAAGGGGTGTGAGAGAAGGAGAAGTTGTTGGAGAGTACAGCAGGTGTTGCTGTATCCTCAGGACATATCCATGTCTCCGTCAGTGCCAGGATGCTGAGGGTGGACTGTGTGGCGAAAGCTGGAATGAAGGCAGCTTTGTTCACAGCAGACTGGCAGTTCCAGAGTCCCACTGAGAACGAGAGTGGCGCAGGAGTTGAAGTGCAAAGTGGCCATAGGTTGTGTGGGTTGCGTTTGGTCTCGCATCTGTATCTTGTGAACGGTCTACAACAGATAACAGGGATGTGCTTGAAGGCATGTGTTATTAGTGAGCTAGACATGTTAGTATGTATGTATAAGTATAATAATAAAAGAGAATAAATAAAAAAAAAATACTTAAGTGCTTTGTTAAGTGGCACCTTGTCAGTGGACTCACACAGGTAGACTCGCTGGTCTTTACCCAAGTAGGTCTTCACACGAGGAGGGCTTAACACAAGGGCTACCACTTCCGCTGCCGCTTCTGCGTCAACATTCAGTCCAATAAATAAACACTTTAAGAGCCGTTCAATGGGAAAAGCAGCCACGCCTTAATGCTACTTAGCACAACAAAGCTAGTCACGTGGTCAGCCGAAACCGAAACTGAGGGGCGCACGAGGTGACAAGTGCGGGAACAAACGTGACTTCCGTACACCGCAAATACATTATGCAACACTTTATCAATAAATAATACTCTAAAACAAGTGAAGCACTGTTTGCAGACACTAAAACAACGATACTTGTACACACACTGGATAACCAACACTAAATCTAGCAGCGAATACTATGGGATAGGTCAAAACAAATCTAGCAGCGAATACTACGGGACAAGTCAAACAAATCTAGCAGCGAAAACTATGGGACAGGTCAAAGCAAAAATAGTGCACACACACACACAAACACACGTTTAAGCGACCCGCGTTCAAGACAGTAAACAGACAGCACCTGATCTAGCAATGAATACCACTCTAACGACGATAAAAACAATGAAATAAACACACTTACATACAATTGCAGACTCCTGTAGATAGATCGCTTATACAGTATAAAGATTATTTGGGCGTGTTTTATGTGGATTACCATCTTCGGGCATGTGCTCCCTAATTTAGAATTATACGGATTCATTATCATTAGAACGAAGAACAAATTCCGGTGCATACGAACCTGTTGTGAATCAGGCAAAACATTTGTGTAAACTTTTCATGTGCATACAAGTACAAAAATATGTGCTCAGTTATTTGTGAATGAGGCCCAGTGCTTAAGGAGAAAGAGAAAGCCCATTCCATAAGCTTGCATAGCTCACACTACGTCACAAAACCACACTACCATTTAGTGTTGCCACTAATACAGAATGCACAAACATTGAGTGTTACAATGCCATTGGTGTCCCGTATTGGATGTATTAATTTCAGCCAATATACGGGACGTCACAGCTAATTCGTGGTAGTTGGCAGCCCTACTATCATCCAATCTGAGCCCCACCTACTGGCCAGCAAGCAAACATTCCAGGATTTCTGTAAGGAAACCAGGACATGTCTCATTTACTCAACAGCCACCAGTCTAAATAATACACAATTACCTCATATGTGACAGTCATCAAGGAAATTCCTGGTTTGCTCATGCATGTGTGTTGGGATGCTTTCACAACACAAGTGTTATTCTCTAGGAATTACCTGGGGATTACACCCAGGGAATTATATCAATTAACCCTTAAGCAGTGTAGGATAATGGCCAGGCAACTACTGGAAAGGAACCAAATCAAGTTAAACTCAATATTTATTACAAACTCGTGCAGTAATAAATGGAAAATTCAGAGAGTATTAGTTACAGTTGCACTGCTCAACTAAACCAAAGTTAAATGCTTTGAAAAGAACAAATTAAAATGGAGGCTGAGACTTACCACTGGGAGGTAGACGATCTGGGGGCATGTTCCCAGACCAATACCAACTTGCGGAAACATAGCAAGCAAGTCAACCCAAACACAGTGAAGAGGAAACAGCATGCAATGAGGGAAACCCAACACTAGATGGCTAGCCTCGCTAAATATGGTGTCCAGCTCCTGCTTCCAAAACAAAAGGGAAAATGTAACTAAATCACAGTAGCAACTAATTGCACAAAGGATACCAGTTGGCACCAGATCACCACAAGGAATAGACAGAATAGTCAGGCCCAATTAAAGCAGGAAATGAAAGCAAAAGTCAACTTGAATAAAAACAATTAAAACACAAAACAATAAGATACCACATGAAGCTATTGAAAGTCAAACTGTTGAATCATAAACAACTGAGGAAACAAAATCATGCAATAAGAATAAAACAAATGATCCAGGTTCCAAACGGAGGCACAAATAAAATTAAATACAGCAATTTAGGGGATCAAAATAAAGACTGAGGGACCATAAAATAAACAAAGAATCAGCAAAAAAACATTTTTACAAATAAGTAAAAGAAAAAACGTCAGGTTGAGCCATTGTGTGCGGCTTACGTGACTACAGCAGGCTGCCAGGTCCATCTCAAACTACCCACAAGCCAAAAAGCAGGGCACATGTTTTGGACAGATAGCCTGGATTAGACACGACCAGTAGGCCTAAATGAACTCCGTCAGCTGAGAACAAACAAAAAATAAAAATGTTATAACAAATAGCTCTTCAATTTCCAATGTTCTAATCAAACGGGCAACATACCTTAATGAGAGCGATACTTGTGAAGAGAGGACAGGGCGTCACAACAAAACACTAAAGTAGACAAACTATTGAGATATGGCAGAATATAAAACATAAAGAAAGAGCGAAAAAGACACAAATTATTCTGGACTGGCATACATGAGTATAGATCAGATCAACAGTAGAGAGCAAACCATAGGAGACAACCAACATGGGCAGTTATTTCATGGAAAATGAGTCACAAACACCTTAACCTTCTACCCCTTCAATATAACTGCTGAGATTGGATCATCTGCTACCTCAGAAAATAGAGCCTAATTATTAAGGGTAGCTACAGGACACATGTATTACATCTCAAAAAAGCAGGGGAGACATGTCCCAATTAGTCATTGTGTATTATTCTTTGACATCCTTCCATCCTCAGCCACTGACAGGTCCCTCTGTACATTCTAATTTGAGTTGCTGTGATTGGACCCCTCTCCACTGATAGGCATAATGATTGGTGACAGTTTGATGTGAGTGCTGCACACAAGCCTGTAAAGATCTGATTTTTAATATATAGCTGGTAAATGGAATTCCATTCTCAACACAAAAATAACAAAGCCCTGAGGGCAGTTTTCTGAACTCACCCACTTTCTTGTTTGGAGTGTGGAGGAGAATGAATGTGAAAAAGCGAATTAAAGTTGGACTGATGGTGGGACAGGAGTTTTGGGATAGGGTGGTGTGATGACAGGCTCTGCGTGACGTCATCACAGCTGCACTATACAAATCGCGCCGGCTTTCTGGACTGTCTATTTTATCCATACATCATGTTTTAATTTACTGTTTATGCTGTTATACACATTCTTTTTACTGTTCATTAATTTCAGTTTTGGTCTGATTTCCCCTGAGAAACTGTTGTTATATCAAGGTACTCTCATTTGAATGTACTTAGTTGTTGTTTGTGTATGCTTATTGATAGGTGCAAATATCTATGGGACTCTCAACCCTCTTCAACCAATTCATTCATGCAATAGTTCACAATTCCCCATTAATCACACAGAGACATGTCTGTTTACATATATTTTAACATTTATTCATTTAACTCTAAATTTAAACAGCCATTTAATCAGTTGCAACATGTGTTTCTCACACCTCTTCCTGCTTTCAGTGACTCCTCCTAGGAGGGGACGTGTTCTAGAAACCCCTATTTCTAGACTAAGGGGGAGTCCATGTTACCAGTAGGGGGGATGAATTGCTTATGTTGTTTGCTTTAGAGTTCTGAGATGTGGTTTAAATATATGTGTATTTGTTTGGGTATTGCTTTTCATTTCCTCTCATTTAGATTATGGTTGTTTATTAGTTAATTTGTCAGGTTAAACAGTCACAGAAATATAAATATATACCTTCATGTATCTAAAATAAAAAAAGAAACCTTAACATAAAAATCTGGGATACTAAAAATGTATAAACACAGTTTTGTTAAATGATAAAAAGGAACACAGGCCCTTTAAGAACAGACACATGTGCTGATTAGATGAGAGAAAGTGCTAGATGAGCAGAGGAGAGGAGATGCTGAAATTGATCTGTTGAGTGAAGAAGAAAACTTTGATTGTATGCTTGAAGAAGTAACTTTAATTAACTGAAGTGTTATAATTTTGAAATCCTTCCATATACACCTGTGGGATTGACTTGGAGTTTATTCTTGTTTGTGAATTCGGAAGAAATTCATAAAATAGATTTTTCTTTAAAATATGTATTTTTGTAACTGTTATTGATGAAAAGTCAGTGTTTTGGTTAATTTATGTGAGGATGATATGTGGATTATAATGCTTATCCAGAGTAAATATATATGCTGTGTTAATTAACATGTACAGCCACCATTTTGAGAAAACCCTATTGTTGTTAGAGACTGGGAGAGTATTTTATGTTTCAAGTAAATATTTCATATTGTCAATTGTGTTAAAATGTGTTGTATTGTTAATGTATTTTTTTCTCTTGTGTGTATGGTACTGTTAATAAAACAGGACAGGTCTTTTGAACATCTGATAATTTATTTCAACTAACCACTAGGAGGATAGAAACTGTTTAATTTCAGCCACCTGCAGAAAAGGCAACTTTACTTGGGTATATTCCATCTTGGTAGGACTGTAAGGACTGTTCCACTTTGTTTCTTGAAGACAGCAACTGAACTGAGTTGATTACAGAGAACTGGCAGTAGCCAGATTTGTGTACTGCTGATGTTTCGTGATGTGAGACCAGCTTTCATGTGAATATTGCAACATTTGTTTTATTTTCTTATTATCTTGAATGTTGATTTTTGGTGCTGTATTTTTGTGTTGAAACAGAAAAGGTGCTTTGGAGCATTCTGAATGTTACTGTCTAGTAAGGGAAAAAAATAATTAATGTCAAACCATCAATTAGGCCTAAAAGCAAATAAAATAGAACTTTATTAGATCTGAACTGAAACAATATAAATCAACTTGGTGAACCAAACTAGTTCAATTAGCATACATAGAAGAAAACCATCTCAGTTACTGTCGTAACCTCCATTACTTGATGGAGGAAACGAGACATTGTGTGATGTAGTGACACTAGGGGTTGCTCTTGGGAGCCCCAAACACCTCAGATCTTTGAGAAAAGGACAACGAGAATTGGTGAGTGGAATTTGCATGCCACTCCCCCGGACATACATATTAGCAGATGCTCTCGGACTAAACATAGCCTCCCCCAATGCCCCCCAAAATATTTCCCCACATCCCTGGGGGGAAGAGACGTATCTAGTATGGGAGCAGGCCGCGCCAGCTGCAGCCTTTTCTCTCCATGTTTTCTCTCAGAGAATGCCTGAAGGTCCCTGACCCTCTTGATGGAAGTGAGCATGGTCAGGAGGGCTGTCTTTAACGAGACAGCCTTCAACTCGACTGACTCTAGGGGCTTGAACGGGTTTCTCCGAAGGCCCAGAAGGACCACAGAGATGTCCCATGAGGGAAACAGGCACTGCCAAGGAGGGTTCAACCTCCTTGCACCTCTCAGGAACCTGATGATCAAGTCATGCTTCCCTAAATACTTACCGTCTACTGCATTGTGATGTGCCAATACAGCGGCTACATACACCTTCAAGGTGGAGGGGAACAGCCACCCCTCCAACTTCTCCTGCAGGATGGAAAGCACTGAACCGACTGTGCATCTCTGGGGGTCTTCGCCTCAGGCAGAACACCAACTCACGAACACATGCCACTTCAGGGCATAGAGCTGCCTTGTGGAGGGCACTCTGGCCCGAGTGATTGTGTTTACCACCATGGGCGGTAGACCACTTAGGTCTTCTGCATCCCATCCAGGGACCAGATATGGAGGTTCCAGAAGTCTGGGTATGGGTGCTAAATGGTGCCCTGTACCTGAGAGAGGAGGTCCTCCCTCAGGGGAATTTGCCAGGTGGGTGCTGTCGCTAGGAGCTTGAGGTCTGAGAACCAAGTCTGGGTGGGCCAGTATGGCGCCAAGAGGGTGACTTGTTCCTCGTCCTCCCTGACCTTGTGCAGAGTCTGTGTAAGTAGGCTCACTGGGGGAACGCATATTTGTGCAGCCCCCGGGGCCAGCTTGTGCCAGCGCATCTGACCCGAGGAGAGCTCCTGTCAGGGAGTACCAGAGCGGGCAGTGGGAGGATTCCTGTGAAGCAAAAAGGTCTACCTGTGCTTTGCTGAATCGACTCCAAATTAGCTGGACCACCTGGGGATGGAATATCCACTCTCCCCTGAGTGTCACCTGCCGCGACAGCGCATCCACTGTGGTGTTGAGGCTGCTCAGGTTGCGAGTGGCCCATAGCGACCTTAGCCGCTGCTGAATCCAGAGGATGAGGTGACGGGCATGTTGCAACATGCAACGAGAATGTAAGCCACCTTGGCGATTTATATACTCTACCATCACTGTGTTGTCCATCTGGACCAACACGTGCTTGCCCTGGATCCATGGCAATAGCCTCCGCAGTGCGAGCAGTACTGCCAGCTGCTCGAGGCAGCTGATGTGCCAACACAGCCGCAGTCCTGTCCAGGAGCCAGCAGCTGTGTCCCCGTTGCACACGGCACCCTAGGCAAACTGAATCGCATAGCCGATTCGGATAGTCCTGGCAAACCAATGCGATGGGTTGGAAAGTGCTAGCCATACGTCCAAACTTCGGGTGAGGGACACTAAGGGGACAATCGCATCTGACGTACCTGGGGTGGGGCCTCGCGGCAGGGGGAGCAGGAAACACCACATCGTGGAGCGTCGCTTCGTCCTGAGGTGGCTGCACTGAGGGGAACCTCGAAGCACTTACCTTGCTCCTCTTACCCGGCGTAGGGTGGGTCATCGACTGAAGAGAATGGCCTTTTGGGCCGTCCTCGAGACTCGTCACAACCGGCTGGCAGGGGGTGTGGTTTATGTGGTGCAGCCAGAAGGGAGAAGGCAGGGGGACCGTGTTCGCAGGGCCCTGGCTGCGAGTGCTCGGTATCCGGTCGCCGTGGTAAAGGCAGCCGTGGGCACAGGCTGTGTGAATCAAGGAGAGAGGAAACTGATCTTTCTTTGGAAAGGTGGTTACCGTAGCCCATCCGGGGAACAAGCAAAACAAAAGGGAACAAAAGATTCTCCTCCCGGCCCTCCACCGGGGGACGCAGTGGTCTGGTCACCAGCTCCTGGGTTCCAGCAGTCATCTTCTTCCTTGGGTCACCAGGTGGTGGCGCTTTGTGGGCACAACTTTACCGCAACTGCGAAATGTTGTGTTTAATTCAAGATACTAGCTGTTGCATTTTCAACTCTGGGGGTGTTTGATAAAGCTCTGTGTTAAACCGGCCCTAATATTACTGCAGTATTAGTTGTAAAAATGTATATAAAATTATACTGACTTTCCATTAGTCACTTTTATAAGCAATCAATAGATTCTTCAGCATAGGCAACCTACCAATATCCCAACCACATGCCTCACAGTCATTCTGTCAAAGGAGCGGTTCAGAGACACGCATTAGACCAGTTTACATCAAACTTGATTACGGTTGACTGTCTCATCATATAATCCATATGAAAAAGAGAAGAGCTGGTGTATCATTCATTCTCTCTCACCTGTTGCACCCTGCTGAGTTTGATTCTTCACTGAGACTGTATAGCGTCTTTCCCGCTCTCTTAAATTTCTGCCCTGAAGTGAAATATAATAAAATCGTGTTATCTTCCTACCACAGGTTCACAGCTCATTCCTCTCCAGTATCACTGTAAGGTGTGTTTTACTTATGAAATAAAACCTCTGCTTTCACAGGTAATCTAATTGTTTTTGTTCTATGCGTGGTTGCTGTGTGTGTAGGACCCTGCAGACATTGAAAGTAGATTTTGGAGGAAGTAGAGGCAAGAGAACAAGAGCAGGATGTGTCCAGACAAGAAATGTATTAGCCAGTTTCTGATATAGCAAATCAACATGTTGTAGGGTGTAATTTAGTTTTTCCTTTCTCCATGTTATGCAAGCATGCAGCAGGACATTGGCTAAACATATTGCCTAATTGAAATTAAAACGTAAAAGCATAAATCATGCTGGTCCTCATGTAATTGAAGGGTCACTAAATATTTAATAAAGCCGGTAGACTAGGCTCCGTTTCAGGATTTGTCAGAGTGATCTATAGCTCAGGAGTCTGTCACCACACACCCTTATATTTCCTCTTCATTCAAATCTCTCTTTTTTCTATTGGATTTATTTTATTTTGTTTATTTATTTAATACATTTTTGTATCTAGGGAATGGAAACTAGAGCACAGAATTACCCTGTATTTTTAACTCATGGTGCAGCATTTCCTAGGAGGCTAAACATGTAATAAAACAGTACATGACAAGAGAAGATGAACAAAGCCTTAACAGCATTATACAAAATTGAAACTATTAATTTAAACCATTTTAAGATGTGGTCCGACTTCAAATCCTGTCTTAAATTTTATCTGGAGAAATCATGTTGGATTACATAACAGCATCATAGATTCATCTGAGATAACGTAAGTAAACAGTTGACGTATTCTCCTTCAATTGTGTCAACACAGGCAAATATGGCTTTTAATGTGATAGCAAAGATGACTTAAGCCTGCATGTTGTAAGCAGACCCTGTAGTGACTGGTTGTCATTGCTGTGGCATTCAGTTGTTCTGGTTCGTCAAATAACTTGTGCCCTCTGCATTTGTTATAAGGTCCAAATGTGGTTTCCCTCAAATAAAGTATTTACTGTATATATGCAGTATATATAAACACTTTAAAAAAAAACATATGTTAAATTTATGGTAAAAAAAAATGGCAGCTGTGGTTGCCAGAAATTCACAGTAAAAAATATGATAACCACGTTTCATGCTTTACGAGATGTATTTTGATGCCTGTATATTGTATGGTGCATTACTGTCTATTAACTATTAATATACTTGATATATTAACCTTCGGAAACTGTAAAAAACTTTAACTTTATAATGTTTTGTTAATAACCATAGTAATTACAAAAGGGGACATGATGACATGAAGTTCATCAATAGGGGCCCCTCCAAGAGCAATAATATCTTGGTTACTGTCTTAACTTCCATTCCCTGATGGAGGGAACGAGACGATATGTCGATGTAGTGACACTATGGGTTGCTCTTGGGAGCCCCAGACATAGCAAGTGCACCTGTCCCCACATAACCTTCTGTCAAGCTCACTCTTATAGAGATAAGTACTCTTTATAAAATATACTCTCTTTTAGCTGTCAAAGCACCCAGGGGCGTTCTCTGCACTTTTGTCCATGCACGAGGGGGAGAAACTGTATATCCAACAGCATACACACTCGAGGTGAATGGAACGGCAGTGGAATTCAGTGAATTCGGCTCCATAGAAAAAAATCTGAATGAGTGGTTGCTAGCCAGCTCCATTTATGCCTGTATGTCAGGGGGAGTGGCATGCAAATTCCACTTGCCCATTTGCCTTTTCTCAATGATCAGAGGTGTTTGGGGCTCCCAAGAGTGACCCCCTAGTGTCACTATATCAACACAATGTCAAGTGAGTAACAGATAGGGAATTAATAAACATATTTAGACAAACACTAAACACCATCAGGGTAATACATGTGAAATTTAATGCAGTAATACATTTAATTTATTGCAGTAAGCATTATCTAAACTACATCAAATATAAACAGAATACCGCAAAGTACATAACTGATTATAAAAATAAGAAGAAACAAAACTATCCATATAAAATATAATGAAATTAACTGTGTCACGCAGAGAATTCTGGGAACGGCTGATACATTTTTTTTACCATAATTAACAGTATTATCAGTATTTTACCTTAAAATTGCATGTACTCTCTTGTTATACAATATAAATGTTTACTGTTAATTATACAGAAAATCATAATGAAAAATAAATAAATATATGCAGATAACCAAGCTTCCTTTTCTCATTTCTCCTCCACTGGCCCCTGAAGAACAATATGCAACTATGACATTTATTTTTTAGACAAATTCAATTGGAGAATGATTTGAATCATTTTAGCAGCGGTAGGAAATGCAAGATGATTTCTCTGGGAAGAACGAAATTGTGACATGAAAACATGCATTTTCAATGCCATTTTCAAAATGCCATAGAAGTGACAGAATGGACCGCATTAAAGGTTTTAATATTTAATATTGTGAATGGTTGCCATGATCACACTTGACCATTTATCAATAAAGAGGCAATTACCCCAAAGCAGAGCACATTTGTTGTTTTTTCACATGGGGGAATTTCCAATGGATATTTTTGGGGGTGCTTACAGAGTTTAAGGGCACTGAAGTGCTAGAAATCAGCCAAATAAATGAAGGCAGTTAAAGCTGCTCAATATCCCACCATGCCCTTAACCAATTACAAAATGACAGGAAATAGAATTTGCACTTTGCTTGTCTACAAAGGGGATACATTTTATTTAAAAAAAATTCACAATATGTCCCTAATTATTAAAGCACTGTCAAATATCACCACAAACATTGTTCATTGTGGTTTCTATAGTATTCCTTTATTTAGCAGATATGATAATAATAATAATAATAATAAAAATAGGTAACTCTTTCTATGAACACATTTATAATGCATTGTAAAGGCATTATACATGCTATATACTGTATACATCATCTGTCATAATACACCTTATAACTTCTCAAAAATAATGATAACTACAGTTATAAGACATTAAAAGACTTCCACTATTCATAGTTATACTTAAAGTAATGTTCGGGGTACAATACAAGCTGAGCTCAATCGACAGCATTTGTGTCATAATATTGATTACCACAAAAAGAATATTTTGACTCATCCCTCCTTTTCTTAAATTTTTTTATAAAATAGCAAAAATCATGGTTCCAGTTAGGCACTTACACTGGAAGTGAATGGGGCCAATTCTTTAACATTAAAATACTAATTGTTTCAAAAGTATAGCCACAAGACATAAACGATATGCATGTAAAACTTTTTCTGTGTAAATTTATAGCCAATTTTACAACTTTGTTACCATGATGATGAAATGTCAACAATCCCTAAAACTACTGTAAAAATTATGATATATATACAACTTTACAGCTCAAATAATACATGAATTTTAACAGAAGAATTAATGCAAGTGTTTTTATACAATTCTAAGCTTCAAATGTCTGCGTTTAAACCCTCCAAACATTAGCCACATTCACTTTAATTGTAAGTGCCTCACTGAAACTCAGATTTTTTAAAAGGAAAAGAAAAGGAGGCACAAGTCGAAACACATTTTTTTGGTAATCAACATTATGCCACAAATGCTGTCAATTGAGCTTCACTTGTATTGAACCTGGAACATTCCTTTAAGAGTATAATGCATTATAACACAATCAACAGCTCATTGTGCAGCAGAACGTAATAAGGTTAACAGTATAAGTACTGTCATGTAAAAGCACCATAGTGTAAACTTGTCACATACATTACAAGTCAAACTTATACAATGGAAATTATTTCTAAAATATGTCTCCAAGTAAAATGCACAAATATTAATTTCTGGTTCCAGTGGTGCGGTTCTGCTGGCAACACAGACTCTTTATGGGAATATTATGGGACAGAACGAGTACCACAACCTCCAGTCCCTGTTTGAGAAGAGTATACTAAGAGAATTCTGAGTGATCAATCCCACTATTTGTACTCACATTATGAATTGCTTCCTTCTGGGAGAAGATTTCAGAGGTCTACATTGTAAATTAAACAGGTTTAATAAATAATTTGTGCCTTTATCAGTGCGAATTCGTAATAGCAGTTCCCCGTCTGTCGCTCACTTCGACGTTGTGTCGAAGAAGCGACACTAGGGGTCTCTCTTGAGCACCGAATAGGCCTCTGATCTATGAAAAAAGACCAATGAGCAGTTGGCAGACAGTATCTGCATACCCGCCCCCGGACATACGGGTATAAATGCGGGTAAATACGTCAAGTTCATTCAGAAATTTTCTTCGGAGCCGATGGTCGTGTATGCAGCGAGCTGCGAGTCACACACTGTTCCTCCCACCCCTGAGTGTGATTGCTGTTGAATCTATAGCACATATCAGCAGCTTTCTCCTTCTCTGTACAGCAGTGCAGTTTGCCCCTGGGCGCTTCGACAGCACAGTTAAAAGAGTTATTTTCTCTAAAAAAGTTAGTTTCTCTAAAAGAGCAAATACACAGCTGGCGTTGAACATCCTTTTCAGGACGCATCTTTTTAAAGACGTCTTTCCGCCTCTGTGTAGATTCTGGATGCGGTTCATTTCTCCCCACCTCTAACGGTCATAAAAGCTACCTCACGTGCCTGGGCTGCAATCGCATGCATTCTGCGTTTTATGAATGGTTCATGTTCTTAGTGCGAACATAGAAGCATTGCAGTCGTGACTTTCTTTTGTCATTAGAGAAAGCCACTTCAACCGTGCCTCACCTCTTTCCTACAGGATTGGGGCAGGCGCCTTGGGAAATGAAGGCGATTTGGGGATAATGACGGGCTCCGTTTCGCTGGGTAAATTCCCTCAAACCACCCGCCTCCCCATCACGCTTGCTTGCTTCCGTCCGAGCTCGGAATGAGTGCGGCTTGCTTCACGGCTGGCCGGACGGTCCCTTGAGCTCTCGGAATTGGATGACGACATCGCCGCTGCATCGGAGAGCATTATAGCGGCGACTGATACTGATGACTCACCTGGGCCGCCAACTTCGGGTCTGCTCGCCCAGTCTGAGCTTGACGCATAGAGGTCCATTATGCTTTCCCGGGCTTCCGCGACTGGAAACCCCCCCCTCCCTCCGGTTCCTTTCTTTCCGGATGTGCATGACGAGTTGAGTAAGCCGTAAAGGGCACTGTGGCAGAGCAGAGGGCGTAGCCGGGTCGTGACCCTACACACTCGGTCCCGTATTAGTCTAATCAAGCTTCTGAGAGGGATAAAGGCCGACTGCAGAGGATGGTGTGGGAGAGAGAGATCATTTACGGACATGTCCGTTATATGTGTGTTTGTGTCTTTTGTTTCAGTTTACTATTAAAATATTATTTATATTGTCAAGCCGGTTCTTGCCTCCTCCTTTCCAATGAACTGCTTTACAGGCACTTTTTACTGCCGAAACCGGCTTCCTCGCTCCTCCGCTCTCACTTCCCTCGACGGTGGAGTGGTCCCAGACCGCTTCCGCCCTGCATGCCATGGCCCCTCCTGCAACCAAAAAAAAACAAAAAACGTGCTGCTCCGCCTCAACCAAGAGTGGGCCCAGTTCTCAGCCCCAGCATTGAGCACCCCACAGTAAGCGCACGCCCCCCATCTCACGGACCCCTTCGAGGACCCGGAAGGCTCCCAAGCTCTCCTGAGACGGACGACCCAGAGATCGAGACGTTTGCTCCGGAGTTGGTAAACAGACCACCCCGTCCCCTGGTTGAGGGCCGGGAAGAGAACCTTCAGTTAAAGGTATTTTTTGCCTTTAGCCCCATGACAGTTCCCAGGCCGGCCGGTTCTGACGAGTCCAGAGGACACCTCCACCGGACCTCCCTTTCAGTCTCTAACCCACCCCTTGCCGGGTGTGCGGAGCAAGGTAAGTGCTTTGAGTCTTTTCTCAGCACCAGAGCCTCGGGATGATGTCAAAAATAGTCGTCCCCTTAGTGCCCCTAGCACGGAGCTTGGATGCGCGTCTTTCACTTCCCAATATGTCATGCTGGCTGACCAGGACCATCCGACTCGGTTATGCAATTCAGTTTTCCAGGCCTCTGCCCCCCTTCGCGGGCATCTGCTTTACTGCAGTGCACGGCGAATACGCCAAATTCCTGCGTGTGGAAATCGTCTCTTACTCAAAGACGCAATTAGAGCCTGTCCCTCCAACCGAGATGAAGAAGGGTCCATACGGCCCTTACTTCATCGTACCCAAGAAAGGCAGAGGCTTACGACTGATCTTGGACTTGTGAGTTTTCAACCGGGCCTTGCACAAACTCCCTGTAAAGAAGTTTGCCCTCACAGGCAAGGAAGAGGCGAGAAATCGGCTTGAAATACAATCTAAAGGTTTAATGTGAAACTCAAAAGACAAACACATAGGACGACGGAAATGTCTGTGAACGATCTCTTTCTCACGCACGTCCTCTGGGATCGGCCTTTAACCCTCTCGGAGGCTTGATTAGACTAATATGGGACCGGGCGTGTTGAGTCACGACCCGGCCCTGCCCTCCACCGTGCAACACTCTCGTTCAAAATGCTTGTGCAAGACACATCTAGATTGGTTCGCAGTGGCAGACCTGAAGGACGCGTACTTCAACGTCTCAATCTTTCCTCGACGTCGACCCTCTTTATGGTTTGCGTTCGATGGCCAGGCGTATCAGTACAAGGTCCCCCCCTTCGGCATGTCCCTGTCACCTCGCATCTCTACGAAGGTCACGGGGCAGCCCTTACTGTGCATCCACAGGGACCAGGTGTTCAGGCACCTCAGCCGTTTAGGGCCTCAGGTCAACCGGGAAAAGAGCAAGCTCGCCCCGGTTCAGAGCGTCTCTTTTCTCGGCTGTGGAGTTAGACTCAGTCTCAATGTCAGTGCGCATCACCAACGAACGCGTGCAGTCAGTCGCCGCCTTCAGGCCGGGCACAGCGGTCCCTTTAAACCTTTCCAGAAGCTCCTGGGGCACATGACATCCTCCGTGGCGGCTGCGCTGCTGGGGTTGATGCATATGAGACAGCTTCAGCACTGGCCCAGACTCGAGTCTGGAAAGGGGCCCCACTGTGCTGGCACATCGATTGCCTAGAGTTGCTGGCTGTATTCTTTGCCCTGTGGAGGTTTCTCCCATTAGTGTGTGACAAACAAGTCTTGGTCAGGTCAGACAGCACCACCACGATATCGTACACAATTCACCAAGGCGGCAAACGCTCCCGCCACGTGTCACAAATCACCTGTTGTCTCCTCCTTTGGAGCCAGCGATTCCCCGGCAACCTCAATGTGGTAGCGGACGCACTGTCACGACAATGCTTGCCCAGTGGAGAGTGGAGGCTTCACCCCCAGTCGGTCCAGCTGATTTGGGAACGAATCGGCAGGGCTCAGGTAGACCTGTTTGCCTATATAAGCACGACTTAATCATCAGGTTCCTAAGGGGTGCCCGGAGGTTAAATCCTTCCCAGCCAGGCCTCCCCTCGACCCCCTCCTGGGATCTCTCAGTGGTTCTCTCGGACCTTCAGAGACCCCCCCCCCTCGAGCCGCTGGAATCAGTCGAACAAGGCCCTGTCCCTGAAGATGGCCCTCCTGATCACGCTCACCTCCATCAAGAGGGTCGGGACCTGCAAGCGTCCTCTGTCGGCGACACCTGCCTGGAGTTCGGTCGGGTAGACACTCATTTGATCCTAAGACTGTGACCGGGCTACGTGCCCAAGGATCCTACAACTCCCCTCAGGGTCCAGGTTGTGAACCTGCAAGTGAAGCTGCCCCAGGAGGAGGCAGGCCCAGCACTTTCTTGCTGTGTCCGATTCGTGCTTTGCGTACCTACTTTGACCACACGCAGAGTTCTAGATGTTCTGAGCAGCTCTTTGTCTGCCTTGGTGGACAGCGGAAAGGGAACGCTGTCTCTAAACAGAGGCCTTCCCACTGGAGAGTTGACACCATTACATTGGCTTATCACACCCAGGCCGTGTCCCTCCCCTTGCGGGTTCGAGCACACTCGACAAGGAGTATTGTGTCCTCACGGGCACTGGCCAGAGGCATCTCACTGGCACACATATACAGAGCAGCGGGTTGGGCAACACCTAACACCCTTGCGAGATTTTACAATCTCAGGGTAGAGTCAGTTTCATCCCGTGTTTTCTCAGGTCCGAGCCGGTAGAACTCAGTATCACGCTGATGGATTGACCGGGTGGACCACTTGCGCCTAGCGCCCTTTCCCTCGGCCGAGGTAAAATCATGCGCTTTTTCTCCCAGGAGATCCCCCTAACTCAGCTCCCTGGATGACTCCTCCCTAGTCCTGTGAGTCCGCAATTCAGCAGAGGAATTCACTGACCCAATCCACTGCAGGTACTCAAATGTACCCTGAACTGGAATAGGTGCTCCACGGGTCAGGACTCCTGCATGGACTTCCTCCTGTGTGTATTTTCCGTGGTATGGTCCCCTTACAAGTGGACCCGCATCTCCCTTAGGCAGTTCCAGCTTCCCTCCGGTCGCCATGTTGTAGCAACTCCCCCCTCCTTGAGGCTGTATCTACCACCGTGCCATTTTCCCACATGTGACCTAAGAGGCCCATGTGATGTATTTCACCACTTTTACCTCCCCCTTCCTGGGCAGGTGTGGTCTCCTCAGGGTCTTTCCCCCTGAAAGAATAGGAAACTGGGTAAGACCCCTTTCCCACGATGCATGTAAGGGCCCCGGCCGTTTGGCTCTATGCAAGAAACATAGATAGAAAAGAGGCCCAGCTTGGCTCGGCCCATTCCCAGGTTGGCAAGCGTTGCCTTGTTCCCTTGTTTAGGGTAACCAGAATGATTCCAATTACTTTTATGGGGCATTGGGGAAGGGTGTGTGCAGTCTGACACAGCTGGTTGCCTTTGCACGTAAAATACCTGCCCACTCCTGTGTCAGCAGTACACGTACATGGCTCAGAGCATGGCGTGATTTAAATCGGACCCCTAGTGTCACTTCTTCGACACAATGTCGAAGTAAGCGACAGACAGGGAACGTCTAGGTTACAAATGTAACCTCCATTCCCTGATGGAGGGAACGAGACGTTGTGTCCTCCCGGCCACTTCGCTGAGCTGAGCCACTGTTGTGGCCGACCATTTCCGGCTCCTCAGAAACCCGTATGTCCGGGGGCGGGGTATGCAAATACTGTCTGCCAACTTCTCATTGGCCCTTTTTCATAGATCAGAGGCATATTCGGCGCTCAAGAGACACTCTTAGTGTCGCTTCTTCGACACAACGTCTCGTTCCCTCCATCAGGGAAGACGTTCACATTGACTGAATCTTTTTATTTATCTTATTTTTTTTATTATGTGTTTGCGCTGTATTTCTTTTTTTTTTCTTTTTTTGTGAGAGTTTCTGATATATGTTAACCTTAAAGTGTTTTTTGTAATATTTACAAAATTTACATTGAAAGTGTGTTATTTTGTATTTTGTGCGTGTGTAATATATATAACTTCCAGCATGAGTTTTACAACCACTAAAAAATATCTTATGGGTGTTTATAAGAAGTCATTGATTTTATAAATTTATTTAAAGCATATATATATATATATATATATATATATATATATATATATATATATATATATATAAATTAATTAATTATAACTTATGCAGATAAAATTGCATGTTGCTTGTGTTATAATGCATTGTACTCTAAGGTGTAAATATGAATTGTGGTTTCAATTATTTCTGAGAAGTTCTAACAAGATGAATTTTGAGACAGTGCAAATGCATTATAGTGCCTTTACAATGCATTATAAACATATTTTTTATTTTTGTTTTATATTTTCTTCTTGGAATGTTATTCTCTCATTTCACCATTCCCTTACATACAATTTTCTGAAATACACTGAAAATAATAACGCTAATCTGTTACAAATGTGTTACTAATTTGCGTAGCTCATATCTGATCCATGTCTCAACAATATCAACCGTGACCTTGGCATTTGCTAGAGAGCCTGACAGAGCCAAACCCAACAGGTTACTGAGACAAGATCGTCTGGAGGTAAAATGGGGGTAATTAAATGCCACATTGGTTATTACCATGTACGATCTTTATTCACAGAGACAATTATGAAGCAAGAGCCCTGTACCTGGATATCTAACTTTTAACTGTACAGCAATTATACATTTCAATAACCTTCAGTAGTTTAAATAAAATAAAGAAAAACAGAAAGAATTGCACATTGACAGTCACACAACTAATAGAGGAAATCTGACAACGGAGAGAAAGGAAGATAAATTAAGTGATAATTGGAATGTGCTACTACACTCCATCTTTCTCACAAAAGTTATCAGTCTGCTCCTGAAAGTCTTGATTGTGCTCGACAGAGTTGAGGTGAATGCAGTAGCTGCAGAGGTGATTGGCTCTGCTGAAGAGCGCATGGAATAGAAATGAAGTCTATCTCTCTCTCTCTCTCTCTCTCTCTCTCTCTCTCTCTCTCTCTCTCAGACATATAATCTAAAATGTGTTATACAGAAATAAATTGATGTCATCAATGTGTAATTATTGTTTGAGCAAGAGTAATTATTGTTAGAGTATTATATAAAAACAAACCATTTGCATGTGCTGTGCCATGCAATATAGTTGCTTGCAAGTCTAAGTGGACATGCATTAAACACTAACACAGTGAAGCCGGAATGTTTTAATTTTTTCTGACAGAAACAGATTAGATTAGCCTACATTGACTGATGGTGTTGGCAGGCATTTCATTTGTGGGCTTGGGAGTCATTGATAAGAATGTCGAGATTAGTTATCTCCTGTGATTATACTTTATTAAATTGCAATGTATGATGAATGAACATATTTCATGAGGTTAAAACTTGACATAATGAGATTCCATATTGTCAGAGACTATACATACTTCATTATTGCACAGCTAGAGATTAATTTGACTTTATTCAAAATTGATACATTTATGTCATCATGTGAAAATGTCTTCATTTCATATTGTTACGACTAGCCTCACCAGTCGCAACATAAAGGAAGTTAAACATCCTTAGTTCAGTCTAGTGTTTTTATTGATTTTATTTATTTATAGGGTTATTTTCAAAAACTGACATAGATTTAAGCAAAAAGGTTGCCGCTGCCAGGCAACAGGTTATGTAAACGCTCTATGAAATGTTTTTCAAATTAGGCAATTGATGTTAATATATAATCTATTGTAACTTTCTCTACTGAAATGATAACAGCCTGGTTTAAATGTCTATATTTTTCTATCATATATTACATTTGTATTTGCTATTTTAAAAACCTTAAAGATAGCTGTGCTATTTCTCATCTTAGAAATTTACTTTCACAATTGTTGATTAATACATAAAATAGTAACATTCTGTTAGAAGTATTGATGGGAATTGAGCACTGCGGAAGACATATTCCGGTAAATAAGAATGACGTCTTTGAACAAAATGAACTAACTGGAATTTCCATTATGTTTGTTTGCAGTCACAATACTTAGACTTGTATTCCTCTATGTCTTTAAGATGTTTTCACACAAAAAAATCTCATACACTTTAAAGCTAAAAAATACAGTGCCAAAAGTTTGATCAATGTGGTTCTGTTAAAATCCACTTTGACCTTGTTTGACAAACAAAAAAACACAGCATGCATGTATAATGAGCTGAGTCACAGTTGAGATGCTTGGGCTCATTATCCCATGCACAAATGAACTATTAACCTTCAAAAACCAGCCTCAATTAACCATCAAGGTTAGAAATAGTCATAACAGTTTTCAGAATACAACTAATTTCCTTGGAAAACACAGCAAATGTATCATTAAGAATGTGTGATTCTAATAGGAAGGGTGAGACAAGGTGACAGTGATGTTTAAATGGGATGAGTTGATGAATATGAGTTTGTGCACCACCAGCTTGTTTATTATTGCATTTTTATGTGAGCTATATCACACTCCTCCATCATGGCTCTGTCCCCTCTCATGTTGAGTGTGTTAGGTCAGACATAATCAAGCAGCAGTGTGTGAGGTATAGACTGACATTCTGATAAGCCTTATCTTTGCTCTAGTATGCAGTAATGAACAAATCTCAAATTTTGTGCCTGTCAGTAAAAGCACAGTAATATCATTGTAGTATGTTTACTGTCATTTTAGCTAGTGATGTAGACAATTTTCTTTTCTGTAGGGAGCATTGTTTATACTGGACTGTCAATGGCATCGTCAACATGGTGCTCAAGCATACACTGTCTTTTAGTGAATGATAGACAGAGCCCAAATGTAAACAGTGATGCAAGCTGACCCAATATATTCAGTGACTGACACTCTGTCAGGTGCATAGCATGTTGTAAAAAGTAAAACGATAAAGAACTTGGTAACTGCTGGTTCTAAAAGTTTGAGGGTTTTTCTCTCTCATGGAGACAAAGCTAATGGACTTCAGAATGTGCTGATACAGTGAAAAGGAGAGGAAACCTCTTATACCACTGATGTGTCTTTGCATCTCTGCCTTTGTTGATGTAGCACTTGTTGGAGTGTCTTACGCCATCCGCCAAGACCGAGAAGACGAGCAAAAACGGACCCATCGCACTTTGTTCCATTAAAGCAAGTACATACAGTTAAATAATAGATGTCATTTTATGTCACTAAGTTAATTCTGCTGTGGATAAAAAAGACAAAACAGGCTTAAAAGGTCATGTAATGTGGGGGTATTCACTGGCCTCGATGGCCACTGACATAGATTGCCCATCTGTAGCTCAGCAAAGGAACATGACATGCTGCATGTATTAATTTATTGAAGATGCACTCAGTTTTCACAAATATATCAAAAACTATAAGCAATTCCCAGGTGGATGTTATAGGCCTGTTTTCATAAAATATTTAATTTCTTTGCGCTTTGTCACAAAAAGCAGTGACAATTTGGGTGCCCTTGGCATCATATTAAGTGCATGAGGATGTGATGGCCACATCTCATGCTTACTGATGCTCTTGGGTAGGGGAAGCTGGCTTGGATAGGAAAAACTTTTCCAACTATAAAAAGTATTGTCGCTATAGAGACATCTCTAATGGCAAAAGGAAGACACATGAATATTTTATTAGAAACTGAAAGTTGACAATAACTTCTTTTATGTGATGGAACTATGTAAACATTAATCATCCTACCCATTCCTGAGTATGACAGGAATTTAAAAACTTTTTTTTATTTTCATCTGGAAACAAATCAGTTTCATTGCTGGCTCTTTAATGGATATTTGCTATAAAGCTGAAAAGGCAAAAATAAAAATGACATATTTGTTGACCATATGTTTGAATTGAGTTTAAATTGATCAAAGGATAAACACCTACTGTGTAACCTAGATAGTCTTACAGACCACCAGACAGACAGTATAAATATTTCTGAAGGGAACTAACTAGTTAAAATCTAAATGCTGATTGATTAAAGATACCTCTGACTGGTCAATGAAATGTGGCTGCGACAATAGGATAAAACATTCATGTGAACGAGCTTCTCAAGCCGAGCCGCCTCTGTTCTGCCGCCGCTCGCATTGAAAATGAATAGGGAAATGTAATATGTAATTTGAAATTATTGGTGCAATAATTATTAACGTTACATGATATGCAAATATGGGCCAGGAGCTTCAGTTAATGTTCACATCAATCATCAGAATGGGAAAAAAATAGATCTCAGTGATATAGACCGTAGCAAGATTGTTGGTGATAGATGGGCTGGTTTGAGTATTTCTGTAACTGCTGATCTCCTGGGACAACAGTCTCTGAATGGTGCAAAAACAAAAAAAATTGAATGGCAGTTCTGCAGATGGAAACATCTTGTTGATGAGAGAGGTCAACGGAGAATGGCCAGACTGGTTTGTGCTAACAGAAAGGCAACAGTAACTCCAATAACCACTCTGTACAACTGTAGTGAGAAGAATAACATCTCAGAATGCACATCACGTCAAACCTTGAGGCAGATGGGCAACAACAGCAGAAGACCACATCTGACATTTTATAAGGACCATAGTGTTCACTCAGTGGGCCTAATTCACGAAACACGATCAGAAAAATTTTATGTGTAAATCGTTCGTAAAGCCGTTCTGATGTAAATTCTCAGATTCATTACATTTTTTGTATTTTCAAAATGTTAGTTTGTACGAATGACATTTACAACTGCTTCCGACCATGTGTAAATCGTGAGTATGAAATTCAAACGTGTTGTGTTCTTTTAGGCAAACTGTCATGACTTCATTTTGATAGCAGTGAAAATAAATAATGACACAATTCACTAATAATTAAAAAAACATACATTTGTAAAAAAAAATTAACTGAAAAAGACAAAAAGCTTTATTTTCTTTTTGAACCATAGCCTATATTTATTTAGAAATGATCCTTTATTGCTTGAATAAATTTTTTCAAAGTATAACTTTTTCCCAATTCTGCTTACAGTTTTTCCAGCAGAAGTGCTTGATTTTTTCTGGAAAAAATGTATGCCCTCTTAACGTGACTGTCTGGCCAGTTTTTTCTTTCTTTTTTAATATTTGATATGAGCTCTATAATTTAGGATTCATAATTTTTTTATAGGCATCGGTAAATCGTGTTCAATTGATAACGCATGGTCAATCCTAACCACATTGGTGTTTATACAAGGTGTTTACACAATACAATGGGGAAACAAATTGAAAAAGACTGCACATTGTCGTATAGCTTGCAAATCTGTAATATCATATAGCGTTTCGGTCAAAGATCTTCTTCAGGCATTCTATTAATTTCTCTCAAGTTTCTTCCAGTTGAAAGTAGCTAATATCACTGTGACATGGTTTTCCTGAGAAGTTTCACAAATGATGCTGGCGATTTGCTGCGATCTGAATCAGAGAAGGTTAATAGTGGTGGACATCCTTCTCCCGGCATGAAATGAAAATATTTCACACTAATATCAAACCATTTTTATTGACTTCTTGAACTGATTGATTCACAAAAGAGCATCATATGACAGCAAAAACCATGCAATGACAGTAATTCCTCACTTTCTTTGAGATGCTATTGAGCTTGTAAAATCCAAATTTTATGATGTGAATGCACTTCATTCATAAAAAAGATTCCTTTTCTGTTCCACATAGATGTTAACAATGTTTATTTGCGAGTCTGGTGCCTTGCTTATATGGCGTTTTCATGGGTGTGGATTATGATAATTATGAATGAACGTGCACACGAATGTTTGCTCTTTACGAATGTTTGGAATTCACTAATATACACGTTTAACAAACAAAGCAGGGGACAGGGTTGGGAGGATTACTTAATGTATTCCACAACAGATTACAGAATACATGCTGTGAAATGTAATTTGTAACGTTTTCCGTTAGATCATTCAAGGTCAGTAACATATTCTAAATACTTAGGATTACTTCTTCAGCACTAGTAGATTTTTTTAACTTGTTTTGAATATAAAAACTGCCAGTACAGTAAGACAAAATACACATATTAAAAACACATTCTCTAAAAAAAACAAATATATTACGCAGTGTTGTTTCTAAAACAAGATGAATCAAACTGATCTTGTTTTAAGGATTTATTTTTACAGGAAAACAATACAAAAATAATTATCAAGAATACAATTTTTGCCCTAATATCAAAGGTCTTACTAGAAAAAAAATAAAAAATAAATATGATCCAATGTGAATTTTCTTGATAAAAAATATGATCGTGTCCGGTAACATGTGCATGTAAAATGGCTAGAAATAGCAGTTTAGCTTAGCATAAAGTTGACAATTTACTCAAGGATTATTTCTATTTCTTCTGCTCCAAACATCCTTCAAACTTACTTCTCTGTCTGCTTGTATGAATATGACAGGGAGGAGGGCGGTGCCGGGTTGTGATGCTGCACACCCGATCCCTAATCAGGCTAATTAAGCCTCCGAGAGGGATAAAGGCAGACTGCGGACGGTGGTGCGACAGAGAGAGAACATTTACGGGCAGCTGACCGTTGTGCGTTTATGTTTGTGTCTTTTGGTTTATTTCTTCATTAAACTATTATTTATATTGTCAAGCTGGTTATCGCCTCCTTCTTTCCATTGAACTCCTTAAGAAAGCGTTTCACCGCTGTTCAAATGCACTTTGGATCGTATCATTTATAGGTATAAATGTTTTCCATCTAAAAGGACTAAATATTAAATAAACAAATGACAATAAAAGTAATCTCTTCAGCAATCAATATACTTTATAAATGTAACTCTATTGTAATTACCAATTATTTAATAATATTTAATAACTGTAATACTGTTACTTATAGTTTGTATTTTAAATACATAATCCCGTTACATGTATTCTGCTACTCCCCAACCCTGCCTGGGGAGTACACAGCTTTTGTGATTCAGTGGACAATTTTCAGAAAGGTTCATTTTAAACAAAAATTTTATTAATTCACTCCAAAACTTTCATGAATGAAGCCCAGTGAGTTTATATGTTGCCACGCAAAAGCTAAACTCCTTGTTCCTAAATGCATCTGTAACTCTTGTGCTCAAGTCTGTGCTGTCTAAATTAAGACAGTTATTTTTTCTGCATATTTTTGAAAAAAAATATGAATCATTCTAAAATAATTAAACTGGATTGAAACAAATTGTCACAGAATTTTACATTTCACAATGCATCGTAATTATTAGGTAAAGAATCATAATCGAATCGAAGTCAGTTTAAATATTTACACCCCTACAATTCATATTTCCTATTGGATTAAATCTGTTCTACTATGACTGTGATGTGAAACCCATTAAATCCTTACTCCCTAGATCTTGTGAATAAATGCATAAATAATCCATAAATTCCTCAAATGCTTGTTGTGCAATTTTGTTTGTATTTGAAATGTATTTTGGGAATAAATAATTTACAAGCTAAGAACAACTAATTACTGTGCCATACATCTTCCAGTAGCCTCTCTCTGAGAGAGCTCCTTATTTGAGATGACATGGTAATGAGCAGAGAGGGCTCAATGAGTTTTATTTATTGGGTTCCATGCTGGTTCTCCACGACCCTCTCTGTCTTAAGAAGGGGTTTCTGACAATCTGCCACAGGAGCCTGGCAGCTCCATGCAATGATCACAAGGTGTTTTCTGACAAAATAATTGCTTGCCCTGGCATTGTAATTAATTCCCTGTAAATTGCCTTTTGCAAGGGCATTCTTTGAAACTGTTTCAGAGGCCAAGAAATAAAGAATCTAGTGATTATGATTCTTTGTACAATACAACCATTTCTGAAACTGGGGAAAATCATTAAGCCATGAGGCAGCTACGGTGTTCAAAGCAAAGCTGACCATAGACAGACCACCTTTTCTTTCATTTCTGTTGTATAAAAACACCCTTAATGTTCTGTTGGCACAGAAAGAAACTATTTAAGAGCAAACCATCCTAAACATACAGGTTACATTCACTTTGCTGGCTGAAAGGTCAGTTGTGAAAGAGCTGACTCAGGCTTCCATTAGAGAAGATTTTGAAGCTCTTATCAGACCGTCTGACTGAGCTTGAGGCCCTTGGAAAGTGCTTGTCTGGGCAAAGGTGTTGAACCCCCACCTCTGGAGGATAAATAGCACTTCCACAGAGAAGGAAGAGTCCCTGAGTGTAATGGTATACACTGGAAGGGATCCAGTTGAACCCTTGCTGTTTCCGCACACCTAATTCCAGATGCTTGTCTCAAAAGGGATTTGAGAAAACAATTAGAACCTGCTGCTTCAGGACAAAATTGTGCTATTAAAGGTCGAACAACCCCTCTCTGCCCACGCCTCCATCTCTCATCTGCAGTGTGTCTGTCCTCTGTCTCAAGCACTACAAGCACTACAATCTCTGCATCAGCACTAAACTCTGTCTTTCTGTCTGTCACTTATATCTCAGTTGTTCTGTCACACTCTGGTCTCTTTCTCTTAAAAGCCACGTTATCTCCAGAAACGCATTTGCTTCCTTTGAAGTGTTTAAAGTATCCAGCCTGCCATTGCAGGCTGATACGGTTTCATTTGTGAAGCAGTTAGTGACCTCTTTCAGTGACTCCCCTCTCCTTCAGTTATCTGCAGACTTCAGCCTGAGAGGAAGATGTTGGTAGTGCGAATCACAGGGGAGCTCTGCTTCAAACATCATGTGGAGGCTAACGATGTAGCTCGAAATAAATCAACAAATTAACCATGCAAAACCATGAAATGAACAAACAAACACATTAATAAATAAATGGGTGGTGTAAATAGCAGTATGCTCTTCACACCAAAGTGAAAATTTTACAAATTATATATTTAGGTTTTGATGAACACATACTGCACTTTGAAATACATGCACATAACTGTTTTGATATATTCCCAAAAGTAAGACCAAGGCAACATGTTATTTAAACAATGTGTGGGCTATGAGATTACATTTTCTCAGAATCACACATAGGGGGTTTAGTACACTCCAAATCTGTAAACTCATGTGTTCTGAATAATATTAGAGCATAATCTGAACAACCGTGGACTGATTTACATTAAGTCACTTAATGCATCTTGATTGATCAGATTGCTATCCAGTTAGGTATGCACATTCTATTTACATTTAGCAAAATAAATTTGTCTCTGCAAAATGAACATCAATCGTTGCCCTTGATGTGGCTCATAAAATCATTAAAACTAAAAACAGGAAGTTATTGTATTTGCTTTTACTACTGCAGTACCAAAAGCAACAGCTGTTGTTGGCAGCATTTGATTTGCTGTCATTTGGCTCCTAAATTACTTATATTGTTGTAGTTCCGTTTGGGAAGTGTAAAGTTTATGTATGTATCCTGAACAACCAGATGCATTTACACTTGGCTGAGCTGTATTTTTAATCTCTCAAACAACATGAGGTGATTTTGAGTGATCAGATTGCATTCTGTATCTATTGCAGTCTTTTCTTTATCCGTATCTATCCTTCCAGAAAAATGCATGCAAATATCCCTCATTACTGAAACAACCGAATATACCATTTAATTCTCTACTTTGATTTCTACCAAGGTTATTTTTACATTTACATTTATGTATTTGGCAGATGCTTTTATCCAAAGCGACTTACAGAGCCCTTATTACAGGGACAATCCCCCCGGAGTAACCTGCAGTTAAATGTCTTGCTCAGGAACACAATGGTGGTGGCTGTGGGGATTGAAACAGTGACCTTCTGATTAAAAGTTATGTGCTTTAGCCCACTACACCACCACCACTCCGCACAACATTTTATGGAGTTTTGTGTTCCTTGCCACAGTCGCTTTCAGCATGCTCACTGGGGTTATTAATACAGTTATTATTTAATTACTTATTTTTAAACAAGATTAACAATCATATTTTATCTAATTACTCAATGATGATTCATCAACATTATAGACATTACAGTTTTATCGTCTTTTAATGCCTAATCTTCTGCAAAGCTGCTTTGAAACGATATGTGTTGTGAAAGGCGCTATACAAATAAAATTGACTTGAATTTGGTCACATAGCAGTTATGTTAAGTTCCTGTTCCTGATAGCAACGTCAGGCAGAATGCATAAGGTGGGACAGGGCCAGATGCACAGTGTGTGTTTAGTCAACTGGAACCTCTGTGTGCGCCAAAAGTCTTGTAATATTCATCCATTTGTGTTCCTTACTGTAAAGCAGTTCAAGGGAAAGGAGGATGCGAGAACCGCCTTGACAATATAAATAATATTTTAATGATAAACTTAAAAGACAAAACACACACATGACGGACATGCCTGTAAACGATCTCTCTCTCGTCGCACCACCGTCTGCCATTGGCCTTTATCCCTCTCGGAGGCTTAATTAGCCTGATAAGAGACCGGTTGTGTATAATCACAACCCGGCCCAGCCCTCCGCCCTGTCACACTTACATACACCACTATTCCCAAGATGCATGCTGGCTTCTGAATTATGTTCATTCCAGACTGATGAATATGATACACCCATCAAGGCCAGCTAAAGTTAGAGAATATCTTATTCTGATGTTGTGTAGGATGTGCTTGTGTCTACATAAAGAGGGAGAGAGCTTACTGATGGTTTTGAATTAGCTGTTCTCTTCTCATTACTAGCCATAAAAACATATATGGATAACCAGGTCTATGAGTAGTTAATTGCTATTTTTCAGCCAAAGAAACAAAATTTTAGGCTACATGAGAGCCCCTTATGATTCATGCATATAGCGCACATTCACATTACATGCATTGGTTGCTTCACTTACATTAACCTCTATGGATTCGAAACATAAAAAATCTTATCTTAGCAAAGCTATCATTATTTCTGTTAATAAATTCTGTAAAAGTTAATAGCTTTTGGTGCCTCGACAAGGTTGCATGCAGTTTCGGTGTTTGTCAGTATTTCCGCGATACTTTCTTTTTGGGAAGACAAACTCCTGAACATATTGGCCAACGTTTCTGCAACTTTTGACCGAACAGCTTCCATAACAAAGATTTGAAGTTGTACTTTATAATGAGCATTCTACATATGGTTTGGGAAACATGCATTACTCCATCGTAAATTAACTAGAGATGTTAGTTAAGATGATCGTAAAAGCTTAAGTTGCAACGTTATCGGGAAATCCTGTCCAATTTTTTTTTTTTACCAGATAGAAATATTTTGGATACATTTCTTCAAAGTGATGCCAAAATCTTAAACTTTAGCCAGTGGCACTCAAATTAGACAAACAAATTGATAACAAACTAAAATGTATCAATAAATAGAAAATGCTATAAAAGATTATAGCTGCTCAGTAGGCTTTTTAAAGGCTTTTTTCCCCCACCTCAGGCAAGGTTATACTCTTCCTCATACATACATTTGAAAAGACTGTATGACAGGATGCTAATCACACAGAAACACACTGCACACCGTCTCTTAGACAATTTGCGCTATGTGTTCTTAAGTCATATTTTATAAATTTATTTTTTATTAATTTATATTAATTATTTCTTTATTCATTCATTGAATATACCTTTATGTTTTTCACTTTTTAATTTACCTTAATATGGCATGACATGATAGAGTATTTGATATTACATGCATTTGTTTTTCAGAGTTTTATTATTATAATTATTATTTGTAGTCAAGCAGAGCCTACACAAATCATTTGACTTCATACATGGCTGTGATTCATACCAAGAGAAAAAAACTATTCCACAAAGGTTTATTGCATTCAGGTGATAAGCTTTTATTGTTCATGCATCATTTTAGAGGAAAGCTATTCATTACGCTGAGCTTGAGAGGTACAGTGTGGGGCAGTAAAGAATAACCATGGCCTCTAAGTAGAGGCTTAGGGGGCTACCAGGGTAGGTTTGCTTTTAGTTCATGGCAATTGTGGCTTTTTTGGTATGGATATGTTTTTACCAGTCTTCGTCGCCATAGTTAGGATTTAGCTTGTTAATATGTGTATGACATATTGACATGATATTGGTCATGGGAGACCAGATCTGCTATGCTGCTGCTGCTGCAGTGCAAGTACAGAGACATGCTACTGTTAGAACATACACAGGCATACTGCTGCTGATGTACAATAGACAAAACTCAAGACATGTTGCATCAAGCATGTAGGACATGCTGCTGCACAAACAGACAACATACAATCCTCACATAGCAGATTTAGATTTGTGGAGATGGGGTGGAGGTGGATTTCAGAGAAAAACTTGCAGCATGCTGCAGTGAAACCGGCTTATCTAGAAAACAAAGTAATTTAAATGTTAAACAAAGAGATAGACAAGTTAATTGGCTACCCGATTACATGTAACTGATCAAATGAGCTTATACCGTACAAGCTTATTAGCTTCACATGTCACATGTGAGTGAGCCAATTGGCTAACAGATAACTACTTGTGCCACATAGAGTGGCATGGCTGAACTTCAGTATGCAACATACCTAACCTGCTCCTGGGGAGCTGAGAGCAAATGGATTATCTCTGATGCAATAAAGTAAACTCCCCCTATATCTCTAGCTCCAAACTATGCAGTAGGTGCACTTTGCATGTAAACATTTTAAGAGATGGACAAAATTGCCTTGTATTCTCTAATGATTATTTATTTGAGAAATATAGATTTTCAGTAGGAGTCCTGTATTTTTGTCTGAATTTTGGGCTGCACATTAAAAAGCAATATTGCTTTTTATCTGCAAGTGGTATTTACCTGAATACAGTCAGTGATGCTGAGAAAAATAGTTTGCACATAGTCTGCAAGGTGTTCTCACACTTTAAGGTCACTTTCATTGTGTTTCTCAGTCATTTAACCACTGTGGCCTTAAAATATAAAATATCTAATAGCTAATAAGATTGATTATTACACTGCCTATAAATAATGATCTATATTAAACTATTATTAGTTTATTATATATTATTAAAAGATAAATATTTGCTGTGATGTGATGGGGAAACAGATTGCACACACATTGCAGGGAACATAGGGTTAAATGTGTGAAAAGAAGATCATACAAACAGCTTGGTTTGGTTTACCTGTCTTAGTGGCCTGAGAGTGTCAACAGAGTGGGTATAAATTCTCAGTATAGCTATGTAAAGAAATTCGCCCTCACGGGCAAGGAAGAGGCGAGAAACCGGCTTGACATACAAATAAATGTTTAATGTCAAACTCAAAAGACAAACACATAGGACGATGGACATGTCCGTAAGGATCTCTCTCTCCCGCACCGCCCTCTGCTATCGGCCTTTATCCCTCTCGGTGGCTTGATTAGCCTGATACGGGACCGGGTGTGTCGAGTCACGACCCGGCCCCGCCCTCCGCTGTGCCACAAGCTACTATTAGATTGGGGTACAGTAAGTGCCAAAATTTTTTTATTTTTGTCTTTATCACTCGGAGTTACATTAAATAATAATGAAGATCTAACATAGACTGCATAGACTTTTTGCATGAGTAATAATATTTTGACAATAAAATTGTATTACGCTTTTGATTTAAATTAATACCAAATTGTAACAGGGGGGGTTAAAATGGGAAAGGAGGTAGCGGGAACCGGCTCAAAGTAATATTTAATGTAAAATTAAAACATAAAGACAAAACACAAATGCACACAAGGCAGCTGTGTGTGGCTCTCTCTCTCTCTCTAGTGAACTGCCGCATCTAGCTGCCTTTATGCCCTCTCCTCATCTGATTAGCCCGATTGGGCCACCCTCCTCCTAGTCACACAAATGTTTTAAAATGGCAAATAATGTTAATAATAATAATACTTTTAATAATGCTTTTTTTAAGCCTTTACATTTCCCATTAAGCTTGTTGTGGAACTGTGTAAATTTACTAACACACTGATGCATTCAGCTGTTTTCTTTCTGCATTCCTCTGAAGTTTTCAGAAGCAACAGGGTTGGTTATTTTCTGTAAAAGTGTTTAAATTGTTAACATTGTTCATAGTTATCTTTTGATCTTAAGCTGAGAGGGAAATCAAACTGGCTGTGTCCATGTTTCACGCAACTGGCTATTTCCAGCAAACGTCATACATTAATTTGCATACTCTTGTGGATTATCATAAACTCAGTTAAGGTTTAGAGTGAGTATCATCATCACTTTACCCTATATGAACCAAGTTGGATTTGTTTGTTTTTGTCAACCTGAAACTTGCCCTGTAACCCTAAGTTTGTTCAACTCGCTTTGAGATACAGGCCTCAGGTCTGCACCCACAGTACCCGAATAGATTTGTTATGATTTTTCTTTGGGGCACGTGGTGAGTTGTGCGAGGATGCCAGTGTGGATGGCGTGTAGCCGCCACATGCGCTATGTCTCTGTGGCAACACACTCAATAAGCCACGTGATTATATGCGCTGGTTGATGGTCTCAGATGCGGTGGCAGTATAGCTATGTAAAGAAATTCGCCCTCACGGGCAAGGAAGAGGCGAGAAACCGGCTTGACATACAAATAAATGTTTAATGTCAAACTCAAAAGACAAACACATAGGACGATGGACATGTCCGTAAGGATCTCTCTCTCCCGCACCGCCCTCTGCTATCGGCCTTTATCCCTCTCGGTGGCTTGATTAGCCTGATACGGGACCGGGTGTGTCGAGTCACGACCCGGCCCCGCCCTCCGCTGTGCCACAAGCTACTATTAGATTGGGGTACAGTAAGTGCCAAAATTTTTTTATTTTTGTCTTTATCACTCGGAGTTACATTAAATAATAATGAAGATCTAACATAGACTGCATAGACTTTTTGCATGAGTAATAATATTTTGACAATAAAATTGTATTACGCTTTTGATTTAAATTAATACCAAATTGTAACAGGGGGGGTTAAAATGGGAAAGGAGGTAGCGGGAACCGGCTCAAAGTAATATTTAATGTAAAATTAAAACATAAAGACAAAACACAAATGCACACAAGGCAGCTGTGTGTGGCTCTCTCTCTCTCTCTAGTGAACTGCCGCATCTGGCTGCCTTTATGCCCTCTCCTCATCTGATTAGCCCGATTGGGCCACCCTCCTCCTAGTCACACAAATGTTTTAAAATGGCAAATAATGTTAATAATAATAATACTTTTAATAATGCTTTTTTTAAGCCTTTACATTTCCCATTAAGCTTGTTGTGGAACTGTGTAAATTTACTAACACACTGATGCATTCAGCTGTTTTCTTTCTGCATTCCTCTGAAGTTTTCAGAAGCAACAGGGTTGGTTATTTTCTGTAAAAGTGTTTAAATTGTTAATATTGTTCATAGTTATCTTTTGATCTTAAGCTGAGAGGGAAATCAAACTGGCTGTGTCCATGTTTCACGCAACTGGCTATTTCCAGCAAACGTCATACATTAATTTGCATACTCTTGTGGATTATCATAAACTCAGTTAAGGTTTAGAGTGAGTATCATCATCACTTTACCCTATATGAACCAAGTTGGATTTGTTTGTTTTTGTCAACCTGAAACTTGCCCTGTAACCCTAAGTTTGTTCAACTCGCTTTGAGATACAGGCCTCAGGTCTGCACCCACAGTACCCGAATAGATTTGTTATGATTTTTCTTTGGGGCACGTGGTGAGTTGTGCGAGGATGCCAGTGTGGATGGCGTGTAGCCGCCACATGCGCTATGTCTCTGTGGCAACACACTCAATAAGCCACGTGATTATATGCGCTGGTTGATGGTCTCAGATGCGGTGGCAGCTGGGATTCGTCCCTGCCACCCTGATTGAGTCACTACGCCACCACAAGAACTTAAAAGCACATTGGGAATTGGGCATGCCAAATTGTAAGAAAAAGGGGGGAAAGAGTAGCTGATCCATCAATTCTGTGTTTGGAAAGTAAATAAAAAAATATATTTTGTTATTTGTTAAAAATGTAAAAAAAATAAAATAAAATCCTCAGCATATGTACCTTGATTTTGGAGCATAAATGGTTATTCAATGATGATGAAATCTTTGTTAGTAAACATACTGTTTATTGATGGTTCTTTACATTTTTTTCCAGCAACACAGTTTTCATTTCAAATGTTAATGTTTGTAATCGGCAGATACTACAGTATTTTCTTATTGTTTTGAAAAACGGTATTGAGAACAATTACATTTTTTGCAACATCTATTATGAGTTAGTGGCAAGAAGATTATTCTAAGTCAGGTGGACACAGATTAAAGTTGCTCTGCAGGAGTGGGCGAGATGAATGGAAAAATCAGTAGTGAGCAGACTTTTACGTCCTTGTAAAATAAATGATTGCTCTTGTCAACAGCACCTGATGTTGAGACCCAGAAGAGCCCATAGTGCTCTGTACGAACAGCACCACTGAAAAGGAGTCTTACTTTGGGCACTGCATGCCCCCTGCAAAGCCTGGAGTCTAACTCATCAATAACACCAGTGTCTCATCTGAAGCTCAGTCCTGGCATTGAAGGAGGGAAAACAAATAAACTGGACAGGGTGGTTACTGATGTACTACCTGACCCTGTGAAATATTGGCAGAGCATGACTCTGGAGTTATATTTACCAAAGGGGTGCAGCCAAGCAGAACGGTGACAGCAAAGGTGGCAAGGGAAAGGGGTGGCCTGGGATCTAGAGCTCTCTCTGTGGGAGTTGACTGCTGATGGACAGATATCTGACATAGAAAACAAACACTACTAGGTAGCTCAGTGCAAGGATGTAACCTCTATCCTCTCCCACAATGATATCACACACACTCTATCTGAAGGGAGCTCTGGGTGAGCAAAGACAAAAAACAAATGGTGTGCAATCCAGGCAGTGACAATCACAATCTGACACAGGAACGGGTTTGTTTTAATAGCTTTTTTTGTTTGTTTGTTTTTTGTCTATGGTCTACACTGAATATTTAGTGATTGTATATAGCAAAAATGGTTTACAATAGGAATGTATGTATATACACATACATATACACTGATCATTCACAACATTAAAACCCCCTACCTAATATTATGTAGGTCCCCCTCGTGCCACCAAAACAGTGCCAACTAGCATCACATCTCATACTGAGATGCTATTCTTCTCACCACAATTGTACAGAGAGGTTATCTGAGTTACCATAAACTTTGTCACTTCGAAACTGTCTTAAATCTATTTGTGATATTATTTTCAATGGCCATGAAAGTAGTATTACTGTAAGAATTAATCTTAAGTGCTGATCAACTCATCGCTGGCCGAAGACTTTGATCGGACGTAAACATTACTTAGTTTTTGCATGCTTTCTGCATTAACGTCGTTCGGAAACTTGTGGGTGTTGTATTCATTTCAGTTTTAACAACTTGCTGTCTCGGTCTGGTAGGCTGATCAGCACTGCTGTTTTAATTCTTTGTTTACTGGGCTCCTTAAGTGTTTTGTGTATATGTATAATGTGAAGATACATAGACGTATGCATATGCACACCAAACTTCTTATATATATTTTTTGGTTTTCCACTCAACTCATGGCGTTGCTTTGGTCCTGAAGTCATGCTCTGGTTAGGTTTTATTTCTTTTCTTTCACATGCTTGTCTAAATCACATCAGGTCAATGGTACTTGTGGTCTGTAATTTTGTATGTTTGCTTCTTAGGTGTGATGGCCATGGGCTCTTTCATCTGTTATATATTTGTGCAGTTGATTCTTTTTATATTTTTACATTATTTGTGACCTTTTTGACTTAAGCTCAAGTAAGGTTCGTTCATTTTGATTTTTTACAGTTTGCAGCCAATTTTGTGATGTGTTAATTGCTCCATCTTGATTATTATAACTTACAACCTTGTTTATGTAAATCAGTGAGACACATCCTTGTGTCTGTTGGCTAAATTCGATTTTTGTTTTCTTTTATGAGCTGGAGACCCCGGAGTGGGGAGGCTGGTTGTTGTTGTCTCTATGGTGGTGGTGCTTCCTCACTGAATTCTGTGTTTGCTAATTGCATCCAATCTCTTACTTAAATGAATAGTTCAGTGTAACAAGAACCAAGGACAGGGCGGGAGGAAGGACACAGCAACAGGTTTCTCCTCTCAAAAGGTACGCTTTTAATTAAGTCCAAGCCTCAGTACAGAGCTTTACAATCTTACATAAACAATTCACTATTTAACCTTCCAGCTCCTCGAGCTAGTTGTGTGTCGGTCTCTCTCTCCGACTGCAGGATCTGAGGCTCTTTTATGTCGCTCTTCCCGTACTCACTGAAATTAGAGACAGGTGTTAGACATAATTTAGCTCAGGTGCAAGCGCCCATACTGCTTTCTCTCCCCGGACAGGCGCTTGACCACGCCCCTGCTTCCTCATTCACCCAAAAATTACAATTGGCTGATAATTTACTCACCCTCAGCTCATCCAAGATGTATCGGAGTTTGTTTCTTCATCAAAACAGAATTTAATATTTTAAGGATTTAATTTCAGGCCTCCTCCTTTAAACAATGAAAGTGAATGTGCTAATTTAATCCACACAACTCCAGTCAACAAATAAAGTTCTTCTGAACCCAATCAATTGATTATTTTTTAGAAACAAAAAAATGCTTATATACTTTTTAACTACAAATGTTTGCTTCCGTACTTCTCTGTGACACTCGCTCATGAGAGGGATGAGGTAAGCTCGTTGGCAAGGTCCCACGTCACATGGTGTATTTGTATAAGTGAATTGTTAAAAATTGTCATTTGGCGTGTGTATCCTGAATGTTTCAACCTTCAGAATGCCCAAAGAAAATGCATGCCAGGAAAAATATTATTAAAAAAAATAACTTTTCATCGACTGTCTTACATACGCTCCGCTCCTCATCACCCAATTTCTAATTCACAGCACCTGCACTCAATTCACTCACCTTTCCACCACTTCACTGTCAAGTCTCACTCAAAGGACTCTAGTTTGCTATGCTGCTCTCACACAGTGTTTAGTTACCTGTCTGTATTTGCTCTCAATCTTCATTGATATTTGTTTAGTGCTTAACCTGCTGTTTCACCTGCTACCTCTGCTTCAGTTTGTGAAGCATTCTTCTGTGTGATATCACCAATACATTGATCTTACTGTGTAAATCTGTGAATCTCAGTAAATGGTCTCACACTTGGTTTCACTAACTACAACTTGTGTTGCTTGAATTCCTGACAGTCATATAGCCTATATATTTCTGCTAAAGAAAAAGCAAAAGTAGATAACACAACGGCATTGCTCCGAAATAAGGGATGGTTATTTACTGCAGTAATGTTTTTATCATTATTTGGATTGAAAACAATTTATTATTATATTGTTTTGAAATTGTTTTGGTTTATGAATGGCGCATGATCTGTGGTCTGTGCAAGTTTCTCTTGTAAACAATGACGCACTTGCTACCTCCTCCATGTGCCATGTGACCTTAACAACGATCTTATATTATACATTATACCCTAACCTATGTAAAATAAATGACCAAAAATAAATTTAATGAGTTCATTTTTTATTATATTTAACTGAGGGGAGGGGGGGGGGGGGGGGGGGGGGGGGGGTATTTCTCACATAATTTTGTCTTTAACATTTATGCATTTGGCAGATGCTTTTATCCAAAGCAACTTACAGAGCACTTATTACAGGGACTATCCCCCCAGAGCAACCTGGAGTTAAGTGCCTTGCTCAAGGACACAATGGTGGTGGCTGTGGGGATCAAACCAGTGACCTTCTGATTACCAGTTATGTGCTTTAGATTACTACATCACCACCACTCCTTTAAAGGTTATTCTATTCCAGTTAAATGTTCATAGAAAACTAAACGTCATTCGTTGGTTGAATACCCAAAGATTATAAACAATGAAGCTATGTGGCACTTCGTAGCATTGCTTTATATGCTAGTGATAAAGCATGTCAATTTATGGCTCAAATGGCATGAGTTTGGGGCAGGACTACCCGTTTATCGAACAAAGGAAGACTGGGGACTGTTTGGAATACATATCAATAATATATATATTATTTCTGGTGCAGATATTACACACACACAACCTTTAATGTTGATGTTTGGTAAAAGGTAAACTTATGAGTTGACTTACATTTATTTCCATGAGGGACATTTATGCCATTTATTGGGGTTGGTTGTTTCTGAGTTCTGCTATTCTGTGTGAATGTGTATTAAAAAACATTGTACTTTCAGGTTTGTCTTTATCCATTTTGCGATAAAACTGAAAAGCAGTTGCTTAATGTGTTTTTTTTAATTGATTAGTTCTGTATTTTTGTACAATATTATCCAATTATCGCATGTCAGCTGTACCTGTACCTGTTGCAGTTATTGTGTACAGAAACATCATAATGGGATATGTGATCTGATTTATGGATGAGGGCTTCCATAAAAATTCTAATTATGGTAGTTAATACTACATTGCTTCTCGTACTAATGCTTAGACGTCATTCAAATCAAAGCTTCACTGATCACCAAGCTAATTTTTAATGCCACCAATCATTGTCTGTGGTGACAGCGACAGCAAGGAAAAACAAACCTTAATATGCAAAACATCTCAGACTCCAAACAAGTCTGTAATAAAACCTTGGCCAGCAAAGCACTGTCAACAAGAGCTCCTGTGAAGTGCTAATTAGTGACGGCTAAGGTGGTCTCATTTCTACATTGCATCTTAAATGTCACTGACAATGTGTGTTCCACCCCAGTCGTCAAATAGCAAAAGCCTTTAAAGCCAAATTAATTGGTCTTTCAACTTGACAACTGGAGACGTGCACGATTGGTGTGCAGTTAATAAATTGTCTCTTTGTTAGAGGGCGGCACTTATCTGTTTTATATGGTGCTCACTATTTCACTTTCAAGGACTCTCACACTTGTCCCAAATAATGATGTTTCTGTTTTGTTTTTTTATTGTTGTTTTTATTTTGTTTGTTTGGTTTTAGTTTTGCAGTGGTCATCTGATCTCAGTTGAGTGGCTGTGCCTCCCTTCACAGCTGGATGAGGTGGCAGGGGGTTTGATGGCTAGGTGAACACAAGCATTCTATAGCAGAGGGATTTCAAAGGTGAAAACAAGCAGAGATGAATTCTGGGTGGGTGGAGAGCCTACTGAGGAAGAATCAGGTATCTGATTTATGATGTGTGGATGGGAGTATTGCTCACTAAAAATTAAAACATGATATTTTATAAAGAGGCTGCATATCTCTGTAGGTCTGAATAAAAACTTTTTTTCTTGCAAAGTGGCCCAAAGCTTAAGACTGACAAAATTTTGCCAAATAACCTAATCTTCAATTTGAATATAGTGCATTATGGACAGTTTCCTATATTTGGTTTTATTGCAGATGATTCCCTCGATAATTAACTTCATAATTTTAAGACAGGGATGGATTCCTCATTGCGGCTATGGTTTAATTACCAAGTGTACTGTTTGCAATTAGAATTTATAATCATGTACAGTAATTTATTCTGGGTTCTTGCTGAATGTAATGAAAGTTTGATATTATATTCTATTTCATGCATATGCTATTGTAATGACTGCAGGATGATTAGTTATTCCAATGTTCAGCAGCTAATAATGTGACACACGATTCAGACTCCATGATTAGGTTTCAAATCTCTATGTATATAAGCTCTGTTGACTTACGTGTAATTAAATACTTATTAATAAAGCATGTTGTTGAGCCCATTTTTACTTTTTTACCAGACCACAAAATAGTTATTTGGGTACAATTTGATATGATAACAAATATGTGGCTATACAGCAAATCATCTTTAGTCATAAACACACAACTGTGTGAGTTTGGGCCCACTAAAAAAGCTAGTATTGTGGAAGATTTAGTTGACTCCCAAAAAACAATGGGGTGTTTGACAAGTAAAATCTTGACTTTGGACTGATCATCATCTACTTTTAAAAGGCCATATCTACATTCTGCCAGAATTTGTTTTAAGTGTGTTTTTGAATGACTGAGGAAAGTCAGATCTAAAGTAATGTCAGGCCTTTGAGGCCTGCTGTGTGGCCTTTGATCAGAGTCAAAGTCTGCCTTAGTTTTCTTACCAAAAAGGTCAGTGTTGTAAGTGTCATGTAAAGGGGTAGTGGTGGCTCAGTGGTTGAGGCTCAGGGTTACTGACCAGAAGGTTGGGGGTTCAAGCTCCAGCACCTCCAAGATGTCACTGTTGGGATCTTGAGCAAGGCCCTTAACCCTATCTGCTCCAGGGGTGCTGTATCATGGCTGACCCTGCACTCTGACACCAGCTTAGCTGGGATTTGTGGAAACTTATACATTTCACTGTATATATGCAAAAAACTGTGTATAATTTGTGACCAAAATATAGGATTATATTCTATTCTAATCTAAATGGAAATCGCACAATTCCAACATGGTTGTTTAAGAAATGAGAAGCTACACACTGCATCAGTTAGAGTAAAAAGGATTGTTGCCAGCTGAAACATATTAATCACTGCAATAATGATCCAATCATAGGCTCTTAAGTATCTGCTTAATTAAATCCATGTGGTGATTTTCTTTTTCTTTTTTTTTCTTTTTTGGCCAGGCAGTGTATATACAATTATGTTTGACTTTTTCTTTTTCACTCCTCCAAATATAGAAAAAAATTGCATCATTCAACTGCAAAAGCTTTGTAAATCATTTTGTTCCATTGGTCGAATGCAGCCACAGCAAATGTAACACATCATTAGAGAGAATAAGGAAAGAGTTGGTTGTGTTTGTGCCCGGTTAACCAAATATTGTCAGCTATAGAATTTCAAATGTAAAATGGTAAAGTTAATTTAAAAAATTTACCCATCATTATAAGAGCTATTTCCTCAGAGTATTTGTGCAATGGGTCTGCGTATCACATTTTATCGAAAGTTTGTCGACTTCACTAAACACATTAAACAGCTTTTGCATTTGTTATTGGTCATCTTGGTCAGAGCTGTAGCTTCAGCAAAAAAACAATCACAAAAATACAGCTTTAGCAATATGTGTACTCCTACTGCATTAATGCATCGATATCTGCCTTTTCACGTGCTTTAATTGCTATAATAAAAAGATTTGGCAAAATTTGTCCTTCTGATGATCTTTGTGACTCAGCCTGCCTGTCGCTAATATACACTTTCCCACCTACATTCCTGGTAATTTTCTCTTAGTAACTTTCCTATTCCCACTCACAAAGTAACCCCCATAGTGATGGCATCTAGTATCGACCATTTTCTTGTGATGCTGTTTGCACGTTTAATTCAATAGCAACAACAAAATTAACAACACCGACTGAGGATCGGAGGTACACTTTTGTTAGGACTACTTTAGTCCTATCAAAAGCTACACTTTTGTTAGGACTATTCCTGTTGCTCTGACCCCCATCATCAGCAATTGCTTTAAGAGGCTAATCAGAGATTGCATCTGCTCTGTGCTTCCTGCCTCACTGGATGCACTGCAGTTTGCTTACCGCAACAACCGCTCCACTGTTGATGCCATTGCATCTACACTACACACTGCTCTCTCCTACCTGGAAAAAAGGAAAAAAGAAACACATATGTGAGAATGCTGTTTGTAGACTACAGCTCAGCATTCAAAACCATAGTGCGCTCCAAGCTTGATGTGAAGCTCTGGGCTTAAACAGCTCATTGTGCAGCTGGATCCTGGACTTCCTGTCAAGCAGACACCAGGTGGTTAGAATGAGCAGCAAAATCTCATCACTAACCCTCAACACAAACCCATTCCTGTATTCACTGTAAACACATGACGGTGTGGCAACACATAGCTCCAATGCCATCATTAAGTTTGCTGATGATACACCAGTACTGTAGAGAGCATCCTGACTGGCTGCATCACTGCCTGGTACTGCAACAGCACTGCCCTCAACCCCAAAACCCTGCAAAGGGTGGTGCAAACTGCCAGACACATCATTGGAGGTGACCTTCCTTCCCTCCAGGACATCTATATCAGGCGGTGTGTGAAAAAAGCTCGGAGGATCATCAGAGACTACAGCCACCCAAGCCATGGGTTGCTCTATCTGCTACCATCAGGCAGGTGGTATCGCAGCATCAGGACCCGCACCAGCCGACTTCATGACAGCTTCTTTCCCCTTTCCCACTCTTGATTGCTCATGATACATATATCAGCAAAGCACTTTATTAGCCTCAGATTGGACTCATGTTTTATACTTCTCTTAACAAACTGGCAACTGACAGCTGAATGTCAACACAACACTTTATGTTTATTTCCACTGATTACATGGGGGGAGGGGGTACAGTGTATTTTTATTGTATACAGTCTTCTTATTTTGTGTATACTGTATATTCTATATTATTAGGTGTTGTGTAACAAGAATTGTAAACTGCGTTATGTGTAAATCAGATGTTTATTGTAATTGTCATAGTGCTATGTTGCTTGGATCTGCTCCCAAGACTTTCACCCACAGTTGCACTTGTGTATATGGTTGAGTGACAATAAAGGGATTTGATTTTGATTTTACATGAACTTTGGCTTCATCGGAAAACATAGGCAGCTGCCTTGCTGCCTAATCAGTTAATGGTTTAAACAGCAACAATTTAAAAAAATCATGGAAATCTTAAGGAAACTGGTCTCTGAAGAGTTTAAAAAGCACCTTATTTCATCCTACCTCCTTATACTGTATAAGCTCAAGTCAACATTTTCCCAGTTTTGGACACATCCCATGTTGTGCTCGGTGCTGCAGCCGGAGTGAGAGATGAGACGAGGTGGTCTTAACCTACGCAGCACACACTGAACTCAGTGGACAACATGTTGGAAATGCAATATAAACTATATATATTTGTCAACACAATCGTTACAATAAAGGATTTTATGACTATAAACTGTAAAAACACTTTATTTTCTGTATAGTCACACAGCACTGATGCAATGAAAACTCAATACGTGTCTCCCAATGAAGTCACACACACACATGAAACAGGTGATTCTCTTTGAATATTGTGTTGGTTTTATGTTATTTCTGTTAAGGGAATTATAAAAAATTAGCACAATCCACTGAGTAGCAGGCTAGCAGCTACAAGTTAGTTTACAAATGGTGGCTTCATACTCCTTGCAACTCTCATTGCTTTGTGTTATAGTTTTTTGACTAATCACAGGATGCAACACCTTCGACATTCCCTTTACACCCCTCAAAAGTACCTACCCCGGAGAAGGAGCTAAAGATGGGTAGCACTTTAAAATGGCTTCCAGGAACTATAGTTCCTCAGCTGCAAACTAGTGCCAGGAAAATGACCTAAAATGGGCTTTTGCTACAGCAGTGGAAAATGACTTTATCTATAGAGTATATGTTAGTTAATGGCCCATATTGTAAATACAGGTGAAAGAGCTGTGCCAGGATTGGTGTTAGTCCAGAGCTCTGGAGCATCCAAAGAGACAAACTTTATCTGTAGTAGGGCCATGCATTATTAAAGCCTCAATACCTCTCTTAGCTGAGTGCCACAGACAAAGATGCTTACAGGAGCACTCAGGCTCAAAACATTGCCCATTACACGCAGGACCATATGTTGGTCTGTGCTCACCAAATCCCAATACACCTCTCCTGCTTGCTGTTACTTATTAGAATCTGATCCCAGTGTGTCATCTAGCATCTAGGATAGAGATGGACAGTGATACCTCCCTCTTTAGAGTGGGCCATAATGAGGTAGATAAATCTACTGAAGCCAATATAGACAACATTTTGACAGAGCAATTTCTCAATAGACCGGATATGCTGTTATGTTTATTTTGTATCTACATTAACAATTATTATTATTATTATTATTATTATTATTATTATTATTATTTTACATTACATTTACATTTGATCATCATGATTTTAAGTGGAATTGTCAACTGTCCATTCCAAAATTTGACAAAATTCGTCCTAGGAAAAGAAAAATATACTGACATAATACTCTGCAGTATATAGTGTGTATATATACTGTCTACTCAGTTTGCGTAGAATACTTGGATGATCTACTGCATATGCCAAAATAAGCAGTATATAGCATTGCACCCTAGACAAAATACTGTATACCACAATAAAAAAAGTGTACAAATTGACCTTCCATTTCTAGTGTGGAAAAAAATATTTATTATATTAATACTTAGTAATTTTATTTATTTATTTTTCGGTTCATTATTATGTCTGACTGCCAAATGTTAAGACATTTGAACACAAAATTGGATAAAAACAAAAATTCACAATAACCATTTACAAGATAATGACTGGATTCCACACATTAAATTAAACATGCAACATTATGTAATGTGACCATCATAGTGAGGTCATGTGGCAATATGTATGTAGCGCCCCCTACCCTTAACCATTAAATGGGCGGAGCAATCGAGTTCCTATGGTGTGTCTATCGACTTTAAAAATAAAAATCCCCTCCAGTATCCTATTAACTACTGTGACAAATTAAATTAATAACTCTTAAATTCCCTTTTGGATGCACTATGATTACTCCTAAAGAATGAAGACTTCAATCAACACAAAAGGTAAGTGTCAAGAAATAGCTATTATACTTATTAATCACAAATAAAAATGACTCTATTGTATTAATTTCTGAATGGATATTCTTACTAGTAATATCCCACATTTATAATAAAATAAAGTAAAAATAAAATGCAAAAATGAAATGAACTTTCACATTAAATATTCCCAAATAAACTATTAATCAGCTCACATTTTGCTAAATGAATACATAAAATCAATATTTCACAATATATCAGTGCACTTGAACTTTCAAATAAACAATACATTCAAGGATTTTTCAAATACAGAGGTCGTGTGTGTGTGTTTTCCTGTATCTGGGTGTGAACTGTTGAGCTATAACCTATAGGTAGTTGTGGCTGCGAGACACTGCGTTGCGTACTTCTTTAATTGGTTTAGGAAAATTTCCGCTACAGCCGACTACTTTCGTTTTGACATGACAGCGGTATCTGCACTGTACGTGTCACGTGACGGTCCGTTGATGCAAGAATAATTGTCTAGTCGGCTATTTTCACTTCACAATGAAACGACACTTCAAGAAAAAAATACAGAGGACATGACCTCGATATCCTCAATGGTAGTTACAGCCATGAATGCATTTCAAATAAACACTCATTTCAGTAGGATTTTTCAAACTTATTATAGCTTAACACTTCCAAAATGAAAATATAAATCTTTACTGAATTATATTATAATCAATAGTTATTTGTGGGCCCACACACTCACACTTTCACCCGTTGCAGGCCTGTTAGTGGCTTGAGAGCGTTGTGGCCTTAAAAACACACAAATGGCCTCTTCACTCTAAAGAGCACACCAAATAAAATAAATGTCACCTGAACTCACCGAACCCAAACGATCCTCCGTGAACTCCACTTAGATCAGCGATTTGTCCATAACCACACTCAGCGATCCGCTGAATTAACGGCAAATGTTCTTTCTCTGGACGTCTATGGTTTTTCTCCACTCCAATGATGTTTAAATGGCACTAATGACATTATGAGTCACTTACTCACAGTTACTCACACAAATGAACATAAAACTCCTGATTAAATCTCACATTACGTCCGATACTCTTCAATGCACTCTCACACGTGGATCTCTGACAAACTCACACAGCTTTGTGTTGCGCTGTGCAGCGAACTTCGTTCAAACGAATAACACATAAACTTTATTTTCTCAAAAATACAAACCTGTACATACATGTTGCTCACATATTATTGTAGCCTGTTTGTGCTGAATACAGTGTTATCAGACTTTAGACATTAATATGTTTTTAAGCAACTGAAAAATGCACAAATGTCAAGGCATGTCAAAATTTCTCCAGGGCCCAAAATACCCTCAGAACCCAGAGGGTTAAACACTCATAAACAAAATAAACTCAATCAATCACATAAGCAGTGTCATAAACTCTTATCACCTTACGAGATGAACTTAACACTGGGTTAGTGGTTAAAACATTTAAAACTTCCTTTGCCGTAAATGCACAAGCAAATCTTATGACTTCTCTCTCTCTGATCAGCCATCTTCTCTCTTTCCTCCTATATTCAATCACAATACATATCCCCTAATAGAGGTGGGATTAAACAAAATAAACGACCAGTCATCAATTAAATGAACAAACTTGCTGACAAAAAACATGTTTTTGGACAAGTACATTACAAACAAACCTGCTTAATGTACGTAACTCTTAAAGAAATATAATTATTTAATTATTTCCCAAACAAGAAACAAAACCCAAAATAAACCATATTCATTAAATGCACATTATTTATGTTAATATTATCCCCATCTTAGAATAATAATACCAACTATAAATAAAATAAGAAGAATAACCCTACCTGGGTTACATATAAAACATTTATCATTGCATAATGCATTCTGTTTAACATGCTATTTTCTTCTGTCTAAAAACAAATAATAGGCAGTATAGAGTAGGTACTGAGCGATATTTAAGAGGTAGTAAGCTAGTATCTATACTGAACTTAAGTTTTGTTGAGACCCTTAAAAGTAAGCAAGATATCTTTGAGCAAACCTCTATGGCCCCCTTTCCTGGTATTAAGATGCGTTTCGGGTGATTCGATCACATGTGGTCAGGTGAGACACATCGCTGTTAACACCTGGTTGTTTAAATACATCTCCTGTGACTTGTGATTGGATTAAGAGAGGGCAGTCTTTGTTTCAAGACGACATCAATCACTATGTTATTGTGTTACTGCATGATATTAAAGTGCAACAAAGTGCAAAAAAATGCATGCTGTTTCTCCCAGATGCGGATGCAACATGGCAAGCAAAGTTATCCTTGATTTTAGTGGATTACCTGTATTAAAGGATCTTCGAGTGCTCCTGCTTCCCATCTGTGTTTATATCAGACACACTAAGGAAGATCTCTGAAGCTCCCATTATTGTGTATGTATCCGCTTTTTAAAATGTTCTGAACGGACTTATTTACTCTTAAAGCTGTTCTTAAGTGTCAAAGTTTAAACTCCTGTTTTAGCGCAACAGTTTATTGACAGGTGGGTGGTGGCACTTCACTGCTGCTGAGACGCATACAGGGTGTATTTGCATTTGCACCTCAAATGCGATGTGGTCACATGCTTTTTTGACCACATTTGAATGTGGTTTTTGTGATCCGAACGAAAAACTTTAGACCTCGATTAGACCTGTATTTAGGGCTGACCATATTTAATTGGATCACCCAAAATGCATCTTAATACCAGGTTGGCAATTCTGGCCCTAATAAGATGTAAAGTGAAACAGACTTTATGCCGATGGTCAACAGGTGATGGATGCAAAAGTAAGCTAGTCTAACCTGAAGCTTTTCCATCTTTCTCACATCTTGGCCAATTAACTGGCCAAGCTATAACTGATGGGAAGAGAACAGAAAATATGTGTATTTATAGCCAATCAGAAAACACTGATTATTGAATCAGATAGATGAAAGCAGCCTGTAGATCATTAAACAACTTGATAGCAAGTAGAGGAAATGCCTTGTTTGTCTCTGTTAATTTACAGCCAGTTCACTGAGGAGAGGGGGCAGAGAAAAATATCCTGGGTGATGTACAGTAATAGCCTAGCAGATTGTTTCATTCTAGGGAGTGGGGGTTTGCTGAACGCAGGTTAGGATTCTGGTGTGAGAGTGTGTGAGTGGACCATAGAGAGCGGTAGAGAGGGAGCCCATGCTCTTTGCCTACAATTCAGGTCATTAGAGGCAGGTTGGTTTGGCCAACTCCTGCGTCATAGCTCACTAGCCTCAGATGGCAGAGAGATGGCCAAGCTGTTCAGCTGGCAAAGAATCAGCCAGGACCAGGTGAGTTGGCACCCTCCCTCTCCCTCCTCACTATCACTATCCTACTCATCACAACACTTCAGAGTTGTATTTATTTCTTCCAGTGTTTTATTTTTAAATTAACATGAGCGATTCGAGAAAACTACAAAGCTCCCATTAAAATCAGCATAGATGTGTAGTCTCACTGCAAGCTTATGATGATAACGATCTAGTTGTCTTGCATCTCAGCGCTCGTTGGTAGTGAAGATTAGTTATTCACCTTTTGCGCCAGAGAAACTAGCGTCCAGCCATCTTGAAAATTTTGTCTTTGAACTTCCGGTCTAGAATTTTCTATTTAGATATCCGTGGTGTTGATGTCAGTGTAATTAGCTAATGAAGTGGATTTACAGTTTAAAGAGTTGCCAAAGGTTATCTTGAGTATTTAAAAGTACTAAAGGGATGTCCTAGCAACTGAAAACAGAGCAGGGAGATTTTAAAACAAGAGTCCTTCATTCATAAATCCACAAGATCCAACCTTCATAATGTGGACATAATGATATGCCTATGTGCACATGAAACTCCAAGAGACAACACAAAGTCATTCAAAATATCTCTGTAGGACACCTCTGACCATCTTATCATGACATTAACCCATCACGTTGTAGTTAAGTTGAGCAGATCTTTTTGTGTGTGTGTGTTAAACCAGGATGGGGGAGGGGTGCCACTATATTTATTATACACAGATACAAATACATGTGAAAGTGAACTTTTTTATTATATATTCCATTTACAAACAATTTGAATCACATTTAAACCTTTTACAAATGTGGGGTGACAAATTAATAATAAAAAGTATACGTATAATTTCCTTTAATGTTATGAACTTGCATGTGAAATAATAGGCCTACGAGCTGTCATTGTTTTAAATGTAATGTCAACTATATATTTTAAAACAAAGTATTACGTTGAAACCTGAAAATAAAGCAGAATTACATATATAACAATGTAATGTTTGTATCATGAAAGTGCAGTATGTCATAGCTGTCTGAATGTGATCTACCAGGTCCAATATCCCTCTGAGGGTGTCAGAAAAAAACAAACATTTACAGTGACAGTAAAACACCTCACTAGCATTTTCATGTAGTGTAGTAAAGGGGTGGTGTAGACTAAAACTATCAACTCTTGGTAAAAAATTCTATCTATGCCCCCACACATCCATTTGGATTTACTCTCCTCAGTATCTTCAATGCAAACTGGTAGTTAAAAGACAGAAAATATGGAACACTGAAAAGGGCGGGGCTGAATAAGGTGAATAAATGTGCAACATTATAATTAATCTGGTCTCATAGAATCACATTATCATACCTAAATTTTGTCTTTTTTTTATTATTTTTTTTTATAAAGCTTATTCAACTGCCATCAAGTTGTACTATAGCTCAACAGATGGAGTATTGATCTTGCAACAAGAAGTTGACACTTGAGCTGAAATTTTCATAGAAACATAACAAAATGACGTGGTAGCTTCAGCAATTGCATTTTTCATCTAAAATTTGCTTTTTATGACACTATTGGTTTGGCTTAAATTGAAGGTTTAGGGTAGGGAGTTCGGTTTTGCTGATTTAAAACTTGAAAGAGCATTAACCTTCAGAATTTCATCTGTTTTTCATCTCACTTTTGCTTTTTATGACAGGTTTAGATTTAAGGCTTAAGGTAGGGAGGTAGGTTTTGTTAATTTAAAACTCCAACCTAGTCTCATGGAATGAACATTTTGCAAACTGACTTTTACGTGCTGCGTTCCACATTTTGCTGCAGTGTCCCCTTAGAATGAGGTACTACAACAACTATGCATTTCATTTACACAGAATCATAACAGCAACAGCTGATTATGAGTTTTAAACACATATGTTTCACTGTTTTACTCACACACTGCTGTGTTATGATAACAAAACACGTTTACTTTACTGATTTAAAAAACTATACATTTTAACGCTTGTATTACAGACTCACATACAGTTACACACTTAATCCAGTGTGATCAATTGGCACGGTAGCTAACCTGATAGATTGTTGGACTTTGGACTCTGAAGACTGTGTGGTTCAAGAACAGTCAAGCACGCAAGATGACACGTTAGATGAGAGTGTCATAGAAGCGTCACAAGGTGACTTGGTTCAGAAAATGCAAAAACTATCAGTTTGGTTTAGGTGTTGGTAATGGTAAGGATGCCAGTTTTGTGTCTACCTCCCATTTCATTATAGATCACTATTAGTTAGGTTAATGTAAAAGTTTTAGGATAGGAAGGTACATCTAATATTAACCATGTCTGATTACGACACCATTTCACATGCTTTTGGTGGCACATTTCACTTGGAAACCACTGCCAAATGTGCAATAAGGCACAATTTTGTATTTTTTTGCAAAAATGTTGCCATGGTCACGTAATTTTCATCCGTAAGAGTCCAAGCTGTGAAACTCGATAGAGTATTAACCTTAATTTGTGTCACACAGTGGACATTTTGGGTCCTATTTTAAGCGTACAAGCGCTAAACGCTGTGCAATGCCTTAACTCATAAGCACAAAGTCAATGGGCATGGCCATGAAGTTTTGGTATTTTTGTGCAGGCGTTCTCGAAGTCTCGGCGCAAGTGGGTTTAACAAAATCGAGTGCGTGAGGCGCTAATAAAGTCAATGGAGGTTTTTCTCTGGCACCATCTCGGTCCTATTATATAGTCCATTCCCTGTCCAGCACCAGCAATATAAACAAAGACAGTAAATTCATAAGAAGTTGGTAGAGTAAATGGACCATATGCAATGAATTGGAAGAATAAAAATAAGGATTTACATTATTTTTATCATCTTTGTTAAATGAGACTCATGTTCAATTACATACGATACATACAAAGTTTGCATGCCTACAAATACAGTAGCACAAACGCTGACACCCATGCCCATTTGCTCTTTGCGCTGACATGAAAATTGCGCTTAGAATTAGCACTGTCACGAAAATTAGATAAGATGTTACCATGTAGCGATGCGCTTCGCACACTCACGAAAATAGAGCCCTTCACCTCTGATTGACATGATAGGGAACAATATAATTGTCATCATAGTCACATAATTTTCATGAGATCAGGCTGACTATACTTGATTTTTTCGCTAATCATATTCACAGGTCATAGCGTACATTTCTCTAAGAGTTGAATGATGTGAGGGTTTCACACTGTTCCTGTACAAATTAAGCCCTGCTTCTAGCTTTCTTAAAGGTGAAGTGTACAATTTCCCCACCAATAGTGCCACCTGCAAAGGGTGGTGCGAACTGCCAGAAACATCATCGGAGGTGAGCTTCCCTCCCTCCAGGATATATATAACAGACGGTGTGTGAATAAAGCTCGGAGGATTATCAGAGACTCCAGCCACCCGAGTCATGGGCTGCTCTCACTGCTTCCATCAGGCAGGCGGTATCGCAGCATCAGGACCCTCACCACCCGACTACATGACAGCTTCTTCCCACAAGCAATAAGACTTTTGAACACATGATCTCTCACGATCTACACTCAGCACTGCACTTTATTAATCTTCATTCTGTCAAATATATTCTCGCTCCCAATTCAGTTAGTGTATATATATATATTTATACCCTTATCTAGTGTATGTGTATTCTACATTGTGTGTATTGTGTACATTTGATATGAAAATTGTTGTGTAAGTATGTGTACATTTGTTATGTAAATTGTGTTGTGTAAATATGTTGTTTATTGTAAAGTGGTTTATGTCTCGTCACTGTCATTACTGCAATGTTGCTCGGAACTGCACACAAGACTTTCACCTGCTGTTGCACTCGTGTACACAGTAGTGTGACAATAAAGTGATTTGATTTGATTTGATAATTAAACCAGAAAAAACAACATTGACTCAATCAGTGGTGTGAGTTTGGGACAGGATCACCTGTTTGTCCAAACAATAGAATACATGTGCGTTAACTTTTTTGAAAAAAGTAATAATTTTATTTAAATTATGTTTGTATCAAATAGTGGCACAGAAATTACACACTGCATCTTTAACTGTAATTTTATAGAAGTATCACCAGAGCTCTCACACATCAATTCATCGTTCCTCACTTTTATTATCTTTTCAGCTTCACAGAGAGAGTTAGAGGAATATCAATATGCTCAGTAACCTACGTGTTATACATTTAGACTGTGTGACTTAACGGGCCCCTAAGGCTTCAGGGGTATTTCATCCACCTACATCCTCATCTTTATTTTTTTATTTTTTTTGTCCTGTCAGTTGTCAGAGTCTATGATACTGAGAGAGCAAACATGTTTTGGTAATGCAGGAAATGTGTAAAGTCGGGGATTTGAGATAGCTGTCTCACAGTAGAGCTCTGTTTCATGTGGTTTACTGAGAATATGTGCAGAGTTAAGGGAAGTTAAAACACAGAACATCAAATTACCTGTCATACCTGCTTGTTTGTGCTGTTGTGCACTCTCCAGACTGCCAGTACACATTCTCATCAATTAGCCTCTATCTTTTCACACTGCCAGTTTTTCCCAGAGCAGTTTATAAACAAGGCACAAGGCTTTGCAAGCAGTCCTGCTGAGGTCCTCGAGGCACTACTGGTACACTGAGAACATGTACTCAAAGCAGGGAAACTGAAGAATATCAAAAGCATAATCTACTCTTTGCTTTGGATGTGTTGTTCCTCCATGAGTGACCCCCCAGCTTTCTCTTAAGAGTCAATATTGGATTATCCTTTGAAAACAGAACAAGGACATCACATATCTGAGCAAAAGGACCATGTAATGTGCTGACAAAATTCAAAGGGGTGTCACAGAAAAAGGACTGAGAGTTTTCTTGGAGGATTAAGCTCTCCTGGCTCTCGTTGCATTCTGCCACCACTTTCATCTGCTGTCCATTGGCATTGCTTGCATGTCACAGTTGGTGAGCCCAATGAGTGCCATATAATCTCTGCAAGAGACATTAATGATGTTCAGAGCATACGCCAGCTGAGCACCTTGATTTGACACAGATGGCCGCATGTGTAATCTGAAGGAAAAAGTGAACGCGACATGAAAGAACATGTAACGTGTCTAAATAGTGCATAGACAGGAAGGGACAAGATAGGGGCTCTCTTTAGAGTGCTTCTACACAGGAGAAAAACGAATAAACCCTATTTTCACACTGTGTTCTTATGGCAGGGAAACAAATGGGAAAGTGTTGTGTTTCAGAGCATATTGTGAACAGATAACAAAACCTGAGTGATTTATTATTAAAGGTCTGGAAATATTGAAAACATAAGGTTCAGCTGATCTTTGAAGTAAAAGACAGACAAATGGGTAATTTACATCACAATGACATTTGGATAACCACTGTGTTGTAAATAAATTGGTGAAATTGATTAAGCAAGCAAACAGATAAACAAACCCTTGGTGGTCATATCCATTTTCCTTGTTAGGACTTAGTGAAGTTCTCTTGGCACCTGGTATTGACAAGTGACCAAATTAATGTCTTTAATGTGTTTCCAGTGACCACTTGTGTTTGAAGTCCAAGGTTCTCTGATTTCATGCCTTCATACATATATACAAGCTATAACATTTTGTTACTACATGTTGCATGTAGTATATGTCAGAATATTCAGTATTATATGCATGTATATAGATTACAGTATGTATGAATACGTCAGAAAAAAAAGTGACTGACTGTAAGCAACTCTCCTATTTCCCTGAATGAGAAGTTGTAATAACCTCAAAAGTTAGGAATATTAACAGTTTGAGTATGTACGAGGTCAGGATGTGCTGACGTAAAACAAAGATGTACATCCATGTTTGTTTACATTTGTCATGTGTCTCCTAGAACAGTGGGAGTTTGATATTGAATTGGATTGACTGCCAATGTGATCCTCAGTTGTTTCTTCAATGTATGAAGAAATTTGTTTACTGATATAATATCTAACTACATCTTAGAGTTTAATAGCATTTTGGTGCTGATGTGGGAATGGAGCAAAAGACTCCAGAGGTTTAATCAATGTAATTACTTGTGACTGAATACCTTTTTAATCTATTTTACATGCTTATTACAGTGGGTAGCACATTAGCATTCAAGACTGCATGCTGGCTAGACCCAGACCGTATAGTTGGTGTGCATAATGAATACAGTGGCAATTATCATTATGTGCTGCAGATAAAAGTGATGTGCCTGGAATCCAGAGCAAACTCGTATACCCTTGGTTTTATGTCATCTACCATTAGTTGAGATGATTTTTGAACCATATTCCATGATTGAGAGTCCATTGAGAATAATATTTGAGCATGTGAAAAGTTCCACAGAGGTTTTTGATTTTAATTGGACCTGTCATGATCTAGTTTCTGCTGAGCCGTGATGACATAAGTACATGAGATCAGTTAGATTGGTGTGTTTGATGCAGAGCAATGTTCTCACATACCCTTTCATTTCTTTCTTCTCTTGCATGCAAATAAGCCTCTGTAGCAGCAGTTCTTGTGAGACATTTTAACAATTAATATCAAATACAAGAGAGGGTTTATGTAAATCAATATGGACTGCATGATTTAAATCTTCTCTCTTCTCTAAAGGTCACATGTTGATTTTTGATGAAAGGGAGAACAAAGCCCTCTTTACAAAAGTATACGTTAACACCTTTAAACTAAATGCTTGGAGAGAGCAAACTCACTGTGTTGTGCATTCTTTGTAGAGGTGTGCTATCAAATTTGTTTGACTGCCAAGACAGCAGAGCTGATCTCCTGTCAGAGGATTATGTGTTTTTTTATTTTTTTTTGCTCATCATATTCTCTTTTAGAGTTCTGCAGTTCACTACACTGGATTTCAAACTTTATAAATCTTGGATGATTCATCATCCTTGTCTTGGACCATTTGGCAGATTTTTTTAATGGGTAAGTTTTTTCTTATAGTGACTACAAGTGACCGGTAACTTTAAAAGGAACTGCAACATAATACATAAGTCAAATTGTTATGAACAACAGTTAATTTTAGTGTTGTGAGTAATTAAAATTAAATAAATACAAACTGTCTACTAAAGAAAACAGGGTGTGGTGGGGGTGTGGTGGGCTAAAATGCTGAGCTGGTAATCAGAAGGTCGCTGGTTCGATCCCCACAGCCACCACCATTGTGTCCTTGAGCAAGGCACTTAACTCCAGGTTGCTCCGGGGGGATTGTCCCTGTAATAAGTGATGCCCCATGAGGTTACCTCCGGTGTTGGATTTACTGCTTCAAATTGAAAACTGAGATGAACTTTCGAGGTAAGACAATTTATTTAACATGTGTTGTCAATATTGTCTATTGAAAGTCAAAACATTTTAGTTATGAAGCATTTATTTGTAGGAGTAACACTAGTTATTTCTGGAAAAATTGACATGTACGTCACCATTCATCGGACAGGCTGCTAGCCTCAATATTTAAGTCAATTTCTGTGAATGTTGCTAAATAAACTATTTAGCTAGCAATGTGCTAGCAATGTGCATTTTAGCTAAATAGCAATACATTTTTTGGCCAATTTTGTCGCTTGTGGAAGATAGTCAAATCTTTTAGACTACGTTTGTGATTGCTGAGTTGGATGTGTTCATTAAACTCTTCTAACCCATAACAAAATGGATTCTAACCCAACATCTGGTCTGAGTTCATTACACGTGGCACGTTACACCTCTTCTTTTTATATAAAAGTTTTTTTGTTTTTTTTTTGGGCAGTTTCTGTGAAACTTGCTAAATAAACATTCGCTAGCAATACTATATCATTTAACTAAATATTAATAACTGTTTTACCAATTTTGTCGCTTGATAAAAATCCACCTGAAGTAATGTGAGGCTGAGAGCAGACATTTCAGTGTACAGATTTGTGAAGAATACACCAATTGTTGTACTTTTTCCTGTTGTAGAGATGGATAGAGACTATGGCTCCCTGCTCTGCACACTCAAGAGGAGGAGGCAGCTGACTGCTGATAAGCTTAGGTTCATAGCACACAGGAGGAAGATCTGCTGGACCAGGAACTACTGCAGGAAGACCTGGACCACAAGGAGATGGAGGATGAGATGGAACCTGATCCCAAGCCAAGACCATCAACTGGGTATGTATGAATGTGTATGTATTGTTTATTTATATTTCTAATATGACTGATACTCACAGTAACACTAACACTGTTACTCTTATTATTTTTGGTATGGCTAGCCATTCTCGCAAAGACCCCAAGCCAGCCAGAAAGCAGAAATGCTTCCCTGACTCTGTTTCTTTTACCTCATACTCTGACATCGATTCACAGGAAACAAAACCTCTCCCATTTAAGCCTAGCCATCCATTCAGTATTGACTTGGGTACCGTGCATCAGGCTGTGCGGTCAACGTCCAATATGATGTTGCGAGAAATTTACTTTTTCATGATCTTTTTTACACGGGCTGTAGTTGCTGAGATATGCAGCTTTACAAAATGTCAGGGGTGGGAGCTTGTCCTAAACTGTCCATCATATTCCATCTTCCAAGGAGCTTGGATGGAGAGGACCCCTGATGAATTTGAAAAATTTCTTGTGTTACTCATTTACATGGGGTTTTCAATTATCACTGATTCCCATTGTCACTGGGGAACTAAGTCACTTCAGGGCTTGTGGGCGAGGGTATTTATGTTGCATGACTGCTAAAAGGCAGCTCTACACGTTGTAGACCCTTCCACAGAGGATAATCAGGGTCACCTTAGGAAGTTCCATTATTTTATGGACCACCTCAAGCAAAAATGTCAGCAGCTCTTTCAGCCAAACCAAAATATCTCAATAGATGAATGTATGGTCAAGTTTAAAGCTCAGTCAGGATTTAAACAATACATGAAGGGTAAACCTATTCATGGGGTTTTAAATTATGGGTAATTGCAACATCAGACTCGGGGTATACTCTCGAATTTAATGTTTACACAGGTAGTCGTGATAAGCGTGTCACTGACTTGGCCCAAAATATAGTTGAATCATTACTGCAGCCATTCAAAGACCAGGGCCACAATGTTTAGTTTGACAACTTTTACACCCCCCCAGCTCTTATGGTTAAGTTGTTAGAAATTGGAACTAATGCCTGTGGGACATGCAGGGTGAATCGTAAATTATTTCCTGCATAATTTAAAGACATCAAAAGATGAGAATGAAGATGAGAATGAAGACAGCTTGTGGGGATATGAGGTGGTGTAGGATTTAGGCGAATATACTTGCTATTCAGTGGAAAGACACGCATGCAGTAACATGCCTCTCCAATTTCCACAATGCGAATAGCTCAACTGAAATTACTAGGTTTGTAAAAATGAATGGCGACTGGACAAAAGATGTAGTCCTCCAGCCCACTGTCATCAGCGATTATAACAAAAAGATGGGCAGTGTTGATAGGTCAGACCAAATGATAAAATCTTATGTCCTACAAAAAACTCAGAAGTGGTGGAAGACTCTTTTTTTTCCACTTCATAGACATTGCTGTAATCAATAGTTTCATATTGTTTAAGGAATGGCAACACATTCATGCGGCACCAGGGGATGAGTGTAGACTGGTGAACTTAACCCAGCCTATGCTCAGTTTTCAGAGAAAACCAGGCTCGTCAGCTGGGAGGCATCAATATTCACACACGTTTCCCTTTGCATACACTAAAACCTGTAGTCCCTCCATCATCACTCCACATAGCCCATGTCCCTACATTTGAAGAGTCCTCTAAGAGATGTTGACTATGCTATTTGAAAAGTAGGACTGCTATTTGCTTGCTGCGCGCCAGAATGTAATGGCAAAAAACTTTGCATGGTTTGCGATAGGAGCTGTTTTCAGACTGAGTTTGACCAGTTTCATGAAGAGGCCTAGGTAGGACTGTGTTTACTGGTGTTGTTGTCCACCCCTCTTTTCTCCCTCTCTTCTCTCCACAGGTATTGCAGTTGTTGAGTATTTATTAATTTATATATATTCTGTTCCTGCACTCTTTATTAAAAAAATGTTTACTGTAGATAGTTCTAAAGTTTGATTTTGGATTTTTTGCTAAATTTTTTGAGTAATTTGTGTGTAATTCTAATGTTCAAATGAAATAAAGTGTGAGTTTTATTGAACACATAACATTTATATTTCAGTGATTGTGTTTATTACAGGTGCTCAAAAGGAGTATTTGAGGAGTGGTCATGTGAAATGTATCTTAACATTCTAAATGCTTGTTTTATTCTGTTTTCCCACTAATAACTAGAATGGTCATAACTTTTAAACAATAGATTATATTTCTAATCTGTCTGCTATTTTACCTACAAAATTATGTATATTTCATGCACTCTAAGTGTCTCTCTAGCTTGTAAATAAAATGGTTGAAAATGCAGTTGTCTTAAGTATGGTGGCCGGAGAATTTTTTTCTTAAATTGCTGTGTGAAACCTTATTGATAAAGGATGATTAGCCTTAAGTAATCATACATATATTTATATAATTTGAAATCCCTAGTTATTCTCTTCAATATGCTATATACAGTTCAGGTGTGTGATTTTATATGAATATAATATGAATTTGGATATGAATATCATATTCTGCCACAGAATGGAATTTTCAGAATTTTGGGCTCAGGCTGTAAAGGGCTAATGCACATGGATAGGGTTTTGATGAATGGTGACAGCAGGCAGCTTTTGAAACAAGGTTAGCATTTGATAGGTGTGTGTACCTACACTCACCTAAAGGATTATTAGGAACACCTGTTCAATTTCTCATTAATGCAATTATCTAATCAACCAATCACATGGCAGTTGCTTCAATGCATTTAGGGGTGTGATCCTGGTCAAGACAATCTCCTGAACTCCAAACTGAATGTCAGAATGGGAAAGAAAGGTGATTTAAGCAATTTTGAGCGTGGCATGGTTGTTGGTGCCAGACGGGCCGGTCTGAGTATTTCACAATCTGCTCAGTTACTGGGATTTTCACGCACAGCCATTTCTAGGGTTTACAAAGAATGGTGTGAAAAGGGAAAAACATCCAGTATGCGGCAGTCCTGTGGGCGAAAATGCCTTGTTGATGCTAGAGGTCAGAGGAGAATGGGCCGACTGATTCAAGCTGATAGAAGAGCAACTTTGACTGAAATAACCACTCGTTACAACCGAGGTATGCAGCAAAGCATTTGTGAAGCCACAACACGCACAACCTTGAGGCGGATGGGCTACAACAGCAGAAGACCCCACCGGGTACCACTCATCTCCACTACAAATAGGAAAAAGAGGCTACAATTTGCAAGAGCTCACCAAAATTGGACAGTTGAAGACTGGAAAAATGTTGCCTGGTCTGATGAGTCTCGATTTCTGTTGAGACATTCAGATGGTAGAGTCAGAATTTGGCATAAACAGAATGAGAACATGGATCCATCATGCCTTGTTACCACTGTGCAGGCTGGTGGTGGTGGTGTAATGGTGTGGGGGATGTTTTCTTGGCACACTTTAGGCCCCTTAGTGCCAATTGGGCATCGTTTAAATGCCACGGCCTACCTGAGCATTGTTTCTGACCATGTCCATCCCTTTATGGCCACCATGTACCCATCCTCTGATGGCTACTTCCAGCAGGATAATGCACCATGTCACAAAGCTTGAATCATTTCAAATTGGTTTCTTGAACATGACAATGAGTTCACTGTACTAAAATGGCCCCCACAGTAACCAGATCTCAACCCAATAGAGCATCTTTGGGATGTGGTGGAACGGGAGCTTCGTGCCCTGGATGTGCATCCCACAAATCTCCATCAACTGCAAGATGCTATCCTATCAATATGGGCCAACATTTCTAAAGAATGCTTTCAGCACCTTGTTGAATCAATGCCACGTAGAATTAAGGCAGTTCTGAAGGCGAAAGGGGGTCAAACACAGTATTAGTATGGTGTTCCTAATAATCCTTTAGGTGAGTGTATATCTAGCATGTACTTTACAGTGGGGAATTATTTTGATCCCAGAATACATGCATGTGATAGAACTATATTCCCGCACATGTTTAACGAATGGACATTTTACAGCATTAAATAGTAAAACGATGGTTCGTTATGAATGACTGGTTGCAGCCACTATCTTCTATTGTTATCATCATGCCTGAACATGAACTGTTTAAGACTGATCTCTGTAGATCATCACAATAAAATGCAGAGTGGTATTCTGAAATTCTTCACTGTAGCTAGTGATCTACAAATTCTAACAGTCTATAGATCAACTGAAAATTAATCAATTTTATTCTTGATTGTAATGACATCTCAGGAGAATGCCCCATGTAAGAAGCATGAAATGTGTTATTGTACTCTTTGGAAAGAGACAATTAATAGGCATTTTTGAAGCAGTTGTTGTGTCACATCACTGAAAATTATTGCTTATACCTTGCTTTACACATCCCAAATTATGTGTGGAATTGTGCATGGAATTAATCAGCTGTATTGCATTAGTTTGATGAATGTGAAATTTTGAAGCCATGTTTTAAATTGGCATGACTGCCAGTCTAAATGAGTTACAAATGGCAAGGATAAGATGTGAATGAAGTGACAATAGAGATAGGAGTAATCTGTTTCAAAGAATACCCAATGGAAGGACATTCTGTCAAGCACATTTGTCTGTGTAACAGAATTTGTATGCACAGGCTGGTTTGTTTACCTGAGAGTCTTGTTTTTATTCTCAAAGGCATAACTCTCTTTTCCCCTGTTTCCCCATAAACATTTGTTAAAGAAGATAACAAATCTATAGATTCAAAAAAATTGTATTATGATTAAATGATACATTAAAATACCATGTCAGTGATTTATTTGAGAGTCCACAGAATGAATGTTATATTTTGTTTTGGGGCCTGCCTCTAGCATTGAGAATCGTTAAGTCATTTTCCTCCAAATTATGTTTGAATGTTTATTATGTCCACACTGATTTCATAGAAAAATCGGCATCAGGAGGTTGAATGTTTTGACCTTTTATAATATGTGTAGTGATTTGTAATTACTTATAACTGACAAATCGCTGATTATAATCTTTAATCTTGTATGATTCATCTCATTCTAATAAGAATAGTAGCTATTCAAGGCTTAACTTGATAATATACCCCGAGGTTTCTCATAACTTGTAATGTATTATCCATGTTGTAAAACCAATTAATTAACCAGTATGATTTGTAACCAGGGATTTTTTTATTTTTTGTTACTTACACGTGTAATATTCATAAAAGCATGTCACATTTAGTATGTAAATGCTTGCTTGTTTATGAAGAGAATGTTGATGACAACGAATGTCATGTCTTTTGCACTGTTTTCAAGATATACATGTTAATGTTTAAACATTCTCTATTTTGAGTGGGAAGAATGTAAGGATTCTCCACACAAAGGACAGTAAATCTACTTTAAAAGGGACAGACGAGTTGACCATGTGACTTTGGAAAGCCATTTCTGATTGGCTCAGGTCAGTTCAAATTTCCAAAACAGGAAAACTCCCTCTTAGAATTCTGCTTCTCTCTTGCATGCTCTCTTGTAACAGTTGCTTGGTCTCCTCTCTTCTGCTCTCTTGCTTCTTCTGAATCCTCCATTGCCATGTAGAGTCCAAGGAAAACTCTAGACACAAAAGTCCAGAGGAATACACACTCTCTGCTCTATGATTCACACACCCAACGGGAGTCATGAGTCTTGTAGAAGGCCTCGCTTCAAAGCCCACTTTATCAGCCATCCAGACAATAACTATCCACAATCATAACAGAGTCCAAGACATCGACAGAACAAACTTTCTTCAAATCCCAAAGAACAAAGCAGCACAAGGAAATGGAATGACACAAGTACATCTCAAGAATTTTGCCCAAAGTGCTGGTATATTTGTTAAATTCTTTGGTTAATACGATGTATTAATGCAAATCGATTTAGACTCAAAGAAGGATAAATGTTTCTTAAGGCATTGTCAACAGACTCTATAAAGATCTTTTTCTATGTATTGATAATTTATTTCACATTCTGTCAATATTCACCTACCTGTTTCATGTTGTATTTGTTAGATTAGCTTTATGTTTAAAATAGCAATAATGTTTATCTGTATTCAAGGATATTCAAGGATTTCGCTTCAAAGCTATACCTAAATATGTGTTATATTATTTTCAATATGCCATGAGAATAATATTACTCCAATAAGTGAATTAATCATAATTCCCTTATTAAAGCTAATTCCTTACAATATAAATTGTGAGCCGATACAACGAGATGTTGTATTACAATTTTAATGGTGGATAATTTTATTTAGACAAATAATCTAATTGTTTGTCATTTATCTGGATTATAATAGTTGTCGAAAGTGACTAATTCTATTATAAGTTTCCTTACATAATGATGTCGAATAAGGACAGTTTCTATTCATTACTAGATCGTACATACTGTTCCTACATATAATGGTAGGGGTATCCCAGCTAACAATTTTATGTTCTAAGAACGTTTTCCTAACGTTAGTATTTGGTTGTGGGAACATGAAAATGTCCAGTTTTCTTAACATTAGTAGAACGTTTTTTAAGGTTAATAACGTTATAAGGATGTTCCATTAACGTTTTATATAATTTTTTTCCCCCCAAACCTTTAAATAATGTTAGCCAAAGTTGTTGGAACGTTCCCTGTTAGGTGGGATGCGGGCACTTTAATCCCATGTACATTTATACTACCAAATTACCTACATTTCCAAAGGTTCTAACTGCCCCAGTGGCTGAAATGGGAAAAATTGCTTTATTTCACATAGAGAAGACAACCCACGGGCCCTCTAAGAGGCAAGGTGAAAGATGAGCCTGATCAGATGGATCATATTGAAATACCAGGAATGAACATGGATAACGAGAGTAGCCTGCAGATATGTGGGTGCGGGTGAGAGATGGTGACCAGATTCAGGGAACAAGATAAGAGTGAGATATGCAGGTAAAGGCCAACAGCAACATAGCACTGCAACATCAGATCAGACAAGAGGGACCAAAAGCCAGGTCAAAGACCACAGCGCCGACGGACACATCGTTTCCGAGGGAAGGCAGTTAGGTGAGGAGGAAGACCCTATAGAAGAGAGTGAACTGCTTTGTGTGCACCAAGGAGAAGCCTCTACCTGTCCAGAAAGACCAGAGCCAAGAAGAGCCGGAAATCCGTCACCAGCTAGGAGGGATAAGATCAAGTGGCCAAAGGCCAGCGAGACAATAGTATGGCAAAAACTGAATGCAGACCTTAGTGAAATATTAGAAAGATCACTGTGAGGGGGTGTGGAGACTAGGCTCAACCTCTTGGGTGAAATTCTCTATCAGGAGTGCATCAGGTTCTGCATGATTACCACCAATAAAATCTCTGCACCAAGACAAAAAGGGAGGCTAGAAAAGAGATTGAGCAACAGCAACAACAAAACCGAATTAACTGGAGGAAGGCAACATCAGGTGAGAAAGAAGGTCTCAAAGTGCTCTGGGAGGATATCAAGCAGAGGCTAGCCAGCCTGCAGATGGTTGAGAGCATTCAAAAGCACAGGAAGAGAAGGAGCGAGCCAACTTCTACAAGAACCCCTTCAAGCATACCAGGCAGCTGTTGGAGGAAACAAAGACTGGGAAGCAGGAAACTACCAGGGAGGAGCTGGAAGAATACATCAGAAGGCAGTATATCGAACCAGCAAGAATGAGCCATTAGGTTTGCTAGGGTACATGACTCATCCAGCCCTACCCGTATCCCAGTTTAACAACCCCCCCCCCCCCCCCCCCTTCCAAGCTCAACGAAGTCAGAGTGGTCGTAAGAAAGGTCAGATCATCAGCAGTCCCAGGCCCAAATGGGATACTCTACAGGCTCTATAATAACTGCCCAGCAGAATTGAAGCTGCTCCGGACACTCATGCAAGCTGCCTGGAAAAAGCAATGCATCACAATGGAGAGGCGAAGAGCAGTGGCGGTATTCATCCCAAAGGAAAAGGACTGCAGAGAGAGATCAGCCAATTCAGGAGCATTGCCTTGCTCAGTATTGAAGGAAAGATCTTCTCTGTTTTGGCAGGAAGAATAACCAACTACCTCACACAGCATGTCTATGTTGACACCAGCTCCTAGAAGGCGGGGGTTGTAGACTTCCCAGGGTGTGTGGAGCAATCATCTGTTTGTTGTCAGTAGATCCAACTGGCCAAGCGTGAAAAGAAAGATCTGCATGTCGTTTGGCTTGACCTTGCATATGGATCAGTGCCATATCAGCTCCTCAATATGCCACCATGTTTTTCCACATGCCTCACAGCATTAGTAGCCTGGTGTCAAATTACTTCATGGACCTGCGGATGGGCTTTTCCCTCCAAGATTTCACTACTGGATGGCAGCAGTTAGAGGTAGGAATCAGCATGGGATGCTCCATCTCCCCCATTCTGTTTGTGGCCACCTTCGATGGGCCACAAACGACCTTAGGTGGGCAGTGAGATAATCCCACTGTGAGATAATGCCACTCCCTCAAAAGCCTTGGGAGACAATACACAACTGAGCTCTCTGAAAAGAACATGGGGAAAGTACACGGTGTGGTGTAGTGCTATCACACTATAACTGAGAATAATGTGGCTGTTAAAACTGTGTAAAATTCCTTTATCCACAGTAAGCAAGATGGATGGGAATGCCAACTCTTTCATCTGAAAGTGGATGGGCTTGCCTATCTGAAACAGGATCTTTGGAAAAAACATCTTACAGCTGCCACTGCAATCTATCAGCATGGGCTACAAACAGGAAAAGACCAGGTTAGTGTTGGAGCTGAGGGAGTCCAGTGAGTGGTATAAACATCCAGGTCTACATGTGGAAAGCCCATTAGCAGGTTGCAGCACAAAGAGATCATTGGCAGAGCCCAGACAGGAAGGACAGGTCTTGGGGTGGGAGACATAGTGATGTGGACCAGTGGTGCCAAGACCGTGCTTCTCAATGAGATAACTATTCCATGGGAGGAGAGAATAGGAGTTGCCTTTGAGAGGAAAAGGCTGAAGTACTCAGATCTCACCGCTGAGTTCAATGAGGCTGGCTGGAGAACCATCATCTACCTGGAAGAAGTAGGGTGCCATGGCTTTGTTGGAACATCAACGGTTCACCTCTTGAAGGATATGGGAGTAACTGGAGAGAACCAGTGGAAGGCCTTGAAAGACCTGGTTAAAGAGGCTGAGAGGAGCAGTTTTTGGCTCTGGGTGAGGAGAAAGGTTAACACCTAAACTGAGGTCAAGCTGCAGGGGGTAGGTACTATTGCAACAACACATCATCAGTAGGGGAAATCTAACCTGTCTCACGATGGTCTAAACACAGCTCATGTTCCTTATCAGAGAGTGAACAATTCAGCACTTGGTGAATTCTGCTTCACAATGAGAGGAAGAGCAGATATTGAAGGATCATAAAGTGATATCGCTATTAACGCTTGTCCACCACAAGCCAGTTACCCCTTTGGTAACTTTTCTGATACCTGCTGCTTAAAACCCAAAAAGCCAGAAGGATCGTGAGGCCCCACTTTCACGGTCCGTATTCATACTGAAAATCAAGATCAAGTGAGCTTTTGGCCTTCTGCTGCATGGTAGGATTCTGTTCTCCCAGAGCTTGCCTTAGGACGACTGTTTTACCGTTTGACAGGTGTACCGCCCCAGTTAAACTCTCCACCTGCCATTGTCCCCGGGGCAGTTCGTGCCCTTGCTGTGAGGGCCACGCGGGCTTGATGTCAGAAGCGAGAGCCCGCCGTGGGCTCTCCTCCCTGCCTCACTGGGTGAGGAAATGATAACAGTTTTTGGAAACACTTGAGTAATAATGTCATTATACTCCTAACCATAATGGTACAAACAAGTGTCATTTCTCTTACTTTTGTGCAATGTAGTGTATACCTAGGGGCCGATCAAAAGGGATGTGAGGATGTTTTGGGCCCTGGAGTTTTGACATGCCTTGACATTTGTGCTTTTTTATCAATAATATGTAAGCAACATGTGTGTACATGTTTGTATATTTGAGAAAATAACGTCTATGCATGGTTTTTGAAAAAAATAATTTAAGTCATTGAAATAAGGCCATATAGCACATACTAAATATTTGTCCACAAGTCTTTTGAGAACTGGATCTTGTAGCCTAGAGTTTTGCTACAAAATGATGTGAAAACCATCCTGATCACTCATTCATACAAAACAATATAGTAATTGAACTTTTGTAAGACACTTTTAGTGTTAGAAAGGTCATATGCGAGGAGGTGGGAACTGTAATGAATATTGATTGTAATTCACACCTGAGGAGACAAAAGACCTGAGCCTATCAATGAGGAATGTGACAGAAAGAGAATGAATGTGAGGAGACTTAATGATCAAAATCAAGTTTAAAAGAAGTAATCTGACTATAATTTTTTTTTTACATAAAGACTTAATTTTACTTAATTTTAGACCTACACTACCGTTTAAAACAAGTCTCTTCTGCTAACCAAGGCTGCATTTATTTGATCCAAAATACAGTAAAAACAGTGATATTTTGAACTAAAACTAAAAGAACAGTTTTATATTTGAATATATTGTAAAATGCAATTTGTGAACAAAGCTGAATTTTCAGCATCATTACTGCAGTCTTCATTGTCACATGATCCTTCAGAAATCATAAGATGGTGATTTTCGAATATGGGCTTTGTTGATGATAACGAGGCAGCATAAACACTAGTTAAAATATAATCTAAACATTCATATTATTTTATATCATATTACATATCATATTTATATCGTATAGCATACAATGTAAATACCAGTTTAGCCGAAACAGCATTTAAATGTAACTAAAACTTGCTTATTAGGACATATTTCAAATTTCAATACTCTGAATCCTGGCTGGCAAGTCTGGAAACAGTCCCACTAGTAAAATAAGTACATGTTTATATAAAATAGCATGTCAACTAGAATAGCACAGTCGAGGTCATTTACCATTTGATTTGATCGTCTCAGCACATTAGCGTATGAATAGCGCGCTCTGCTGGTGGATGTGATCACATTAGAGATAATTAGCTGATCCAGGTGAAACTGTTCATTGCTTTGTTTCATACAGATTACATTGCAGGAGAATATTTGTTTTAAATTTGAATTGTTTTATTTAAAAGTAGACATTTTAAGCTTTCTTTAGACATGTTTCATGTTTTTGTGATACATATTCGCAGAGTGTCAGTTAATTTTTGTGACGTGTTTCAGATATATGCTCGTGAACATAGAGACTGCTTACAGCTCACCTTTATATTTTCTTTATTTTACAAAATTACAAGGTTTTGTTCTTATTGTGAGCGTACACAAATAAAAGTAGACCATTTATAGTCTCTAATGATGTCTTGAACTTATCTGTATGCCTTCAAAACGTCGGAGAATTTTATGTTATTTCCGCTGTAATGACGAAAAAATTCAGCAGGATGCGCCGGCGCATCTGTCGACCCCAGAGGGTTAAAAGTGTAACGTGGCCGATTTTTGGGGCTTGTTAGGAATTTGGCACATTTTGGTTAGACTTTAGGTGAATAAACATTTGGTAGAAACACGCAGATTTGTCATCTGACCAGGTTGGCATTCCAGCAATAAGTCTGAACAGCAGAAAAGCTATAGTAACAAACTAGAACTGTCCTTTAGGGAAGTCAGCCTATTGTTGAAAGGCACATTCTGGTAGCAATGGACACAGACATTTCCACCATAACCCTGGCTTTATCCTAGCTGGCTGAAGCAGGTTGGGATGAACTGACAGCCCTCCCTCTCTCCCTACCTTTACTCTTCTCCAGCTCCATTTTCACTGACACCTGTCAGATAGGTGAGTTCTTCCCCATCTCTCCTCTTCAGCTCTCTCCACAATCAGCTAAGGAATAAGCACTTTTCAAATCTCCTTGAGAAAATATTATTCTATCTTTCTGTCAGAAGAGTTATCACTCTTGAAATGCCTCAGCTGAATGCATTTGGCCCTCATATGTCAGCAAGTATTAAAAAACAGTGTTGAAATAATTGATCCTGTCCCATAGGGATGGCCATTATATTCCCTGTGCCCACATGTAGCATTGACAGCCACTCCAGGATGTGTATACACGCACACATAGTGTGACACAAATACACACAAACAAACACATATATTAAGGCATAAACACACACCCACTTGCTCTTAAAACACAATTGTATGCCCCAAAACCCACACACTCATAGACCCTGGCATTGTTCTGCATGTGTTCCAGTTGTTGAGCAGCATTTCTGTATGCAATGCCACTGCAGAATGGGTGTATTCACTGTTTTTCCTTGGCATTGCAACCATCTCTGGTAATGCTGAAAAAATCTACCCCGGAGTAACATGTAGTATAAATGGAAATCAGGCCCGGATCAGGAAGCCTCTCCCGGAAGGGGTGCAGACAATGTAGAAGGATGGTTATTTACCTTGCATTACGCCTAGCATAATGTAAAACACTGTGACTGGAGGCTAGTGCATGTTCAGTTGATAGAGGAGTGAGTTATTGAAGAGAGAATAATAAACATTTTGGATCAGTGGGTTACAGGAATAATTTAGCATAAGCAAATGGGCCTGCAAAATAATGAAGACATATGTTGCAGCAGAATAGTTTAAAACAAACAATGTAAATGTATATCTATTATGCATGGCTAAATGTGTTAAACACATTTAAGTCTATGACATTTTCTCAAAAACAAATAGTAATTTTTCTACAAGAAACCAAGCAATCTGGCCCACTATACTAAATAAATATTGTATGGATTGTTGTTATGCATGTTTTTTTTTATTTTCTCACCAGATGGAGGATCATTGTGGGACTTGCCCATATGCATAATTATCTTTTCTTCTCCTCTGCCTAAAATAAAATACTGGAAAACAAGATGTTTCCTTCTAATGATGATTTTTTTTTTTTTTATCTGTCAATGAGCACAGTGTCAAATGTAATCTCAGTCTGCTTTATGCGAAAAGGGAGAGGGAACACTCTTTACTAACGTGGATGGCAACACATAGAAGAATTGAGTTGAGGGCTGGTGCACACTCACAGGTTGTTAAAAATCTAAGATCATGTTGTAGCTTCATTCCCTGTTAGCTCACTCAGCACTTTGAACACTGAGGAGAAGATAGGCCCGCTTTGATCTCAAGGCGCTCAACTGATACTTCATCAATAACTGCCATTTTGTAAACTTGGAATGGAGAGATTAGAAAGGTTGAACTTTGACAAAAATCCAATTTGATTTTCTTTTATAAGAAGCCCATTACAATGGAGATCATTCTCTCTTTTAGGAGTGAAAAGAACAGCAATTTTGCTACGCAGCATTGCTTATATCTTAGATACCTGCAAATGCTACCACTGAAATTCAGCCTTTTTACACAAAGTTAAATTGATTTCCTGTTGAGAGAGGCTGGATAAAGACTGACCTTTGTAGGATTTTAGGCCTGGCAGACAAAATCAAGATGCATGCCAGTGGTACAGCAGAGCTAAGAAAGTCAAATTGTGGTATCTCTGCCTTGGAGTTGTGAAAATTCTATCCAGGGGCTGTTAGATTGTATTGTTTGTGCTCATTCTTCCTGTCATAAATACAGTTGAAAAGACATGAATATGGTATAACACAACATAGACGTTACATATTCCAATTCTGGAGGGGCAGAGTAAATGGGGAAGGCAGCCAGTGATGGTTGTAATCTGTTAAATCCTCTGGTCAGCAACTCCCTGGCTCATTTGCTGTGAAAGGGTTTCACTGATCCCTTACAGTGACAGAAGTCTGTATTATCATGGTGGACACATGTCTACAAAGGCAACTGCATAAGCCCACACACAAATTTTCAAACACAATATTCCATACTGTATGTACATAATAAATCATTTTCACTTATTTGCACCAATATAGCAATTCAGTGTGTAACAAGCCGTCTATACATTAAAACATTGCTTGTTTATAAAGAATCAGTGGTAACACTTTGCTATAAAGTTCCATTCGTTAACATTAGTTAATGCGTTATGCATCACAGACTAACAATGAACAATATACACTCACCTAAAGGATTATTAGGAACACCATACTAATACTGTGTTTGACCCCCTTTCGCCTTCAGAACTGCCTTAATTCTACGTGGCATTGATTCAACAAGGTGCTGAAAGCATTCTTTAGAAATGTTGGCCCAAATTGATAGAATAGCATCTTGCAGTTGATGGAGATTTGTGGGATGCACATCCAGGGCACGAAGCTCCCGTTCCACCACATCCCAAAGATGCTCTATTGGGTTGAGATCTGGTGACTGTGGGGGCCATTTTAGTACAGTGAACTCATTGTCATGTTCAAGAAACCAATTTGAAATGATTTGAGCTTTGTGACATGGTGCATTATCCTGCTGGAAGTAGCCATCAGAGGATGGGTACATGATGGCCATAAAGGGATGGACATGGTCAGAAACAATGCTCAGGTAGGCCGTGGCATTTAAACGATGCCCAATTGGCACTAAGGGGCCTAAAGTGTGCCAAGAAAACATCCCCCACACCATTACACCACCACCACCAGCCTGCACAGTGGTAACATGGCATGATGGATCCATGTTCTCATTCTGTTTATGCCAAATTCTGACTCTACCATCTGAATGTCTCAACAGAAATCGAGACTCATCAGACCAGGCAACATTTTTCCAGTCTTCAACTGTCCAATTTTGGTGAGCTCTTGCAAATTGTAGCCTCTTTTTCCTATTTGTAGTGGAGATGAGTGGTACCCGGTGGGGTATTCTGCTGTTGTAGCCCATCCGCCTCAAGGTTGTGCGTGTTGTGGCTTCACAAATGCTTTGCTGTATACCTCGGTTGTAACGAGTGGTTATTTCAGTTGAAGTTGCTCTTCTATCAGCTTGAATCAGTCGACCCATTCTCCTCTGACCTCTAGCATCAACAAGGCATTTTCGCCCACAGGACTGCCGCATACTGGATGTTTTTCCCTTTTCACACCATTCTTTGTAAACCCTAGAAATGGTTGTGCGTGAAAATCCCAGTAACTGAGCAGATTGTGAAATACTCAGACCGGCCCGTCTGGCACCAACAACCATGCCACGCTCAAAATTGCTTAAATCACCTTTCTTTCCCATTCTGACATTCAGTTTGGAGTTCAGGAGATTGTCTTGACCAGGACCACACCCCTAAATGCATTGAAGCAACTGCCATGTGATTGGTTGATTAGATAATTGCATCAATGAGAAATTGAACAGGTGTTCCTAATAATCCTTTAGGTGAGTGTATTTTTTGCATCATTTATTAAACTTTGCTAATGTTAGTTAATAATATAATATTTTAATTTGTTAATTGTTAGTTTATTTTAGTTCATTGTTCATTAACTAATATTAATATATACAACATATAATTTTATAAATGTATTACTATATGTTGAAATTAACATTAAAATAGATTTAAAAAAAATGCTCTAAAATATTTGTAATTGTTATTTCATGTTAACTAATACTATTTACTAATGTTAACAAATGGAACCTTATTGTAAAGTGTTAACTAATCAATTGAAAATGAAATTAAAGCCTAAACTAATTGTGACCAGTGGATTCAGTTTTTTTTTTTTTTAGGATTAGTCAGGGAAAAGGCCCAATTATTCTTCATATGAAACCGATGAACAAACAGGTGTGACATCATTAAGACGTCTGTAAGACGTGTGTAAGACGCAAAAAAGATGTGTTTTTGCTTTTGTTTCTGTGGTTTGTAACCGCTTACCACCTTCTGTTGTTCAGTCAGTCAAAATCAGTCAACTAGAACACACAGTTGTGCAGAGATATTAGTACAATCTGTACGATTGTTCGTGTAAAGGACATTTCCAAGACCATGTCATGCAATTTTTTAGTTTTTGTTTTGTTTAATTAGTCTTCAAAAGGAATCAAAACTACTCAAATACTCTCAAGTGCCCATTCACTCATTTGCAGTGAAAGCCATTTAACATCTGCCCAAAGTAAGCTTATCATCATTATTTTGTCTTTATTCTGCACATTTATACGCTGATCTTTGCAGCAGTAGTATCAGTGTCATCATAAATTACAATAACAGAGTGTAATCGGCACATATTATGGTCGCGTGTTAGTGCATTAGCACCATAAATTAAAAATGTAAACTAGACAAATTAAACATTTTCTATTGCATATATATTTCTTTATATCATCATCATCATCATCATCGAGTGGTTAAAACAGCTTCTTTTACTGTTCTATTGTGAATTCTACTCATAGAATGAGGCATAAAGTTATTGTTAACACATTCAAATTTTTACATGAAGCGTCCTAATATTTAAATGCTTCTCTAAACATCTCCATCAGCGGTGTGGCGGGTGTCTGAATGTTTGCAAACAGTTTACTGTTGCTCGGCTGTTTAGAACTTCTTTTTACCTCTAAACAAAGAATGAATAAGAACTTCTCCAGAAGTATATTGAGGCCTTAACTCTGTGAGGGAGTTCACCCTGCACCCACTCACCTGGTGAGCTGTCTCACTGCTTATGTGCCTATGACACATAAGGGTCCTTTCACACTTGGTTTAATTGCTTGAACCAAACCCGAGTTCGTTTCCTACCTCTCCCCCCGCCCGTCTCTGTTCACATAATTTTTTTTGGGTCCGAACCCACGTACCGATTATGTCATCAACGTGAGTACAAGTTTAACACTGTATCTAGGTAACAACTCGAGAATATGTTACTGTGTTAAGTGAAGTATTAAAGATTGTCTCTTTGGATTTGCTACAAAAACTTTCCATGCACAGAACAACAATTGTGTTTGTCTTTCGCAGATGTATTGAATGTGCAATAATGTGAAGAATATTAGCGTTTGTCTGCCACAAGCCCAAGGATGCGTTGCAAGAGATGTGAAGAATGTGAGCTGCTCTATGAAGGCGGGGTATTTCGACACCATTAGGTAGGAGAAGTACATTTTACCATAATAATTATGATCGCGAGCCTGCAAAGATGCAAATTATGTAATCACAAGTGGTTCACTTCCGTGATTTGATGTGATTGTGTTCATATCAGCAGCGAACTGTACTGGGGTTCACATGAATCGCACCCCAGACCACCTTTACAAGCGGACCCGGGTGTGGTTTGCTGTGCACACCAGAGTTCACATTATCCAAACAAACTGAACTTTGACGTCATTCGACCCTGGGTGCACACCAAAAGTGCTAGTTTGAAAGCACCCTAAAAGTCAGTGAACTCTCATAACTGGTTTGCCTTTAATTTTTCCCTTTTAGAAATTACCAGAAATTACCTGTCACACAACTGGATTCCATTGATACAGATCCCATTATTTTACCTTGACAGCTTGAAGTCACAGTGTCTTTACAAATGACCAAACACTTTTACACTTGAAGCATCTAGTATTTAAATATCTCTCTCTGGAACAATTGTGAACTAACAAAAATTCTGGGCTGACCCCACATACTGCAGGATTGATCCTATAGTAATCAGCAATGTACAGTAGATAGTTTTATATTAGTAGCATAACACATATATGGTCACTAACATTTTTATATTTATTGCAAAGGAAGAAGATTGTAGCAACTGGCGAGTAAATTATTATCTAACAGACCACTATGACAAAAGCACAACAACTGGGTCAACCATGCCCCTTAGTTTCCTTAATTTGTTGAAATAAATAAGGGTCCATTAGGACAACCAGTGGCCAAATGGTTCTCTTAAATGATATCTCAGTAAAACAACTTGCAATTCTTGTATTAGCAATTAAGTCATTAACCACACTCTTTTTCTAATTGGAAGAACTGTTCTTTGGAACAAGCAGTCGTAAAATGATTCTCTCATTTAATTTTGCATCAACTGTTGTTCTTTCAAATTCTTGTAATACTGTAAACCTCAACTGACATGGCCTATAATGTATATGACCATCTGCCTACACAAATAAAGCCTGTAAAAAAATTCTGTTATCTTATTGCCAGTAATTGGTCTGTGATTTAAGAGACAATGTCTTTCCTGCTCTCTGTTTCTCCCTCTCTCAAACACACCATAACAAACATACGTGAATGTAGGTCTGGTCGATAAAACAATATCAATATAAAATTTTAGACATCATTGAAAATATTTTTTGTAAATTTTGATATTTAGCCTATGTTCTACATCTAGACAATCGGATCAGGTATGTTTCGCTAAGAACGCTAGCAGTTCGGTAAAGTAATACACACAGCTAGATAACTTAATATCAATCATGGAATCAGCCTGTCAGGAAGTATTAGCTAGCTAGTGGCTACATAGCCTGCATAGTCATAGGCTGGACTGGTAATCTGGCATACCAGGCATTTTCTAGGTGGGCCGACGCACTTTGGGGGTGATCAGGGGCGTACTGGCACTCTGGAGAACTGAGCATGCCGGTGGGTCGGCCGCAAATGTGCCGAATGGGCCGTGATAAGCTCAAATGAGCCACCGCGTTGTGCAGAACGGACCACCAAAGGGTGCCGCGATATACAGAAAAGGACAGCGAACATCCCCCCCCCCCCCCACAACTTTGGTGATCCAACTTTTGGATCACCATCAGAAACACCCTCCCTGCAGTTTTCAGGTGAAATGAACACTAGAGGCGCTACAACAACTGTGTGTTTTGTTCACTTATATCATGGCTTCAATAGCTGGTTATAACTTTATAAACACGCATATTTCTCTCTATTACTCAGATGATATCTTTTATCATATTACTTTTACTCTAACATTTTAATGCTTGTATTACAGACCAACCTACATATAAACACATATAAACACTAATTCCAATATGATTAGCTTGAGCGGTAGCACACATCATAGAGTATTGGACTTTGGACTCAGAGGACTGCAGTTCAAAACCAGCCAAGAACTTGAGTTGACACGTGACATGACAGAGACATAGAAGCAACATAAAATGATGTGGCTGCTTCAGAAAACATAAATTAAAAAAGCTGCTTCAGAAAATGTGCTTTTCATTTAGCTTCTGCATTTTCTAACACTATCGGTTAAGGTTAGGTGTTGGTTAAGGTTAATAATGTCTCATTTCTCAATTCGGACACTTTTGGTTAAGTTTAGGGTAAAGTTTTAGGTTAGGAAGGTAAGATTTTTTTTAATTCCTCCATCTAAAATTCATCTTAAAAACCTTGTCTGATTTCAACCTCATTTCACTCAGTTTTGGTGACCCCGCTGAACATTTCACTTGAAAAGTGCAGCCAAATGTGCTTTTGAAGCACGCAATTTCAGTTTTGATCAGCTGAAAATGATCACATTGGCGAAATTTAATTGAAATGAGTTAACACACCTTATGTGGGATTGTAAACTGAGTATACATTAAAGGTGGATTACCCTCAGGCACTTACTTGTAAACAAACAAGATATGTTTATATTCATTCTTGAGGTCTATTAATGACATTAATAGTATTAAATGTATTTAGTGATAAATATTGAACATTATGAAAAATGTATAAATATTGTGATAATATTTTTGGCCATATCATCCAACCCTACATAAATGATTTATTATCAATAGGATAATTGACTTAGAGACAACATTATTTGTAGTAGCATCCCTTTTTACTTTTACAGTCACATGAAGCATCATGCCCTTAATTATTTTACTATAATATACTGCAGTTGTTCACTATACACCAAGTCACCAAGTCAGAGTCATTAGTCCTATATTTAAAAATAATAACAATTTTATATATATATATATATATATATATATATATAAAAACTAGGGCTGTCAATCGATTACAATTTTTAATCGAATTAATTACACAGTGTCCCGATTAATTAATCACGATTAATCTCATATACAAATATTTGCTGAGACAGTCCCTCATATAACATATAATATTCTTGTGGAGTTAATCATTGATAAGACCATTCAAAAAGCGGCTTTAGAATAAAATGTATTGTTACTGCCATATTATTGAACATAAGTCAATCATTGGCATACAGTTCACAGCAATCCATTACACAAGTGACAATCAGTTGGAGATTTATTTATGAGGGCTTGTTTAAGGACCCGTCAATGTACAGCTGGGTCAGACTTTTTTTTTTCTTTCTTAGAATCAAGCCAGGGGTATACATAGTACACAACACTACAGATATATTTTACAATAATGCCAAGACATTATATTCATTACATAGTGCAATGGTTTTCAATGCTTTGAAGTTGTTGGAGGTACAAAGAGTATTTAAATAATATTTCATGTCTTTACAAAAAAGTGCAAATAGGGGCTTTATAGACATAAATTTACACTTATGTTTAAAAAACTTGACAAGAAATATAAACAGATAAATCAGAAATTATTAACTTAAGTTATCAAAACTGTGAAAACCAAATAAAACGTCTTTATAAAGCAAATAAAAAATAGTTAAAATAGAGGTACGTACAAACAAACAAAATTTTCTCCAAAATACTACAGCGTGGACACATTCCCAAAAAAGGTGAGGGGCAGATTCATCTACAGCATTACAGAAGGAGCAAAGTGGATCTATTTCAGGGAGCATGTTTCTTAAATAAAGATTGACTGGGTAAAAACGGTGTAACAGTTTGAAGAACACCTCCTTAACCTTGTTGGTAATTAAATATTTGTGAGGTAAAGACCATACAACCTGCGTCAGACATGCTTGTGTCGTGTCTAGGGTGTGTTGCGTCATAAAAATAAAATGTTTAGGTCACTGTGTCAAGTTAAATATAGTTTAATACTCAATCTTTAAACACATCTTGAGATCCCTCAGTTCCCATTTGCGCTCCTTCAAGTGTTTTGAACGCAAGAATGTAACACGTTTGTGTTGTGTGTCCGCTGAAGGGTTGTTAATGTTTTGTTCACTGCAATAAACTGTGCGTTGCTCACACAGCTGAAATTTCACTTATTGCCCTCTGGAGTAAACAGGTGGTACTACAAGCTTGCATTACTCAGGAATTTCTCAGGAAAGCATTGTGATTAATTGCGTTAATTTTTTAATGCATTATTTTTTGTAGAATTAATCGCACGTTATTAACGCGTTAAATCGACAGCCCTAATAAAAATGGATTTTGACTGTTTTATTTTTTTCAGACATGCAGTACTTTTCTCAAACTCTTTTTTTTTTACCTGTAAGGTCCTCCAATGAGCAAGACCAGTAGGCTGGAAAATGAATTATAAAGGTGTATGTGCGAGTTTGGCCAGAATTCAAAAGAGGCAGATTGACACTCATTTGATTGCCTTTCAATAGCTGATGTGTTTCTGCACAGCTGACCGACTCGCCTGCCCATGCTCCAATGAGCAGGTCAGAATCAAAATGCATGCAATCTATATTCCTTCACTGCAAACAACTCTTTAAAAGCACTTTTCACATCAACAGGTTCTAGAGAGGCATAATACACACTCAGAATCTCTTATAGCTAGAAAGATTGTAGATTATTTTTTATATGATTTAAAGTGCTAACTGCACCTAAATGAACTTACACTTCAATTTGAGTCATCATATTTGATTTTTACTTTCATTATTGCCTCTTGTTATGGTGTTATTCATTGCTTTTGTAAGAACAGAAAAGGAACTGGACTTTGGTTGTTCATATACTCAAGTAAGCTGTTATATGAACACGACAATTGGAAAGTCACACCTAGACAGTATGGAGTGATTATGATGAGGAAATCTATAATATACTGTAGTCTGCTAGAAGGACACATATGAAGACTCAAAGGGACAACTTTAGTAGATTATTTAGATTATTTTTAATATATCAATGTTCATGTCACTTAACAGAGCCAGCATTTCGCATAGACACGTTTTCCAGATTAATATCCTCTGTGTTAGAATATAATTTGCTTATTTTATAGCCTGCAAGCTCATTTCATTGTGAAATGCATCTTCTATTCTGTTGATCTGTTGCCACAAGAATGTAATACATTTTAATTATCTGAATATTTTTTTTATTTTATATATATATATATATATATATATATATATATAAAATATTTAAAGATAACTATGTATAATTATTTCATCATTATATATTGAATTATTGTTATATGAGGGGCTTTCTCAGCAAATATTGTATATGCGATTAAATGCGAAGGCTAATTTGATTGTCAAGAAGCTCAGAAATGAAGGAAAGGTGAAAGAGAATGCATTACGTATTTTCAATAATAGAGTTGTTGCAGTAGTCATAGTTTTATTTATTTATTTTGCAGTGAGATAGCTGTAATGGTTAGCTACTGTATATGTAATAGACATGTCTATCTGTATTTGAAAACAAGGCCTTGTGAAGGGCTCTTAATTTCAAAAGCTTCTCGTTCGTTGCTTTGAAATTTTCTGAAAATTTAGAAAATGTATTGGGGCTGGTTTGGACTGAATTAAAAGCCCAATCTTCTGACACAGCAAGGTTCTGCCATAAATGCATCCCTATATTTTTCAGTTTAATATTTATGTAGTGCTTAGCCTCTCTGCAAACGTAAGCTGATGGAACCTAGCCAACTTGTCTGTGTTTGACTATTTGATATTTGTTTTGCACTTTCTCACTGTATGATCTTCTATTCTGGCTTGTTGACAATAACAGCTGATGAGGGAGCTAATGTAATTAACTGTCATAGCTAACCTTGTGTTAAAGTGTGCCCATCAATCTCCACTTGATGGTTGTCAGTGTGTTGTATACAATCCTTCCCAGTCTTTATGAGACCACTTTGACTATTAATCACAGTAAGGAATGCATTTGCAATACCTTCAACTGTTCATATCAGAAGGCTTAGACAATAATGAGTTGTGAATCACTGTGTTAAGAATTTGATCACTCTTCAAATGACCTTTGCCCAATGGGAATTTGCCTACTGTGCTGCAGCACAGTGTCAAATCCACAGAACTGAAGCAGAATGTTTTGATGGTCAATACATTGATTCTTAGGTCAGACAAGGCCAGACACTTTCAATCAGTGTGGGACTCCATTCTATTTCCTTTTTTATTATACCACTATGGAAATCAGAGCAATAATCATGCATTGTCACTATATGACTAAGTCTACGTAGCAATCTGTCTAACTATTCAAAGAAATTCCACATTGTGCATACAGTGTGTATAATATAAAGCACTTACAAATGGACAGGCTTAGCTTTCTTTGGGGAATTCATTTCAAAGCACTTCATTTCAAATTTACAGCACTGAATGAGTGTAAAATTATGTAACATAACACCAGTTGTTCTGCTACCATAGCTCTATTGATTGAATACACGTATGTGAAATTACAACCAAAAACTGTCTGAACTGACAAAAAAAAAATGTTTTGCCCTTCTTTTTTTATTAATTAATATATTTTGTCTTTTTTCACTCTAAGCTATTACAAGCTCAAATAAAAGAGAACAAAAGGATGTTTATTTTGCACATTGGCCAGGCAAGCATATGAAACCTCTAATTAGTGATTCTCTCTGCAGCTGGTAAATTTTTAATATTCCAATTTATGAGAAAATATTGAAATGCATGCCTGGGAGATCATGGCTGAGAGTGTGACGGATTTTGATTCATGGCTGCGAGGTGAAAGCCATAGGGCTGTGACCTAAAAGTGAAGTTGAGCCTAATGATTCAAACTCAAACATGGTCAAACTTGGTCATTCAAACTTCTCACATGGTCCGTCCACACTGAGGCCGTTGCAAAGAAGGCTCACCAGCGCCTCTTCTTCCTGAGACGGCTGAGGAAGTTTGGAATGAACCACCACATCCTCACACGGTTCTACACCAGCACCGTAGAGAGCATCCTGACTGGCTGCATCACCGCCTGGTATGGCAATAGCACCGCCCACAACCGCAAAGACCTGCAAAGGGTGGTGCGAACTGCCAGAAACATCATCGGAGGTGAGCTTCCCTCCCTCCAGGATATATATAACAGACGGTGTGTGAATAAAGCTCGGAGGATCATCAGAGACTCCAGCCACCCGAGTCATGGGCTGCTCTCACTGCTTCCATCAGGCAGGCTGTATCGCAGCATCAGGACCCGCACCACCCGACTACATGACAGCTTCTTCCCCCAAGCAATAAGACTTTTGAACACATGATCTCTCACGATCAACAATCAGCACTGCACTTTATTAATCATCACTCTGTCAATATATTCTCCCAATTCAGTTAGTGTATATATATATATATATATATATATATATATATATATATATATATATATATATTTATACCCTTACCTAGTGTATGTGTATGTGTATTCTACATTGTGTGTATTGTGTACATTTGTTATGTAAATTGTTGTGTAAGTATGTGTACATTTGTTATGTAAATTGTTTTGTGTAAATATGTTGTTATTGTAAAGTGGTTTATGTCTTGTCACTGTCATTACTGCAATGTTGCTCGGAACTGCACACAAGAATTTCACCTACTGTTGCACTCGTGTACACAGTAGTGTGACAATAAAGTGATTTGATTTGATTGATTTGATTTGATTTGATTCAAACTGCAGAGGGTTGCAAATAGTTGCAAACTTTGATAAGGGGCAAATGGGTTAAGGTGTTTTATTAGGGCCCAAGCCTGAAAAGGCGAAGGCCCTATTGTTTTCCTTAGGATTATTATTATTATTATTATTATTATTATTATTATTATTATTATTTTATCGACTATTCGGGCACTTTTGGGGGCCTTAACATGCTCTAAAACTCTTGAAACTTTGCACACGGGTCAGAACCTGCGGCCATCAGGGCTGGGCTGAAGATGGTACCCGGGCGTGGCAGGGGGTTTCAGCAGCGCCCCCTGGAACGGGGTCCGAAACCATGGTCCATAAATCAAACACACTTGCATGTAATAATATGAAAGTCGGTACACATATAGATCTCATCGTTTCATATATACTTCATGCTCTTACTTTTTACCTCAGCCCAACAGGAAGTCGGCTATTTAGGGTTGTTTGGAAAACGTATACAATGGAATTTGAAATACTCCTCCTAGAGAAATCATTTAATCGCCACGAATCTCAGTCAGCATGAAGTCAAGACATTGAGGATGAAAAATTGCCAGCGGATTTTTGATATCTCGAACGGTTTGGCCGTGGCGAGGAAACAAATTTATGGCGAGAAAAGTGAGACAGGAAGTGTGTTATAACTTCTGCATAAATTAACAGATCTTGATGAAACTTCAGCAGTGTGTTCGTTGTAAGAGGCCGATCACATGGATGTGACTATTGTGAGTCAAAGTTATAGCGCCACCAACTGGCAGCAGGAAGTGTGTCACTTTCAAAATGCTTTGAAATCACCCTCTTGTTTTTACCCGATTTGCTTCAAACTTTACGTGTATAATGTAAACACACGGCAGATTTAGACCTGTGAAAGGATTATTGATATCTTAGATACTGTTGCCGTGGCAACACTTCAAACTTTACTTTTCTTTATTGATGCTTTTGAGACTCTTAACATACTTGAAATTGCATGAAACTCGACAGAGACGTCACATTTATTAGCCAGTAGACATGTGCAAAGTTTCAGAAATGGGTGTGGTGAGGGGCTCAGTAGCGCCACCTTTTGACAAAAAAGTGGGGGGTTAGTTTCATCTACAGGTACAAAAATTGGTATTGATATAGTTCTCCTCAAGCCGGACAACTTTCTAATTTACAGTCATTAGCTCCGACCAACAGAAAGTCAGATATTTTGGTTTGAATGTGGAGAAAATGTCAGAATTTTGCAAGTCACTCTCTAAGACTTTGTGTGTGAGGAGTAGGAAGGGAGGGGGTCTTGTGAAGTAATACATAGGGCTATACTGCCCTCTTGTGTTCAACATAGTATGGGTTACATTAACTTTTGCACGATATTCTAATTTTTCGAGTTTCACCTGTATGCAGAGTTGACAGAAAAATGTTACACACGCCGTAGCAGGTGAATACAACAAAGAACTAAAGCCTAAAAAACTAAAGTTTAATCCACTGTCTGTTCATTCTCTGAGTGGCAATTACAAGAAATGTCCAATAGATGGCATCCAAGCCTCATTGTTCAATGATTTACAACAGGTCTGAGTCCAGAATGGGCAGGGACTGAGTTCAACAGTTGCTTGAGCTCTTTTGCAGTCGAATCCCAGAAAAAAGGCAAACAATGTGTCCCCACTCAATATATACATCAACTGAGTGGAGGATACAATTTTTAACAACCTTTAACCATTTACAGCCAGAGCGTTCAAATTTGGGAACAATTATTCCCATGGTTCCTGTCTCAGTGTCATCGTCGTCCGATCACCGATTTTATTTCTGAAGTCTGCCCAGATACTCATGACAATACAAGCTAAAGGCACATGTGATTGGTTAAGGGGTTACTGGGCAAGAATAATAACTGTATCGTCATCACCGTCTTCCTTCATTTCAATGGAAAGGTGATATCACGAGAGATTTACTCCAGTGTTGGATTTACTGCTTCAAATTAAATACTGAGGCGATTTTTGCAAGGTAAGAACGTGTGTTGTCTATATTTTCTATAGAAAGTCAAAACGTTTTAGTGACGAAGCATTTATTTGTAGGAGTATTGCTAGTTATTTCTGGAAAAAAATGACAAAACAACTCAAATAAATGTTTGTGAGCAGTTTTGTGTGAAACCGCGAGATGCGTCGCGTCTAACGCACGAGCCCCGATGAGAGATCGCATTCGCTTCTTCTTGCGTTTGAACGGACAATTTCATACTACAAAATGTCAAATTACATGATATATTGTCTGTTTTGTCCCAAGTGAACATAAACAGTTGATGAAGAAATCGCGAATCGAAATCTAGTATCAACACTTCCGAGAATGATTATCAGCGTTGTGTCTGACAGCGCGAGGCATCTCATTTTTACTCGCATCTTCATGGAGGTTTGTCGGTTGTATGTAGTTTCACAATCTCAATCAAGTAATCTCTGAAATGAATACAGATGTAACAGCACGAAAATAATGAGACTTCACAGTTCTCAAAAGATTAAACTCACTAAAACAAGCCGCACAGACTGTGCCTTGAATGAAATGCGTTTAAAATCCTCTTAAAGAGACAGTAACAATTTTCCAAGTAAATAAAAAGTAGGCCTACAAATGGTTTTCACCCCAAAAATAAATTTCTCTCATCGTATACTCACCCTCATTGCATCCCAGATGTGTATTGTTTTCTTTCTTCTAGTGAACACAAATTAAGCTTTTTAGAAGATTATCTCAACCCTGTTGGACCTTTCAATGACTTGAATGGTGATCAGAACTCAGAAGCTGCAAAAATCAAATAAATGCAGCATAAAAGTAATCCATACCACTCCAGTGGTTAAATCCATGCCTTCAGAAGTGATATTATAGGTGTGGGTTAGAAATAGACCTATATATATATACATCAAGATGACATCACTCTGAAGTACTGCGTAAAGAATATCCCACATTCGCCCTTAGGGGGCGCTACAGGCCATGCCCAAAATTCCCATTTTCTGGTCAAAAATGTTCTAATGTTGTATATTGATACTACAGGCCAACAGGAATTCACAAACCAAGAGTGGCCCACATTCGCCCTTATGGGGCGCTACAGGCCACGCCCTAAATTCCCATTTGCTGGTCAAAAATGTTCTAATTTGGTACATTGATACTACAGGCCAACAGGAACCCACAAACAAAGAATTGCCCATATTCGCCATTAGGGGGCGCTACAGGCTATGCCCAAAATTCCCATTTTATGGTCAAAAATTTTCTAATTTGGTATATTGACACTACAGGCCAACAGAAATCCACAAACCAAGAATGTCTCACATTTGCCCTTAGGGGGTGCTAAAGGACATTCCCAAATTGCACATTTTTTTGTCAAATACTTTCTAATTTGGTACATTAATACTACAGGCCAACAGGAACCTACAAACCAAGAATGGCTCACATTCGCCCTTAGGGGGCGGTACAGGCCATGCCCAAATGTCAATTTTTCAAAGTGATTGTATTTCCACCCCATTTATTTAGTTTTTCTGAAACCTGGTGAACATACCTCATTTCTCATTGTAAACAAAAAACCCTACAGGATCCATAAGGTCCGGCATGATGGATTTTCCTGTACACTGAAAATGTTTAGTTTAGGATTCAGACAGAAAGACATGTTTTTTGGATTTTTTCATTGGGAGGGTTTAACCCCAACCCTCTATTGATCAATTTTAAATGATTTGCCATTTTGAGGAGGAATCGCATTGCTGCTTGCAGCTATATTTTTGAGTTGTTGCTGTGTCCATCATCCTTTGTTTTCCGAAAGCCACCAAGTGGAAATGAGCCCGGTAACTAAAGGCACCAGGGTTGCGGTGCCACCGGCTTGGGCCCGTCATCGCTGCTTGCAGCTTTAATTTGCTTTGTGTTCCACACTAGCTATGTGTTCTGCGAACAATGTACCTTTTAGTACCTTTTAATAATGTGGTAGCAGGGCAATGCATAAAATCTCACAGATACAGGTCAGGAGTGCCAGTTAATGTTCACATCAACCTAAAAAAAAAAAAAAAAAAAAAAAAAAAAATGTGATCTCAGTGATTTTGACAGTGGCATGATTGTTGGTGCGAGCTGGCTGAGTATTTCTGTAACTGCTGATCTCCTTGGATTTTCAAGCACAACAGTCTCTAAAGTGTACTCAGAATGGTGCATAAACCAAAAAACATCCAGTGACTGGCAGCTCTGTGGACGGAAGTGCCTTCTTGATGAGAGGTGTCAACAGAGAATGGCCAGACTGGTTTGAGCTGATAGAAAGGCTACGGTAACTCTCATAGCCACACTGTACAATTGTAGTGAGCAGAATAGCATCTCAGAATGCACAAAACAAACTTTGAGGTGGAGGACTACAACAGCAGAAGACCATGTCTGGAATAGTGTTCCTTATAAATGATCAGTGAGTGAATATAACAACTGGAAATGACCTAAATGGAGTTCTGGCTCATATTGTTATAAATGTTTTAATTTATATTACTGTTGTGTCTTTGAGCTATGCACTGAACTGAAACAATTATTAGTTCATCCAGAATTTGTCATCCTTGTCAACCTGGTCCCCAGTATGGGATGCTGGTTTGTCCCCACCAGACTGTTTAAACAGACAATTGGCCTGCTCAAACTTCTTCACAATTAAGATCACATTAGTTGATCAAATTAAACAACAAGAACTTGCTGCTTGATTAGCTGAATTTGGGCTGGTCTAACATACTGCAGTAGTAATAAGCAGGAGTGAGTTATATTAGAACTTGACTGCTTTCACAACTGTCATCATAACTGTGGGAGGAGACTTGTTGTGCACTTGTTTGATTAGATCTGTAAATAGATACATTTATATATATATATATATATATATATATATATATATATATATATATATATATATATATATATATTAGGGCTGTCGATTTAACGTGTTAATTCATAACGTGTTAAAAAAAATTATGCAATTAATCGGAATGCCCCCCAGACCGTAATAAGTAAGATTCTTGAGAAATGCAAGCTTGTAGTACCACTTGTTTATTCCAGAGGGCAGAAATTGAAATTTCAGCTATGCAACGCACAGTTTATATGGTGAAAAAAACAACCATCCAGTAGACAGCACAACACAAACATGCATTACGTTCTTGCATTCAAAACACTTGATGGAGCGCAAATTAGAACTGAGGGATCTCAAGATGTGTTCTATGTAATAAACCATATTTAACTTGACCCAGTGACCTAAAATGTTTATGTTTGACTCAATGCACACGAAACGCTACATAAGCATGTCTGACGCAGTTGTACATTGACGGGTCCTATATATATTATATTACCATACAATGACAATGCTAGGGCTTTGTTTAAGCTAAAAATACATTTATCTTAACCTCTTTGCCCGTATGATCAAACTGGTATGATTACACTAGGCTGGGCTCAGGGGCATGCGATCAAACCGGTGTGATCTGCTTTCGTGCTACTCTTTACCAGCAGAGTGGTACTGAAACGGCTGTCATAATGAAACACAAATTTAATTTTCAACATCACAATTTAAATTTAATTTTCAACATTTTATTTAAATTTATGTTATAAACATTCAAATAATCATAAAATAAAAGTGTAAAGCCATTACCGTCTGAGATGGTTGTTCCCTTTACAAAAAGCTTCACTTTGATGCTGCGCTGAAGAGCGCTTTGGGAACACGTCTTAGTTGTGAGCAGCTGTGAATATGTGTGCAACACATCAATGAACATTGACCGGAATTTATAGCCTCTGCCGGTGTAATCATTGGACGCACCTGGCGCAGGGCCTTAAATAGATGTGTCACCGGAGCATTGTCAGATCTTTTGTCTTCAGAGTCATTCTGTGTTGTGTGCTATCACGAGCCTGTCAGACTTTCTTTCCTCTGTTAGGAGTTTGAATCTGTTAGGCAGTGCACAGTGAACCTTTTCTCCTTTCTCTTTTCTCAGAATTTTTTTTTAATGAAAATCAGGGCAAACGATACGTGTTTCCCTGCCTCCGCTCTATGTGGACACCCATCAGTTCTGCTTTGTTTGTTTGGGGGAAGAGCATGCTGCTCTCGCGTTGGGGTGGGGCGGGTGCGAGCATTGTGATCTGCTTTCGGGAAAAATGCTTTGCGCTCGCCTCGCTTACTTCCGGGAGTCAGCGCCCACACTTCACTTGTGGGGCTCTCGAATGGATCTGGCTGAGGAGCGAGAGACGGGTCCGTCCCTTTCGCTCGCTATCTCCCCAGACCCAGCTGATCCTTCCCGTGATCTCGGTGCGCGCTCTGGCGCCTCTTCTGTTCATGAGGGGGACCTTGAATCTCTTGGGTCGGCAGATTTCGAGTTACCCACCTCCGAGCATTCCAGGTATGATAATAAATCAGCAGAGGAATTACTCGACGTGGTTACTCGTGGCCAGGCTTCAGATAGACTGTCCACACCAACAAGAGACCCCCAAATGCTCCAAAATGGAGGATAGATTTCTGTCTGGTGGCCGGGAATGCCTCATCAGTCCCTTCCCTTCTTTGATAACCTCCATGATGAAATTTCTCGTTCATGGAGGAAACCTTATACTTCCCGTGTCCACGTGCCCTCGACGTCGATATATTCAACTATCGTGGGTGCTGAGACACGGGGGTATTAGATGATTCCGCCAGTTGAGGAGACACTTGCGGGTTATCTCTCACCGGGCTCGGTATCATCACTGAAAAGACCCTCTCTCCCCACAAAGCCGTGCAGGACCACCTCCACGCTAGTGGGGAGGGCCTATCAGTCAGCGGGTCAGGCTAGTGCTGCTCTGCACACCATGGCGGTGTTACAGGCATACCAGGTTGATCTGCTTAAGGATCTGAGTGCAGGTACCGAGCTCGACGAGGAAGCGTTTTCTGAACTTCATCGAGCCACGGACCTATCTCTCCGTGCGACCAAGCAGACAGCCCATGCCATTGGCCGTCTATGTCTGCTTTTGTCAGCGCGGAAAGACACCTGTGGCTCAACCTATCGGGCATCAAGGACAAAGATAAAGCTTTCCTCCTTGATGCCCCGGTTTTGCTTCTGGCCTATTCGGAGACGCCATGAATACGGTTATCTCCAGGTTCCAGGAGGCGAAAAGACATGAGGAAGCATTTGGGCAATTCTTTCCTCGTCGCACTTAGTGGGCGGGGCCGTCGGCCACCCAGTCCCGCCCCGGTCCTGCTAGAAGGGAGGCTCAGAAACAGAGTGTGGTGAGTCGTGCTCCCCCTCGTAATGACTGGGGACAGGCTCGTCGCCCTCAACAGCCTCCAAAGCAAGACCTCAGGGGAGTCATTTCTAAAATGAAAAAACCCTGACGGTCTTGCGTCCAGCCCTGTGGGGGTAGCTCCCCTCGGAACGGGGCATGTGTACCATCCTTTTCGCCCTTGTCGGTACCCCCACGAATCCTTTCCGCCTCTGGTGATTCGGGAGTCAGAGGCTTCCATCAAAAAGTTGGGTGTACCGATGTTTCCTGCCTTAGTACAGGAAGCGGAACACTCGACATCCCCTCAACAGGAAGTGTCGAAATGAATACCCATCACAGAGATCCTGGCAGCGTGGAAACTTCTGCCCGGTATTTCTATGTCGGTCCTAAGAAGAGTAGAAAAAGGCTGTGTCCAATCTTAGATCCTCGAGGCTTGAACTGCTCAGTCAGGGTGTTCAAATTCAAGATGCTAACTATCAATACGGTCATGTCACAAGCCCAAAATCACATTTTGGCTGGTCACGATTGATCTCATGGACACATATGTTCATATATAAATTCTGCCACAGCACAGGAAGTTCCTGAAGTTCGCTTTCGGGGGCGAAGCTTTCCAGTATCGGGTTCTTCCATTCAGCCTAGCCCTATTAACACGCACATTCACGAAATGCACGGATACAGCACTGGCTCCTTTGCGACTCCGGTGTATCTGCATTCAGAATTACATAGACGACTGGCTGATACTAGTGCAGTTCCAAGAACTGGCTGTTCAGCACAGGGATATCGTCTTAGCTCATCTGGTTTCTCTGGGTCTGAGACTCAACGTCAAAAGAGTGTTCTCTCTCTCACCCAGGGAATTACCTATCTGGGAGTTATATGAAATTCGATCACGATGCGTGCACATTTGTCTCCCGCTCAAATCATTTCCATTCAGAACCCCCTGAGCAAATTCAGACTAGGTCAAGGTTGCACTGCTCATCAGTATCAATGAATACTAGGTCTCATGGCATATGCGTCCATGTGCCTTCTGCACATGAGACCATTCCAGCTGTGGCTAAAAGCCTGGGGGTTTCATCCAAGGGCCAGTCCCCTAAGGCAAATAAGGGTTACTTGGCCAGAGTTTGCCAGCTAGGGTCTTGCCTCTTACTGATAGTGCTGCGCTGCGAACAGGGTATGGTTCTCAGAGATAATGTATCTCATCGACAGCTTGCCTTGGGCGATTCCGGACAGGAGGGACCTTCTGTCTCAGGCACAGGGAACAATATTTCATACCCGGCCCGAGCTGTGGAACCTTCACGTTTGGCCCCTGAAGGGTACCATCTGAGGGACACAGGGCTTTCACCTGAGGTTATCAAGACCATTTTAAGTGCTAGGGCTCCATCTACTAGAAGGATCTACACCAATAAATGGGGTGTCTTTGAAAAATGGTGCAGTACACATAAAACAGATCCAGTTAACTGCCAGATTGCTTCAGTTCTGGACTTTCTGCAGGAAAAACTGTCAGCAGGCATATGCCCCACCACTCTCAGGGTTTATGTGGCCGCCATTTCGGCTTGCCACGCCCTGATGAACGGGGTGCCTTTGGGGGGAGACATCCTCTACTCACCCGTTTCATTCGTGGAGCCAGGCGACTGAGACCCCCTTTGATCCTCTAGAGTCAGCGTCTGACAGACTTCTGACTCTCAAGATGATTTTTCTTATGCCTATTACCTCTCTAAAGAGAATTGGGGACCTACAGGCTCTGTCTGTCTTGCCAGCCTGTTTAGAGTTTTCCCCATGAATGACCAAAGCAATTTTACATCCTCATCCCGATTACCTGCCTTAGGTGCCTTTCTCGACCTTAAAGCCGGTCAATCTTGAAGTCTTCTTCTCCCCGCCATTCTCTACACTGGAGCAGGAAAGACTTCACAGACTTTGTCCAGTCCGTGCCCTTCAGACCTATGTCCACCGCACTAGCCAGTGGCTTAAGTCAGGGCAACTATTCGTTTGCCATGGGGGCCGCAACAGGGGAGTGGCCGCCACCAAGCAGACTATGTCGCATTGGGCGAGGCGCACGGTCAAGCTTCGCCTGTTGGCATCACAGCTTACTCTACAAGAGAGTGTCACCTCCTCTGAAGCCTTGGCCAGAGGGGTCCCTCTGCAGCATGTTTGTGATGCGGCAGGCTGGTCCTCTACGCACACATTCATTAGATTCTACAACTTGGATGTTCATGCCACTCCGGGCTCTTATGTCCTTGAGTCGACATCTCAAGCCCATGTCTGAGCCCTCTCACGCTCTTGTGAGCACACTACACAACCGTATGGGGGTCCGGACAGCCACAGTGCGGCGGCGTGTGTATTCTCATTCCCAAAGCGCACTTCAGCGCAGCATCATAGTGAAGCTTTTTGTAAAGGGAACGTCTCAGGTTACGTAGTGTAACCCTTGTTCCCTGAAAAAAGCGGAGCGAGATGCTGCACTTTTCAGCCGCACTGGGATGCCCCAGGACTGCTCTTCAGACAAAATACCTGACGATGCTCCGGAGACACATCTATTTAAAGCCCTGCGCCAGGTGCGTCCAATGATTACACTGGCAGAGGCTATAAATTCACTAAGACGTGTTCCCAAAGCGCTCTTCAGCGCAGCATCCCGTTCTGCTTTTTTCAGGGAACAAGGGTTACACTACGTAACCCGAGACGTTTTGATGCACCCAAGTTTTCTGATGTCAAACACAATGTAGAAACTAATTATTCCACTTGAGCCTTCTCCCATTCTGTCCATCTCTCTTTCTTTCCACTTCCGAGGTAACAGAGTGGAAGGGCTAGTTTTTTAGGACATCTATGCTTGACGAACTCAAAATCACATGGTGCATTGCAATGTAAAACATATGGCGGTGCACATACCGGTAATCACATTTTATCCATTATTATAAATCATTATAAAAAATGTAAGGTGGGAAGAGGTGGGAAGGCTAATTTGTTTGTCAAGCAGCTCAGAAATGAAGGAAAGGTGAAAGGGAATTCATTATGTATTTTCAATAGTAGAGTTGTTACAGTAGTCATAATTTTATTTATTTATTTTGCAGTGAGATAGCTGGAATGGTATGGAATGGTTAGCTACTGTATATGTAATAGACATGTCTATCTGTATTTGAAAACAAGGCCTTGTGAAGGGCTCTTAATTTCAAAAGCTTCTCGCTCATTGCTTTGAAATTTTATGAAAATTGAGAAAATGTATTGGGGCTGGTTTGGACTGAATTGAAAGCCCAATCTTCTGACACAGCAAGGTTCTATCATAAATGCATCCATACATTGTTCGGTTTAATGGTTATGTAATGCTTAGCCTCTCTGTAAATGTAAGCTGATGGAACCTAGCCAACTTATCTGTGTTTGACTATTTGATATTTGTTTTGCACTTTCTCACTGTATGATCTTCTATTAAATCAAGTCTTTTTGAAGTCTTTCTGAAGAAGTCATATGGACAGTGGTTCTATTTGGGTTGCTTTACAGGGTCCGTTACTACTGTACACCTGTAACTCATTTGTTGTTGTATAAACATGGAGCATTTTATTCATACAAATTTGTGGCAAACAAAAATGCTCCTCTACAGTCAAAACACGCTTTCCAGATTATGCACATTGTTTACCACACACTTCACATCCTCTCGTGTCTTTCCATCGTTCTCTTACTCTATTTATATCTCTCTCTTTCACATATTGCACCTTTCTCTGGTCCCATCTTCACCTATCCCTTCAGGTTTCAAACAGCTCATTATATGGAGGTCCTGCAGAGGTAGAAAGAGACTGAAAATGTAATTAAGAATTTATTGATGAGACCACACTCATGTGAAGCACTGTTTACCCAATGCCTCTAGTCTGCAGTGGGGCACCAGGCTTTGATGCTGTGGTAAGTTGGATAAATGACATTACAATCGCCTCCCCATTACAAGCAGGGAAACACAGACCTGTGCTGAGACCCAACTGAGTTTGGGGCTACAGATGTAAATTTCGAACCAGGGACACACAGATCTCATATGTATTGATGAACTGAAGAATGAGGTTACAGAAAGGTTTTAGCATCATCTTGAGTATATTAGTTCCTGAATATGTCATATGTACATTTATCATGTTTCAGATGGGCGTGAGTACACTCTTAACTACTCCCATTCAAATGCCAATGCATATTTGTCCATCAATAGTGGCTTAATTTGCAAAACCTAATGTCAAATAATAGTATAGAAAAAAAAACTGAATTATTTTATTATTATTTCTTTTTTTTTTAAACCTGTGAAATTTTAAACAAGACTGTTTTAATGAACACAGAACTTAGTACTCTGATTGAGGAAACAGTTGATGGGCAAAAAAAAATTAAGGCACATAGAGGCTATAGCCATTATGATAAGGTCAATGTTCATTTTTATTCTGATGAATTTTTTTGGACTTTGGTGGCTTCTTTGTATATAAGATATACCAATCTTAATTAATATTGCACGCTGGATTATTGTACTCTCATTAGATAGGACACAAGCCATTATCATCCAAAGCCAAATTGTACTGTTCAATAAAGGCTCCTATCAGAGAGAAAAAAATACAAAAAAATAGATAATTAAAATTCCAAAGTCTAATATAAGAGCACTCCATTTCTTAAAAGTTTTGTACTTGTGACATAGTGACAGCTTTGGAGCTATTTTAATTACATAAGTTTACATAGGCACAGTTAAGTGTAGTGCATGTAGTCATGGTTAGGGTTAAGTAATTAAAGGAATATTGATAATTCTCTCATCATGTGCTCTCCCTTATGTCAACTCTGCGGGACACAAACAAAGATTTTCCATGAATGTATGATGTGTATATATCCATACAATACAAGTCCATGGAGTCTAAAAATTTCAAGCTTCTAAAAGGACATAAAGGCAGCTCTGTGTATTCTTCAAGCAGGAGGAAGTGTAATCGAGCTTCAAATCATCACGCCAAGAAGACTGCAGATGTCAAGATGTATGGTGAAAAGGGGTGTACATTTTGTTTCTCACTCAAAACTTATTACCCGCACAAGTTTGATGCTGCCTTTACGTCCTTTTTGGATCTGGAAAGTTGTGAACCCCATTGGCTTCAATTGGCATCAATTCTATGGACAAACAGACATATGACTGTATATACTTCTAAACGTCTTTGTGTTTTGCAGAAGACAGAAACTCATATAAGTTTTTGACAGCATAAGAATGAATACATGATGATATCTTTTTGTGTGAACCATTCCTTTAAATAAATCAGACTTGGATAATTTCAAGATGGACTGTAATTGCTAGCAATTGCAAAATATTGGTCGGGCGATTTTGTATGCAAATCACAAAAGCAAAGTATGTGCTAAAATTTCTTTGTAGCTAAGATTTGCAAAACTTGTGGTGAAGAAGTCAAATTGTTCTCCCAGCAAGAAGTAAATTAAGAATTTATCTGCGTATTCCCCACTGTCACTGTGAAAAGACTGTTCTGTGCTAATCCATAGGGCCTTGTTGTTAATTATTTTGATAGAGTCCAAAATGTGAGTCGTCCCTTTGAAGATGGCTGTAAAACAAAAATAAGATTTTAATGAACAGTCTGTTCATCTAATGCTGCAATCTCCAGAATTAGCACTAATTAATCACACTGTGAGAGACACGTATCATATTCTGGGACATGGTAATCCCTGCACTGTTCCATTTCAGAACGTTGCATCTCGATCCATGAATGTCTACAAATATAGTGAACTAATGTATAGTGTTTCTAATCAGTTTTTGGGTCAGCTTTATTTCATTTTAAGGTAACTGTACAACAAGGTTCTAGTTGTTAACATTAGTAAATGCATTGGATAGCATGAACCAACAATTAACAGTATTTTTTTAACTGCATTTAAATTGGTTTAATGTTAGTTTATTAAAATAAAACTTTCCCATGTAAATTTACAGTATGTTCATAATGGATTAAGTAATCTAACATATACTACTAATTTTGGAAATGGAAAGGGATATGTTGAAATTAACATTAACCAAGATTAATAAGTGTTCCGCAAGTATTGTTAATTTTCAGTTAATGTTAACTAATGTAGTTAACGTCATGGTTACTGTTGTAACCATGCCCCACACTGGACATACAGGTATAAAGGGAAGCGGGGCAGTGAGTGCCAGTCAGAATTTTGCGCCGAGGAGACGAAAATAAGGTAAGGACGTTTACAGTGGTAGGTCTAGTGCTGTGGCAGGAGGGACACAATGTCTCATTCCTTCCCTCGGGGAATGGAGATTACAACAGTAACCATGACATTCCCCTTCTGTCACTCACTCAACCTTGTGTCGAATGAAGTGATATAAAAACGCCACACACTGACCGTGTTACGTGAACTGTCGAGACAGGTGCAAGAAGGCTACTGGGTGCTAGAGGCAACTGTGTCGGCTGAACATAGCCCTCCCCAACACCCCCAAAGAGATGTCACATACAGACCTTAGGTTCCCCGCACCCCTGAGGGGGGAAGAGGCGCTACATGACTAGCATGGGAGCAAGCCCGGCAGCCACGGCTTTCTCTCTCACTATGTCTGTCACATAGGATGTGATGAAACACTATGAAATGTGTCAGGGAAGGTAGTCCTATTCTTTCAGGGGGAAAGGACCCTGCGGAGGCCCCATCCTGCCCAGTCTAGAGGGAGGTAACATGTGGCAAATACACCATGAGGGTTGTGAAGCTGTAAGTGGGAAATGGCGTTCTGGTAGGTCCAGCCTAATGAGGGGGGAGTCTACAAGCACGGCGACCGGGGCAGCTGCCCAAGGGAAACGCGGGTCCGCCGACTGGGGGACCGTACTGCGGGAAATATTTAACGGGGAGTTTGGCTGAAAGGGGAACTAAGCCTGTGGAGCCCGACCCCAGTACAGAGCACCTGTGACTTGTAGTGGGTCTGGACACAAATTGCTCTGCTGAATTCACAGACCAGAAGGCTATGGATGAGAATATCCAAGGAGCAATGCTTTGGGGCTAACCTCGGATAGAAATCACACTGGATCAACTTGGTGAAGGGTGCTGTGTGCAAGCGGAACACCCATCTGGCAAAGGTATTGGGTGTTGCCCAGCCCGCTGCTCTGCGGATGTCTGCTAAGGAGGTGCCATGGGCCAGTGCCCACGAGGATGCCACACTTCTCGTAGAGTGTGCTCGAACCCACAAGGGGGCGGGCACGGCCTGGGTGTGATAAGCTAAAGAAATAGCATCAACGACCCAGTGAACTAACCTCTGTTTGTTGAGTAAGCAGATGCCCACTTCCCTTAGCGGGGTAAGAGCTGCCTCTGCGATCTTCGTGAAGACACAAGGGGACAGACTGAAGGGGAGGACCTTGTACTGATACGACTGGCCGTCGAACGCGAACCATAAAAAGGGTTGGTGTCGAGGCAGAATGGAGACATGGAGGTACGCGTCCTTCAGGTCTACCGCCGCAAACCAATCTAGCTTTCGAACGCAGGTAAGAATCTGTTTCTGCATGAGCATTTTGAATGGGAGTCTGTGTAAGGCCCTGTTGAGAACTCGCAGGTTCAAGATTGGTCGCAACCAGCCGCTTTTTTTGGGTATGATGAAGTAAGGGCTGTAAAAACCCTTCTCCATCTCAGCTGGAGGGACGGGCTCTATCGCATCCTTGAGGAGCAGGGTCATGATCTCTGCTCGTAAGAAGCTGGCTTTCTCGCCGCGCACAGAAGTGGAGCGAACACCGCTGAAACGAGGCGGGAGCCGGGCGAACTGAATCGCATAGCCGAGTCGGATAGTCCTGGCCAGCCAGCGAGACGGATTGGGAAGCGAAAGCCATGCATCCAAGGTCTGATCACTTTTGACGTACCGGGAGGGGCTTCACGGCGGGGGGGAGCAGGTAATAGCATGTTGGGAGCCAGAAGAGCATCCCGAGACTTGGGTGCTGAGAAAAGATGATGTGAGAAATTGCCTCCATTTGCTTCTTCACTGCCGAGAACTGCTGGGCGAAGTCGTCAACGGTGTCTCCGAAGAGGCCGAGCTGGGAGACGGGGGCGATGAGAAATCGTGACTTGTCAACGTTGCGCATCTCCATGTTCAGCCAGATGTGGCGCTCCTGGACCACGAGGGTGGCCATCGCCCACCTGAGTGCCTGCGCTGTGACCTTCGTGGCTCTGACAGCGAGGTCGGTGGCAGAGTGCAGTTCCTGCAGCACGTCGGGGTCAGGAACACCCAGGTGCAGATCTTTAAGTGCCTTGGCTTGATGGACCTGCAGGAGTGCCATGGCATGCGTAGCGGAGGTGGCCTGTCCGGTGGCGCTGTAGACTAGACTGAAGCGAGCGAGCGTGTCGGGGGTGGTTCGTGGGGATTTACCCGGCGAAACCGAGCATGTCGTTATCCCAATATCGCCTTCATTGCCAGCCGGGTCGTCCTCAATCCCGAGGGAAGAAGGAGCGATGCGGGGAGCGGCTGAAGTGGCATTCACCTTGAGGAAGGAGAGCCACGACCGTTTGTGGCGGCTGGTCTTGGAGAGAAATCGACTGCATCCAGGAACAACGCCGCTGTGTGTTTTGCTCTTTTTTGAGTGGAAAACTCAAACTCTTTTAGAGAAATCAAAACTCTTTTGGAGGAACTCTTTTAACAGTGAAAAGCGCTGTCAAAGCGCCCAGAGGCGTAGACTGCACAGCGTGCAGAGAGAGAGAATGCCAGCTGGAAACGCGCCCGTAAAGGGATTCAATGGAAAGGAGGAGGTGAGAACCGACTTGTCAACATGAATAATGTTTTAATAATAAACTTAAAACAAAAGACAAAAACACACACATGATGGACTTGTCCATAAACGATCTCTCTCTCTCGCACCACCGCCCGCAATTGGCCTCTCGGAGGCTTAATTAGCCTGATAAGGGACCGGGTGTGTATAATCACGACCCGACCCCGCCCTCCACCCTGCCACAGCACCATAGATCTAACCGCAATGCTTCTCGCTGACAGAGGTGAGTGAAACAGTGGTGAACTTAAGTTTGCTGTTCCGCAACCGTTTGGCTCTGAAGAAAAATTCTGACTGGCACTCGCTGCCCCAATTCCCATTATACCCGTATGACCGGGGCGGGGCATGCAAATTCTGTCTGCCAACTTGACATTGGCCTTTTCTCAGGTTTAGAGTTACGTTTGGCATCCCAGGAAGACCCCTTGTGTCAATTCATTCGACACAACGTTGAGTGAATGAGAGAAGGGGAACTAATATTAACAATTCCAACCTTGTTATTTTGTATGTGTAACTTTTCAATGAGTAAAAATTATTGTGCCTTTTATTAATTGAAAACAAGTCTAAATTATTGCTTGGATGAAACCAAAATTATCTATGTAGTAAGTCCGTATTTAGACTTTTCCATTGCAAAAAAGCATTACCTTGTACTAATCCCTGGCAATGATAACAATACTCCAGTATTACATGTTAGTTGCATTGTTAGTCTGTTCTGTTGATTTGAGTTGAATCCATTTTATCTTGGGTTAATTCCAATGTGTTGTTGGTTCATTCTATTGTGGGCTATTTCTGTTGTGTTGTAAACTTTTTTTTTATTTGCTTCCCAAATATCACTGTATTGCACTCCCAGAGCTTTTTGCTTTATATATTTTGCTCAAACATACAGTATACAAACTCCATGTCAGATACTGTTTGATTCTTTGATGGATGAGTTTATTCAATCCATCTCCCTCACACAGGCAACTAAATTGCTGTCACTTCAGCTAGAATTTGTCTCTACAGGTTCGGTATCGTCTAAATAAAGAGCATGAATCTGCAGATGGCTGGCCTTGTACTGACATCAATACGGATTTAAAGCTGACTATTACTTTGACTGACACATGCAAATAGCTGGTCATACTGCAGATGTTTGGTGGTTAGATGACAGTGTGACATGTGACACACAGTCATACGTTTTTCAAGGTTTGTTGCCATATTGAGATCATCATAATCATCTTGCCATTTTAAAGCAAAACATTCACCCACCTCCAACGGCGGGCCATTTTCTGGTATATATACACACACACACGCACGCACGCACGCACGCACGCACACACACACACACACACACACCGGCCACTTTATTAGGTACACTTACTTATTAATGCAATTATACTGTATAATCAGCCAATCATGTGGGAGCAGTGTAATGTAGAAAATTGTGTGGATATGGATCAGGGGCTTAATTTAATGTTCATATCAACCATCAGAATGGGGGAAAAATGTGATCTCAGTGATTTAGACTGTGGCATGATTGTTAGTGCCAGATGGGCTGGTTTGAGTATTTCTGTAACTGCTGATCACCTGGGATTTTCATGTGCAACAGTCTATAGAATGTAAAGAGAATGGTGCAAAAAAAAAAAAAAAAACATCCAACGAGCGGCAGTTCTGTGGGGCCAAAACGGCTCTGTCTCAGACAGAATGGCCAGAATGGTCCAAGCTGACAGCAACCCAAATAACCACACGTTACAACAGTTAAACTGAGGCTGCAGTGGGCATAGGCTCACCAAGACTGAACAGTACACAATTGGAAAAACATTGCCTGGTCTGAGAAATCTTGATTTCTGCTCAGGTACACAAATGGTAGGCCCACTGCAGCCTCAGTTTTCTGTTCTTGGCTGACAGAAGTGGAACACAATGTGGTTTTCTCCTGTTGTAGCCCATGCACCTCCAGGTTCAACATATTGTGCATTCTGAGATGCTTTTCTGCTCACTACAATTGCACAGAGGGTTTATCTGAGTTACCATAGCCTTTCTGTCAGCTCAAACCAGTCTGGCCTTTCTGCAATGACCTCTCATCAACATGGCATTTTCGTCCACAGAACAGCCGCTCATTGGATGTTTTTTTGATTTTCACACCATAATCGAAACTCTCTAGAAACTGTTTAACATGAAGATCCCAGGAGATCAGCAGTTACACAAATACTCAAACCCACCTGTCTGGCACCTACAATCATGCCACAGTCCAAATAACTGAGATCACATATTTTTCCCCATTCTGATGGTTGATGTGAACATTAACTGAAGCCCCTGACCTGTATCTGCATGATTTTATGCACTACACTGCTGACACACGATTGGTTGATTAGATTGGTGGTGGTGGCGTAGTGGCTAGAGCACAGGGCTGATAATCAGAAGGTCACTGGTTCGAACCCCACGGCCACCACCATTGTGCCCTTGAGCAAGGCACTTAACTCCAGGTTGCTCTGGGGGGATTGTCCCTGTAATATGGGCTCTGTAAGTCGCTTTGGATAAAAGCGTCTGCCAAATGTAAATGTAAATTATCGGACTGGCTGGTTTGAGTATTTCTTTAACTGCTGATCTCTTGGGATGGGAGAAGTCAATAGAGAATGGCCAGACTGGTTCGAACAGACAAAGCCTAGGCTAACTCAGATAACCAAACTGTACAATTGTGGTGAGAAGAAAATCATCTCAGAATGCTATTCTGAGATGCGGGTTGGCGCAGTTTTGGTGGCACGACGGGGACCAACACAATATTAGCCAGGTGGTTTTAAAGTTTTGGCTGATTGTGTGTATATATATATATATATATATATATATATATATATATATATATATATACAGGTGCTGGTCATATAATTAGAATATCATCAAAAAGTTGATTTATTTCAGTAATTCCATTCAAAAAGTGAAACTTGTATAATGTATACATTAATTCCACACAGACTGATATATTTCAAGTGTTCATTCCTTTTAATTTTAATGATTATAACTGACAACTAATGAAAACCCCAAAATCAGTATCTCAGAAAATTAGAATATTGTGAAAAGGTTCAATATTGAAGACACCTGGTGCCACACTCTAATCAGCTAATTAACTCAAAACACCTGCAAAGGCCTTTAAATGGTCTCAGTCTAGTTCTGTAGGCTACACAATCATGGGGAAGACTGCTGACTTGACAGCTGTCCAAAAGATGACCATTGACATCTTGCACAAGGAGGGCAAGACACAAAAGGTCATTGATAAAGAGGCTGGCTGTTCACAGAGCTCTGTGTCCAAGCACATTAATAGAGAGGCGAAGGGAAGAAAAAGATGTGGTAGAAAAAAGTGTACAAGCAATAGGGATAACCGCACCCTGGAGAGGATTGTAAAACAAAACCCATTCAAAAATGTGGGGGAGATTCACAAAGAATGGACTGCAGCTGGAGTCAGTGCTTCAAGAACCACCACGCACAGACGTATGCAAGATGGGTTTCAGCTGTCACATTCCTTGTGTCAAGCCAATCTTGAACAAGACACAGTGTCAGAAGTGTCTTGCCTGGGCTAAAGACAAAAAGGACTGGACTGCTGCTGAGTGGTCCAAAGTTATGTTCTCTGATGAAAGAAAATTTTGCATTTCCTTTGGAAATCAAGGTCCCAGAGTCTGGAGGAAGAGAGGAGAGGCACAGAATTCACGTTGCTTGAAGTCCAGTGTAAAGTTTCCACAGTCAGTGATGGTTTGGGGTGCCATGTCATCTGCTGGTGTTGGTCCACTGTGTTTTCTGAGGTCCAAGGTCAATGCAGCCGTCTACCAGGAAGTTTTAGAGCACTTCATGCTTCCTGCTGCTGACCAATTTTATGGAGATGCAGATTTCATTTTCCAACAGGACTTGGCACCTGCACACAGTGCCAAAGCTACCAGTACCTGGTTTAAGGACCATGGTATCCCTGTTCTTAATTGGCCAGCAAACTCGCCTGACCTTAACCCTATAGAAAATCTATGGGGTATTGTGAAGAGGAAGATGCGATACGCCAGACCCAACAATGCAGAAGAGCTGAAGGCCACTATCAGAGCAACCTGGGCTCTCATAACACCTGAGCAGTGCCACAGACTGATCGACTCCATGCCACGCCGCATTGCTGCAGTAATTCAGGCAAAAGGAGCCCCAACTAAGTATTGAGTGCTGTAAATACTCATACTTTTCATGTTCATACTTTTCAGTTTCTAAAAATCCTTTTTTCGTATTGGTCTTAAGTAATATTCTAATTTTCGGAGATACTGAATTTGGGATTTTCATTAGTTGTCAGTTTTAATCATCACAATTAAATGAAATAAACATTTGAAATATATCAGTCTGTGTGTAATGAATGAATATAATATCCAAGTTTCACTTTTTGAATGGAATTACTGAAATAAATCAACTTTTTGATGACATTCTAATTATATGACCAGCACCTGTGTGTGTGTGTGTAGAGATCTTTATTGTAAAGGTTTTAAACATGCTTGTCAATGAACCATAAACAATTAATGAACATGCACCTGTGGAACAGTCATTAAGACACAAACAGCTTACATATGGTAGACAATTAAAGTCACAGTTATAAAAACTTAAGACACTAAAGAGACCTTTCTACTGACTCTGAAAAACACAAAAAGAAAGATGCCCAGGGTCCCTGCTCATCTGCATGAATGTGCCTTAGACATGTTGCATAGAGGCATGAGGACAGTAGATGTGGCCAGGGCAATAAATTACAATGTCCATTCTGTGAGACACCTAAGAGAGCGCTACAGGGAGACAGGAAGGACAGCTGATCGTTCTTGCAGTGGCAGACTACATGTAACAACACCTGCACAGGATCGGTACATCCGAATATCACACCTACAGGACAGGTACAGGATGGCAACAACAACTGCCCAAGTTACACCAGGAACACACAATCCCTTCATAAGTGTTCAGACTGTCCTCAATAGGCTGAGAGAGGCTGGACTGAGGGCTTATCAACATATCAACATGTCCTTACAGACATCACCAGCAACAATATCACCTATGGGCACAAACCCACCTTCGCTGGACCAGACAGGCAAAAATTGCTCTTCACTGACGAGTCACGGTTTTGTCATGGAGTGATGGTCGGACTCGCATTTATCGTTGAAGGATTGAGCATTACACAGATGCCTGTGCTCTGGAGTGGTATCGATTTGGAGGTGGAGGGTCCATTATCAGGGTATATGCGGGTCCTGAAAAAGCCTTAAAATGTCTTAAATGTACTTTTTAAAATGTTAGGTCATAAAAAGACTCTCTTAAATAAATTACAATTAGTCTTAAATTTGTCTTAAATTTTGAGGCATGAATAGAGAGTCAAAATCATCTCTCTCTCATGCATCAGTCATTTATCAGCTGACACTTGAGTTTAGTGTGACCACATGCAGGGAAGCACATTTTTACTGAAATTGCGATGATGCACATGCATAAGCCTTCATAAACCCGCTAATCAGAAATGCAAATGTCATTATTTTGCATATCTAACACTGTCGCTCCTGCTTATAATCAACAAAGCAGCACAATTTGCAAGCGAGCAAGGTTGGAGCGGTCTTTTGACTCTTTTCAAATCGTTGCGCTTCCTTATTTTACACTAACAATAATTATAAAGCTAACAGAACCACTCAGCTGCAGAGTTACACTGGTTAAATCTCTCATCTCCATCTCTCTAGATCTAGGGCTGCCAACGCAATTTATACAATTCTCACGCTCTCACACAACACGTCCCTTTTCTCCCACAGTGATAACGTCGCGGCACAAAAAGAGGACACTGTCAGAGCCCCAACAGACAAGACAAAGCAGCCTGCATAATGCTATGAGTTATTCAGACCAATCGGGGGAAAGCAGCAGCACAGCATCTCTCCATTTCCATCTCTTTCATAATTTAATCTGTTAACATTTTCAATACATCTTGTCAACTTTAAATGGACATTTTTAAGGTAACTCTCTCTTTGATTAGATGAGTTCCATGCACAAAACATTGAAAAAATACCTTTTCAAGGACGCTCAGTAGACAAAAAACGTCTAGGTTACGTATGTAACCTCCGTTCCCTGATGGAGGGAACGAGATGTCGTGTCGAAGAAGCGACACTAGGGGTCTCTCTTGAGTGCCGAATATGCCTCTGGTCTATGAAAAAAGGCCATTGTGAAGTTGGCAGACAGTATTTGCATACCCCGCCCCGGACATACGTGTATAAAAGCGGGGAAATAAGTCGAGTTCATTCAGGATTTTTCTTAGGAGCTGGAAATTGTCCGGCCACTGCAGTGGCTTGACATGGCGATGTGGCCAGGAGGACATGACGTCTCGTTCCCTCCATCAGGGAACGGAGGTTACATACGTAACCTAGACGTTCACCGTCTGTTGCTCACGTCGACGTCATGCCGAAGAACCGACACTAGGGGTCCACTTCAAATCACGCCATGTGCTGAGCCGTGTACATGTACTGCTGACACAGGAGCGGGCAGGTATTTCAAATGCACAAGTGACCAAATGTGTTTCAGACTGCACGTAGCCTTCCCCAGTGCCCCCAAAAAGTCGTCGGAATCCTTCTGGTTACCCTAGAGGGGAACAAAGTGATGCTTGCCAACCTGGGAATGGGCCAAGCCTGGCTGGGCCTCTTTTCTCTCTATGTTTCTCCGCATAGAGCAAGAACAGCAGGGACATTACACGCATCGAGGGAAGGGGGTCTTACCCAGTTTCCTATTCTTTCAGGGGGAAAAGACCCTGCAGAGGCCACACCTGCCCAAAAGGGGAGGTAAAGGTGGCGAATAGATCACATGGGTTTTTTAGGCAACATGTGGAATGTGGTGCAGTGGTAGATCCAACCTCAAGGAAGGGGGAGTTGCTACAGCATAGCGAACGGAGGGCAGCAAAAAATGCCTAAGGGAGATGCGGGTCCTCTTCGTAAGGGGACCATACTGTAGGGCTCACGGTTTAGTAGCCGGTTTGGTTATTAGCAATAATTAATAATTATCATAGATAACTATCAATTATTAAAATCAATAGAACATTGATTAGAATCAATGCTAGCTTTTCAATCCTTTAAATCAACAATCATCAAATCTAATAGAATATAAATTATTATCCAAGATAATAATGAATTATTAAAATTAATTAAACATTGATTAGACTTAACACTAGCTTATTGATCCTTCAAATTAAACAATCATCAAAGATAATTGTCAATTATCAAAATCAATAGAATATTAATTAGGATTAATGTCGACGGGGCACCACCCTGGAATAAGGGACCAATAACCAGACGGTATAACAGTCTCAATATTAGATTGTTCTCTTAGGAACATTGATGTCCATAGATCATCAAGATTAAAAAGAGAACAATGAAGGGTTGAATTCGACCACTGGCATCCCCTGCCAGCCTTTGACACATGTGTATGCAAAACAAACCAAAACACTTCTCTTTTAATTATAACGAAGTTTATTGAAAATAAAATATCAATTAATAATCAATACAATGCAGTCAATAAACTTCCGATATTCAACTACAAACTAAACAGTGACAGTAACACATGAGAGGATGGTGTGTGTGTGTGTGTGTGTGTGTGAGAGAGAGAGAGAGAGGAGTGACACACACAAAATGGCGGACGTGACTCTCGTGGGGAGTATGTCATGTGACATTTCCGGCCAGAGAGTATGGCCGCGAATGTGGGTGGAGAGAAGCCGGTTAATGGCGTCTGCCCGTTTCCAGCATGTCTCCGCTTGCTCGATAACCTGGGGACAAAGCTGAGCTTTATCACAAAGTTATCTACTAGCAAATGGTTGTGAGGGGTCGCACGTGCACGTGTGTGTTTGCGGTTAGTACGAGAGAGAGAGAATAAAGTGGCGGCGTTGAAGCCAGTTTCACAATCGTGGGAGAGAAGGCAACTATTAGTTTATCACTCAGAGACACGGTGAACAGCTCGTAACCCGTCCCGCGACCTCTGGTCCTTTAATGGATAAACACAGTATGCCGGTCTCATCTGCGATGGCGTAAACACACAACAGTCCAACGTGGTTGGATTACAACACAGCAAACTCTAATTTATGATAACAGTAAGTTGCATTAATACCTTGAGTATTATTAGCAACAATGAGCGGACTCTGCGGTCCGTAAATTGTACAAAACAATAAACTTGATCCACAAGAATAACACACCTAAATATTATATCTCTGCCCAGACATTAACCTCTTACTTGGATCGCGTGGGGACGCATGTAGAACGTGTGTTCATCCGTCGTTCGACTCCGACTCGGTTCCTCGTGGCTCGGGTGATAACGGGAGGCCATTTCCTCGCTCTGTCGGCGGGCGGTACGGCTGCTGATTCTTGGCGGGCTGGCAGAGAAATCAGCTACGTCAACTTGATTGAAGAGGGAAGGGAATTCTTCTTTCTTCACTTCTGCAGGCAAACGGATGAAGATTTGCTTGGCGCTTTCCTTCGGATCCGTTAAAGTGTTCGGTGGAACACAATGTAATCTCAACTCGTCCAGCAAGATAGAGATTGTATTGCCGCAGTTTCAAGTTGCACGTTACTTCCTTGTGCAACGAGGCAACACCACGTCTATACACGGCGGGCAAAGTCACTGGAAGCACCGTAGGAATCGATTTCCGATGCATTTCTACTCCTGATGACATAATAGTTGAGGTGCATTCTGTTGAGTGCTTAATCCAATAGGAGTTGAGAGTTCGATCCTTTGGAATTTCACAAAGTTGTAAAGTGAGCAAGGCTTCTTAGGATTTGCAGTTGGTTTTGTACTCCCTTTGTTTGATTTTGGCGCAGTTTTTATCAGCAAGATTTATGACCTGCCTTTGTCTTGTATCTGAATACATGAGGCCCTACAGTACCGTGGAAAATACACACAGGGGGAGTCCGTGTAGGAGTCCCGATCTGTGGAGCACCTATTCCAGTACAGGGTAGATTTGAGAACCCGTAGTGGAATGGGTCGGCAAGTTCCTCCGCTGAACTGCAGACCCAAAAGGGCTAGGGAGGAATCAACCAGGGACCCAGGTGGGTGGGATCTCCTGGGAGAGAAAGCGCACAGTTTTACCTCGGCCGAGAGAAAGGGTGTCAGATGTAAGCGATTCACCCGGCCAGATCGTCAGAATGTTACCGAGTTCTACCGGCTCAGACCTGAGAAAACACGGGACGATACTGACTCAACCCTGAGATTGTAAAATCTCGCAAAGGTATTAGGTGTTGCCCAACCCGCTGCTCTACATATGTCTGCTAGGGAGGTGCCTCTGGCCAGTGCCCATGAGGACGGAATACTCCTTGTTGAGTGCGCTCGGACCCACAAGGGAGGGGGGGGCACGGCCTGGGTGCGATAGGCCAATGAAATGACATCCACCACCCAGTGGGAGAGCCTCTGTTTGGAGACAGCGTTCCCTTTCCGCTGTACCCCAAAGCAGACAAAGAGCAGTTCAGAGTGCCTAAAGCTCTGTGTGCAGTCCAAATAATTACGCAAAGCACGTCCCGGACACAGCAATGAAGGGGGTTGGTCTGCCTTCTCCCGGGGCAGCGCTTGCAGGTTCGCTACCTGGTCTCTAAAGGTTGTGGTAGGGACCTTGGGCACGCAGCCCGCTCGTGGTCTTAGGATCACATATGTGTCTGCCGGACTGAACTCCAGGCAGGTGTCGCTAACAGAGAATGCTTGCAGGTCCCCGACCCTCTTGATTGAAACGAGCGAGATAAGCAGGGCCGTCTTTAGAGAGAGGGCCCTGAGTCCAACTGATTCTAAAGGCTCGAAGCGGGGTCTCTGCCTGGTAGAAGGGGCTCTGACTTGGTTGATTGTGGCTACGACCGTGGGTGGTAGATCAGTTTGGCGGCAGGCGGGGGTGATCGTCACACGGTGCATGCCGCAGCGCCAAGCTCATTTTGGGACTCGAGTCTGAAGCGAGTGCTGAAGCGGGCTGTAAAGACCCTTCTTCATCTCGGTAGGAGGGACAGGCTCTATCGCGTCTTTGATTAAGAGAGTAGCGATTTCCACGAGTAGGGATTTGGCATGTTCGCTGTGTACTGCGGAGAAGCGGACGCCCATGAAGGGGGGCGGAGGCCTGGCAAACTGAATTGCGTAAACGAGTCAAATGGTCAGAGTCAGCCAGTGAGATGGATTGGGAAGTGCTAGAGGCACCAAGGGGAGGTTATTTTTGACGTACCTGGCAGGGCTTTGCAGCGGGGCGGAGCAGGTAAAATGCCGCCGGGAGGCAAAGACGCATCGAGGGATGGAGTGGTCTTACCATCTCCGGAGCTAACATCTTGGTCCCTGGGTCGAGCATCTCAGGAGCACCTGGGAGCCTTATGGGTCCTCGAGGGGGTCCGTGAGATGGGGGTGTCTGCTTCCTGTGGTCTGTTCGACGCTGGGGCTGAGAGCTGTGCCTGGGTTGAGGTGGAGCAGGGTGTTTCTTTGCCGCAGGAGGACGCCCTCGGAGGGCAGAAGGGGCATGGCCCATGGCAGCAGGCTTGCGGCAGGGCAGGATATGTGAGATGGCATCCATCTGCTTCTTCACCGTGGAGATCTGCTGGGTGAAGTCCTCGACGGTGTCGCCGAAGTGGCCGAACTGGGAGAGGGGGGCGTTGAGGAAGCGAGCCTTGTCGGTCTCACACATCTCGACCAAGTTCAGCCACAGATAACGTTACTGGACCACAAGTGTGGCCATCGCCTGCCCGAGTGTCTGCGCTGTGACCTTTGAGGTCGGTCGCTGAGCACAGTTCCTGCAACACATCGGGATAAGGCGGCGCACAGACCCCAGGAACCAATCATCCAACCGCGATAGCTGTGGGGAGAACAGAGGGTTCCAGTCAACCCCACGCTGGTGGCAGCCCGGGCAAGCATGTCGGACATGGCCTGAAGGCGGCAGCCCAGGGGAGGCATCAGCATCAGACGCCGCACTCACCTATGCAGCGGAGAGCTCATCCACCTCGAGCTCTAGAGGATAGGCAGGCCAGCCGTGAGGCGAGCCACTGTTGCCTCGAGCACGGACAGGAGTCAATGAGCGTGCCAGGGGGCAGGTAGTCCGAGGGGGCGTACCCGGCGGAGCTGCTCCCGCTGCCATCCCTAGATCGCCTCCATCGCCAGCCGCATCGTCCACAAGAAGGAGTGACGCCTGTGGCCGTCTGAAGCGGAGAGCACTCTACCGCATCCAAGAACTACACAGGGACGGAATGGCATCTTTAAAAAGACGTGTCCTGAAAAGGACGTTCAACGCCGCTGTGTAAAGCTCTTTTAGAGGAAATTACTCTTTTATAGTGAAAATCACTCTTTTAAATCTAACTCTTTTAACTCTCTGCGCTGTCGAAGCGCCCAGGGGCAAGCTGCACTGCCGTGCAGAGAAGGAGAAAACCGCTGAATTGCGCCATATATCCAACATTAAGCAGAGTGTCAGAAGAACAGAAGCAGGAACTGATGTGGGATTCACAGCTGGCTGCATACACGACCATTGGCTCCGAAGAAAATTTCTGAATGAACTCGACGTATTTCACCACTTTTATACCCGTATGTCCGGGGCGGGGTATGCAAATACTGTCTGCCAACTTCTCATTGGCCTTTTTTCATAGACCAGAGGCATATTCGACGCTCAAGAGAGACCCCTAATGCCGCTTCTTCATCACAACGTCGAAGTGAGCAACAGACGGGGAACTACAGACAACATGAGTTATGGAAAATCAGATGGGATATTTGAGATTTTTACAGATTTACACCATGCATGCCATTGAAGAAATGGTAAGTCTATCCCTCACAGCCTCGTTTTCATTCCCATTAAAAATCAAACATGGCGCTACTGTGAATAAGATCTATACACCAATCCTCTTATTTACAAAAATGTCAGCGCATGTGCAGTGTGGTGTCAGAAAGCCCGCTGACTGTTGTGTTAGATTTGACAGATTAGAGGATTAAACGAAAATGTATTACACAAAACCATCATAAATACAAACATATTCTTAGCAATACAATTACTATAATGATATGAGTTAATAACAAACATGTTCACTATAAATTTATGCTGCAAAGTTGTGAGTTGAAATGATCTCCTCAGTCCAGTCAACTCTGTTGATGATCTTTAAGCCACAGCAGTCAACTAGAGCTCTCTGAATCATTTTTCAACAATGTAATCTGAGAAAAGTTGACTTTTTATGCACAATTTTTGCCACCACTTCCATGTTTGACATACGCGGTGACATTGCCAAAGCACTGGTCTAATGCATCATGTCTTGCTAGAAAGCAAGTGACTAAAGAGAAGGGTCACAATATAAGCTACATATTTTAGGCTACATGAATTATTAATGATTTAATTTAGACTTTTAATGTTGTATTAACTTATTAACACACAAATGCACAATAAAATATATAAAAAATCATGTCCTGAGACATTCAAAGTAGCCTCAATGGTTTTGTATTTACCACCTAATTAATTAATGTGTTTTGTTTTTATTGCGAATGTGGTCTTACATTTTTCTTTTATTTGGCCATAAAAAGTCTTAAATTTCATTCCTTCGAACCTGCGGATACCCTGGTCATGTTTAGGGCATTTGGTGTCCCAGCATCATCAGATTGATCGTGTTGTCATTGCTGGCAATCTCAACGCTGTAGCCACAGCAGTCAACTAGATCCCTCTGAATAATTTTTCAACAATGTAATCTGATAAAAGTTGACTTTTTATGCACAGTTTTTGCCACCACTTCCGTGTTTGACATAAGCGATGACATTGCCAAAGCACTGGTCTAATGCGTCATGTCTTGCTAGAAAGCAAGTGACAAAAGAGAGGGGGTCACAATATAAGCTACATACTTTAGGGTACATGAATTCTTAATGATTTCATTTAGACTTTTAATGTTGTATTAACTTATTAACACATAAATGCACAATAAAATATATAAATAATCATGTCCAGAGACATTCAAAGTAGCCTCAGTGGTTTTGTATTTACCAGCTAATTAATTAATGTGTTTTGTTTTTATTGTGAATGTGGTATTAATTTTTTTCTTTTATTTGGCCTTAAAAAGTCTTAAATATCATTCCTTCGAACCTGCAGATACCCTGGTCATGTTTGGGGCATTTGGTATCCCAGCATCATCAGACTGATCTTGTCATTGCAGGCAATCTCAATGCTGTACGTTATAGTCATTATTTGCGTGATTTCCTGCAAGACACGAATATCAGTGTTCAGCCTTGGCCAAAGAAGAGCCCAGATCTCAATCCAATTGACCACGTCTTGGACCTGTTGGATCGGAGGCTGAGGGCTAGAGCCATTCCCACTAGAAATGTCCAGGAGCTTTCAAGTGCCTTGGTAGAAGAGTGGGGTAACATCTCACAGCAAGAACTGGCAAATCTGTTGCAGTCCATGATGAGATGCATTGAAGTACTTAATGCAGCTGATGGCCACACCAGATACTGACTGTTACTTTTGAGTTTGACCCTTTTTTCAGGGACACATTATTCCATTTCTATTAGTCACATGTCTCTGAAACGTGTTCAGTTATTGTCTTAGTTGTTGAATCTTTTTATGTTCATTCAAATATGTACACATGTTAAGTTTGCTGAAAATAAAAGCAGTTGAAAGTGACAGGACATTTTTTTGCTGAGTTTATATACACTGGTGGCCAAAAGTTTGGAATAATATATATATATATACACATATATATTATATATATATATATATATATACACATATATATTGCTATTATGCAGAAGTAATGAGTACAATAATAAAATAAGATACTAATAAAAAGCTGTCAAATTAAATATTTCTAACACTTTAAAACCTTATACTCCTGACAAAATGCAGTTTACAAATGTGAACAAGATATACAAATGCATATACCCAAAATGTATGTATTATTCATGTTTTATCTGTCATAAACAAATAAGTATGTGATCTTTTGATTAATGAGTACAGTGCTTAAAACTAAAATGGTACAATTCTTTTGAATCTGAATCAATTATGCTAAAGAGACAATGTGTACAAAAGCATATTTTTGCAAGTTATGTCTCAGTGTGTTCTACTTTTTTGTACTCTGATAGAGCACCACTCTCTCTCATTTTGTTTTCTTCACATTTCAGCTTAGAGTTGCTCTCAAGCAATTCATCTTGAAGGGCATGATAACAAACAAAGATTGATTGACTCAGTATGTTGTGAGGCCAGGTGCCAGTACAAATACTTCAAACGCTGCATTTAAATGCTAATATCTCTGCTACAAACCCAGCCATGTGTCCCTCCTAAAACCATCCAAAGCCTCAGAGAAAAGCATGATTCTACATGGGGGGGTTCTTCCAAAATTTACATTGGCACACAAACATGCTCTTGAAAGGTAATGAAAAGTGATCCAGTTTAATTGGGCGACTTGGGTATAGATAAAAAAGGTCAAGGAATGATCTATTCATTTTTTAACAGAGACAGGCATTCTTGGCATCATGCTACTCTATGATGCCCCAGTGAGACATCACAACAAATGTTCTGTCCAGACTGATCAATTCAGAGTCTGTTTTCTGACATTGCAAGAGAAAGAAACAACAATGGTGCTGTCAGCAACACTTCTAGAAAAAGAGATAATGAGCTGAGGAAAATAGATGTTAGTTCAGTATCACGTGACAGCACCTATCCTCTGTATTTTCTATAAGACAACTTAATGATATTATTTTATGGAATACAACTGAATCATAAAGTCAAATGCATGTAACTAGCCAGATTGAACACTATCTCATATTTGGAGAAACCGGGATTTTTTGAGAAGTTATTATTAATATATCCAACACTGATGCTGAATGTAAATCACTAACACTGATCTGACTGCAAATTTTCCATTAGCTAATTGTTCTAGTTTTGATGGATGGTTGATTTCTCTCTATCAGTCTAGGAATTTGTTTTTCTTTCTTAGGTTTGCCATACTCTTTACCAGCACAGCACAATGAGGCACAATCCAGGAGGATCTAATCAGTACCTGCACAGACAGACATCTCCCAGAGCAAGGTGCAAAGAGGGCCATACATTGATTGTGTATAGTAGGTGAATCATTTTACCTTATGTGGCAGCGGGGGCGTGGTCAAGCGCCCGTCCGAAGGGAGAAAGCGGTAAGGGTGCTTGCACCTGAGCTAAATTATGTCTAACACCTGTCTCTAATTTCAGTGAGTATGGGGAGAGCGGCATAAAAAGAGCACCAGTGCCTCCAGTTGAAAGAGAGAGAGCGCCAGTCTAGTGTTGGCAAGCTAAAGTCCAGAAGAGCTTATATTCGAAAAGTCTGTGTTCATTATAAGTACCTTTTGTTCAGTTCTGTAATTTTACTTTGGAGAGATTAAAAAGCCTTACCTTTGTGTTCCACCCCGTTTCCGCGTCCTTCCTCCTCTTTGAAGAAGCTAAATCCTGTTACACTGGTGCCGAAACCCGGGAACAAAAAAAATAAATAAATAAATAAAAAATATATATTCGTCCATTGAGAAGGGTCACCCCGTAGAGTCCTCCCAGCTGGCCGAAGTCCTCCAGTCCCTCGCTACTCTACATCAGAGCCACCAGCAGTCTCTGCTTGAGCTCAGGCAGGACCAAGATCGGCATTTTTTTTAAATCATGCGGGCTCAAGCAGAGGATCGACTCGTCATCCGGAGCCTACTCAGCCAGGAGGCCGCACCAGCCACAGCCGCGTCCCCGGACACCCACGCCATGCCGCCCCCGATCACGTTACAGAAGATGGGGGCGAGTGATGATGCAGAAGCATTCCTCGATTTATTCGAAAGAACCGCTGAGATTTGGGGCTGGCCGCAGAGTCAGTGGGCAGCCCGCCTGGTTCCCCTTCTGTCCGGGGAAGCCCAACTTGCGGCTCAACAATTGCCGGCATCAAGCCTCCTGGTCTATGGGGACCTCAGAAAAGCCATCCTGAAACGGGTTGGTCGGAGCCCCGAGGAAAGCCGTCAACATTTCCGGGCTATGAAGCTGGAGAAGTCCGACCACCCGTTCGCCTTTGCCCAGCGGCTCCGTGATGCCTGTCGAAGGTGGCTGCTAGTGGGGGACCGCGACGTCGAGGGGCTTGTCGATCAGGTGGTGCTGGAGCAGTTCATTCATCGCTTGCCCAGGAGAACGGCGGAGTGGGTCCAGTGCCACCGCCCGGCGTCGCTGGAGGAAGCCGTCCAGTTAGCGGAGGACCACATGGCAGCGATCCCAAGGGCAGACGAGCCATCTCTCTCTCTCTCTCTCTCTCTCTCTCTCTTTCTCCCTCTCTTCCCCCTCCTGTGTTTACTTCCGCTCTTCCCCACTCCCCCCAACCCTCTCACTCTGTCCTCTCTCCAGGTCCCGTTGCTACCCCACGCAGGCGAGGAGCCTGGTTGAGACCAACACCTCAACCGACAGCATCAGCCCATCCCTCCTCCACGACCTACAGCCGCTCTCCCCCTCAGGTGGGGGCGTCCGTCGAAGCAGGTACGGGTGTGATGTCTGGGCCAGCCTGTCGGAGGTCCGGTGACCCGAGCCACTTCCGCGAGCGGTGTCCGTTGATGAAGGTGGGGGCGGTGGTCCGGGTCGCCGATCTCCCACATGCTGCCCCCGATCGGGCTGGAGCATACCGGGTTCCGGTAAGAATCCAGGGGGGTACACACCAAGCTTTGCTGGATACCGGTTGTAATCAGACCACCATCCATCAACGCTTGGTTCATCACGAGGCTTTGGGCACAGCTAAGCGGGTAAGGGTGAGGTGCGTGCACGGGGATGTTCACAGCTATCCGATGGTGACCTTGCTGCTTAAATTTCGAGGGGAAAAACATAAAGTGGAGGCAGCGGTTAGTTCCCGCCTCACCCATCCTCTGATTTTGGGGACCGATTGGCCTGCATTTAAGGATGTTTTGGGGGGAACTGGGAAGGATGGGTCCTGCATTAAAATGGGGAGATGTGCGATGTGCGATGCTTTGGCAGGGGAGGCGGAGCCGGGGCCATCCTCGGCTGCTCCGAATGGGGATGACGAGGGAAGGGGCGGGCCTTCCGCCCCTCCCCTTCGCAGGGAATTCCCTGACGTAGATTTCCCTTTGGAGCAGTCGTGGGATGAAACCCTTAAGCACGCGTTTGATCAGGTGAAAACAATTGATGGTCAGCGTCTCCAGCCGGACATCGCTCTCGCATACCCCTATTTCACGATTATAAATGAGCGTTTGTATAGAGTGACGCAGGACACTCAGACAAAGGAAAATATAACTCAATTGTTAATTCCACGGAGCCGTCGGGAAATGCTGTTCCAGGCGGCTCATTATAATCCCATGGCGGGTCACCTAGGTGAAAGGAAAACACTGCTCCGTCTAATAGCCCGTTTTTATTGGCCGGGCATTAGCGGCGACGTCCGCAGGTGGTGTGCGGCGTGCCGCGAATGTCAGCTGGTAAATCCGCCGGCCACCCCAAAAGCGCTATTGCGCCCCCTTCCATTAATCGAGGTTCCCTTTGAAAGAATTGGAATGGACCTCGTCGGGCCATTAGATCGGACAGCACGCGGACATCGTTTTGTATTAGTCCTGGTGGATTATGCAACACGATATCCGGAAGCAGTGCCTCTAAGCAATATCTCTGCACGTAGTGTTGCCGGGGCACTCTTCAAAATAATCTCCCGGGTGGGGATTCCGAAAGAAATCCTCACCGATCAAGGCACGACCTTTATGTCACGAACACTCCGCGAACTTTATGAACTATTGGGCATTAAATCGATTCGCACTAGTGTGTACCATCCGCAGACAGATGGTCTAGTGGAACGATTTAATAAAACGCTCAAGAATATGATTCGTAAGTTCGTACACGAAGACGCTAGGAATTGGGATAAATGGCTTGACCCCCTGTTATTTGCAGTACGAGAGGTCCCGCAAGCCTCCACGGGATTTTCCCCATTTGAGCTGCTGTATGGGCGGCGCCCGCGCGGAGTGCTGGACGTCATCCGTGAAGCCTGGGAGGAAGGACCTTCGAGTAGTAAAAATGAAATTCAGTACGTTCTTGATCTTCGAGCAAAACTCCACACACTGGGGAAACTAACACAGGAGAATTTGCTCCAGGCTCAAGCACGCCAACGCCGGCTGTATGACAGGGGTACTCAGCTAAGGGAATTTGCACCGGGAGATAAAGTTCTTGTATTGCTCCCCACATCGAGCTCCAAATTACTCGCCAAGTGGCAAGGGCCCTTTGAGGTCACACGACGAGTGGGGGATCTCGATTATGAGGTTAAGCGAACCGATAGGGGGGACGCGCGTCAAATATACCACCTCAATCTCCTTAAATTATGGAGGGAGGCGGTCCCTTCGTCATTGGCTACGGTGGTCCCAGAGAGGGCGGAGCTCGGACCGGAGGTGAACCCAAAGCCCGATCACAATGCCCCGGTCATTTGTGGAAACCACCTCTCCCTGTGCCAACGTTCAGAGGTTGCCAAGTTGCAAAAAGAGTTTGCAGACGTGTTTTCTCCTCTACCGGGTCGCACGAACATCATCGAGCACCACATCGAGACCGAGCCGGGGGTGATGGTTCGTAGCCGCCCTTATCACCTCCCCGAGCATAAAAAGAAAATTGTTCGGGACGAATTGGATGCGATGCTCGATATGGGAGTAATAGAGGAGTCCTACAGCGACTGGTCTAGCCCGGTCGTTCTTGTTCCCAAGAGTGACGGGTCTGTCCAGTTCTGTGTGGACTATCGAAAAGTCAATGCGGTGTCTAAATTTGACGCGTACCCAATGCCTCGGGTTGATGAACTGCTCGATCGGTTAGGTACTGCTCGCTTTTATTCGACCCTGGATTTAACAAAGGGTTATTGGCAGATCCCCTTGACACCAATTTCCCGAGAAAAAACAGCCTTCACCACGCCGTTCGGATTACACCAATTTGTGACACTTCCGTTCGGTTTGTTCGGGGCCCCAGCCACGTTCCAGCGTCTAATGGACCGTGTCCTCCGCCCGCACTCTACCTACGCCGCTGCCTATTTAGATGATATTATTATCTATAGTAATGACTGGCAACGGCATATACAACATTTGAGGGTGGTCCTGAAGTCGCTGTGGCGGGCAGGGCTCACGGCAAACCCAAAGAAGTGCGTGTGTGGAGGTACAGTATCTGGGGTTCCACTTGGGTCATGGCCAGGTGCGTCCTCAAATTGATAAGACCGCGGCGATTGCGACTTGCCCTAGACCTAAGACCAAAAAGGGGGTGAGGCAGTTCCTGGGGCTGGCTGGCTATTATAGAAGATTTGTCCCTAATTATTCGGATGTCACCAGCCCGCTGACTGACCTCACTAAAAAGGGGGCTCCAGATCCGGTCCAATGGTCGGAGCAGTGCCAACAGGCATTTACACAAGTTAAAGCCGCACTCTGTGGAGGGCCACTCTTGTATTCTCCTAACTTCTCTCTCCCTTTCTTATTACAGACGGACGCTTCAGACAGAGGGCTGGGGGCCGTACTCTCGCAAGTGGTGGAGGGGGAGGAGCGCCCGGTGCTGTACATCAGTCGGAAGCTCTCCTTAAGGGAAACTAAGTACAGCACTGTGGAGAAGGAGTGTCTGGCCATCAAGTGGGCGGTCCTCACGCTCCGCTACTACCTGCTGGGGCGGGCCTTCACTCTCTGCTCGGATCATGCCCCACTGCAGTGGCTCCACCGCATGAAGGATACTAACGCCCGGATCACCCGTTGGTATCTGGCTCTCCAGCCTTTTAAGTTCGAGGTGGTCCACAGACCGGGGGTGCAGATGGCTGTCGCCGACTTCCTCTCCAGAAATGATGATGCCCCGGCCTGAGTCGGGCGGTGGGGGTATGTGGCAGGGGGGGCGTGGTCAAGCGCCCGTCCGAAGGGAGAAAGCGGTAAGGGCGCTTGCACCTGAGCTAAATTATGTCTAACACCTGTCTCTAATTTCAGTGAGTATGGGGAGAGCGGCATAAAAAGAGCACCAGTGCCTCCAGTCGAGAGAGAGAGAGCGCCAGTCTAGTGTTGGCAAGCATAAGTCCAGAAGAGCTTATATTCGAAAAGTCTGTGTTCATTATAAGTACCTTTTGTTCAGTTCTGTAATTTTACTTTGGAGAGATTAAAAAGCCTTACCTTTGTGTTCCACCCCGTTTCTGCGTCCTTCCTCCTCTTTGAAGAAGCTAAATCCTGTTACACCTTACTTTGGGGCCAAATCAAAATCATTAGCAAACTGCCATGCACAGACTTCTCTGAAATGGAATGATTACCTGTCTCACTCATTATCTTGAGGATCAAAATTATTTCCATTTAGTCTTTGAATTACTCCTAACATATGCTTTTTAAGATTGCAAGCTAATTAATCTGATGTCCTGTGCTTTTTTGCCTGAATTCTCCATCAGTCGAGAACACTATGTAATTTTGCAGTTCATTGCTTTACCCTTCAGGGCATCTAGCACCTAGCCCCTCTCTCTTTATTGCCCCCTCTTCTGATCACGGTTCAAATACTGCTGTTTGATTTTGTAGAATTGAGACTTTTCCTTGACAATATCACAAGTGCTGTCTTTAATACATGGTCGTGAGCCATAATATATTCTCTTCCATTGTGACTCCTTCACACTCACTTCCATGAGCTTGAATGGATCCATTATGGTGAAATTGTGTTCATTGTGCCATAGTGCACTACATGTCTATGTCAACAGAAAATAAATTACACTATAAAAATTCCTAATAGCTTCTTATGAGCCACTATGCATTAATGCATAGTACATGTAGGTAGCAGAATCATACTGAAATATGCCATTCAGAACATTAAACACAGATGCATGTTTGCACATTCTCTGTTCAAGTGCTTTTTTGGAACAGCTGCACATACTCTGATTTGATACATAGGCATGGAAATTATTTGATTATTTAGGATGGAAACATGTGACAGACTTGTACAGGGTTGGCCAAACTATCAGACACATTAAAGAGCTCTTGGCTTGAAGGGTGTGATCTTTAGCAATCCTTCAGAATAATGCTATTGATCAGCAAAGCTAATTTCAGCCCTTCATTGCAGGATACTTGAGATAGTGTGTAGGAAGCAGGCACACTGATGCACACAACAAAATGGTGTTTATGTGTGTTGATCACTCACTGTAGAGAGGCAGTAATATGATGAAGAGGTGTGTGTAAAGAACAGACAGGCAGCTTTCATCCAAAGGCTCTGTGACCTCCACAGCTGTCATATAAGTGCCAGACTCATTTCCAGGACTAGTGCAGCAAAAGAAGTGCCATCACCCTGCAATTACAGCTGAAATCTAGATTGCTGCCCTCATGTCTTGTCGCCTGGCCATTTTGTAAATGTATATAAACACAATTTATGTGTACATAACTCACTCATGCTAACACATACTCACAACCTTTGTTTTACTGAATTTTCCATTGACTTCTACTTGTGTTTATATTGAGCTAAGGATATTTTCTATTCCCTAACGTTAACCTAACCCACAGAATTTTTTTGTGTGCATTTTAACAGTTTCATTAATACATTATTCAGTATGCTGATGAAATTATTTCATGCGGACCGTTGGCTATTTGCTGAAAAGACAGGCTTAACATGCGTGCAATTCCCATGCTGGTCTAGTCTGGTTTTATGCTGGTTTGGTGCTTTCTAGGTGCATGTTGTTTACCAGCAAGACCAGTATGTGTCATCGAGTAGTACTGGTTAAGCAAGGAATGCTTGCGGTTTGTTATTTCAGCAGGGTTGATCACCACAATTTCCCCACAGTTTTTACTATCCTTGTTTAGACATATTCCAAACAGCTTTCAACATATCCACTCTGTGTAATTCTGATGGGAAGTCTTGTTTTTGCAACACAAAAAGATAAGCCTAATATTCTTGTATCACCAGCTCAGCAACATGTGATAAATGAAAAGAAAAAAAGTTAATTTATCATCTTTTAGTCATGCTGACATCCACCTTTCTGTTCCTTCTCAGCATTTCTAGACATTTGCTGCACTTATAGTACATCTCTTTTACCTGGCTGAACCTTATGAAAAGTGTGCATATAGTAAATAGATTGTGTTCTTCCATTGGAGCTGTAGGAGATATGGAGTGCAATAATCTCATTCAGCAGTTTGCACACACATGGACTATATATAATGGATGTCAAGGCTTAAGAAGACAGCTTAAAGTCACTCTACAAGCCCTTTTAAACTCGATCAACACCAGCATCTCTGGAGAGTTTAATATTTTATTTTACCTCCAATAAGGGCTAAGTCCTAACCCTGCTCTCCGGATGCCACAGTACAGCAGACTTACATGATAAAACCTGCAAGAGCAAATTAATAATGCCTTACAGAAGAAATGAAAACACAATCATGACTACAACTGGAGCTGAGGACAAGGGAGGCTGTTATCCAGAGAGGGTAAAAGCCACAGGGATGTGATAAGAACCTCATAAAACAGAGTTGCCACCAGTATATAGTTTATTACCACACAGTGCCTTGTCACCAGCTTTGCTAGCCAGCCCTGGTTCATATGGGAACTTTTTATTCCCTGGCTAGAGAATGACCTTTCTGATCAGTATTGTGGGGGAAAACCACTTTACTTTTACACTCAAGTCAATAAATATTCTCAAGGCATTTTTAAATCTCTGAAGATTTATTATCTCCAAAGCCAATGGAGGGATGATGTGATTTATATTGGGCCACTAGGTAATAAAGAATTAGTCCTTAATATTTAACTTGGTTAAGAGGTCAGGTCCTTTGTAATGGTGGTTCTAAACGAATTGATTTGAAACTTCTAACATGAGGAAACCATGGTAATGAGGTTAAATTGAGTTGCTCAAGTTATAAAAGGATGATCGTTATCACTTGTGATGGTATCAGTATATACCGTGTTGATTGTATTGCTAACTTTAGACAGGGCTTTTCTGCTTTCCCGAGAAACATAGAACTGGCATTACTCATGTAGCAACAGACAGTATTGTGCTATTAAATGATACAGCAATTTAAATGCTGTACATGTTTTGCGTGTGTTTATGACAAATAATGCACCTTGAGGACTTAAATCAGCAATTAAGCATGAATCATGAGATTTGGATTTAAATATGATCACCACTGCACATTATTTTCCTTCTAAAAACTTGTAACAATAAAAGATTCATCATGTAGAGTGTATTTTAATGTCAGTTTAAAAAAAAAAAAAGCAAAAATAAGAATTTGGTTCATTTATTTCAACGTACAGTAATACATTATTAAAATCAAAAGTTGTATTTGTTAACATTAGTAAGTGCACTGTGAATGAACATGAACTATATATAAACAATTTTATTTTTATTAACGTCTAGGTCTTGTATGTAACCTCCGTTCCCAGATGGAGGGAACAAGTCTCTGTGTCGAAGAAGCGACACTAGGGGTCTCTCTTGAGTGCCGAATATGCCTCTGATCTATGAAAAAAGGCCAATGAGAATTTGGCAGAAAGTTTTTTGCATACCCCGCCCCCAGACATACGGGTATAAAAGCGGGAAATACGTCGAGTTCATTCAGGATTTTTCTGAGGAGCCGGAAATTTTCCGGTCACAACAGTGGCTCGGCTCAGCTCAGCGACGTGGCCGGGAGGACACAAAGTCTTGTTCCCTCCATCAGGGAATGGAGGTTACATACATAACCTAGATGTTCCCCGTCTGTTGCTCACTTCGACGTTGTGTCGAAGAAGCGACACTAGGGGTCCAATTTAAATTACGGCATGCGCTGAACCATGTACGTGTTCTGCTGATACAAGAGCGGGCAGGTATTTTACGTGCAAAGGCAACCAGCTGTGTTAGACTGCACATACCCTTCCCCAATGCCCCATAAAAGTCGTTGGAATCCTTCTGGCTACCCAAAACAGGGGAACAAGGCAACGCTTGCCAACCCAGGAATGGGCCGAGCCTAGCCAGGGCTCTTTTCTCTCTATGTTTCTCTGCATAGAGTAAGAAACAGCTGGGGGCCTTACACGCATCGAGGGAAGGGGGTCTTAACCAGTTTCCTATTCTTTCAGGGAGAAAAGACCCTGCAGTGGCCACACCTGCCCAAAAGGGGGAGGTAAGGGTGGCAAATACATCACATGGGTTTTTTGGCAACATGTGGAAAGTGGCGCGGTGGTAGATCCAGCCTCAAGGAGGAGGGAGTTGCTACAACGCGGCGACTGGAGGTCAGCTGGAACTGCCTAAGGGAGACGCAGGTCCACTCGTAAGGGGACCGTACCGCAGAAAATATGCAAAGTCCACGCAGGAGTCTTGACCTGTGGCGCACCTATTCCAGTGCAGGGTAGATTTGAGTATCCGCAGTAGATTGGGTCGGTGATTTCCTCTGCTGAACTGCGGACCCACAGGGCTAGGGAGGAGTTATCCAGGGAGCCGAGTCAGTGGGATCTCCTGGGAGAAGAAGCGCACGATTTTACAGGCTGAAGTGGCTTTCTCTCATAACAATAGAAAGCCGCGACCGCATTGCTGCCATGGCCATGTTCTCACACTGAGAACATGAACCGTTGGAGTGAAATCACTCATCCCAAGCTCGGACGGAAGAAAGCAAGCGTGCCGGGGAGGCGGGTGGTTCGAGGGGATTTACCCGGCGAAATGGAACCCATCATTATCCCCAAATCGCCTTCATCACCCGCGGCGCCTGCCCCAATCCCGTAGGAATGAGGCGCGGGGGGGACGGCTGAAGTGGTTTTCTCTCATGACAAAAGAAAGCCACGACCGCAATGCTGCCATGGCTATGTTCTCGCACTGAGAACATGAACCATTCATAAAACGCTGCCTGCATGTGATCGCATCCCAGGCACGCGAGGCAGCTTTTATGACCGTCAGAGGTGGGGAGAAATCAACCGCATCCAGAAACTACACAGAAGCGGAAAAGACGTCTTTAAAAAGACGCGTCCTGAAATGGACGTTCAACGCCAGCTGTGTATTTGCTCTTTAAGAGAAACAAACTCTTTTAGAGAAAACAACTCTTTTAACTGTGCTGTCGAAGCGCCCAGGGGCAAACTGCACTGATGTGCAGAGAAGGAGATAGCCGCTGAAGTGCGCCATAGATCCAACAGCAGAATCAGCTCAGATGAAGAGGAACAGGTGTGTGATGCGCAGCTCACTGCATACACGACCATCGGCTCCGAAGAACATTTCTGAATGAACTCGATGTATTTCCCCGCTTTTATTCCCGTATGTCCGGGGGCGGGGTATGCAAATACTGTCTGCCAACTTCTCATTGGCCTTTTTTCATAGATCAGAGGCATATTCGGTGCTCAAGAGAGACCCCTAGTGTCGCTTCTTCGACACAACGTCGAAGTGAGCGACAGACGGGGAACTAACATTAGCACATTTTAATAAGTGATGTAAAATATATTGTTTATTGTTTGTACATGATATATAATGCATTAACTAATGTTAACGAATGAAACTTTATTATAAAGTGTTAGCAATTATTTCATTCTTTACTTACTTTTATGTTGTTTCTAACCCATATATTTTTTTTTTCCTTCTGTGGATCTTTCAAATTTTCAAAATATGGAAAAGCACCATGCAAGTATCATAAAAGTTGTCCATATGACATGAGCGCTATATTCTAAGTCTTAAATTCCGATTCTAAGTCAGTGATTGGAACTCGAGAACTGGGTGAGTCTTATTTGTGAATGAATCAAATGATGTGAACTGGATTCATTTTTAAAAGATCAGAACCAAAAGAACTAATCATATATGAATCGGACATCGCTGTTTCCCTCATTGAGATGCCAAAGAGAGCTAGGGCAGCAAATAACAACCTAAATTTCAGTCTGTTCCTCACCAACTGATCTTATGATTTCATAAGACTACAGGATGAAAATGCACACAAGTAATATAAAACACTTGTATGGTGCTTTTGCATCCTTATTTAATCGTGAAAGCTCCAGTTCCCATTCACTGTAATTGCATGGAAAAGGGATACCAGAACATTCTCTAAAAATTCTCTGCAGAAAAAAAAATATAATAATTTACATTTTTTTGGTGATGCATTGCCTTAACATATTAGTGGTAATTTACTAGTATACAACTGTAAAATATCTAACTTGCTAATTATGATACAAAAAACTGAAACATGTTTTTCATCAAATCTAAATCTGAAACATGCTATTTTTAAGAAAAAAATAGTTATGACAGGGTTCTCACTGTCATAACTGACAAGACATGCATCAATACAGGATCCTGTTATTGTTCTGCATGCTGTCTGTTTCCAAGCTGAGTAGATGGACAGCTCTGGGTCATGTCACACTGCAGCCTGACTGGCAGGTGTCATGCCACTTGTCAGATGTGCTGTCTAAGATGGTTGCAGCATTACTCTAGTCTGCAGATACCTCCACTGGGTGCTATGTGGCAGATGTATACAATGCCATTACAGCCAGGGATGCATGTGCCTGTCACAGTGGTGACAGAAACAGGTTTCTTCATTTTGCCGCAAGGCCGTTGGCACGATAAGAGAATTCTGTCCTCTTCGTCAGTTTGTGTAGGCAGCCATTCTCTTTCCCTCAACATCTCGGAGGCCTCATTGCCACTCATTGCTTGTGCTGGGTGGTCAAGTGGCAGTAGAGAATGAATAGATTCTGCTAGAGTACCAGCCGCACAGCGGTCGCATTTTTATTTCTGTATTATTCTAATGAGGTCGATAGATGATAGAATCAAATGCACTCCTTAACTGATCATGGGTGGGAGCATAGTTGGTAGGGGGGCTCATGCCCAGCCATAATAGAGGTCATATTTAGCCTTTGGGAGGAAAACAAAACAAACAGTGAGGAAAATGTATGCACTCTGTTTAAGCATGTAAATTATTCATGGAAATTAGATTGTGTTGTATTCTATTCAATACTGGGGATTGAGCAGAAAAAGGAAGCTGTTGCAAATGGTAATGAACTGACAGATGCTAAAACACTTTTATCCTTCGACCTGGATTGTACATCAGACAGCTTCCACCAAGTAATTTGGCATTACAATAATAGATCTCAGTGATTGATCATTTATAGTCATTGCTGTCACAGAGATCCCAGAATCCTTTTGTTTTAATGTGCATTGTATGCATTTTATTCTCAAGGGTATCTTCTGCTGTGACTTAATGTTTTCTTGATTTGGGTGAGGTATGGAATATGAAACAACCAGACTCTTTTGCAATAGCAGGGCTTTTTGTGTGTATGGAATTTTAGACACGGCAGATCATGCAATGACCTTTTTCTCACTGAGATGGAAAACAGAATGTGATTCAATATTTAAAAGGGGAGAGCTGTCCTAACGGCATAACATGTCAATACACAGAAATGATTGGCCAACACATTTCTATGCAGCGCACAAAGTGACCCATAATGCCCATGTGCATTACATCTTGATTAGGTCTATTATCTGAGTCAACGCTGACACACACCTCACAGATCATTATTGACCTTTCTCATCTTGGCCCTTTGTTCTCTCCCTCTACCACATGCTAAACGGAGAGTTTAAAGGATAGTTGACTAAAAAATTTCAGTCATCATTTACTTATCCGCATATTGTTCTAAGCTTCGTTGACCTTCTTTCGCTGAACACAGTAGGCGATAGTATGCTAAATTTTAGCCTCTGTCACCTTTCACCTTCATTGTATGGAATAGAGATGCAATGAAAGTCAATGGTGACTGAGCCTAACATTGTGCATTAAGTCTCCTTGTCTTCTACAGAAGAAAGAAAGTCATACCGGTTTGGAACAACGTAAGGATGAATAAATGATGACAAAATGTGCATTTTGCTGCTTTTAAGATGTCAGATGCCTTTCTTTACAGAGAAAACTGTTTCACTGTGAACTTTGTGTTTCTGATTGAACTGACCTTTGAATAGGAAAGAAACTGAAAGCATATTTGACAGAATGTAGTATTTTCTCTGCTCCTGGTGTTAACATGAATGCATATTGCATGAATTACTGCAAAATTTCAGTTTCTGCAAGTCTATTTCTGAGAGTCTGTCAGGTAAAATTTCAGTATGTTGGAAAGGTGTGAGATTGTAGAAGGAGCTAAATATAGAGCAACAGAAGGGTGTAAATTAAAGGGAAGGTTTGCTGTAATAGCTGTGCTGTTTTGGGTGTGAGGTCATCATCAGGTCCATGACAGTTCCTTAATCAAGAGGTTTTGGAGAAATGTCAAAGAGTTTGCAAGTGAGCACTAAAGTTGATGTAAGGGGGTCAATTTTCCATTGAATTGCTATGAAATGACAGTGTAATACATGGAAGGTGCTTAAGGACAATGGCACTTGTCAAACCACAGAGCAATTAAGTGTGCAGCCCACACAGGTTCAAATGAGCCAAGTTGGACAGAACTGCACTGCAAATGGCAAAAAGAGGACAATGAATCTATAATTTGTGTGTCTTTGCATATAAGGCATTCGACCAAATGTCCATGTATTAGTCCTCTATTACTTCACATTATCATTGTTAAACCTTGTTTATCATGATTAGTATGATGATTTTGGCAGAAGTCTAGAGTTCTCTGAAAGCCCTGAGCTGCCATGCTGTTGAAGTGTGTCACAGGCTACTGCTCAGAATGGCCATTCCATCTAAAATCCATCTGCACCCACTTTGAACCAAATGAAAGAGCAAGCCAAGCTAAGCATGAGGATAGATTTGTCGATTACCCAGTCCACCTACCCCCCCACCCTGGATCTCTCTCACGTTCTCTCTTCACCAACCCCATCCCTGATCTTCCTCTTGCTAGTTCGATTATTGTGCAGAGAGATGTATAAAACAGGGCTCAACCCATTCCAGCAGGCCACTATTGGAAATGGGCCTGAAAATGGCAAGCTTTCTTTATCAGATTATCTGAGAAAGGGGGCCCTATCTGCCGCTGATTTACACAGATCAATTCTCCATTAAAAATGAACATTGCATCAGAACTTTAATGGGTGGAGAGGGACAATTCCATAATGTCTGCTGTACTGGCTGTTTGCTGTGCCAAACAAAGCCCCATCAATCGCCATATTGAGGGCAGCTTGTGGAACAGAGGAAGGCATAAATGAAGGTAAATTACTTAATTCCATGGTTAGACATATCAATTAGAAGGTTGTAGTTTACCAGATTTAAGCAGAAGAAAATAATAGCTCAAGTGACATTCTACTAAGCAAGCAAGCAAGCACTTGATTGATGGTGGCTAAAGGGGGATGGATACATTTTAGGCTTCATTCACACTCAAAACTTCAGTGCCTAAACCCCTGTGGTCATTTATTTATTTCACAGCAATTCATTGTACGAGTGAAAACTACTCAGCACTCAACGTCAAGGTGTCATTTATAAACACTTTTCAAATACTCATTAAATTCCACATTTATGCTTAGTAAAATAATTTGCACAAAATGCTGAAATTTCTTGAGGACAAACAGCACTTTGTTGCACATAAAGATGCATGTTGAGCCTAAAACCCATGTCCTTGCGGAATTGTACTGTACATTTAATTGTACAAACTGAAGAAAAGTAACAGTTGCTTAAAAAGCATTCTGTTTATTGGTTAATTTATGCAGGATTTTATTTTAATTTGTTCAGCACAAATTCTTGAGGCTTGTGGTAGTCTTGATTTAAATGCATTCTTCTTAATTATTCATATTCATATTATTTTCAGCCTGATTTTAAAAAAAATTACTTGAGTGCCAACATTTCTTCAAAATAATATTACATAGTTCTTTACATGTATCGTGACTGGTTAATGGTTTTTAAGGCAAATGCTCTATTCAGTTATCAGTAAAAACCTACCTCACTACCCTAAACCTAAACTTTGCACATGTGAGTTTCTCCTGTAATGATGGATCACTCATCGTTAGTTCTTTAATGTGTGCTGTAATAATAATAATTAAAAAAAATTCTTACTTTACACTTTACAGCAGATGCACTGGGAAACAGATTATATCACCGCAGGTGCAATGAAGGTAAGATTGCATATCATTAAACATATAATGTGTTTTTAGATGTTTATAATGATTGATTATGATAGATAAGATGCTATAGTGAATGCATCATCATATTGTTTACAGTGTTACTCCAAGCTACTCCACACATTTTGCTAGCTAAGCTACAAACTACTCAACAGAATTTTTTTTTTTAAATAAGCTAAAAGCTACACATCAGAGAAAGTAGCAAGTTACACTACAAGCTACACGCCAAAGTACATGATAATCAGATTGTGCTTCACTAAGGACTTACTGTCCACTGTGTTGTGGTGTGCTGCTATATCGGCTATGTACACCTTCAAGGTGGAGGAGGACAGCCGTCCCTCCAACCTCTAATGCAGAAAGGAAAGCACCAATCCGACTGTGCATCTCTGGAGGTCTTCATGGTGGGAGGAACACCGCTTAGCGAACAGATGCCACTTCAAGGCATACAGGAGCCTCATAGAGGGAGCCCTAGCGTGAGTGATTTTGTCTATCACAGCGGGTGGTAGGCCACTTAGGTCTTTCGCATCCCGTGCAGGTGACAGACATGGAGATTACAGAGGCATGGTTGCAGTTGCCAGATGGTGCCCCGTCCCTGAGAAATTGCATAAGGGGGCCAGCTGTGTGCCAGCGCGTCTATACCAAGGGGTGCCTCGGTCAGGGAATACCAAAGCAAGCATTGGGAGGATTCTGGGAAAGAGAACAGGTCTACCTGCGCCTGCCCAAATCGACTCCAAATCAGCTGGACCACCTGAGGGTGGAGTCTCCACTCTCCCCTGTGGGTAACCTTTCATGGCAGTGCGGTGTTGAGGTCGCTGGGATGTGCAACTGTGACTCCAGAGGAGGAGATGGCAGGCGAGTTGTGACATACAATGGGAGCGTACGCCTTCTTGGCGATACATGAGATGCTCTGAACCCGGGAGGAGCTAGCTATTTTCCTCGTTGACCCGAAGCCCTAGCTGGCTGAGGTGAGTGAGCACCATGTCCCTGTGCGCACACAACACATCCCGAGGGTGAGCTAGGATTAGCCATTCATCGAGTTGAGGATACGAATGCCCACTTCCCTTAACGGGGCAAGAGCTGCCTCTGCGGCATTCTCTGCCTTCAACAAGGTGAACCTGGCGGACGCCTGGTGAACTGAATAATGTAGCCGAGTCAGATGGTCCAGGTCCGCCATTGCGACGGCTAGGGCCTCACGGCGGGGTGGAGCCAGAGGCGCCACATTGAAGGGGCTTGGGCCCTGTGACTGTCGAGGGACATCGTAGCACTTACCTGGCTCCTGACACCCCCCTGCGGATCTGTCGGAGATACATCGTCCCCGAAGTTTGCCGAAACTGTCCGGGTGGCCATGTTTGTGCCACAGCTGAGCGTGCAGATGCAGGGTGGGGGGGGCACCGCTGGAGTGCCGAACTTGCCAAAATGGAAAGGTGGCCGTAATGATGGCCGTGCACACCGGATATGTGACCCAGGGAATAAGGAAACTGCTCTTTTGTTTCACTTTTGGGTACCGCAGCTGCTTTAGCGTGCATGGCAAGGGAACAAAAGATTCTCCTACCGGCCCTCCACCGGGGGATGGAGTGGTCTGTTCACCAGCTCCGGAACAGCGTGTCTCCTAGTCCCTGGATCACCCATCTCCGTGGCTCTTCGAAGCCTTCTTCTTGGCGGCCGGCCATGAGACGGGTAGCATCTGCTTCCTGTGGTGGGTTCGATGCCGGGGCGGCCCGCAGTGGAGCAGGTGCAGTCGCCATAGGAGGATGTCCTTGGTGGCAAACAGATGAGATGCGGGATCTTGAGCATCGCACTGGGGCAGGATGTGTTGGACGGCCTCCGTCTGCTGCTTCACTGTCAAGAACTGCTGGGCAAAGTTCTCGATGATGACGCCAAACAGGCCAGCTTGGGAAATGGGGGCATTAAGGAACCGTGCCTTGTCGGAGGGTGAGGTCGTTTGCCGAGTGCAGTTCCTGCATCAATACCAGGGTGCACAAGTACCCTCGTGCTGTTCTTTTAGTGCCTTTGCTTGGTGGACTTTTAGGAGAGCCTTGGCGTGCAGGGCGGAGGCGACTTGTCCAGCGGAACCGTAGGCTTTGAACGTCAGGGACGACGTAAACCTACAGGTGCTAGACGGGAGGTTCAGGTGCCCACGCCAGGTGGCAGCGCTCTGCGGGCATAGGTGCACCATGAGCACCTTATCCACTGGGGACATCAGCAAGTACCCCTTGGCCATCCCACTATCGAGGGTAGTCGAAAGGTCAGGACCGGGCAGTAAAAGGTGCTGTCCACGATCTTGTGAGCTACTCGTGCACTTCTGTGAAGAAAGGTACTAGGGCGGGGCGTGGCTGTGAGCAGCGCCGCGGGCCCAGGAACCAATCATCGGGAAAGCATGTCCGTCATTTCTGAGCCGCTTCTTACGAAGGCAAGCCGCAACCGCAATGTTGCATGGTCATTTTCTCTCAATGAGAACATGACGCATCCATGAATGATGTCTCCGCATGGGCAGCACATGAAAAGTGTTTGAATGGATTCTGGAAAATGTGTAGGAATTTAGAAACCCTACAGTACTGATAATGGAGTTCGGGCTTGTAATATTTACAGAAGAAAGCTTAAAGAGCCTTTCTTACCAGTTCTGAGAGGGAATGTCAACTATTCGGCAATTCGTTCCTGAAACCTGTGCAGCAATCTACCAGGTCTTAAAAGAGAAATACTTGAATGTATGCATGCTAAATCTGTTTTATTTTTTTATACTTTGACGTTTATAGGGCAGTTTGTATGCATTCGGACAGTGAAACATGGTCAAATGACAATGAGTTATCAAGGGTCTGACATATGAAACTATTTTTTGTTTTAAATTTTATTGTCTTGTTTTTCAGTGCCCAGACATAGTGGAAGAGTGGCAGCAAGTAGCCGATGGGTTCCAGGCTCAGTGGAACTTCCCAAACTGCCTGTGGGCTCTGAATGCGAAACATGTCAATACCAGGAATTGGATCAACATTCTACAACTACAAGCCTACATTTTCCATTGTTCTAATGGCACTGGTCAACAGCAATTACAGATTCCTGTTTGTAGATGTGAAAAAAAATAGTAAATAGTAGATACTTAAAATACAAAATATAATTGTGGAGGAAATATTCTATAAAATACAAGTGTGCATGAAATATTTACAAAACAATTTACAATATGCACATCTGTTTGCATTGTTTTGCCACAAAACCTTACAGGTGTGTAAACTGTCTGTCTGAGGCTTGTAATGCATGGTTCTAGCCCACTGAATACTTGAAAATGCAGTTGTCAATTTCATGCTGGAAATGTGGCAGTAAATGTGGGGGCAACTTCCGCATTCTGTGCATAAGGTTTTGCATCACTGGTGTTTTCCTGTGATGCTAACATTTCCATGGTTTTACCAATGGTGTGCAACAAGTTTGTGGACTCCTCGCTGGAGGATTCGTCCAGCATCTTCCTACTGCACTTCCTCTGAGGCCTTGGAATATTTGACTGTTTGAAGGTGCTTGGCAAAGGCTCCTTTCTCAGTGCTGTGGACTCTGCTCCACTGATGGTGGATTCAGCTAAGGGAGTACTGGGCCATTGTTCAGTCTCAAAGAAGCTGGGCTCTTCATGGGTGCTGGTCCAGGTGTCAGATTTGTTGCCTGAGGGTGAATAGGAATCACTAAGGCCAAAGGTTCCTTAAAAAATTAATTCACCATGAGAAGGATGTAATACCATAGATTCTTACAACTGTTCACCAAACATTCATAACAATAACAGAGCATTGCTAAAACAATAACCTGCAAATTGGAGAATTGGTGATTAATGGCTCTATTCAGATGCACTTTATGGCACATTGTGGAAGATAATGTGAGTGAAACCAAGTTAACATATGGAAAACTTCTAAAATTGACTTGTGAATAGAGGGGTTGAAACCACCACCTGAACAACCAGTAGCCACTTCACGCAAATGTGTATTTACATTTTTATCATTTAGCAGATGCAATCAAAAAGCAATTTACAAATGAATTAAAAATACAGCTAAATCTTCAACTAAAAAAATAAATAAATAAAACAATAATAGAATTGTTCATTTACCCTGATAGGTTAGAAGTGCTGTCCTTCCTATTTGTGTGAGGCTCTAAGAACTGCAGCCGGGTCAGGATCCATTGTTGCCTGCCAGTCTTCTGAGCTCCAGAACTTTTTGAGGGTGCAAGTTTCTTGTAACGTATGTACTAGGTTCACAGTGAATCCCACCTCTTTTTCTGAGATACAAAGTAAAATTTTGTAAGCATTATTAGTTACTATGTTTTAGTTAGTATTAGGACTTCTGTTTTTCTTCTTGTGCACTGGTTCGCTAAGCTGCACAGCCAATTAGAATGATCCGACTCACCGACAACCTCTGCCACTGATTCAACATGCTCAATCGGCCAAAAAAAAGGTGATGGGGACCGGCTTTAGCCGACAGAAGAACACACCAATAAATTTAAGATATTGATCCCAGCCATTGGTACTAATTTGTTCAGTGCATTTAAAATAAACATACATTTACAAACACTGGGTGTCAGTAACTCCCAGTAGTAACTTAAAATTGTGTCAACAGCTATGTAAAAAAAAAACAAAAAAAAAACAAACAAGCAGAATACAGTACTTGACATCACAATGCTTGAATTTTGCCTCTAAACAAGATCTACTACCAGTATGAGGAAGTCTTTGCCAGCAACATTCTTGTTTTCAGTTACTGAAATCGAGCTGAGCACTTTTCACTGTCAAGTCCCTGAAAGACTTTTTGCACAGCCTCAAAAAAATTACAGTATAGGGTTTGTTTTAGGGTTAGGGATTGTATTAGGAAATGTTATGCATCCTCACTGAATTGGGCTGAGAGATTAAAAGCAGTTTGACAGCCTCAAAATGGCAACCTTCACTGAATTATTTCCTACTCCAATCCATGACAAATTTATTTCGACATTGAGTATATAAGTAGCAGAGTTTTGCATGATTTCAACACATGCAAATCATAAAAATGCTGTTGTCTCACACCTTTCAAGGACACAGAGATGGGAAATGTCTGGGCAATCAAGTTTGAGGTTTTTATTCTTTCAGTTTTTGCAGCTTCACGTGACCTCTTCCCAAAACCTTTCTTTGGCTGAAAATAGGTGCTATCATTTGGAATGGATAGTACATCTAGACATGTGAAATGGAGGCTGTGTTCTGTTGGATATATTTTTGCTGGGAAGATCTGGCCTCCTGTATAATTCAGGCATATCACTCCCCCCCGTTCTCTGGATGCTGACACCATAATATACTTCACCCTCTCTAGTGCACAATTTAGGAAGACAGAGCAAAATTATTATTTTTTATTTTATACTAAAAGTCAATTGCAGCTAAATGTATACATGTTTGAGTAGATTTAGCTGCAATGAAACAGGTGACAGATCTAAATAAATAAATAAACCAAATGTTATCTGATAAACATGTATTTGTAAAGGTTTTCAACCAAAAAAAGTATATGAAAAGTAAGTTGACTTTTGATGATGATGTTACTTATTTTTTCAGTGGGACAGCATGCAAATATTTAAATCATATATTCATATAAAATCTTTACATCAGCAGTCTCCATGGCGATTTCAAGCACGATTGCACTTTCTAGCCCCATCTAGAGCACCACATATGCTTCAAGCACTAAATGAAGTGTAATTGAGCTTGAACTCATGATCGTCCCTAGATACTGCAAGATGTACTGTGAAAAGGGAGTTGAGGTATGCACACCCAAAATTGATTGGATCACTTCAGAAGACATGAATTAAACCAGTTTTATGGGTAACATTTATTCTGCATTTGTGTGCTATTTAGAGCTTGGAAATTTGATCAATATTCACTTGTAATACAGTATATGAACAAATAGACATCACATCTCTATTAAAATACTTTTGTTTGTGAAAAGAAAGTCCTACAAGTTTGAGATGACATGGGTAAGTAAATGTGTTAGAACTCCATGTTCGGAGATGGAAGGGAGATGGAGAGCAATGATGCAGTCAAGTAAGGCTCTTTATTTCTCTGCCTTCAACCCTGCACGTGCACTCTTCTCAGAGCTTTTCTCAGTTCAATCAGATCAGTGTCACACAAACTTTGTCAACATAAACTTCTCTGAGACTTCAGCATCACAGTACGTATAAACTTCAATATAAGCTCTTCATCTTCACAATAAACATTTAATAAGACACGCCAGTCACTGGTAACTCGTGTCGTTCTCACTCTTTCTGGAGGTGGTGTGGCAGTTTATATGCTGCACACTGCTAATAATATTTGTTACAATATACTAATTTATATGTATTACCCTTACCCATAAACCTAACCCTAACAATGTCTTAACCCTATATGACTGGTACCGACACTATGGTGGATGAAGATGAAGATTGTTGAATAACAGACTTGGATTACAGTAGAAAAATAAAATGGATAACTTTTATGATTGTTTTATGGTGCTGTGTGTTTAATTATATACCATTTTGTTTATGAGCCACAGCACATAATGGGAAAAAAAAATGCTTAATGAATCATTAACCCTTAAAAGCATTGCAATTTTCCCAAACACAATTGTAGTCTTTAGAGACCCTGCACTTATATCTATCAAAATGGATGTACAAAAATCTCAGATGGTGTAAAATTTTTAAAACATTAAGATAATTTTATTTTTCATAAATCAAAGAGATAATGCAACAAATCAAGACAAAACTAGAACAGAATTTATTATTTTCACACTGAAAGTTCATGATATGCAACTGGCTGTCAAAAACAAATTGTGCTACACATAATGTCTCGGGTTACTTAACTGTATAAACTCCCTGATAAAAGTGGAACGAGGTGCTGCGCTGATTTAGCACTTTGGGAACAACTTTAGGTGTGACCAGCTGTGAATATGTGTGCAACACGTCAATGAAATTGACCAGAATTTATAGCCTCTGCTGGTGGCATCATTGGATGCACCTGTAGCAGGGCTATAAATAGATGCATCACAGGTGCATCGTCAGGTATTTTGTCTGAAGAACAGTCCTGGGACATCCCAGTGCGACAATGAAGTGCAGCATCTTGTTCCGCCTTTATCAGGGAACAGGTGTTACAGTTAAGTAACCCGAGATGTTCCCTGTCAAAAAGCTGTGGATGTCCGGACCCTTACGGTTGAGTAGTTGTGCTCACAAGAGCACGAGAAGTCTCAGACATGAGCTTGTGATGTTGACTCAAGGACATAAGAGCCGGAGTGGCATGAACATCCAAACTGTAAAATCTTATGAATGTGTGTGAAGAGGACCAGCCTGCCGCATCACAAACATGCTGCAGACGGACACCTCTAGCCAAGGCTTTAGAGGAGACAACCCCTCTGGTAGAGTGAGCCCGGATACCTACTGGCGAAGCTTGACCTTGCTCCTCGTAGTCCAGGGCAATAGCATCCCTCACCCAATGCAACACATTCATATTCCTGTTGCGGCCCCCATGACAAACGAATAGTTGCCCTGTCTTACGCTACTGGCTAGTGCGGTGGACATAAGTCTGAAGGGCACGGACTGGAAAAAGTCTGTGAAGTCTTTCCTGCTCCAACATGGTAAATGGCGGGGAGCAGAAGGCTTCGAGAGTGACTGGATGTAAAGTCGAGAAAGGAACATTGGGCAGGTAGTCAGGATGAGGGTGCAAAATTGCATTTAGCCATTCCTGGGGCAAAATCTAAGCGGGCTGGCAAGACAGACAGAGCCTGTAGATCCCCAATACTTTTTAGAGAAATAATTGCCATAAGAAAAACCATCTTCAGAGTCAGAAGTTTATCAGACACTGACTCTAGAGGTTCAAAGTGGTTCTCAACCAGACCCTCAAGGACTATTCCTTAGTCCCATGAAGGGATCCTGGTCCTAGCAGGAGGTCTCAGTCGCATGGCTCCATGAACGAAGCGAGCAAGCAGAGGATGTCTCCCCAATGGCACCCCGTCAATCAAGGCTAAACCCTGAGAGTGGCGGGGCATGTGCCTGCTGACAATTTTTCTTGCTGAAAGTCCAGAACTGAAGCAATCTGGCAGTTAACTGGATCTCCCTTCAGGGGCCCACACGATAGTCGAATATGGCGATGTCGAGGGCACGAAGACACAGGAAGGATAAGGTTTCCTCCATGAACGAGAGAGCTTGTTATGGAGGTCATTAAAGAAAGGAAGGGATTGATATAGTGTTCCTTCCTTCTTCTTTTTTTGGCCACCAGACAGAAATCTGTCTTCTAGTTTGGAGCATTTGGTGGGTCTCTTGTTCGTGTGGCCAGTCTAACTGTAGCCTGGCCACAGCACGAGTAACCACCTTGAGTAATCCCTCAGCAACTTTATTATTGTGCATGGAATGTTCAGAGGTTCAGCGAGAAGGATCAGCTGAATCTGGGCAGAGAGTGAACGATAGGGATGGACCCGTCTTGCACAGCAAGGCGCTGTATGAAAGTTGCGAGGCACGGTGCAAGTGTTCCACAACTGCTACCGGGTCCTTGAATAACGTAGAACGTGCCAGTAAAGGCAGACGGTGGAGTTTCTGGTGCCGCCCTAGGGAGTTGGTGCATATGCAGACTTCATAATGTGTGTATAAGGAGTGGCGTTACTGATTACCAGCTAACGGAAACCCTGCTGATGTCTCCTAGGTTCTGTCACAGTGTATCTGTTTGATAGTGCACTGACCAATGCAGAAGTTGGATACATTGTTGGAACCCTGCAAGTATCTACACTGTCATGGTTAAAATAGGTAAATTAACCCATTTAATCCCACCGGTTACAGTTGTGTCCGGTGTCTAAAAGGCATTTTTAATGTATTTGTAAATAACAGTGCTTTTTTGCATGAGTGATGCAAATAGTCATATGACCAGAATTATTTAATCCACTGTGCTTCTGGAATGATTATATCAGTAAAAATAAATCCTGTCAAAATACATTTACAACTACCATATTTTGTACATAATTTAAATTGAGTTGTGTTGTGTTCATTTTCTGTTGATCAACTCTATTGATGAGGTAGGTTTTGTGTGGATGACTGAAAAAAAAAAAACATCTGGATGAAGCATATTTTATCCACTCATGTTTAATAAAGATATTGTGATTAATCATGAGTAACTACAAAAAGGTATGTGATTAATCACAATTAACTAAAGAAAAATGTAATCGTTTAACAGCCCTTGTTTATTTGTATGAATATAGTACTAATTTCCCTTGTAAAAAAATAAAAAAATATTATTTATGGAAGTGCAAAAAAAATTAAATAATAATAAAAACCCAGACACTCTTACATACATTGGGTCTATATAGACCCTATACACTTTTGGCACATAAACCATTATAAAAATAAATGTTGCAATTTTGATTGTTCATTTTAAATTCTAGGTTAATGTGATATAATCCTTTGACATTAGTTAATTCCATTAATATAATTTTTTATGGATTCAAAAGACATACATACACATTAAACGTCTCTTAAGTTGTTAAGGCGTAACATCATCACGTTTTACATGCTGTAAATATGTCATTATTATACTTTTCAGTGTCTAAGCAAACAAAACTAAATGTATGTGTATTAAAACCACACTTTACTTAAGTATTCATACAAATTCACATGAGATCTAGTCGGTATACCAAAGGACTGAGTCAATGATTCTCAATAGCTGGTAAAGTGTAAAATAAAATGAACACAATAAAGGCGCTTTAATGGTTTAACTCACTATTAATTTTTAATACAAGAACCGAGAGCATCTCTGGAAATGATTGCCTTTAGTGAGGAGAAATCAATGACACGCATACATTTCCATAGATTTTTGCTAGAGATGAGGGGTGGGTCCCTTCTGAGCCTCAGGATTATTTGCATGAACAGCGAAGGAGAACGTGGGGTCAATTTCAGTTGCAGTGCTCTGCTGCCTCATCACTCAGTGTGTTGATTATCTGGTCTTTGGATCATCTTATATGAGGGCCAGCAAAATTGGCAATTGATTACCCAATTGAACCTGACCACAAAACCAGCCCACTGTTTGAAAGCGGAGAGACCTGCATCCTGTTACCATCGATTGACCGCCCCGTCTAGTCTAGCTAAACAAGGCACTAGGCAATGCCGTGTGGAGCCTCTAAGGAACTGGCCAGAGCTGTTGACTTAGGATTTACAGCCTGTCTTCTGAGTCTACTGATATCTTCTTCCTTTCACTAGGGATACGGTTCTTGCATAAAAAGGCCTTCAGCCATTAATTACATTTAGGCTAGGGGCCTAAATGCAGGTTCTTATGGAAAGCACAACATCTGTTTAACAAGGCAGGCAGACTTGACATATTTTATTAATGCCATAGGAAATGTTCTGCTATGGTAAAATAACAACATCATTTAACAAGACTAAACAAAAATCAAAACATTGATTAATTAACAGCAAAACTGGCATTTAGCAAAATGGCACTTGAATCTTGCAGAACTTCAAGGTTCTTGGTTCTTTTTTCTTTTTTTCTAATTAGATGGTGCGTTACATTTCTGTCCACATTACTGAGTACAGATGGCCCAGTAATAACTCTCTTCTATTAGATCAACATCAGAAAAGGAAGTTTTACTGGATTACATTGAAAACTGGATTGCATACATGGGAGGCTTTTTAATATAAGATCTGCCTATCAAACAAGTGGAAGCAGAGTTTATTTTGGCAGAAGCAATGCCTTGTAAATAATGTTTCTCTATGTGTTCTAAATTCCCTGGCAGAATAATAATAATAATAATAATAATTACAAAAACGCACAGTGATACACATTTTACATGTTGTATTCATTTCCTCACCATGGTCTCTAGAGCATGGGTACCTTCTAGACTGTAAGAATCTTGACAGCTTTTCATGTGAATTTGCAAATCAAATTTTACAACTCAATTTTTCCTTAAATTGCTGGCTGTTGAGTAGGGGTTCTCTTTGTAAGAACTGTTTCCCTTTCTTTCAGTTGTAAGGCCCCTTGATTAAACTACACCTTTGAGAATGATATGCTGTGGATTTGAGGGAGCAAAAATGGGGAATCTAAGACAGTACATGATTGATAACTTGATTATGGATGCCAAGGGCAAAATATAAATTCAAATTATTTTAAATTCACCAGTCACTGATATGGTGGAATCTGCAGAGTGGAATCCTCATTCTCAGAGTAAAATAATAAAATTTTTCATTTGCAGGGCACAGGCATTCTATAGAGAAAGTCTATATTAAGCAAAAGTTAACTTAGTAATACATACATGTAATGACCATGTAATAGCCATATAATAACATCAAATATACATGTAATTACATGCAATTGCATTCAGGAATGCAAAATTGTATAAAATAATATATATTGGTTTCTTTGATGATATTAATCTGACTTTAAACTTTTATTCAAGCTTTTAAAACAATGTCAAAGGTGTCACTAAATGTAAACAAAAGCTTGTAAAGTCTAATGACAAACAATTGTTTTGTTGCTGACTGATTGGCAGAAGATCCTGCAGTTAATTTGTTTTATATTCTTATGTAGAGAAAAAAATATATATAAAACAAATGACTAGTGTCACTTAAATTTGATTTTTTTTTTTTTTTTTATAAAATTGCCCTAATTTTTCACCCAATAAGTAAGATATCATTTATAAAAAAGAAACTGCTTGTTTTTTCTTCTTGCCTAAGGTCTGATGCTATCCAAATGTCAAAGACATCATCACAAAGCGCCTGTTTACTGTTTTTAAAAGAACTTCAGAGCTATTTTCTTTCTTCTGTTCTTTTCTTTCATTTTCACATCTATCCTGGTGCTATCTTTTCATTTAAGACATTGGTTCTAGTTTAGTGTAGAGATGATGCTCAAGCAGAAGCTTGTCAACAGCAGGCTTGCCAGATACCTAGCCAGAAGCAGGTTTCTGCTGAAGAGTCTTGGACTCACCCATAGTCTTGTGTTCCAGCAGGGACATTTGAGACCAATCACATTGCCAAATGAACAGCATGTATGGAGACTGTGGGGAGCAAATGCAAAATGACTAACATCATCTGCCACATTGATTGCATGTTAGCCAAAGGTGATAAAGGGAGAAAGGAAGGGAGAAAATAATTAAATTGAGGGCTACCATCAGTATATTCATATATCAAAAACAGGTTGTGATTTCGTAATGTGGCTTAGCAAATTAAAACTTTCATAGGAATATTCATATTTCAAGGCTTACAGGGAAGTCAGCAATGTTATGAAAGTTATGTGATGTTATAGTGATATATTTATTGTAATTTAAAACTACATGCATGAATCGGTGAGCGGGGCTAAACAGGCAGTGATGTAGAAGCAGGCGTTGATCTTCTTCTGTGGAGGCGGTGTTTAGCCACACTATTACGTAATAATGTGGCACATTCCACACCCCGTCATTTTGGCAGATTGGCTTCAAAATAAACTGTTTTTAGACTAACAAGAACTTTTTGAGTTCTGAAACTTACAGGATGTTTTTATATACAGGTGCTGGTCATATAATTAGAATATCATCAAAAAGTTGATTTATTTCAGTAATTCCATTCAAAAAGTGAAACTTGGATATTATATTCATTCATTACACACAGACTGATATATTTCAAATGTTTATTTCATTTAATTGTGATGATTAAAACTGACAACTAATGAAAATCCCAAATTCAGTATCTCCGAAAATTAGAATATTACTTAAGACCAATACGAAAAAAGGATTTTTAGAAATGTTGGCCAACTGAAAAGTATGAACATGAAAAGTATGAGTATTTACAGCACTCAATACTTAGTTGTGGCTCCTTTTGCCTGAATTACTGCAGCAATGCGGCGTGGCATGGAGTCGATCAGTCTGTGGCACTGCTCAGGTGTTATGAGAGCCCAGGTTGCTCTGATAGTGGCCTTCAGCTCTTCTGCATTGTTGGGTCTGGCGTATCGCATCTTCCACAATACCCCATAGATTTTCTATAGGGTTAAGGTCAGGCGAGTTTGCTGGCCAATTAAGAACAGGGATACCGTGGTCCTTAAACCAGGTACTGGTAGCTTTGGCACTGTGTGCAGGTGCCAAGTCCTGTTGGAAAATGAAATCTGCATCTCCATAAAATTGGTCAGCAGCAGGAAGCATGAAGTGCTCTACAACTTCCTGGTAGATGGCTGCGTTGACCTTGGACCTCAGAAAACACAGTGGACCAACACCAGCAGATGACATGGCACCCCAAACCATCACTGACTGTGGAAACTTTACACTGGACTTCAAGCAACGTAGATTCTGTGCCTCTCCTCTATTCCTCCAGACTCTGGGACCTTGATTTCCAAAGGAAATGCAAAATTACTTTCATCAGAGAACATAACTTTGGACCACTCAGCAGCAGTCCAGTCCTTTTTGTCTTTAGCCCAGGCGAGACGCTTCTGATGCTGTGTCTTGTTCAAGAGCGGCTTGACACAAGGAATGCGACAGCTGAAACCCATGACTTGCATACGTCTGTGCGTGGTGGTTCTTGAAGCAATGACTTTAGCTGCAGTCCACTCTTTGTGAATCTCCCCCACATTTTTGAATGGGTTTTGTTTCACAATCCTCTCCAGGGTGCTGTTATCCCTATTGCTTGTACACTTTTCTCTACCACATTTTTTTCTTCCCTTCGCCTCTCTATTAATGTGCTTGGACACAGAGCTCTGTGAACAGCCAGCCTCTTTAGCAATGACCTTTTGTGTCTTGCCCTCCTTGTGCAAGATGTCAATGGTCGTCTTTTGGACAGCTGTCAAGTCAGCAGTCTTCCCCATGATTGTGTAGCCTACAGAACTAGACTGAGAGACCATTTAAATGCCTTTGCAGGTGTTTTGAGTTAATTAGCTGATTAGAGTGTGGCACCAGGTGTCTTCAATATTGAACCTTTTCACAATATTCTAATTTTCTGAGATACTGATTTTGGGGTTTACATTAGTTGTCAGTTATAATCATCAAAATTAAAAGGATTGAACACTTGAAATATATCAGTCTGTGTGGAATGAATGTATACATTATACATGTTGCACTTTTTGAATGGAATTACTGAAATAAATAAACTTTTTGATGATATTCTAATTATATGACCAGCACCTGTATGTATAAATGTCAAAAGAAAGGGAATTAAACCCCTTTAAAAAAGGTAAATCAATACAGTCAATCGTCTCTTTGAAAGGGTAGTTAACTACATGAGATAAGGGTGTAGAGTGACTTGCAGTGTGCACCACGCTAAAGCTATTTGTTTGTCATTTAGATATTAGTGCACGTGTGGTTTGTTTATGATTGTGGGTCCGTGGTCCTAGTGACCCTTTACTATTTTCCCTTCCCACAGGCTTGGTTTGCCTTGTATTAATTACTTTGTTAATTAAGGGGGGGGGGGGGACTCTTTTTGTGCTTTGCATAAGGCCTAGATTCTCAAAACTGAGATTTTAACATTAAATTAAAGTCATTTTTTTTTTTAATTAATAAATTTTTTTCGTTAATAAAACACCTTTTGTATTCAAAGGTCACGTCTCTGTTCTTATTACTGGCTGATGAACTTGTGTTGCTGCAAAGTGTTAAATTTAATTCCGTGGGCAATAGCCCCCGATGGCGTAGTTGGAATTGGGTGTTACCGCTTGCCATTACTCGGTTACATTTTGGCGCAATCGACAGGGTTGCTTGTGTAAAACGAGACGTAACTTTAGAGTGTAACTTATTGTTTTGATACTTTGTGGTTTTTTTTTAGAGCAGGGCAGACAACAGCAGGGCAGACAACCATCCGACGGGAAAGTGTTTTGCGAGGACATTGCTTCTAAAGGTGACCGGGGAAGGAACTGCGCTTGGCAGCTATGGATACAGAATTGCAGGAAATGTGGGACTTGGTTGAACAGTTAACAACTGATAATCAACGCCTGTTAGAGGCTCAGACTATTCCTTTGAGAACTGATTCTGCTAATGTTTCTCCTGATATTTCCAGGTCTTCAGGTCAATTTTGTGGGTCCCATGAACGTTTGGTGTATGTGCCCAGGGAAAGGAAGTGTCCCATCTTTAGAGGTAGGGTGGGAATTGGAATAGCTGTATGGGTAGATGAGGTCTGTGCTAGTATGCGGGCACAGTATTTAGAATCAGGTGATCAAGCTTATTTTATTTATGATCATTTGGAGGGGGAGGCTAAAAATGAAATTAAAGACCTAGAGCAGAGAGAGACGATCCAGAGAAGATTTTGTCTATCCTCCAAGAAATGTATGTGTGCTCTCAGTCTTATGTTGCATTACAAGATAAATGTCTTACAGTTGTTACAGTATTTTTTCACAACATTTTAGTGAACAACTGCATTCTTGTAATTGGTTACAACTTAAAGCAGCCAATGGGCTTGACATACCTTATCTTGGTGTATGCCTAGGTGAATGTAGAGGTTCTGGGGAAAGTTATACCAAATAAAGGGATTCCTGTTGTGAAAGACACCCCTAGCTTGCAGTCAAGGATAAATATCCCAGGTTTTTTGGGGATGAACATTATTAGCGAGTGCTATGACTTATTGTTCAGTCAACATGGTACTTTTCTTTTCAGCCTCCTGTATGTCCAGCAGGCTCCTACAGAGTGGCAGCAGGCTCTCCAGTTTTGCCACAATGCTCCATCAGTTAGGCCCAACACTGGAATTGCCAGAGTTAGGGACAGGTATTCTGTTAAGTTAAGTGAAAAGCGTACTGCTTATATTCCTGTGATTAATGTTGGCAAAATGGATGCTCGGGTTCCTATGTGTTGTGCTTTAGGGACCCTAAAGCCAGCACAGATAGTCAGTTTATCTGCAGGCATTGTGGAGGTTCCCTTTGCATTGGGGGTCGGGGAAGTTCAGGCTACTGTTAGTATGCAACACGGACAAGTTGACAAAGTACAGCAGCTTATACAGTCTGTTGACCTGTCTGCCCTATCAGAGCAAGAGCAGGGCAAAGTTACTTCTCTACTGATGAAGTACCAGTCAGTGTTTGCTACTCATGAAGGAGACTTGGGTTGCACTACCCTTATTAGTCATGAAATTCCCTTAACTGATGAGGTGCCAGTACGACAAAGGTATAGGCGTATTCCACCTGCTGAATATGCTGCAGTAAAGGAACACATAAATCAACTTCTGTAAGGTCAGTTAATATGGGAAAGTTGCAGCCCCTATGCATCCCCCATCATCCTAGTGAAGAAAAAGATGGTGCTTTGAGTCTGTGTGTGGACTATCGCCAGATTAATCGCAAGAGGGATGCCATTCCCCTCCCTCAGATTGAGGAGTCCCTTAATGCCCTTTCAGGTATCAGGTTTTCAACCTTGGACCTAGCAAGTGGTTACAACCAGGTGCCTGTGGAAGAAAAATCCTTAAAGTAAGACCGCCTTCTGTACTCCCTCCGGCCTCTTTGAATTTAATCGTATGCCTTTTGGGTTAGCCAATGCCCCTAATACATTTCAGCATCTTATTGAGCGCATGTTTGGGGCCCAACGTTTTCAAAATCTGTTGCTGTACCTAGACGATGTAATTGTATTCACATGTTCCATAGACCAACATTTGGAACGTTTGGACAAGGTTTTGAGTCGGCTGCACCAGGAAGGCCTTAAAGTAAAGCTGGAAAAGTGATGTTTCTTGAAGACTGAGGTGAAGTATTTGGGGCATGTGATATCCGATGAAGGGGTTTCTACTGACCCTGAGAAGATTGCTGTGGTAGCTATTTGGGCTTGACCAAAAGATGTATCTGCATTGAGATCCTTTTTGGGTTTCGCAAGTTACTACAGACGATTTGTTAAGGGCTTCTCAGTGATTGCAGCTCCCTTATACCATTTGATCGGAGGACTGGGAAGCATGGATAAAAAAGGGTGTGCATAGACCAGTCAGTAGTGCTTGGACTAAAGCCTGTGAGAAATGTTTTCAGGATCTGAAAGTGTGCCTGACCACCACTCCTGTGTTGGCCTATGCTAATTTTTCATTGCCTTTCATTTTGGAGGTGGATGCCAGCCAAAACCGACTGGGAGCGTTGTTATCTCAAGAACAGAATGGGAAAGTAAGGCCTCTTACCTATGCAAGCAGAACACTGAGTCGAACGGAGAAGAGAATGACAAATTTCAGCTCCATGAAGCTAGAGTTTCTTGCTTTGAAATGGGCAATGACTGAGAAATTCAGTGAATATTTGCTGGGCTATAAGTGCATAGTCTGGACCGATAACAACCCTTTGAGTCACCTGAGCACTGCAAAGCTTGGAGCAACATAGTTACAGTGGGCAGCAGAATTGGAAGCTTTTGATTATACTATTCCGTACCGATCTGGGCGGTCCAATGGAAATGCATATTCTCTTTCACAACAGTACCCTTTTGATGGGGTAGTCCTTGTGGATCAGGTTTTTCCAGGTACTTCTGTTCCAGTATGTTAGGAGCAGGTTATAGGCAAGACATTAATCATTGCTTGCCAGTCAGAAATATCTATTCTTCCAACTTATTTTGGGAATGATTTTGCTGCCCTTCAACAAAACGACCCCATAATTAGTAACTTTTTGTATTTTTGGCAACAAAAACGAAGACCAGACTACATGGAGCGGATAGGGATGAGTAAGTCCGTATTGGAATTAGTGCGACAGTGGGACCATCTAGTAGAGAGGGATAAGGCTTTATACCATATAACTTTTCTTCCAGATAGTGGGGAAGAGGTGCAACAAATAGTATTGCCAGAATCATTAAAAGGAGATGTGTTACAGCAGTTACACCAAGGGCACGATCATCAAGGGATTGAGAGGACCACTGAACTAGTGTGTTCAAGATGTTACTGGCCGGGCATGTATAAAGCAGTTAGGAAGTGGTGCGAGGAATGTGAACGTTGCACTTTGGCCAAACAAGCATACCCTCCCGTGAAGGCACCAATGGGACATCTGGTCGCTGCAAGAACAAATCATATCTTGGTGATTGATTTTACCTTTTTGGAGCGTTCAAGGGATGTAAGGAACAAGTTTTGATACTGTCCGATGTTTTCTCCAAGTTCACACAGGCGGTCCCAACTTATGATCAGAGGGCTTCTGGTGAAGGAATGGTTTTGCCACTTTGGAGTTCCAGCACGTATCCACTCAGACCAGGGTCAGAGCTTTGACGGGGCTTTGATACAACAGTTATGTGACCTGTATGGGATACAGAAGACACACACTACACCCTACCATCCCCAGGGTAATGGCCAATGTGAAAGCTTCAACCAGACATTACATGGTCTTCTCTGCACAATTCCTAGGTCAGCAAAAGTTGATTGGCCTAATTACTTGCCTCAGATGCTGTTCTCTTACAATACTACCGTACATCAGACAATGGGGGAGCGCCCACATTTTTTGATGTTTGGACAACAACCTAATCTCCCAGTTGATTTTCTCCTTGGAAGGGTTCCACAGCCAACAGCAGGGACAGAGATGGATTGGATGGAGGAGCATCGGTAGCTCTTGCAAATGGCCTTTGATGGCGCAGGAGAGAGAATCCTGGCGGCAGCCAGGTTGAGGAAAGAGAGACATGACCAGAAGGGTTACAGCTGTCATTTGAATGAAGGGCAGTTAGCTTACTGAAGGGACCATAGTATCCGGGGTAGAAATGAAATACAAGATGTGTGGAGCCCAACAAAGTATAAAGTGGTTTGAGTGCCTATGGAGGGGGAAGTTGTTTATTCTATTGCCCCCTTATATAAGCTCGCACAGGTAAAACAGATACATCGTACTATGTTGAAGCCTGTTCCTGATGTTTAACCTTTGTACACTCTTCCATGTGCTGGCCATGAGTCTTTTGCAATCTGAGAACACTAGAGGTGAAGATGAAACAGGATGGACGGTGTTGGATTTGTGTTCCATTGTCAGAGGAAAACCCACTTACTACAGTGCCAGCCCCACCTGTTTCCCCTTCTGGCCACATTGAGTCTGGAGTCGGCCCATTGCATCATGACTGCTTGCAAGAGGTCTCTGGTCAGGTGGCCAATTGTTTACCTTCTGCTGGCAAGGAGGCTTCCGGTATCGAAACGATTCCTCCTCGGAGATCAGCACGAGAAACTGCAGGGAGACATTCCAACCCCCATCACTTGCCTAGAGCCGTGGGGATTAGTGCAGTGGGGACTGAAACTTTCTCTAATCTGAACGTGGGGGTGACAGTTGTTTTTAGACCCTGGATCTAGGGTATGTAGTTTTTTCTTTTTGTGTTTGTCAATGGGCCTTCGCCACAGAAGGGAGGGGCGGATTGTAACCGTGTGAAATATAGGGCGGGGCGAATGTATTTGTTTTTCCCTATAGATAAGGTATGCATTATAGACAGGTATGAAACTTCCTGACTCCTCCCTTTCCTTCCGGTGCTGTGACCTGAAGTGCCATATCGAGGTATGAGTGTGATTGTTTTGAGAAGGTGTTGGGTTGTAAGAATTATGCTTTGCTGCATAATTGTATTCGTGTTTATTTTCTGTTAATGGTAGGAAAGTAATTATTTGGTGCAAGAGTGTGTACATGAGCTGTTAAAGTGAAGTGAACATTGGAGGATGCCGTGCTCAGCCTAATAGCAAAGTAGCATGCAGAGTTGTTAACATTTTCTCCTTCAGATTACAGTAAAGTTATGTGTGTGCGTGTTTGTATGCTTGTAAGGGTGGTAAAGCTATGCAATGTAATTTATTGTTTATTTATAGGATTGGGTATTTTATATACTTGTGACGCCCATGATGTGTTGATGTCAGCGTGCAAAGGGACGAGAGTCTGCTTAATTGTATGTTGATGCCTCGTATTTTAAATATTATAACTTAGTCGGGTTGTCAAAGACTGTAAGTGTTAAATGAGTCTGTATGTTGTATTGATGTTGTTTTTATATTTATTTGACAGATGTTTCTGTGAGGAGTACATTACATATGGACATTTGATGTCCAGTCCCTGCTGTTTTTCTTATTGAATATTATTGTATTTTGTTTAGTTTTCATTTTCTATTTTCTTTTTGTTGGTTCTGTATTGTGATAATATCTTTGTAATCAGGTTAAGTGAGTGTCTTAACCTGAGTTAAAGTGATGCCAACTGCAGAGGTTTATTCTGTGATCATGAAAAGGGGAGTTTTTGATTATCTTTTTTGTTTCAGGAGCCAGCATGTGTGGAGTGTTTGTCCTTTGGGGTCATCTGGGTCTTCCCCCTTTCTTCACTGCCTGGTGGCATGAGGTTTTCTTCACTGCACGAATTGAGATAAGGGTGTAGAGTGATTTGCACCATGCTAAAGCTGTTTGTTTGTCATTTAGATATTAGTGCACGTGTGGTTTGTTTATGGTTGTGGGTCTGTGGTCCAGTGACTCTTTACTATTTTCCCTTCGCACAGGCTTGGTTTGCCTTATATTAATTACTTTGTTAATTGGGGGGGGGGGGGGGGGGGGGGGGGGGACTATTTTTGTGCTTTGCATATGGCCTAGATTCTCTAAATTGAGATTTTAACATTAAATTAAAATCAGATTGTTTTGTTAATAAAACACCTTTTGTACTCACGTCTCTGTTCTCATTACTGGCTGATGAACTTTTATTCCGCGGGCCCCTGGTGGCGTAGTTGGAACCGTTTTCCATTACTCGGTTACATACACTAAAAGCTACTAACACAATGTTCTTAAATAAATGAACCTCTTAAATAATGCTGGGATAAAAATCACCTTTGCTTGGATTAAGTGGGAACCCAGTGCTGTGTAACTATTGGAAAGAATAATGGTTATTTTACCTCATCTTGCAGGGATATACATTAACCAGTGTGCTGGTTTTATTTTTTGACACAATGATTGATTTTCTTTAATTCTTTATTACATAACAATAATAGTAATAACAGTGATACAGTAATACTGAGCGTTTAATACCATGGTATGTTTATTGATTACAAATAATAAAAAAGTGTTCACTTCTAACACACACACACAAATATACATATACATGCATACATACAAATCATTTATTCATGTAATCAACATCTATTTAGTCATCTGCAGCATAAATATTTTGTTAAATTTTAACATTTAATGTTGAAGTATGTTTATTGATAACAAAATAACAACGGTTAGTGTTAGGGTTCATGTTAGACATCTTACAAACTTTCTTTCCGGGACTGCAGGCAAACAACAAAAATGGATAGGAAATGTGGCAGCATATGAGGAAGTTGACTGGGAAAAAAATACAGGCCTCTGCCTTCAATGGTTTTGTCTCTCAAAATCAAGACCGGAACATTTTGAGATGTGTGTGTTATAGCTCTCACCATGATGTGGCTGGCAGACAGCAACGCAAACTCTACTATTACCAATGATGCCATGGTAATACCTGTACACCTGGATCACGACATGGTGATAGCATTTGTTTTTAAAGAAATGTATGTTATTTTGCAGGGCACTACTGTTATTTTGATATTAATGCATGTACAGTAGGGCTGGGAATTGCTACATACCTCCTGATTTGATATTACAATAATAATAATATGTTAATTAGATTTTTACTGTGATTTTTAAATATTGCAATACTGTAAATGTAAGTGCAGCATGGTTCTAGTGGGAAGACTAGCAGCTGTACATCATCGCACCATTAGCTGGGTAATTCCCAGCCAATCACATGTAAGCCATTGCTTTATAAGTCTGCTCACAATCTATCACATTGGTGTTTCAGTGTGCTAACATTGCCACATCATTCAATAGCACTGACGTCGAGTACAATTCGCTATCTGACTAGTTAATATCCAGAATGGTTACAGACTTATTCACTGCCCTGTACCTCTCATCCAGTAGCAGCAGTCCTCACGCAATGCACATCTGCAAATTTCTGGTTTCTCAGTGAGATCGACATGTAATAGACATGTTCTGACCTCCAGGCCACAGGAGAACCAGGCACAGGAAGTCCGCCTTCTCCCTCCAATGTCATCGCTTCATCTCAACTTTACCCCACATCAAACCCATGGGGAGTAAACAACCAGCAACCCGGATCTTCATCCATGTCTCATTCACCTAGGAGATCTCCCTCAATCAAGCCACCGCATCCCAAATTAGTATGCACAAACCGGCGCGGAAGGAGTGCGGTCCTCTCCATGTCCGTCAAAATCATCGGCTTCAACAGCAGCTGTTTTCCATCAGAAACAAGCTAAGTTCTTATCATATCCATCAAATGCATTCTGATGTAGTTATGGGTCTAGGCCTTCTGTCGTCATGCTGTCTGTTCATCATAAGCTGCCATGCTGTCTGTTCATCATAACGCATCCGCATCAATATCAAAATCCAGTATTTCATGTCAACAGCGCATTCGCTGTCATAGTGCCGACAATCACGCGTTCACTGCGTGATCACATGAGGGTACCTCAGTCAAAATTCATTCGCACGTCATTCACCATGTTGCATGCCCGAGTGTTCCCCATCGGGGAATTAAGATCATTAATCAGGAATATCATAAATTACAGTCAGTGCTTATTGTATGGAGTCCCATCACCACTCAGTAAGATATCCCTGTTTTGTTGGACGCTCTAATCACGTAGTGGATGCTTTCCAATAAAGTTTATCATCCCTATGCCCTACTCACTAGGAAAGACAGAGTTCACGCTGTGGGCACTTCGAGGGAGCATGGCATCAAAATTTTAAAAAGCCTTCACTAAAGTCTTGCGAAAGGGTCCTTGTTGAAATTTATTTAGCTCGGTATGACATTTAGAGCAGTGTTTCCCACCGGAGCGACCACTGGTGTAGCGTACCTCTGACACCTAGTGGCAGGCTCCGCACCGCACCGCATCCACTCATTCATCAGATCATTTAATTACCAGCATAATGCATATCGTCATATGGTAAGGTCATACATGGAGTCATTCTTATATTTATCACTCACTCCTATAAGTTCCGACCACGTTTTAATCTATGGAGATCTTCAAGCACCTGGGGCTTTATCAATGTTCCAAATTTCAAAGCGGATGAGTCTAACAGTCATGTCAGACCACTACATTACTTTTAAGTATCAAAGCATTTCGATATGATGCCATTCACTTTTAACGTGCATAGTCAGGGACATTACATTTTAGTAGCAGTTGAGTAGATCTGGCAATCATTGGATAAAACTTGTACTGAGTCAAGCTCATTATATCATGTTGTTACCTTTAAAGGAGACCTCTTATGCCTCATCTACAAGATGCAATCTGAATCCCAGGAAATAAGGAAGCAGACACTGCTTCAAAAGAGGCTTTATCAGCAGATTTCCAAAAGTGTCCAACTGACCTAAAACCCACAATAAATTCATATATTAAAAACAAATGGAAAACTGAGTGGGATCAATGCATCATGAACAAACTCCATGAAATCAGGCCTATTGTTGGCAAAAGAAGTTCCTCTCCATTTTCAAGTTGCTGGGACCAGATTGTTTACACCCGCTGTCATATTGGTCACTCCAGGTTGACACAAGTTTTTAATATTAGGAGAAGATTCAACAACATGTAACTTCTGCCATTATACCTGAAACATTTTTTATTAGACTGTTCTGCTCTTAACATTGTGAGAAACCTTTTTTGTTCAGTCAGCACTCTGGAAGAAATGTTTAATAAAATCAAACCGAACGCAATTTTAGAGTTTTACAAAAAAAATATTTTAAAAACCTAATAGAATTGCTTACACATTTCTCGCTATAGAAATAGCCATAGAAGCTGGCATGGCGTTAAAAACAAACAGGATGTAATATCTTTATTACATCTCGGGTGTCTCCAGAATGCATCTGCAAAGTTTCAGCTCCTTTTAGGTGGAATCAAAAACCAGCTGATTTCGTGTGTCTCTTTAAATGCAAATTATCTACTGCTCCCCGCTCCCCTTCCAGCAGAGGGCAGTGCCTTACAGTGCGCACTTCGGAAACTACAGAAACAACAAATCAGAACCAATATGACTGACAGCATAAATACCTGAGTTCAGCCACATTTGTATGAATATATATGTATATCTGGTATCCGCGAATACAATCAGAGACAATGGTAACTTTTGCTGCATTAGCCATGGAATCAGCCATCAATCACATTCAGAAAGGTGATTTTGCAAACATTCACAAAATATAAAGTGCAATACATCTTCAGGATTTAACGCTGGAACCCAAACAATTGGTGCTGATCCATGCTTGACGGGGGGAAAAAAAAGAAAAAAAAAGCCACATCTCTTGAATTTCTAGGCTTCATGCTCTATTCTCTAAACACCCAAGCTTCCCTGCCTAAAGAAACTCGACAGGATCAGGTCTACTCTCACGTCGTTCTCTGGCCAGTTTGGGTCTCATAACGTTATCTCTCATCTCTATTAAGCCACCTCAATTTTGCCACGTGCATCATTCCTCAAAGCCGCTCCTTCGTTTCCCGCCTCCTCATCCTAGCTCATTCTGAAGACAACCTCTCCCACATATTAAATTGATGATAGCTGCCGCGAATCTCTGGATGACATGTCCCTTTTCACGGACACGGCTCCCTCCACAGGATTCGAGGGTTTCTTCTGGGATCATGGTTCACAGGAAAATTGCCAGACGTTTTATTTTTCAATATAGCTTCCTACGCTACATCCGCTCTCCTAGAAATGTCATCATCACAGCCAGCGTCATATGGGGTTCCCTTTGGACACACAAACACCTTGTAGTTATGCGACAACTCCGCAGTTGTCACTATAATCAATAATGGCCGGTCCTCCTCGAACCATCCCGTCCCTTATGAGAAGTCTGACATGGCAGAGCATTTCCTGCAACTTCATCTCAGCCAGACACATTCCTGAGATCCTCAGTGTAATCTCTGACTCCCTCCCTCGTTTCGCAGGAGTTCCACAGACCAAAAAATACATATATTATCCTGACAACCCCTCTCAGACTTCCCGCCGGATTAAGCCCCTCCTTACTACCCCATTTAAATTCCCCTCCAACTCCCATGTATGCTGGGAGTTTATTTATACGTTTATTTATTGAACCTGCAGGACATCCTCCCAAAAATGCATTACAATAATCTAGTCTAGAGGTAATGAACACATTAATTAATTTTTCGGGTGCAGAAACATAGAGCATGTGTTGTATCTCAGCAATATTGCTGAAGTGGAAGAATGCTGCCCTACAATACTGGAAATGTGATTTTCAAAGGACAGATTGCCATCAAATATAACATCCAAGTTCTTTGCTGTAGACGACATAACAGGACATCCATCAAGAGCCAAATTCGATTTTAGCAGCTTATTATGTGAAGTTTTTGGTCCAATAATTAGTGCCTCTGTTTTGTTGAAATTGAGAAGAAAATGTCTAGGCATCCAATCTTTCCTGTCATTGATACACTAACTTTTTGTGAAATTTCGTCAGGTTTCGAAGAAAAATAAAATTGGGTATTTTCTGCATAACAGACTAATTCCATGATTCCTGATAATGTCTCCCTGGGGAAGTATATATAAGGAAATAAGCAGAGACCCTAAGACTGATCCCTATTGCACTCAATACTTTAGTTTGATCTGAAAATTCTTTGTTTATACAGACAAAGTGGTAGTGGTCTGATAAATAGGACCTAAACCATGCTAGTGCCTTTCCACAAATGCTTATATAATTTTCAAGCCTATCCAAGAGAATGTCGTGATCTATCATGTCGAATGCAACACTAAGATCTAAAAGCACTAGATGAGAAATGCAGCCATGATCAAATGTGATGTTATGATACACTCACCTAAAGGATTATTAGGAACACCTGTTCAATTTCTAATTAATGCAATTATCTAATCAAACAATCACATGGCAGTTGCTTCAATGCATTTATGGGTGTGGTCCTGGTCAAGACAATCTCCTGAACTCCAAACTGAATGTCAGAATGGGAAAGAAAGGTGATTTAAGCAATTTTGAGCATGGCATGGTTGTTGGTGCCAGACGGGCCGGTCTGAGTATTTCACAATCTGCTCAGTTACTGGGATTTTCACGCACAACCATTTCTAGGGTTTACAAAGAATGGTGTGAAAAGGGAAAAACATCCAGTATGCGGCAGTCCTGTGGGCGAAAATGCCTTGTTGATGCTAGAGGTCAGAGGAGAATGGGCCGACTGATTCAAGCTGATAGAAGAGCAACTTTGACTGAAATAACCACTCGTTACAACCGAGGTATGCAGCAAAGCATTTGTGAAGCCACAACACGCACAACCTTGAGGCGAATGGGCTACAACAGCAGAAGACCCCACCGGGTACCACTCATCTCCACTACAAATAGGAAAAATAGGCTACAATTTGCAAGAGCTCACCAAAATTGGACAGTTGAAGACTGGAAAATGTTCCCTGGTCTGATGAGTCTCGATTTCTGTTGAGACATTCATATGGTAGAGTCAGAATTTGGCGTAAACAGAATGAGAACATGGATCCATCATGCCTTGTTACCACTGTGCAGGCTGGTGGTGGTGGTGTAATGGTGTGGGGGATGTTTTCTTGGCACACTTTAGGCCCCTTAGTGCCAGTTGGGCATCGTTTAAATGCCACGGCCTACCTGAGCATTGTTTCTGACCATGTCCATCCCTTTATGGCCACCATGTACCCATCCTCTGATGGCTACTTCCAGCAGGATAATGCACCATGTCACAAAGCTCAAATCATTTCAAATTGGTTTCTTGAACATGACAATGAGTTCACTGTACTAAAATGGCCCCCACAGTAACCAGATCTCAACCCAATAGAGCATCTTTGGGATGTGGTGGAACGGGAGCTTCGTGCCCTGGATGTGCATCCCACAAATCTCCATCAACTGCAAGATGCTATCCTATCAATATGGGCCAACATTTCTAAAGAATGCTTTCAGCACCTTGTTGAATCAATGCCACGTAGAATTAAGGCAGTTCTGAAGGCGAAAGGGGGTCAAACACAGTATTAGTATGGTGTTCCTAATAATCCTTTAGGTGAGTGTATATTTAGCTGTGTTAATGCCTTTCATCAAAGAAAGAAATGCTTATTGAAGAATAGTTGTGTCTGACATGACAATTGTTTTGTGTCCATTCTTTTAGCTATTAGTTGAGTAGTCGCTGTTAACGAATCCATGTATAATTAGGCTACATTTTGTCAATGTGACCCTGATCAGACACCTCTCATAGGGATATTTGGATGCTAAGAACAGCACTTTAACAGGGTAACAAACAGATATTCAACAAATAAATAAGCTAAATAACTATAACATCTTAATGCACAAAACTATCAAAGTAAGAAAAGTAAGAAACAAGAAAGGCTCCAATACAGAGTGGCACAAAACCACTTATAAGCATCCCGGATGCAAAATTATGTGCTTCAATGTGCCCAGAATGCTTGGAGACACAGAGCGATCCTCGCTCTGATTTCAAAAGTGCATAGCTGTAAGATCATAAGTATTGTGGGGGCGCAACATGTAGTTTACCACATCCAACAGTTTGTTGAGCCTTATTTTTTACTGCAACTATTTATTAAGGTGTGAGAACGAATATGCAGAATGACTCGTTAAAAATACTCTCCACAACACCTCACAAATAAACCTGTGGATAATGCATAATAACAGGAACATTACCCAAAGCAGAAGATTTGACATCCGACAGTGTACAAGAAGTACTCTGATGGCTGTAGCAATGTTGCATTAAAAGACTAAACAAGAATTAAAGAGACAAAACTTCTAAGGTAGAAAAGCTGATCATGTGGAACTCTGCACAAATTTTGCATAATGCATATGTCTATTGTTGTGTTCAAATATTAAGCTAAACATGTATTTTCTAATTATTATTATTAAATAAATAATAATAAAAAAAATATATATATATCTATATATATATTTTTTTTTTTTTTTTTTTTTTTTTTTACCAGGGAGAAAAGTTTAAAATGTTTTGTCTCAAGAATCGCAATTTGTAACCAAATTTATTATTTTTCCCACCCGTAATGTATGGTGACAAGGCATTTGAAGCGAATAAAGGTAAACAAAAGCCCAGGACTGTATAATATCAGTGGTAGATTGCTGAAATCATGTTGTTTGCAATTAAGTTTTTCCCATACATTTTTAAAACTCAAACTGTACAAAAAATTGGGAAATATGCATGTTCCGTTTGCAAAATGTTGAAATCCTAAAGTTTTTAATGATTTTAGACTAGTGGCCCTCACCTCTCTGGCAATGAAAACTTTTAAGAAACTTGTGATTGATATGTCAGACCCATTTCAATTTGCCGATAGAGTAGGAAGAGGTGTTGAGGATGCCATACTTATTCTCTTGAATGTCATAATTCAATATCTGGAGGCCCCCAAAACCCAAGATCGGCTTGTTTTCATAGATTTTTCATTTGTTCTAACACTATACAACAATTTGTGTTGGGAAAGAAGCTTTTTACACAATACTTTGTTCTTTCTCTGAGTGGTCGACTGATATATCACCCAATATTCAGAATTTTTTAATTATTGGCTTTGGCCAATACATTTTTACATTTGGCCAATTAGTTTCTCAAGCTGTGAGGGCACAGAGAATAACCAGCTTCCATGTGAAGGAGCTGTCTGATACATGTAAATGACCAACCACAGTTTGTTTTGTTGTTACTTGCAATCGGGTTACTACAATAATATACGTATGACAACGTCTCATATAAACGGCCCTGTGCATCAGAACCGCAACATACACGCAGAAGCTCATGATGTTTAAAGTGCACTCATGTTTCATTATCTCTCCTCAACAGTTCCCTACTGCTTTTAACTGTCTTGTCTAATGATATAAAGGCAAATATCAGTAAAACATATATCATATACTATCTGCAAATATGCATATACATAGTTTAAATGGATATAATTCATGAACCTCAACTTGCACAAATCCATTTATTTTGCCTTTGGAGTGCTCATATTTCTTCCTCTGAAGCATGTATTCTATCCACCTGTATCAACACTCTGTTCCTCTGACTTAAGAATGTTGCATGATTGTCAGTCTGTGACATTTCAAGCAGGTGATCTGGGTCATGTGAACTGAAAACCGTCAGGGGATTGCTGCTCACTGGAACTGCACTAGCACTTGCAAGCAACTTCAAAGTAAAAGCTCTTCATGTTCACTGTGCACTGTATGTACAATTAGTTTGATTCTGTCTTTTGTGAGAAAATGGGATTGCTAATACATTTTTCTTATTATTTTTACAAAGTTAAAGTTTTATAAAATTTTGAGTAAATATAGTGCCAAATAAAAAAAAAAAATTTTATAGTAATTTTATTTATATGTTTGTGGCAGACAAGCCTCTTGTTCATCGGGAAATGAGGAAGCAGGAAGCGGATTAACACTCACAAAGTGTTAAAACTGAAACATAACACATTGATGCACACACACAGCGGCCATGTGCATGTCTCTCTCCCTCTCTCTCTCTGGCATCCCCTCCTCCTTGTCACATTGACCCCAATGCCCGATTCAGGCTGGGAGAAACCTCCTGCCTGACTTACACCCCCCTCCCTGCGGGCTCCTCTGCCACCTGGTGAACTGCTCCAATCCTCTCCTCAGCATCATGATACTCAGTCAGTGGCGAGGGCTTTCTGACGGCGCATCTTCGTCCAATTCCTTTTTTTTTTATCCCCTTTCCTCCCTGTTTGGAATGACAATTCCTACTACTTAGTAGGTCCTTTGGTAGCATGGTTACTCACCTCAATCCGGGTGGTGAAGGACGAATCTCAGTTGCTTACGCTTCTGAGACAGTCAATCCGCACATCTTATCACATGACTTGTTGTGCATGACATCACGGACAACTCTGCGTGTGGAGGCTCATGCTACTCTCTGCGATCCACTCAGTGCTGGACTTGCAATCTGGCATCCCGGGCATTTTGGGGCAAAAATTAGCCGCCATGTTATGCAGAACGGAGCACAAAACGGCGCCGCGATATGCAGAAAAGGACAACTTTTGTATCACCCCCCAACAACTCAACAATTTTAGGGCCAGTTGCCATGTAAATAACTTGGCGCCCCACCAAATCGCAGCCACGAGGAGGTTACTCCATGTGACTCTACCCTCCAAAGCAACCGGGCCAATTTGGTTGCTTAGAAGACCTGACTGGAGTCACTCTGCCAACATCCTGGTTTCAAACTTGTGACTCCAGGGGTGGTAGACAGTGTCAGTACTCGCTGAGCTTCCAGTCCTCCCATCATTGCGAGTTTTTGAGAATAATGAGGTGTCTCATGGACTTGTGGTGAAAGACCCACAAGAAGTTATTGTTTGACAATATATGATTATAGATTTTAGAAGGTCTGCTAACTCAGTTATCAACACAACTATCCATTGGATGGATTTTGAGACTGCGTCTGAATAGAAGTTGTAAAACAGATCAAATTCGTGGGCAAGGAAGAGGCGAGAAACCGGCTTAACATATAAACTAAAGGTTTAATGGAGAACTCAAAAGACAAACACATAAGATAACGGACATCCGTAATTGAGCTCTCTCTCTCGATCGCTGTCCGCGAGTGGCCTTTATCCCTCTTGACGGCTTAATTAGCCTAATACGGGACCGGGCGTGCGTAATCACGCGCCGGTCCCGCCCTCCACAGTGCCACATTCCTCCCCCGTTCTTTCAGGCTGGGGACCCCCGGCCTGACGTACATCCCCTGGGGGGGGGCGCCTCCCGCGTGGTCTGCCGGCAGGTCATCCCCATCAACCTGGACGAGGGAGGGGGCAAGGGGAGGGAAACAAAAACCAACAATTAAAAATGGGGGGGAGGGTTCCTGCATTGGGCAGTACCTCCCCTCCCACAAACACCATAATTTAAAAAAGAAGGAGGGGCAAGGGGAGGGAAACAACAACAATTAAAAATGGGGGGGAGGTTCCTGCACTGGGCGGTACCTCCCCTCCCACAAATACCAGAATTTAAAAAAAGAGGGAAAAGGCCAACGCAGAGCTGCAGCGAGAGAGAGAGGAGAGAGAGATTAATAAAAATAAAAAAAAAACACCTAACTTACCGGTTCTCTGAAACGCCGCAGCTCGTTCCTCAGCCACTCCTCCACCCTCTACCGAACGGCAGCCGCGCCTCTCCAGGCGGATTCAAGACAGTCCTCAGCCCCTGGCGGACGGAACGCCCCGCCGCGTTCTCGGGGAGCCGAAGGGGACTCCCCCGCCCCTGGCAGCGGTTCTCCCGCTCCAGGCGGTCGGTCGCGATCCCCTCCCCGCTCGCGGACGGCGGTCTTCCCTCGACCCCTCCGCGTTTCAGCGGCTGGTAGGGGCATCCTCCGCCCCTGGCAGCGGCCCTGACCGCTCCAGGCGGTCGGCTATTGGAGCCCCTTCTCCCCTCGCGGTCGGCGGCCATTCCTCCGCGTCCAGGCGGCTGGGCTCCTCGTCCCCCGGCAGATGGCCGCGGCTGCTTCTTTGGGGTAGTGGCGAGAACTCCACTATGGCGTATCCCTCTTCCTTCCCGGGTTTCGGCACCAATGTAAAACAGATCAAATTCGTGGGCAAGGAAGAGGCGAGAAACCGGCTTAACATATAAACTAAAGGTTTAATGGAGAACTCAAAAGACAAACACATAAGATAACGGACATCCGTAATTGAGCTCTCTATCTCGATCGCTGTCTGCGAGTGGCCTTTATCCCTCTTGACGGCTTAATTAGCCTAATACGGGACCGGGCGTGCGTAATCATGCGCCGGTCCCGCCCTCCACCGTGCCACAGAAGTATTTGGGTACAATTGTCAATTGTGTTTTATAGAATCTGTCATTGCTTACAAGGTTGTGGCAGGGTTAACAGCAATTGCATCAAAACTGGCTGACAATGCTTGTTAAAACTGTATCTAAGGTGATTGAAGTGCAACAAGTTTAGCTTAAGGAAACCTACAACAAACTGGTTATAGAGAAAGTGCACGGCTTACTTGATTGTCCTGATTATCCATTTATAGGTAATTTGATCTCCTTTCTTCAGGCAGCAGAAACAGAATGCCTAGTGGGTGAACAAAAAGATTCTGAATCTTTTTCATCTCTGTAGCAGTTGGCAGTGTTAAAACTTGTACTTTTAATGTACTGTATACTGCATTTTGCAACATTTTATTCTGTTAAATCTTTAAAATACTTTCTCCTATTCCAGTTTATTATGCACAGTGAACTAGAAGTATGACTTTTGGGTTGATTTCACCAAAAAGTTTAACATTGTGGCTCTGTGGTGCAATCAAAATTGTCTGTTTGTTTAAATGACCTGTGCAGCCCAACAGCCAATAAAAGTTCTGGGAAGTTTTGGATATGCTATTGTCACAGAAATTACACACTTCAGCTTGAATTAGTGTCATGTTTTGTTTCTGGTAGAAAACAATGGAGATTTTTTAATTAATGATTACATTTTGGGTGACAGCGTCAAACTTGAACAGGACATGTGAGACATCAGCTCTTCCCACTTTGCACACATTTTACTATAATGGTCATTAAACTTCAAATCTAGAAGCACGTCAGAGCAAAATTATATTTGCTTAAGGTTGATAGCAAAGCTTTTCTTTTTTAATACAATCATTTTACATGGCCGGAGACATTTGAATAAATGTTTGTTTACAATAGGCAAATTAAACAATCATTTATGAGGTATGATTTGAGACTGGTGGGAGTAGACAGCAGACATTGTAATGTGTGGAAGTGCAACAAAACATGGTTGCAATAGTTATTGCTCTTTAGTCTTTAATTTTTTATCTCATATTTGCTTTTATGAAACTACAGTAAGTGCCGGTCCTCCCTATATGTTGCGTAGGGCTGACGATCTGCCAAGGGACCCCAATTCTGTCAAAGACATTATAAGTAGCCTAGTACTGTTTTTTTATTTTTATTTTTTGTTATGCAAACATAACCACATGCAAATATAAATGCAATGTCAACTGTAGAGGGGCTCAATTAAGTGTAATTGTTCAGTTTCGGACATGCACCAGGTAAGGATACACAGCATAGTAGATGGACATGGACATGGTTTTGAAGAAACACGTCAGGAGTAAAAAAAGCACCAATAACGTGAAACGAGAGAGCAGGAAGAAGGTAGGCACATTTATCATATTTAAAGTTTTATTTCACATTTACATTATCATTTGAAAGCTCACACTTCAGGTCTCCAACTTCGATATATGTCTTTTTATGACAGAAATGCCACATCGAAAGTAATTTATTTGAGTCAGGAGGACAAATCAAAACATGCAAAAAAAAAAAAAATGCAATATGTGTTTTTGATTGTAATAAAGAAGCACATACATGTTTAGCTCTCCTGAATCTAATGGTAATGCTTCAAAAAACAATATCCTTTAAGTCCAAAGTTTAAATAAATAGCACCTTTAAAGAAATATTGATGGATTTGTATGTTTAATTTGGATTTTTGAGAAAAAAAAATCTTTCATGTTTTCCAATAAATTATGTGGCTATATTAACCAAATAACTCCTATTTGGGTTATAATTTTTCAGAAAGCAAGATGGTTTTAGATCATAATTTTTGGTGAGCATGTAGCTGTTAATCCCAATTAGATTCCTAAATATGTTCCTTAAATATGTTTTTGATATGATACACATTATTTTATTTGTCTTTCAGTCAGCATTAATTTACTCTTGTTCATTGTTTTATCATGTTTGATGGGTTTTATATTTTAGTTTTTATACCGTAATACATACACACATCAGCTTTAATGATATCAGTCAACATAAACTCTACAGGTGCAAAATATAAACAGCTTTTCAGAGTTCAGCGCCAGTCTGGGTGTGTGTGTGTGGCTTCCCTCTGGTGTCTGGTGTCCACCGACCTTTTAAAGCCCGTCTCCACTATCACTGAAATGAGACAAGTGTGTAGAGTCAGTAATCACCAGGTTATGGCTCTTACCACCTCTCTCCTCACTGACAGACACACAACCATGTTCCCATCCCTACATACACCCACCACCCGACTCAGGCCTGGGCACCGTCCGTGAGTGGTGGTCTCCACAAGGGACCAGGGTGAATTGATCGGCTTTGAAATTTACCTCGGTCCGAGCTCCGCACTCTCCGGAACTACCGTCGCCATGGACACAAAGCCTGCCTCTCTCAATTTAAGGTGGTTGATGTGGTAAATTTGATGTGTTCCGCCTCTATCCATTAATTTGACCTCATAATCGAGATACCTGACTCGCCGTGTGTCCTCACTTGGAGAGTAATTTAGTGCTCTAAGTGGGCAGAAATATAAGGACTTTGTCTCCCAGTGCAAATTCCAATAACTGGGCACCCATAATTCGAGAACTTTATGACACATCTATTTATAGCCCTGCTACAGGTGCATCCAATGATGTCACCAGCAGAGGCTATAAATTCAGGTCAATGTTCATTGACGTGTTGCACACATATTCACAGCTGGTCACACCTAAAGTTGTTCCCAAAGCGCTAACTCAGCGCAGCATCATAAGTGTAGCTTTTTGAAAGGGAACAGACTGACTAATTACACAAACTGAAGGCGCTTACCTGTTACCGGAGTTTCTACATCGGACAGAGGATTTACTGTTCAAAGTGGCGGAGGACAATCCGGTTTGTATAGTAATGAACTAATACCCCCTCTTGGGCTGCTATTTTTCCACTGAGAAAATAGGGTGAATTTGACCAAAATAACATTTTTTTCAGAAAGCTGACTAACACACTACAGTATCTCTGCTTGGGAGTGGCAACAGGTGATTGCACATGCTCCATCTCTCTCTCTCCCTCTCCCTCTCTCTCTCTCTCACACATACACACACACAAACTCACACACACACACACACACACACACATGGTCCACACATAATTTATTTTCTCCAAAAACTTGTTAGAAACAGCCACAGCCTTGATAATAGTTCTAAAGTGACATTTTGTAATTACTAATGTAGGCTTGGACCCATTATTTGATTTGGACTAGCAACGGCAGATTATGATCCATTGTGCAAGACAGTAGTTCCATGCAGAAATGCATTTTTTAAGACCGTACTCAGTTTATATATATATAGTTTAAACACTCTACCTATAGTTCAACTTTCAGAATGATTAAAATCTAATTGTAGAATTAATTAATGCTAAAAAGTTATAGAAAATAAGTGAAAATTTATGTTACATATTGTATGCTGAGCAGTATGGAATATACTCAATAGTAAATATGTCTATCAGCTGTATAGGATGGAAAAGAGTAGAAAAACACACACACACACATTTGTACACTGGAATATTCATACATGCATGTGATACTTTTGTCTTGTCTGATGTTAACCAATAAAATTTTGCATTGAACTTAGAATTTAGAGGCCATTTGTTTTACAGAAACTAATACAATATGATGTCCCTCTATTTACTAGGTTACTAAGGCTATATGAACGACTTCTCAGCTGGCCAATCGCAGACCGCTATTAAGTAGCTCTTAGTAGCCAATCCGAATGCAGGATGCGGCACCTACCAGAATACTTGTTGGTGAAAAAAATCACACATGAAGTCCTCAAATAAATATGTGGAGGCTAATCCTATAATTGATAATTGAAGCACACTGTAGGACTATGATCATGGACTGTCATGCTGTCAGAAATGTAAACAGACTGCCACAACCCACATGCTCTCTGAAAGAGAATACATTGTTAATCTACACCTCCCGAAGCTTCTGTGCACTTTTCAGTCTGTATGGTCTGCCAGTCATATTTTTTTCTTTGATGGATTTGGAATGTATTTATACTGTATCATATTCAACATTTTAGATCTTCCAAAAGAGTATCTATCATAACATATCATCATTTTATTACATGATTTTAACATCTCAAGCAGCTTTTTCAAATCACTTTTTTAGGTGTGTTAATCCAGTGGGACAGATAAATCCTTCTGGCAAACAATGAGTTCTGAATTATGAAATATAGTAGTTTACCACCCATATCTGTTTCCTAAGTGATCAGTCAAAAGAAAATAATAAACTAGAAAAATAGCTACAATTTGCATGGGATATATTACACATACGTGTGATGAGCATAATGAGGGCACACTCTAAGTGCCCTATTCTTAACTTCTATGTCCTTTAATTTCAAGAGAATGTGCTAACCCAGAAATGTCACAACTTGTCATGGCCTAGCTACATTTGTTTGCCGGGAGACATATTAGCTGTCAATAAGACCAGGGAGTTGTCCTGAGTGACAGATCGGCATAGATTTCCCAGTGCAGAGAACTGGGTGATTGGGATTAGAATCACTTCCTTCATAGAGACAGTTCTGCTATCTTGCTATCTTGCTTATCTGCCTCCAAGAAGATAACCTGTTGGGACAGTACCACATGTTAAGCACATGCTGGAAACTCACCAGTCCTCTCACTGTTGGCTTTGATGGTATTGTGCTGGAAAGACTTTGCTTTGTTTCTGAGGATGAAGAATGTTGATTTTATTTCCATGAGCCTGAAGTGGTGCTGAGAAATCATAAAACATTTAATGTTGATTGACAACATGAAATCCAACCTATTATGGGTTCCTGGCTGCCAAAAGCTTTAGTGAGGGTTTGATATTATGTGCTTGCAAAAATCTGTGATCATTTGAATATTTAAACTAGTGCTGGCTAATGCCTCCAGCCTAAATGTTACTCCTTTGCATTCTAACATCAGAAAAATATAGAATCATTAATTAATTTTAAAATATTGTTTAAAATCAAGATTAAAGATTATTTCCTTTTTATGGACCTGCACCTAAAAATGTGAAATCCGCATTCCATTCCATAAAGTGCCAGAAGAATGAATAAAAATAAATTTATACTTGAATGAATTACAGGATTTCTACAAATTTGTAGGATGTTACTTTGACATATTATAGTCTAGCATATATCATAGTAATAATACAATTAAATATTTAGTCTTAAATATGTATTGACCTCATACCTGGCACAGCCCTGCTGCTCCCAGGTGTAGTCTCGTTGCCCAAGGAAGTAACGTACGTACCTGAACTTTGGTCATGTAATCTCCATCTTGCTGGACAAGCTGAGATTTTTCTGTGTTCCACCTAGCACCCTAACAGATCCGAAGGAGGCCGCCAAGCACTTTCCGTGTCTCACACTTTTGCCTGCAGAAGTGAAGAAGATTTCTTTTCCTTCTTCAAATGAGTCAACTTCGCTGACATCTCTGTCCAACCCACCGAGAATCATCTGCCGACAGAGCAAGGAAATGGACCGTCATCAAACGAGCTTCAAGGAACCGAGTCGGAGTCAAACGACAGACGAACATACATTCTACCCACGTCCTCACGTAAGAGGTTTACATCTTGGCAGAGATAGATATTCACTAACAATAGTGTGTCATTCTTGTATATCAAGGTTATTGATTGTACAGTTTACAGACTGCAAATTCCACTCATTGCTGCTAATAATACTCAAACTTACTGTTACCACAAATGAGATTTGCTGTGTTGTCTTCCAACCACTTTGGGATGTTTGTTCATTTCCACCATCGTGGGTGAGACGGCACACTGAGTTTATCCATTAAAGATCCAATGACCGTGGTGGATGGATTACGAGTCGTTCATGATCCCACGATCGCTAAAACTGGCTTCAGTGCCGCCAATCTGTTCTCTCACTCTCGTACTAAATGCGCACACACGTGACCCCTCACAATCATACCCGCACACACATTTGGCAAGCATATAAATTAGGGATAGAGCCCCACTTTGTCCTTAAATTATCGTACCAGCGGTGACATGCGTGAAACGGGCAGACACCATTAACCTGTCTCTCCGCCCACATTCGTGGCCACATTCTTTGACTGGAAAGCTCACGTACTCTCCACGAGAGCCATGACCGCCATTTTGTGCCTTCCCTCCTCACAAACACACACACACACACAACCATTCACACACAAATGTATTATAGGTTTATTTGTTACCATATCTAATCATGTTTCTGTTTAGTTTGTAGTTGGAATTTTATCGAATGAATTGTATTGATTATTAATTGATATTACTGCATCAATAAAATTAGTTATACTTTAAAGAGAAGTGTTTTGGTATTGTTCTGCATGCACTTGTGTCAAGGGCTGGCAGGGGATGTCAGTGCTCAGATTCAAGCCGTCATTGTTGTTCTTCAAATGTTGATGCTCTCTGGACGTCGACTCTCCTAATAGAACAAACCTATATTGAGACTGCTATACTGTTATTAGTCCCTGATTCCAGGGTGGTGCCCTGGCAATATTTATCCTTATTAATATTATATTGATTTTGATTTAAAGGATTAAAAATCTATTATCATTATTAATTATTGCTATTAACCAAACCCACTCCTGAACGAAGTGGGCAACAAAGTTTAAGTTTAGTGTGATGAAAATGTATTGCTTTAAACATTTGATTATTTTATAATTAAATCTTACAAAATCACAAATCTGTACCTGGCCACCCTTAAAATGCTATGAATTTAAAGCCATATGTCTACCCAAGTTGTGTATAAAATTGTAGATTGATATCTCGAAAAATTAATTTGCGATAGCATTTTTTGATGCAGTACCCAAATTGGTCTCTTGATGACATTCAAGCTCCACTTTGTGATTCAACTTTTTTTAAAGGGTTGTAGCTGACGAATACTTTTGACCTAAAGGCTTATACAGTTGTACATATTTAATCTCTTTTGAAAGAAGACCCTTAGGAGTTTATAGCTGAAGTGAAAGAAGTAGAATAAGTGAAAAGAAAACAAAGTTATAGAAGCTTAAGTTTATTGCAATTAAAATGTACTGCACTAAACTTGAGCTATATTTTGTATTTTGTAAAGAAAATATTATAAAACCTGTGCCTGGTCATCCAAAAAACAACATAAATTTAAAGCCACAAGCATATGCAAGTTTTGTATAAAATTTGAGACTGTTATCTCCAAAAATGAGTTTGCTATGACATTTTGTTTAGTCACAGTACCAATAAAGTTAATTTGGTGACATCCAAGCTCCACTTGGAGAATCAAAAGGACACTTTAAAACTATTTGACATGTGGAAAATACAGGGGCGTTAAGTAACAAATTACAAATACACACATTACTGTAATTAACCACATTTTCCCAAAAAGTTTCTTTAAGTAGTTTAAAATATTTATACTTTTACTTGAGTATATTTTAACTGCCGTAAAGGTACTTTTACTGTGCTATTTTCCCACCGTCTGTGTTGACTACTTCCCTGTCCTGATTTTATTTTTATCTATGAACATGATTGTCTAGGGAGAGTCTCATGACTCCCATCAAATCAAATCACACATAAAAAACTTTAACGGCAGTTTGCGGGTAGCTCCCCTCAGGACGGGGCGCATGTACCATCCCCTTCACCCCGCCTGGTGCCCCCACGAATCCTCTCCTTTCCTGCCGCCTCTGGTGTTTCGGGAGGCAGAGGCTTCTAACAAAAAGTTGGGTGTACCGCTGCTTCCTGCCTTATTCCAGGACGCGGAACACTCGACATCCCCTCAACAGGAAGTGTCGAAATTAGTACCCATTTCTGAGAACCTGGCAGCGTGGAAACTTCTGCCCGGTATTTCTATGTGGGTCCTAAGAACAGTAGAAAAAGGCTACAGAATTCAATTTTCTCGCCGCCCTCCGTGTTTCAATGGTGTGGTCCCCACTACCGTGAAACTGGAGCAGGCATGTCTACTGTGGAAAGAACTGCAAAATCTCTTGGTCAAAGGGGCCATAGAACGTGTTCCCCCTCCAGAGAAAGAGTCAGGCTATTACAGCAGATACTTCCTGGTCCCCAAGAAGGGTGGGGGGTTGTGTCCGATCTTCGATCTTCGAGGCTTGAACTGCTCAGTCATGGTGTTCAAGTTAAAGATGCTAACTGTCAAGACGGTCATGACACAAGTCCAACATCACGATTTGCTGGTCACGATCGATCTTATGGATGCATAAGTTCCTGAGGTTCGCTTTCGGGAGCGAAGCCTTCCAGTATCGGGTTCTTCCATTCGGCCAAGCCCTATCACCCCGCATATTCACGAAATGCATGGATGCAGCACTGGCTCCTTTGCGACTCCAGGGCATCCGCATTCTGAATTACATAGACGACTGACTGATACTGGCACAGTCTCAAGAACTGGCAGGTCAGCACAGGGATATCGACTTAGCTCATCTGGTTTCTCTGGGTCTGAGACTCAACGTCAAAAATAGTGTTCTCTCTCCTGCCCAGGGAATCACCTATCTGGGATTTATATGGAATTCAATCACGATGCATGCACAATTGTCTCCCGCTCGGATAATTTCCATTCAGAACACCCTGAGCGAAGTCAGGCTAGGTCAAGGTTGCACTGTTCATCAGTATCAACGAATTCTAGGTCTCATGGCATCTGCGTCCACGGTGATCCCTTTGGGCCTTCTGCATATGAGACCATTTCAGCTGTGGCTAAAAGCCAGGGGATTTCATCCAAGGGCCAGTCCCCTAAGGCAAATAAGGGTTATGCACCGCAGGCTTTATTCCCTTTCTATGTGGTTCAGACCCTGGTTTCTTACCTTGGGTCCCACTCTAGGTGTGTCTTGTCGTCGCAGGATGCTTAAGACAGATGCCTCCCTGAGGGGCTGGGGAGCGGTCTTAAGTGGTCGTCCAGTCCAAGGGGAATGGGAGGGTCATCAGCTCGGTTGGCACATCAACTGCCTTGAGTTGATGGCAGTATTTCTGGCCCTGAAATACTTCCTACAGCATCTGAGAAGCTGCCATTTCCTGGTGCGGGTGGACAACACAACAGCAGTCTCCTACATAAATCATCAAGGAGGTCTACGATCAAGCCAGCTGAACAGACTGGCACGTCGAATTCTCCTTTGGGCCCAGGGCAAATTCCTGTCACTCAGGGCAGTTTATATCCCTGGATGCCTGAATGTGGGAGCAGATATACTGTCTAGAAAGAAAATACCTACGGGGCAGTGGAAACTCCACCCCGAGGTAGTAGAGCAAATCTGGGTGAGATTTTACAGGGTAGAAGTGGACCTCTTTGCCTCTTCTCAGACAGTGTAATGTCCCCTCTACTTCTCTGTGAGTCACCCAGCCCCCCTGGGTTTTGACACGATGGCGCATACATAGCCCAGAATGCGTCTGTATGCATTTCCCCCGGTTTCTCTGCTCTCGGGAGTCTTGGCCAGAGTTCGCCAGCAAGGGTCTTTCCTCTTACTGATAGCGCCGCACTGACCGAACAGGGTATGGTTCTCTTAGATAATGTCTCTCCTCGACGGCTCGCCTTGGGCGATTCCGGACAGGAGGGACCTTCTGTCTCAGGCACAGGTGACAATATTTCATCCCCAGCCCGAGCTGTGGAACCTTCACGTTTGGCCCCTGAAGGGTACCAACTGAGGGACACAGGGCTTTCACCTGAGGTTATCGAGACCATTTTAAGTGCTAGGGCTCCCTCTACTAGAAGGATCTATGCCAATAAATGGGGTGTCTTTGAAAAATGGTGCATAACACATAATACAGATCCAGTTAACTGCCAGATTGCTTCAGTTCTGGACTTTCTGCAGGAAAAACTGTCAGCAGGCATATGCCCCGCCACTCTCAGGGTTTATGTGGCCGCCATTTCGGCTTGCCACGCCCTAATGGACGGGGTGCCTTTGGTGAGACATCCTCTACTCGCCCGTTTCATTCGTGGAGCCAGGCGACTGAGGCCTCCTGCTAGGACCAGGACCCCTTCATGGGACTTAGCAGTAGTCCTGGAGGGTCTGGTTGAGACCCCCTTTGAACCTCTAGAGTCAGTGTCTGACAGACTTCTAACTCTCAAGATGGTTTTTCTTATGGCTATTACCTCTCTAAAGAGAATTTGGGACCTACAGGCTTTGTCTGTCTTGCCAGCCTGTTTAGAGTTTGCCCCAGGAATGACCAAAGCAATTTTGCACCCTCATCCCGACTACCTGCCTAAGGTGCCTTTCTCGACCTTACACCCAGTCACTCTTGAAGCCTTATGCTCCCTGCCGTTCTCTATGCCGGAGCAGGAAAGACTTCACAGACTTTGTCCAGTCCTTGCCCTTCAGACTTATGTCCACCGCACTAGCCAGTGGCGTAAGTCAGGACAACTATTCGTTTGCCATGGGGGCCACAACAAGGGGGGCGACTGCCACCAAGCAGACTATGTCGCATTTGGTGAGGGACGCTATTGCCCTGGCCTACGAGTCGCGCGGTCAAGCTTCGCCTGTTGGCATCAGGGCTCACTCTACCAGAGAGGGTCGCCTCCTCTGAAGCCTTGGCCAGAGGGGTCCCTCTGCAGCATGTTTGTGATGCGGCAGGCTGGTCCTCTCCGCACACATTCATTAGATTCTACAGCTTGGATGTTCATAAGACTCCGGGCTCTTATGTCCTTGAGTCGACATCTCAATCCCATGTCTGAGCCCTCTCACGCTTTTGTGAGCACACTACACAACCGTAGGGGGTCTGGACAGCCACAGTGCGGCAGCATGGGTATTCTCGTTCCCAAAGTGCTTTTCTCAGCCCTGTTTTTAAAAGATTTCGCTTCAAAGCTGTACCTAAATATGTGTAATCTAATTTTCAATAAGCCATGAGAATAATATTTCTCCAATAAGTGAATTAATCATTATTCCCTTATTAAAGCGAATTCCTTAAAACAGAAATTGTAAGCGGATACAACGAGACGATGTATTATGATTTTAATGGTGGAGAATTTTATGCAGACAAATAATCAATTTTATAATGGTTGTCAAACGCAACTAATTCCATTATACATTTCCTTACATAATAATGTAGAATAAGGACAGTTTAATTTAATTCCTAGCTCACACATACTGTTCCTACATATAATGGTGGAGCACCACACTTTTATCCATACCGTATACATTTATACAACCACATTTCCTACATATAACGTTGGAAGAACGTGGGCACTGTAATATGTATTGTGTACATCTACATCAACCAAATTTCCTACATAGAGGAGGTGGTTAGTCCCCACATCATCCACACACTGATTTTGGGTGCGTATTGGCCAGCATTTCAGACTTTATTAAGAAGAATGTTGCAGTTTTGTCCTGCAATAGGGCAATCCGGTGTGATTTGCACAGCACTGGCTGGGGAGGCATTGCCTGAGCCACTGACATCAGCTCCATGTAAAGGAAACCCGAGGGAAGTGAGAACTCTACTCCTCACTCCATCCTCTCCCCATGGGGATTTCCCGCTGGACCAGACAAGAGACGTGTGTCTCAGGCTCACCTTTGACCAAGTGAGAGTAAATTATGGTCAAAAGCTTTAGCCCGGTTTTACGCACTTCTATCCCTACATTTCAATGATTAAAGGTATCATCGAGTGACTCAGGACGCTCAAACAAAAGCAGATACTACCCAATTGCTAATTCTGAAAAGCAAAACGTCTCATTATATTCCGATGGCCTGACAATTTAGGGTAAGATAAGACCCTTAACTGTCTCATGGCCCATTTTTACTGGCTGGACATTTACAGGGATGTTACGCAGTTAATGTGCTGCATGTCGCGAATGTCAGTTAATGAATCCACTGTCTACCTGGTTGATATTATTATTTATAGCAATGATAGGCAGCTGCATATCCAGCATTTGAGGGCCATCCTGAGATCTCTGAGACACATATCCGAGGAAGTGTGCAATTGGACAGGTGGAAGTACGGTATCTGGGTTTCCACTTGGGTCATAGACAAGTGCGTCCCCAAATTGATAATATATCAGTTATTGCGGCTTGTTCAAGACCCAAGACCAAAAAGAAGGTGGGATACTGTAGTTCCTGGGGCTGGCTTGCTATTATCATAGGTTTGTAACTAAACATTTGGATGTCGCCAGCCCGCTGACTGATCTCACTAAAAAGGGAACACCAGACCCGGTCCAGTGGACTAAGCTGTCCCAACAGGAATTTAAACAAGTGAAAACTGCACTCTGACAGAAACGGGGTTGGGGGCTGTATTATGCCAGATAGTGGAGTGGGAGGAACGCCCTATGCTGTTCATTATTCGGAAGCTCTCGGTGTGAGAGACGAAGTACAGCATTATAGGGAATGAGTGTTTGGCTATCAAATGGGTGGTTCTCACCCTCCGGTACTACCTGCTTAGGAGTGCCTTCACCTTCTGTTTGAAACAAGCCCCACTCCAATAGCTCTACCACATGAAAGATAACAATGTGTGGAACATTCGTTGGCCTCTGGTACTCCAGCCTTTTAAATTAGAGGTGATCCACAGGCTGGGATGCAGATGGCTGCGGCCAATTTTCTCTCTCGGGGTGGGGGAGGGGGTAGTTGGTAGCACGCCGGAAGTTTCCCTGGTCTAATTGGGGCAGTGGGGATATGTGCAGGTGGGGGTGTGATTGGGTGCCGATCTGTGGAGAGTGAGGTCTGGAAAAGCTGAGTGGTTAAGGATTTACACCTGTACTAACACCTGTTTGTATTCCCAGTGAGCTGTGACACAAATATATAAGGGGAGGAGATGGCAGTAAATGAGAGAGAGAAGATTGTTTCAAGCTGTGTGTGTGTTATTAGGAAGTGTTCTGCTGAAAAGGGAGACTTTTGTTAAATAAAGACTGTATTCATGAAACAAAGCATGCCGTCTCACACTTCCTCATTCCCTGGAAAAAAGGGATGTTTCAATATTCATTTTAAAACATTATGTAATCACTTTTATATTGCATTTATGCATTAGGCATACACTTTCAACCAATTCTCTAAATTTGTTTTACATATGAAAAATACTAGAACAGTACAAAACCAGACAAAACAAACTAATACAACTAATTATAACTGTTAAGTGCCCAACACTACACATCGCACATGACAGGCATTAAAACAATCCTGCTTTGCCTGAAAGCATAAAGGCACGTCACATACCCGGCTGTTTTTTGGTGGCACACTCTGTATTATTGTCTGCCAGCAATAATGGAGTGTGTGATGTGCTGTGGCTTATGGCAGGCATGATTTGATTGTCCTCCTGAACTAGATGAAGCAAAAGGAGCAGAAGAAGCAGAAACTGGTGTCTGATTTTGAGGCATCCAAAGTTCCTGAATCATAGTCTCCCACAATTCCCTATGACTGAGTGGCTTCTGGTGTGTAGTGTGGCCATCTGTTGGTGTAGTATGCATTCATCACTGAAATGTTCAAGGGTATCAAAATTGTTCACTCATCCCATGTTCCTGTGTTGAAAATTATGGGAATATTCAAAATTGACATAAAGTAGATAAAATACACATATACACTTCTTACAAATTTTACATATAAATACATATTTACATGTAATCCTATATAATAATACATTTTACTAACTTGTTGTAGTCTACCATTGCATTAGGAATTGGAACAGTAATTTCTGTCCACACCCCAGCTCTGGACTTGTCCCTCCTCTTCACAGTCTGATCAAGATTTGTTGAATGGAAGGAGGAGCACATCAACACTTCTTGTGTCCTTCCATTCAACAAACAGTAGCTTGTCGTCCCTTATCCACCACATGCTTCCACAGGGCATAATTTTTGGGTAGCTTATTGACTGTGGTTTGTGGGAGACCCACCCTGTTGCTATGAACTTCCCACAGGCCAAGATGTTCTTTTGGAGGAGGTCTTTAAAAAGTGATGGTTTGATGTAGAAATTATCTACGTTAAGCTTGTAGCCTGTTTCCAGTACCTTTTCATCCACCAGTGCCATGACAGACTCGTAGCTCAGCCACTTGTTTTTCTGGCTCTGTGCGGGAGGCAATTTTCCTTCCTAAAAAAAAAATCCCATATGTAACCATGGTGTGAATCAGCCAGAACAAAAACCTTGAACCCCCACTTCGATGGCTTGTCCTTGGGATACCACTTCAGAGCAATTCTTGCCTTTGATTCCACTATCCTTTCATCGATTGCAATATTCTGCAGTGGATAAAAGTAAGTCTTGCAAGTACTTCTTAGCTGCTGATAGACTGGCTTCACCTTACAAAGGCATCATAGTCAGGTGTTTTTTTTTTCTTCACATTCTCAGTGTCAACCTTCAGATCACTGAGATGAAACATTCTGCATAACATAACAGTTGCCGGAAAGGTGATACTGAGTAATCTGGACCCTTTCCAGTAATCTGTGAATTCTGGTAAGTGTACCAGACCCATGCAAAGTGTGAGTGACAGATATGCATACAACTCTTTCACAGACATGTCCTTCCAAGGTATATAAATATATAAAACATACCCTTCCCTCCAGCCTGGTGCTCAGCAGAATACGCACTGGGGATTTGTCTTATTGTATGGCACACAGAGGATGAGAGGAAAAGCTGAAATAATTCGAGTGGAATAAAGGACATAAGAGCCTGGTTTCAAGTTATTAGTTGTGGGCCAGGTATTCAAAATGGTTTGAAGACTGGCTCAAGTGGTGGAATGTATGCTTCATCTGAGGAATGCCATGGCTCTTCGGTGACATCAGAGAAAACAGTAGATAATGATCAGGTCTGTCTACCTCTCCCTGTCCCTCTGCTTTTCCCTCTGCTTCTACCACTGAAACTGTTGGAAGCAGGTGTAGAAAATGACACCAGTTTTGAAGATGCTGACCATCTACATATTTTTGCTGGTTGCTGGCTAGTCCAGTCCTGAACAAAAGGATAATCTGGAGACCAACTGCATTACACAGAGAGGAAAAAACTTTAAAAAGTAGCAATGAATTTCAATAGTCTGAATACAATTGTTTTGCCTAAAGGTAAGTACGCACTCTGACAGAAAAGCTTTTGTCTATAAAATATATATAGTGACAGTCTTACAGCTACTTTCCCCAGCAATAGCATTCTGCCAGTATTTATCTTTTTTTTTTTTTTTTTTATCAAACTATTCAAATGTATCTTTTATGTGGTGAACAATCAGACCAGATGACATTCCAGGATCCAGTTTATGGCAGAGCCTCTCCCTAACTGTCAAGGCAAAGAAGAGTGGCTCCATTTTGATTGGAAAACAGGCAGGACCAACACAAACAAATGCCAAGCACGGTGAGAAAACCATCTCTTCAAGTTCATGCATCTGTGTTTTCCAGATGATGAATATAAGAATATAAGCCGACATAAGGGCTGTATATCTGCATGTTCCAGATTGCAAGAACCCTCTTCCAGGAGATCAGCATTTCTTAACTCATTCGTGTCCAAGGCTGTTGAAATGTAATCCAGCTCCTTCCCCACTGTAGTGGAAGATGTCACCATCACCGAACTCATCAATCGATCAAGGTGAACGTAAATATCACTTCTAAACCTGTTTCCATAGACCTTGGCATTAGTGTATACTATCAGTTGATGATATTCTAATGTTCTTTAGATTACATAACCTGTGTATAAAATTTCTTGCAAATAATAGTTATTTGTTTAATTTTAAAAAGTGGCAATTTAACTTTCCATAAGAAAATAGTCATACTTTGCTATTGCTACATCCAATTTAGCCACTTGCATCTTTTCATCTTATGCACTTTTATTTTCTTATTCCTTTTTCTTATTCTTTTAGCACATTAGTACCATTTTCTAGTTTTGTTAGTTATACTTGTTTATATTTTTGTAAATAAAATGCATTTTAATAAAACTGTATATTCCATGTTTTGATGATATAGAAGAGCTATAAATGGTTAGGCCAAATCTCATGAATCCTCATGAAGATTAATCAGATGACCAGCTCCTTCCAACTGACATATTTCTAATTTATCGGGTCCTTAAACAAGCCCTCATTAATAAATTTCGAACTGATTGACAAATTCACTTGTGAAATGGATATCTGTGAACTGTATGCCAATGATTGACTTATGATCAATAATATGGTAGTAAACAATACATTGAAATCTATAGCCGATTTTTGTATTGTCTTATAAATGTTTAACTCTTCTGCCACAAGAATGTAATGCATTTTAATTATCTGAATATCTTTTATTTTAATATATATATATTAAAATAAAAGATATTCAGATAATTAAAATGCATTACATTCTTGTGCCAGTGCAGCTAATATATACTTGAATTGAGAAAGACCAAAATCTGTTGGTCAAGTTTATGATCAAAGAGCATATTTCAAATCATCAATAAAATCTGACAATACTGGAATCATAAATTGTGATTCATTACCCCATATTACGCTAAAAAAAAACTAATTTTCACAGCTTGTACAGCTAATGTGCATGTGCGTTCTAAAGCTGATTGACAGATGTTGTCTGTATCTAAGGAGATTGGCTCTTTTAACTGTAATAACTCCCATTATTTTAATAGAAGTGGCCAATCTCTGCTAAATAATCTCTGCCTTTTCCTGTTTAGAAGCCTATAAACACATGTTCAAAGGACTACAAACATGGCCCTGGATTGTATAACAATGAAAACACAGGAAGGAACTTTTGCACATGCGTCATATTTCTCGTTGCAGATATGATACAACAAACATGGATAATCTGATGATATTTCTATAATATAAATAAAGGTCAGTACTCCTGTTATGAGATTCTTTTATGCATACTTTTGTCATTAATTAATACATTACTTTATTATGTCATTTTGATCGCAAAACAGTGTACATATTTCTAACCTAGAGACTTGGAGCTTCAAAATGATATAAAATGTATCATGATTAGAAGGTAATATAGGTAATATAGTGAAGAAAATAAATAAAACAACATACTGGCCCACCTGTGGTGGCAAAATTAGTTTGTTTTCAACTGAAAATGTATTAGTGTGGATGTTGCCTAAAAGCAAAATAGTACACATTATACTATGGCATGGGAGTGCTAAGAAGGGGCAGTACTTAATGTATGACCATCTACATGAGAGAATGTCTTCTCTCAGACTTTTCCTGCTTGAGTGTGTGGTCAAGTGTGAGTTACTTCAACTTTTCGATGGCGATAAAGGGGTCATGCCATGGGTTTCTCCTCCAAAGTGTGTCAGAGGTTGATGAGAGGTAGAATCGTCTAATCAACCCTGAGTGGAGCCTCTTCAATGTTATTGTTTATCCCAATGATTGCAGACTCTTATCCCTAGAATCATGTCATTATGATCTCCCTCAAATAGCAACACTTTCATGGCATATTTTATATTATTATTTATTTATCAAGCTGCTTTTGCAGCTTCCAAATTCAACCTAATTTATTTCCCCCCTCAGGTTCAAGTCTGTTATGCCTATTTATATTTTTTATGAAAATGAATGCCAGGATTGAATCTGTCATCCAATCTTTGCATCATTGATGTAGTTTAGATACTTATGATCTTTTTTCATGATTCACAGTAAGTTTGTTTACAAGTTATTTATTTCTTGCTTCAGACTGGATAATTATTTAGGTAGAAATGACAATTGAGGACAGCTGTTATTATCATTCATTAATGTTGTGGCATGTACAAAAAGTAATACAAACACTAATTAAATCATTAAGCCACAAGATGCTGTGCATCATAATGATTTTATCATGGGTAAGGGGTGTTCTTAGGCACAACCCGAGATATTATCAAATAGTAGCAAAAGTAATATTCTAAAAGACACCAATGTTCAATAATCACTAGAATGTATTATTAATAATAATTGGATAAACAAATCTTCCACCAAGTAATATAGATCAATATTTCTCAATCCTTTCCTGATAAATTATCTAATTTGATTTTCAAAGCAACCTGAGTGTGTGTGTGTGTGTGTGTGTGCGCGTGTGTGTGTGTGTTAAACCACAAAAGCAGCATGGTAGTGTTCTCACACAGCTCTTGCAGTGTGCACACATCTATGTGTTTACACCCACATTTTTTATCAAGCGGACCGTGAAATTGCTGTAAATACAGACATGACCTCGCACTTTGGCTGTAAGTCCAGGTCTAGAAAAGACTGTTTATGAAACTGTTTTATACCTAACTGCTCTCTCTCTCTGGCTCAGTGGCAGCACCAAAGCAGATTTGAATGTTCTGGTATGATTTTTGTCAAAGGTTTAATAGACATGCGGATCGTTATCATTTGGAAAGAGATCGTGTGGGTGTTTGAATTGAGATCGCAATCTTTTTATGAATTAATCGTGCAGCTCTATACTTAACTATAGTAATTATGCAAAGTAACAACAACAGGAAAAAAACAATAAAAGTTAAAAGATATTAACTTATTTAACTCTTAAGCTCATTTACATTTGAATTCATGCTTTTGCATGCTAACTAACGTCATTGTCAAACATTACCTATGCGTTAGCGGTGTATCCACAAGCCTATGGCAACTTGGTGCGCAAATCCGTACAAATTAATTTGTCTGACCATACTTCATACTGAAACTTTAGCTCTAAAGCACACATTATTTCAAGCTTTCACAAGAAATTAAAAGTTTACATACCTCAATATGCTTCTGCAGGTTGGGCGGCAAGTTTTTGAAGGCTGTGATATGGTTCGTTTTAAGCAAACAAAGCAAACATTTAAAATAAAATGAATCTTTATCATTTGCAGGAAACTGGAACATATTTTCTAAGTATGGCCATGGCTGTGTGCACCATTTTGCCAACTGATCAACTGACTGGGAAATCATTGAACTTCATGACACGTGACCCTAAAAGAGTGATAATTGATTGGCTGTCTGTCACCTGCAAAAAACAATCATGTTTAAGAGAAGAAAAACATCCATTGGTTTTCAAAGCTGCTACATTGTAATGACTTTCTACTCGAGGACCTTGATAGAAATGTAGTGGAGTGAAAAGTACGATATTTGTCTTTCAAATGTAGTGAAGTTAAAGTCACAAGTTTCCAGAAAATGTTTTAACTCAAGTATAGATACTCAAAATGTGTACTTAAATACAGTACTCAAGTTAATGTATTTTGTTACTTTCCACCTCTGAAGAATACATATTCAAATAGCACAACATTTGTATTGCGTGTGAACACTGAATAACTCCTGCATACAACATCGACACTAAACAAAAATAAAATAAAATCAGAATTAAATAGTTGTGTGGAATACATTAGCTTTTACTGTATGTAAGTGCTTCCTTTGAACAGGTGCAAGTTTGTGGAGGAATTTATTTTCTTTCTTTACACTTATCATTCCTCTTATACCATAACAAATTTGAGAGAAAAGTAAGTTATATTTGTATAAGTGCATGATTAGATGTGGGTGTCTGTGCTTCTCTCAGAAATCATCTAGAAATCAGAAATCAGTCCTCTGCATGTTCTTTATGTGAATTTGGCCTTTTCATTTAACTATTGTATGACATTAATATATATTATGCTTGGTCTAGCAGTCATTGCAAGTGTACAAAAACTGTGGTATTATCTATATTCTGTAGGTTAACCGTGCCTCTAGTTATACTCAATTATACTTAACAATACCCTAGTCCATTTAGTGTGTTATGCAATCAATTCTGCCAAAGTCCATTTTGTATACAATTTGTTTGCCTATATGTCCATTTCGTATAAATCCATAACTGTTTTTTTAGTGAGATAAGAATTGAGACTTGGATTGAGTGTTGGTCTGACACTGAACAGCTTGTGTTGTGTTTTGTTGCTCTTTCTTGCAACAACACAGTGGCCAGCCAGATTCTGACACAGAGGGACCTCAAGTCTGTCTCAGGGACATGTAATCTCCTCTATTATTTACGCTGATCCTGGCTTGTTATGAACAGTATAAAAAGGACCTTTCATCAACCAAGGTGATTGATTTTCAATTAATTTATCATCTCATTTTTCAGCTCTCTTTAGTCATTATAGTGATGGTATGTCTTATTTACTTCTTTGGGGTGACATCTAATTAATTCAACCACTCCGGAGATGGAATATATCAAATCCGCCCCTCAATGGTGCCTAATGAGGAAACATTATTAATTCACTTCAGACAGGATATTACCTAGGTCATGCTTTTTTATGTGCCACCTGTTAATATGTAAGTATCTCACAGATAATATTATTTGTCATTCTGATTTCTTCTAAAGCATTATCTGTGTTAGTCTGAACGAATTTTAGCATGCATAAAAGTCCCCAGTGTTGTGCTAGAAGCATAAACTGATCTATAGAACAGTGTTCTTGTTCTTGGGCAGTATCTAATTTTACTTGTGAGCTTGTGGTCTTGTGCGTTCTGTGGGACAGTGAATGGTGGCATGTTTTGCTCTGTCTCTAGCTTCCATAATGTCCAAAGGTCAGGATGACCCCTGAGATTGATCCCTTGTTAATGACCATACGGTGAAGTTTGATCTCAGGTTAACTTATTGTGGCAGGGGTGAGCAACTCCTACAGGGCCAACTAGAAAGAAAAAAAAAAACACTAATAGCACCAGCTTCAGTCAGACATTGCCAGTTGATGTCTCTATTCCCAATACCCTACAATGGAACATAAAACAAAGTAGAAGACAAGAAAGGCAGTATAAATGGTTTTGGTCTTTTATATACTTATTTTACTTTATTTATTTTCAAGAGCTGTCTGGGTAGTATTAAATATTCTGCCAAAGGGTCCAAACATTTTTTTGTTTGAATGAATCCATTTCTCAGGAATCATGAATATGAATTAGCTTGTTGTCATATTTGGATTGGCAGCTATATTAATTTGTGCTCTAAGCATCTCTTATTTGTGATTTACAAAATGATTTACATACTGACATAAAATCAGTGGACATTCTGTAATTAAAATTTGGGAAATAGCTTCTGTTGTTTTCCAGTGGACTTCTTTTATAAATAGGATCAAATGGGCAGATTCAGTTTATATTAATCTGTTGATACGCACCCCTTTTTTGAGCACAAACCATGAAAATGACATACTTTAATTTAAATGGTTGTATTTACTGGACCATTTGGAGTATAGACACAGTTGTAGTATCTTTTGAAAGAAGACACTTTGGGTCTACATGTTGTTATTTTTTAAAGTTACATATATCATACAAACATATATCTTTGACTTAATTTCAGTCTATAAAAAATTCCTGCAATTAAATTTTTTTTGAAAAACCTACTTTTTCATACTCCTCCTAAGCCGTTTGTCCAATTGTCTATGAGAGGATGAGGGAGGGGACAAGGGGAGGGAAACAAAAAAAACCACTCTGTAACGGCAATCATGCCAAAATAACAAAAACTTTTTAAAAAGAGAGGTAAAGCCCAACACAGAGTGGCAGTGGGAGAGAGAGAGGAGAGAGAGAAAAAAAAAACACTTACTCGGCAGTTCTCTGATACGCAGTAGCTTGGTCCTCGGCCACTCCTCCACACTCTAATGGATGACAGCTACGCCTCCCCAGATGGAATGTTCCGCCACATTTTTGGTGGACAGTAGGGATCTCCCCTGCCCCTGGCAGTGGTAACAGCTCCAGGTGGTTGATTGGGAGCCCCTCTTCCCCTCCCAGTCGGCGGTCGTTCATCCGCTTCCAGGCGTTTGGGCTCCTTCGTCCTCCGAATGATGGCCTCTCTGAGGCTTGATTAGCCTGATTATGGGCCGGGTGTGTAGCATCATGACCCGACCCTGCCCTCCGCCCTGTCACACCCACCTTTGGCAATCCACCTTTGGCATTCCAAAAGAAGGACTTCGCTATGCTACCAAGTTGCTTGAAATAAGAGAGGGGGAAATCTATAGGGAGAGACTGTAGCAGGTAGTTGAATTTTTGAATACAATTCATTTGAATAATATTAACCTTCCCAATCACAGATAAGTGTAATGAAGCCCACTTGCCCACATCGCTCGAAAACCTTTATATTAATGGGTCAAAATAAACTCTAACTAAATCATACAAATTTGCTGGGAATAAAATACCCAAATACTTAATGCCCTGTTTTGGGCCACTGCAATGTGCCCGGCTGATAAGCCGTTACCAGGCAGTATGCTGTCAGAGCCAAAGCTTCAGATTTAGACCAATTAACTATGTATCCCGGGAACTTAGAAAATGAATTACAAATTCTGTGGAAGCATAGATGTAGTAGGGTCAGAGATGAATAATAAAATATAATGTGCGTAAAGCAAAATCATATGCAGCACACCTCCCGCCACCACCCCTGGAAAATCACCCTCCTTTCCTATCACGGCTGCTAATGGTTCCAGAGCAAGACAGAACAATAATGGGGAAAGAGGGAAACCCTGCTGGGTGCCCCTTTCCAGAGTAAAATAATCTGAAACTAATCCATTTGTTTTACTGCCACTACCATGTGTCTATAAAGTAACTTAATCCAAACAATAAAAGTATTCCCGAACCCAAATATTTCCAAAATCTTAAAAAGATAATCCCATTCTACCATATCAAATGCCATTTCGGCATCAAGTGTGATAGCAGCAACCGGAGTCTGATCATTCGCCACAGACCACATGATATTGGTGAAACTCCTAATGTTATCAGAAGAGATATGGCCCGAATAAACCCCACCTGATCTATATGTATAAGAGATGTCTTAACTTTATTAAATTGGTTATGCAAAATGTTTGACCATATTTTAACATCTAGCTGGATCAGATAAATCTTACACTTGCTTGGATCTTTGTCCTTTTTAAGAATCAGACTGATGTGGGCTTGCATCATCTTTGGCAGAAGCTTTCCATTCTTTAATGATTCTGTATAAACTTCTAGCAAAAGTGGAGCCAATTCTGTAGCATATGATTTAAAAAAGCCATTGGCCCCAGAGCCTTGCCAGTAGGCCTTAATTACCTCGTCAAGCTCCTCCATCTCAGAATCAAGATAAATCAAGAATCAAGTTTAGGAAGTTCTAATGGTTCCACCAAGTTTCTAATATCCTCATCAGTAAATTAAGATGTGGAACTATATAGATCAAGATATAATTATTTAAAGCATTACAAATATCAATGACTGAGGTAAATATTCACCACCAGCTATTTCACTGAGGGACTGGTAGAAAAAGACTCTCTCTGCTTTATATCTAGGCAGAACTTTTCCTGCCTTGTACCCTGACTCAAAGTATGACTTTCTTTCCCTGAATAAACAAAATCCACCTTCTGTGACAAAATAGTATTATATCTGTATTTCAATCGAGGCCATCAGATGACATTCAGTGCTTTAGCTCTGTCTCTGCACTTTTAATATTCCCTTCCAGCTCAACGAGTTCTCGCGCTTTGGATTTTTTGGTGAATGAGGCATACTGTATGATCCGACCCCTGAGAACATCCTTAAGTGCCTCTCAAGCCATGTCCACAGAGGATACTGAGGACCATTTGGTCTCCATATAAACTTTGATTTCAGCCTTTAACATTTGTTGGAATTCAGGATTTTGCAAAAGGTATACATTAAAGTGCCAACTATATGATTTCCTTTTCTCCATATGTGGCAACACCACTAAACTCACCAGGGTGTGATCTGAGACTAAAATGTTTCCAATTGAGCAATCAACAACAGATGAAATGAGGGACTTAGTTATAAAAAATATTCAAAATCGATTCTACAATAAATCTTATGGACATGTATAGTCCCTACCAGATGGGTTCAAAAGTCTCCAAATATCAGTAAGACCAAGATTTTCACACATCCTGTGAAGCATCAATGTTGCATTCCATCAAAAGTTTAAAGCTTCCTCCCAATATTATATCATAAGGGGTGCCAGCGGCTTACAATATCCCTTCAAGATCTATAAAAAAGCCCTGATCATCAACGTTATAGCCAAATATATATATATATATATATATATATATATATATATATATATATATATATATATATATATATATCATACAATATATCAACAATATTAGCCAAAAATAAGGCTTTGCCCCTGAATCTCTGCTTAAACAATAATGACTCTTCCTAATTTATTTGTATTATGTTTGAGACATTTGAATTGCAGATGCTTATTTATCAGTGTAATGACTCCCCTGCGCTTACTTGAGCCAGCAGTAAAGAAAACACCCCATCTCTTCTCAAATTTTTCAGCTTCCTGCGGGTAAGATGTGTTTCTTGAAGAAACACTATATCATATTTTTTATGCTTAAGAAGAGAAATAACCTTCCTTCTTTTTATGGATTACTATGGATTTATGCATACTGTATGATCCGACCCCTGAGAACCTCCTTAACTGCCTCTCAAGCCATGTCCACAGAGGATACTGAGGACCATTTTGTCTCCATATAAACCTTGATTTCAGCCTTTAACATTTGTTGGAATTCAGGATTTTGCAAAAGATATACATTAAAGTGACAACTATATGATTTCCTTTTCTCCATATGTGGCAACACCTCTAAACTCACCAGGGTGTGATCTGAGACTAAAATGTTTCCAATTGAGCAATCAACAACAGATGAAATGAGGGACTTAGTTATAAAAAAAATATACAAAATCAATTCTACAATAAATCTTATGAACATGTATAGTCCCTACAGGTGGGTTCAAAAGTCTCCAAATATCAGTAAGACCAAGATTTTTACACATCCTGTGAAGCATCAATGTTGCATTCCATCAAAAGATTAAAGTCTCCTCCCAATATTATATCATGAGGGGTGCCAGTGGCTTACAAAATCCCTTCAAGATCTATAAAAAAGCCCTAATCATCAACGTTATAGCCAAATATATATATCATACAATATATCAACAATATTAGCCAAAATAAGACTTTGCCCCTGAATCTCTGCTTAAACAATAATGACTCTTCCTAATTTATTTTTTATTATGTTTGAGACATTTGAATTTTAGATGCTTACTTATCAGTTTAATGACTCCCCTGTGCTTACTTGAGCCAGCAGTAAAGAAAACACCCCATCTCTTTTCAAATTTTTCAGCTTCCTGTGGGAAAGATTTGTTTCTTAAAGAAACACTATATCATATTTTTTTACACTTAAGAAGAGAAATAACATTCCTTCTTTTTATGGGGTGACCCAACCCATTCACATTCCACGTGGAGAGAGACAGTCCACTCATATTAACATTTTACATTTTGATATATGAGAAGAAAATATATTGTATGTCAAAAAACAAAATTATAAACACCACATTCCAGTGCAACAATCAAACTCCAAACGTCCCCGGAACCAAATAAATAGAAAGAATAAAATCATGCACATTAACCCTGTGCACGACAGTGCCAACTGGTGTCCATCCCTCTAAACTCAGACAGTCCATGTATGCCTATGAGAGCCCCCACAACAACTTTGCCATCAGACTACTCAATTGTGTCTCACTTTTGTGAGACACAATTACACAACAAATGATAATCTATAAAACAAACTCCAGCCAATAGGTGGAATAAACATAAATAACATGCTGATTCATCCACATAACTGTCCCGAAAGTGGGTTACTCCACAAATCAAACTCCAGCCGCTAAGGGGAACCAGCACAAAAAGAAACAAAAAAGGCGCTGAGTTTCTTCGAAGAGTCAAGTGAATGTGAGTCAGTCCACTCGGCTGCAACTTGAGTACCACAAAATAACATTGACTTTATGAAGGATATCGCTTGCTGTGGGCATGTGAATGTTTTATGGCCATCCATAGCATCTATTCTCAATTTGGCCGGGAAACTTTAGTCCAAAAGCGACCTTCCGTTTATCTAAGAGTTTCTTGCATTCCTTGAATCTATCACGTTTCTCTCTTGTCAAATTTGCAATGTCTGGGAACAAGAAAATGCTTTGGTTCTTCCAAAAAAAGCTTCCTTTACTCCTTGCCTCACATAACATAAGATCTTTATTGGATGATCTCAGAAATTTAGCCAGAATTGATCGGGGCTTGTCTCCCTCAGTGGATAGCCAAGCTGGAACCCTGTGAACTCGGTCAATTTCCAGCTTATGGCCCGTTATGTCAAGCAGATTCGGAAAGAGCCAGTCCATTTCACTATATCCTGACCCTCTTCGGACTCAGGAATTCCAACGATTCAGACGTTATTCCGCTGGCTACGGTTCTCCATGTTCTCCAACTTCTCTTAGACATACACCAAATCCACCTTGGTCGCTAGCAGATTAGCAGATATATTCTATCCATTTTTCGACATCCCCCACTCTTGTAACCACCTCAGAATATTTTGCCTCCATGGCAGTGATCGATCAACATATTACAGCAAGATCTTCCAAGTCAGCAACAATCTTCATCAGCACTGACCACATGTTCATTTCTCACAGAATAAGTGTCTTTTATTGTCTCTAGAGCCAGAGAATTTTGAATTCTTTGACATATTGTCAAAGAACAGTTTTGGAACACAGTGTATCAAATCTCACCGGTTTATGTCATTAATAGTGTTAAAACTTCATCGTTCATAAAAGTTCACCATTCACACATCTGAACCTCGCATACCATCACATGACTCCCCGAATAAAATGAATCCATTAATGCCCCAAAGTCATAAAGTCACATTAATATACTTTTCCGCAACAAATGTTTTCTATATCAAAATCAAATCAAATCACTTTGTCACACTACTGTGTACATGAGTGCAACAGTAGGTGAAAGTCTTGTGTGCAATTTCTGAGCAACACAGCAGTCATGACAGTGACGAGACATATACCAATTACAATAAACAACATATTTACACAACACAATTTACATAACAAATGTACACATAATTACACAACATAGTACTAATATACAATGTACAGTAAACAATACACACAATATAGAATACACATACACTAGATAAGGGTATATAAAAATATATATACACTAGTTGAATTGTGGAGAATATATTTGACAGTCCAGTGTGTGATATAAGATGATGATTAATAAAGTGCAGTGCTGATTGTTGATCGTGAGAGATCAAGTGTTCAAAAGTCTTATTGCTTGGGGGAAGAAGCTGTCATGTAGTCGGCTGGTGCGGGTCCTGATACTGCGATATCGCCTGCCTGATGGAAGCAGTGAGAGCAGCCCATGACTCGGGTGGCTGGAGTCTCTGATGATCCTCCGAGCTTTTTTCACACACCGCCTGTTATATATGTCCTGGAGGGAGGGAAGCTCACCTCCAATGATGTGTCTGGCAGTTTGCACCACCCTTTACAGTTCTTTGCGTTTGTGGGTGTTGCTATTGCCGTATCAGGCGGTGATGCAGCCAGTCAGGATGCTCTCTACAGTACTGGTATAGAACCGTGTGAGGATGTGGTGGTTCATTCCGAACTTCCTCAGCCTTCTCAGGAAGAAGAGGCACTGGTGAGCCTTCTTCACAACGGCCTCAGTGTGGACGGACCATGTGAGATCCTCAGTAATGTGGACACCGAGGAACTTGAAGCTGCTGACTCTCTCCACCGGTGCTCCATTAATGGTGATGGGGCTGTGTTCTCTGTCTTTCTTCCTGAAGTCCACCACAAGCTCCTTTGTTTTACTGATGTTGAGGGAGAGTTTGTGCTCCTGACACCAGTGTGTAAGAGTGTGCACCTCCTCTCTGTAGGCTGTTTCATCATTGTCAGTGATCAGACCTACCACTGTCGTATTGTCAGCAAACTTAATGATGGCATTGGAGCTATGTGTTGCCACACAGTCATGTGTGTACAGGGAATACAGGAATGGGCTGAGAACACAGCCCTGCGGGGCTCCAGTGTTGAGGGTCAGTGATGAGGAGATGTTGCTGCCCATTCTAACCACCTGACGTCTGCCTGACGCAGCTGCATAGTGAGCTGTTTAAGCCCAGAGCCCAGAGTTTCTCATCAAGCTTGGAGGGCACTATGGTGTTTGATGCTGAGCTGTAGTCTACAAACAGCATTCTCCCATATGTGTTCCTTTTTTCCAGGTGGGAGAGAGCAGTGTGTATTGTAGATGCAATGGCATCATCAGTGGAGCGGTTGTTGCGGTAGGCAAACTGTAATGGGTCCAAAGAGGTGGGCAGAACAGAGCAGATGTAATCTCTGATTAGCCTCTCAAAGCATTTGCTGATGTTGGGGGTCAGAGCAACAGGACACCAGTCATTTAAGCAAGTGATTTTGGCTTGCGTCGGTACAGGCACAATGGTTGATGTTTTGAAGCATGTGGGGACTACAGACAGGGAGAGGGACAGGTTGAAAATGTCCGTAAAAACACCAGCCAGTTGGTTCGCGCACGCTCTGATGACACGGCCCGGAATGCCGTCTGGACCCGCGGCTTTACGGATGTTCACCCGTCGAAAGGATCTGGTTGCTTCCGCAACAGAGACGGAGAGTGAACCAACCTCTGTATTATCGGCCGCGAGTGTTCTCTCCGCGAGGGCGGTGTTGTTGTCCTCGAAACGAGCATAAAATATATTAAGCTCGTCCGGGAGAGAGGCAGCAGTGTTCATGGCGGAGTTTTTATTCCATTTGTAGTCCGTGATGGTGTTAATTCCCTGCCACATACTTCTAGAGTCAGTGGTGTTGAAATGTCCATCAATTTTGTCCCTGTACTGGCATATGGCTGCACTGATAGTGTTACGGAGTGCATAACTGGCTTGTTTATGCTCCTCCGCGTTACCGGAATTAAAAGCGGAGGTCCACGCAGTAAGTGCCGCGTGAACATCGCTGTTAACCCATGGTTTCTGGTTGGGGTAGATCCGTATTGTTTTTGTCGGAACAACATCCTCTACGCACTTCCTGATGAAACACATTACTCTATCAGCATAAACCTCAAAACACTGCCTCAAAGCCTTTCGATGTCGTCATCGGAGTCTGCGTGATCAAAACAGTCCTGTAGCATAGAGTCTGATTGGTCCGACCAGCACTGGATCGTTCTGAGGGTGGGTGCTTCCCGTTTCAGTTTCTGCCTGTAAGCGGGCAGAAGCAGAATGGAAGAGTGGTCGGATTTGCCAAATGGTGGGCGGGGGAGGGATTTGTAGCCATCCCGGAAAGGAGAATAGCAATGATCCAAAACCCGGTCCCCTCATGTGTTGAAGCTGATGTGTTGGTGGTATTTTGGTGCTATTGTTTTAAAATTGGCTTTGTTGAAGTCCCCGGCAACAATGAACGCGGCCTCAGGGTGCGCGGTTTCCTGCTCACTTATACTCCCATACAGTTCCCTGAGTGCCCGGTCTGTGTCTGCTTGTGGGGGGATGTACACAGCTGTGATAATGACCGATGTGAATTCCCTCGGTAGCCAGAATGGTCGACACAGAAGCATGAGATATTCCAGATCAGGAGAGCAGAAAGACCTGATAAAATGTACGTTCCTCTGATCACACCATGATTTGTTGATCATAAAACATACACCACCACCTCTGCTTTTACCTGAGAGGTCTTTCGCTCTGTCCGCTCGGTGCACGGAGAACCCCGCGGGTTCGATGGCCGAGTCTGGAATCTCCACAGACATCCAGGTTTCCGTAAGACAGATAACACGGCAATCTCTCGTCTCTCGTTGGAAAGAGATCCTCGCTCTCAGATCTTGTTGTCCAGAGAATGAACATTTGCAAGTAGAATACTGGGTAGTGGGGGTCGATTTGCACAACGTCTTACTCTGATGAGAACGCCGGCTCTTTTTCCCTTATTCCTTCTGCGTTTCCGCGGCCGGGCAGCCCAGACAAAGGGCTCTGCTGGTGTGTTTGTAAACTGCGGGTCGGCATTGAGGAATTTGAAGTCCGGTTTTCGGTGTGTGATTGCCGAACCAATGTCCAAAAGCGTTGTCTGTCATACACAATAAGGCAGACCACATCCAAGACAAAATAACACAAAACTGTAAACAAAACAAACAATAAACTGCAGTGTTTTGACGGTTTCTACAACTTAGATTTATTTGAAAAACATACTTTTTTGAGCCTGTCCTAGGCCATTTGTCCGATTCGCCTGAAACTTAGTATACATTATCTACAGACCCTCCTGACAAGAATGTGATAAATAATTCTGATGTCAAATCATTACAAATATATAAACAAATGAATTTTGGGGCATGGCCCTTAATGACCAATTAGCCAGTATCTTGTGAGCTAAATTTTCAAACTTTGTACACATGGACAAGAGAACAAAACTTTGTACACATGGACAAGAGAACACTCTGAGATAATATGCCACGTTTTGTTAATATTTATATGCTAGGGGGCGCTATAACTTGTATTATTTTGATAATAAACACCAGGAAAGTTTGATGACACATGCTAAACTTCAATTTCTGTTGTCAGCAACACATCAAAATTATTAGTTTATTCAATTATGTGAATTACAGATGCAGGATGTTGAAAAATTAAATTTCACCAGAGGGAGCCACCAAGTTGCCTGCTTCAACATGCAGTCTATCTACATTAGCTCATACTAAAGTTTTGGTTTGCAAAGGTCTCCTCACTTCTGGTTTATTTGTTAAGGAAATGTCTGTTTTTCTTTATCTGGTGCTGCTGTGCATGAGTAATATTAATCACTGTTTTAAATGCATTTTAGGGAGTATTAATGTTTGTATAAATTTTACTTCAGAAATGTTTCCATGGAAATAAGTATGTAATAATTGTAATGTTCATAGACTCGACTGATTTCTCAGTTATTTATCACCAAAGGCGTTTATTCATCTTTACAAGTTTATTATTTGTTATCTGTAAACAAAAAGCTTAGTTAGCTCTTCAGTATTATAACGAGTGCACCTGAAGATCTACATGCAGAGCTCAAGCCTGTAATCCAACACTATATAAGCAAGACTCGGTTGCTTTAACCCTTATGTGGTGTTCGGGTCAAATTGACCCATTTAAAATTTTTACTTAAAGAAAAATGATACAAGGATAACATTTTTCAAACTGAAACTCCATGGCCTTGGCTTATTTTCTGTGAAGAACATGTGATTTGACATGCATACACAGACAGACACAGTGATTTTTTTTATTTATTTTTTTTAAGTGATTTGAATTATGAGGACACTAGAAATGTATAGCATAATACCATAAAACATAATACCCATGTAGTTACCAGTTTGTATAAACCAGTCCTCATAAACCACTAAATCCTGCCCGCACACACACACACTCACTCACACACACACAGAGAGAGAGAGAGAGAGAGAGAGAGAGAGAGAGCACACACAGATAGCGAGACATACACACACATATACACCTGCTACATTGTTACAATCCAAGCACTGAGAAGCCATCTGCTCCCGCTCTCTTTACCCTCTGTAGTGTGGGAATCGTCTAGGTTACGGATGTAACCTCTGTTCACTGATGGAGGGAACGAGACGTTGTATCGAAGAAGCGACACTAGGGGTCTCTCTTGAGCGCCGAATATACCTCTGATCTATGAAAAAAGGCCAATGAGAAGTTGGCAGACAGAATTTGCATGTCAAGGGGAACAAGGCGACGCTTACAGGGAGGAGGTCCAGCACCTATCTTCGTGAACTACTACCGCTGCACCATCGAGAGCATCCTCCCCAACTGTGTCACAGTTTGGTATAGCAACTGCTCTGCCCATGACCGGAAAGCACGACAAGGGTGGTGAAACCCAATGCATCACCGGTTCCTCACTCCCCTCCATCGAGGCCATCCAGGGTAAGCGATGCTTGCGTAAGGCGCACAGCATCATCAAAGACTGTTCCCACCCCAACCACAGACTGTTCACCCCACTCCCCTCCGGGAGGCGTTTCAGGTCTCTCTGCACCCATACCAGCAGGTTCAGAGGAAGCTTCTTTCCTGCGGCTGTCACCCTACTGAACTCTAGCTCTGCATCCCGGTGACAATTAACTCGCAATGAGAACATGAACCATCCACAAACGCTGCCTCAGTGTGATCGCAGCCCAGACACATGAGACAGTGCCTGTGGCCGTCTGAAGCGGAGAGCACTGTTCCGCATCCAGGAACTACACAGGGGCGGAAAGACATCTTTAAAAAGTCACGTCCTGAAAAGGATGTTCAACGCCACTGTGTTACTGCTCTTTTAGAGGAAAATACTCTTTTAGAGAAAATGTCTCTTTTAACAAACACATTTTAGTTTGCGCTGTCGAAGCGCCCAGGGGAAAACTGCACTGCCGTGCAGAGAAAGAGAAACCCGCTGAAGTGCACCGTAGATCCAACAGCAATCGCTCAGAGGAAGAGGAACAGGTGTGTGACTCGCAGCTCGCTGCATACACAACCATCGGCTCAGAAGAAATTTTCTGAATGAAATAGACGCATTACCCCGCCTTTATACCCGTATGTCCGGAGGCGGGACATGCAAATTCTGTCTGCCAACTTCTCATTTGCCTTTTTTCATAGATTAGAAGTATATTTGGCACTCGAGAGACCCATAGTGTCGCTTTTTCGACACAACGTCGAAGTAAGCGACAGACAGTGAACTACAGAGACACACAGAAAGACAAACACACACACTCACTCACTCATTAGATAGGTACATTTACTGAAGAAAATGTGAGTGGTGCTTGCCGTTGCAAATTTTATCCCACCAACTGCCCCAAGTTGAAAAAGGCCACACACATGACAGTAGGATATTCTGGTCGAGAGATATTGGTAGGGTAACCACATCTGGTTGCTAGGCAGTTACCAGGGTGATACTTATCAAGGCTCCTTGCTATCCTGAGTGAAATAAGTCAACCCGAAAGTCTCTACGATTTTCTGGTGCAGCGATATGTGTTTTGTATTTGCTTGCTAGGGTAAGCCAATGTGGTTGTTAGGCAGTTGCCAGGGAGATACTAAGGAGCTTTCTTGAGTTGTCTTGAGTCATACAAGCCAACAATTAAGTATCTACGACATTCTGATCCTGAAATACACATCAATCAATCTGGAATGAATGTCAATGAGATTTGGATGCTAGGGTGCTCTAAATGATTGCTAGGGCATGGCTAAGTAGTTTCCTTAATTAATTATAACTTTATCACAAAAAGAGAATGACACTTCAATTGTTGATCTAGCAGAGATTAATTACAAACATTAATCATATATGTTATCTATATTGTTTGGAATTGAGATAAAGACAATATATGTTAAAGGGTTTTTTTATGGACATTTTTATTTCTGTATTGCTTTTAAAACCCCAATTAGGTCAGTACCAAAGAGTCGAATAAGTGAACACCACACAAGCGGTAATATGACTGCATTTTGTGCTTATATAATGTAATGTGTATAAGTGTTAGCCTCCATGTGATGACAATCAAAAGTTACTCATGCGCAAAATAAAAGCATCACAGTTTAATTAGACATTTAATTGTCAAATTCACAACAACACAGCATAATGCAGTATTTGCTGACATGAATAAAATGTGCTATAAACATTCAGCCTATGCATTAACACAAATTTTCTATCATTTACTGATTTTTTGAAAGATTGACGAAAATGGTAAAATGCTGTCCATCATTTTGACAGATAAAACATAAGAAAACATTTTCACCTAGTGCATCAGTTTTGACTTCACTGTCTCTCTCATGCACACTCCTGCTGCATGTTTGTGTGTGCCCTGTTTATTGCCCTGTATTAAGATGCGTATTAACAGGTGTCATCACCATGAACACCTGGTAGTACAGCCATACATGTAGAGATACTGATTTAAAGGGGACCTATTATGCAAAATTCACTTTTACATGGTATTTGAACATAAATGTGTGTTGGCAGTGTGTGTACACAACCACCCTATAATGATAAAAATCCACCCAGTCCTTTTTTTTTAATCCGCATTAATAATAAGCAATGTCTCAGAACAAGCCGTTCACAGATTCTGTACAAAGTGACGTCATTTTGTACAGGCCCTGCCCACGACTGTTGATGGACACTGCCGACGGACATGTTTGTTTGTGTTGTTTTGTTATAGTGCATAGCAAACGTTGTAACATATTTGTGTGTGTGTTGCTCATCTATCGTTGCAAAACTGCTGAATTGATCAAATAAACATTCTGAAACTTCCTGGTTCATTCTCAAAGTTGTTACTTCTGATGGAGTCTCTCCCTCATTAGTATCTAACTCCGGTTGAAACATATAGGGCTGAACACTACTATTTTTGCTGTCAGTCATATTGCTTATGATGTCTAGTTATCTGAAGCAGAAATGTCAAAACTCCGCCCTATTCTGGATACAGGGCAGGGAGCACCAGCTCATTTGCATTTAAAGACACAAACTCAAAAACAGCTAGTTTTTATTCCCACACAAAAATTGCCATTTTCAACATGGTATAATAAATTATCTGTAGGGTATTTTGAGCTGAAACTTCACAGACACATTCTGGGGAAACCAAAGATTTAAATTACAATCTTGTGAAAAGGGCCATAATAGGTGCCCTTTAAGAAATATTTGGAGTGGTCTATTAATTTTATCAAGAGTTGTATATTGCACTGTGAAATGGTCCATGCCTGCCTGGCCCCTGATGATTGCTGCTTGCAGCTATATACTGTATATGTATCTGTACATATGAAAAAATTATCTATAGCTGTCTCTGTATTCAGATAGAACCTGGTGTGGGCGGGGCTTGAACCAAAATTGTGTCAAAATGTCCATTTTTAAATGTTACTCTTACATTTGGAGTTTCTATTAATAAAATATGCCTTGTATATGCCTTTTAATAATAATAGCCTAATAATGATAACTATTATTATTATTAATTGTTTTTATACAATTATTATTTATACAAATGTATACAAATAATTATATTTTATTATTTTTTTCTTACCAGATGAAGCTGAATTTCTAGGCTGCATTAACAATGATATTAACCTAAATAACTATATGGTTTCTCCTGGTATTTAATATCTGTATGAAACAGAATTTTCATTTGTCTGTTTCATGTATAACAACATTATTCTGAAAGCAAGGTGGAAAATCTGAAATGTCAAGCACACATTGTGCAGTGAATTATAAACACAAATTCAAATATTTTATTGTGAAAATAAAATCAGTATTGCATACAAACAGGTGAAAATCCCATAAATGTATCAGTAATGTTTATGATAAGACACCATTATTAAATTATTTAAATAATAATAATAATAAAAATAATAATAGTTAAATTTTTATTGCACCTTACAGAGGTAATACAATTTAAAGAAGAAAAAAAATTACTTAGCATGTTTCAGTTTCTTTGTTTTACAAAAGGAGGAACATTCCTAATTAACACTCTATGAAACATGTATACCTTCATTTTAACTTTTTTTTTTCAGAATAAAGTCAGTTATTAACAGTTATTAACCTTAATCGCTAATATGAATATAAATGTGGTCAACTTTAAAAGGCAGATAGATGGGCTCCGATGTGAAATCATCACTTCAGGTCAGGAATTTAACATCGCGCTCATGTTTATGCTATAAATACATACATGGGAATCACGTGTGAATCGTGTTATACATTAACATAGACATTTCAAGAAGTGAAAAGTGTATAGGATGTCGTATCTTAATGTTACACTTGACAAGTTTCAGACATGCACAATGAACACAGACCGCAAACAGAGTCAAGACCGCGACCATCTGATTTGAAATCACAACGTGCGCATTTTCATTAATAAGGTTTACACTTTATTAATATTAATTTTTATTTAATTTTTTAGTAAATTCTTTGTAATTATGTATGTTTATACTGTCGCATTATCCTTGTTCCTCTTTGATAATCAGTGATACAATTTTTTTTAATTTTTTTTATATATTATTCCGATTAATCTATTACTCGTTTTGAAGTCATTATGCTTTCCGAATAAGGTATCCGGCTGCATGCATATCCCTTGTCATTAGTATGTAAATTAAATTGGGACATGCAAGTTAAACCATTGTATCAAAATGTGAAATGTTGTTAAGTTTGGAATCTGCCATAATATTCTCTTTATTTGTTTAGCTAAGAATGTCTGTAATCATCCAGGTGGATGCTGCACACTGGTGGTGGTTGAGGAGAGTCCCCTGCTCACTGTGTAAAGTGCTTTGAGTCTAGTGTCAGAAAAGCACTATATAAATGTAACATTAACTAATTAATTAATCCATTCATTCATTCATTCATTCATTCATTCATTCATTCAATGAATGTAAGAAAGAAACACATCACAATTCAAAATGCAAATAGTTAATGATCTCATCACTGTCTATTTCATTTTGAATGCTGTGCAGTGTGTAAATCAATTGAATAATTTTAAACTTTAATCTTACATTTCTTAAAATGTGGGAAGTTTACAAAAATCTAAATAGATAGCACACATGCTGAAATTATCTTCAAAAAAAGTTTAAATGTACTCTGTATGAGGTGGTTTGTGCTTTATTTATTGCAGGAGATTCATAATTAGGGTTAGATGTTTAAAACAACCCCTTAACATAATGTTTGACAAATATTACCTTAAATGCACTGTAAATATTAAAATTTGCAAAATGAAAGTAATTAAATGTCAAATTTGAATTAATGGAAGAAGTTTAATTTCCTTTTTGTGATATCACTGGGATAAACTGGCTAGCCCAAATATCATATGTTCTTCAAAATTCAATTAATTTTGTTGTTTAACTTTACACTTGCCCTCACCCCATTTCATGGCCATTTATGTCTGTAATCTGAATAAGTGCTGTTGGTCTGAGATGGCAAAATATATCACCCACATTCCAGAGTATTTAGTCTGCACAGCAGAGTTAAAAGTGTAGAATAACAGTCTAAAAATTTCCCAAGATAAATAAATGTTCTGTAAAAGAGCAACTCTCTCTTTCCCTCAACTCCCCCTACATAATTCTCTCTACATATTTCCCAAACTGACAGGTCAGCCTGTTTTACTTGGAAGATGTCTGGGTGGAACAACATTCAGATCATTTTCGACAGGAAACAGCAGCAGCTGACTTCCATTAGGTAAATTGTAAAGAGTTTCAAATGAACAATCCTGTATTGTCAGGTACAATTACCAACTGAATCCAGCTTTCTGGTGTGTGGGTTGAAATAATAAAATGTAAAGCTCAATGTGATGTCTTATAGCAGCACTGGTTTAAATTACTTATGGTGTAGGAAGTTAGACTGGAAAGAGTGTGTCTCAGGCTGTCAGTGCAAGACTATAAAAAGCCCATACCATGAGGGGACAATGAGACTTTTGATTCCTTTTATGGGAGCATATGTGGGTCACTCATGAATAAACCCACTATTTCTTTAACCTTTTGGTTTATGCAGCTCAGTATAAGTGATGTATTAATGTTTCAGTCCAAATGAATAGTTTACCCCATGCTGCTTTGAATTTACAAGTCCTGGACCTTGACCCTGTGTAAACACTAATAAAAACCACTTGACTTGACTAATGTCATGAGCAAATCTCTCTGTTGCACCTATAGGGCACTAAAAGCCAATATGTTTGTTCTTGTGCCATTTTTTAAGTGAAGCTTTGCTACTTTTGTAGGCTGAAGAATCATTGTCTTGGTTGAAAACTATTCTGCTATTTTGTAAGTATTCAGCTAAATGACTTTAACTGAGCATGTATCACAATAATTATTTATACTTTATTGTCAAAGTTTGATTTTTGCCTCTCACTGGTCATACAATGGAAACACCTCAGCAACAAAATTATCTCACTGTAAATTTACCAACAGTAGGTCAAATGTCCTGCTGCTGAAATTGGTCTCTGCTTACCAAAATTCAAAACACTGCTCACCTGGACTGGTGATCAAAAGTGTTGTCGAGAGTATAGATACCAAAATCTAGTTATATTTTTAGCTGTAAGTAATTTAATACAGTCAACAGGAATGCATATTTTATTAACCCTACCTCCTAACCCAAACTCAGCCATGAACCTAACCATCATTGGAGTAAAATGTACATTTTGAAAATGCAACCTCCGAATCACCCTCAAGGCTTTTTCTTTTAACACTATTTATTCTTTGTTTCCATGGGACCAGAACCTGCTGCAATCAGATGTGCCAGAGGAAAAGTTGATCATGCTGTAATTGATGCAAAAATGTCTGATGCAGTGCATGCTTGTCATTAAATGGGGGGCAATTTCAGGGTTTTCAGAGAACTTCAGAGAATTTCAGAGAACATTGGAAAGCAACGTCTTCTTGTACCACTTCCTTTTTTTGTTTGTGTGTGAGAGAAAGCTGGATTTAGAGTGCCCCTTCAGCACTAGGAAGATATGGCACAGAACAGCACTATAAGGGGCAACCAGGCCCCTAATGCTGAGTGATTTATTGAATGGCTTTCATTTGGTGTTGGCCCTGGGCCTGTCTCCTAATTGAGCACCTGGTGCTTCCTGGGAAATGTTAATATGATATAAATTTATATTGTAGCAGTGGCCATGGCAGGTCTCGTGAGGCGCATGGACTCATGCCTGCTTCCCCATGGAGATAGGACCAGATGCTCCAGGAGGAAGGGGGAACAGCATGGAAACACTGAGGTGACAGATAGGCCTCATGTGAGGCAGGAGAGGTGGGCCAGAATCTGTTGGCTGCAGATGTTGTGCTAGAGTTTCTAGTCACTGATTCTGATGCCATCCAGGCTGAAATGGAAGACTGGAAAACTGTAAATAATGGTGAATTACTGGAGCTTTCATGTGAATCATGGTGCTCCAGCTAATGGATTGTGGTTGACTCAGTTCAATGTGGAAAGAAAAAATGTGTGAACCCTTTGGAATTACCTATATTTATTTATAAATGTGTCTTAAAATCTGGTTTGATTTTCAACTAAATTACAATAATGAACAAACACAATCTGTTATATTGAATACATCATTCAAACATTTATAGTACAGGTTTGAAAATGTATGTGAACCCTTAGGCTAATGACATCAACAAAAGCTAATTAGAGTCAGGAGTTGGACAACTTGGTGTAAAGGGGTTAAATGGAAAGGAGGCGAGAACTGGCTTGACAGAATAAATGATATTTTAATGAAAAACTTAAAACAAAAGACACAAACACACACAAGACGGTCAGCTGCCCGTAAATGATCTCTCTCTTACACCACTATCCGCAGTCGGCCTTTATCCCTCTTGGAGGCTTAATTAGCCTGATAAGGGACCTGGTGTGCAGAATCACCACCCGACCCCGCCCTCCGCCCTGTCACACTTGGCATCCAATTAATGAAATGAGATTGAGATTTGAGCTACATTGACTTATAAAAAGCACTCAAATATTTTGAATTTGCTATATACAAGAAGCATCTGCTAACTTGGATCATGGCTTGCAAAAAAAGACATCTAGGAAAACCTACGATCAAGAATTGTTGCTTTGCATAAAGCTGGAAATGTAAAACCAATATAAATGTATCACCCCAATGGTTAAATACGATGGAGGGATCCATTCATTCAACAGGGATCATGAGTTGGGCCCGCTTACTTTTATCGAGGGAAAAATGAATTCCTAATGGATAATATCTGGGTAACTGTGCACCAGCTGAAGCTCAGTATTAGTTGCGTGATGCAACAGTACAATGACCCTGAACATAGAAGTCAATCTACTATAGAATGGCTTGAAAAAAATGCACCTTTTTAAGTAGCCCAGACTTTAACCCAATAGAGATGCTGTGGAATGACCTCAGGAGAGCCATTCACATTAGACATTCTAAGAATATGGCTGAGTTGTAGTAGTTCTGTAAGGAAGACTTCTCAGGTAAAAGCAGAGGTGGTGGTGTATGTTTTATAATCAACAAATCCTGGTGTGATCAGTGGAACATAGATTCTAACCAGTTTTTCTGCTCTCCTGATCTGGAATTTCTCATGCTTCTGTGTCGACCATTCTGGCTACCGAGGGAATACAGAGCGGTTATCATCACTGCTGTGTAAATCCCCCCACAAGCCAACACAGACCGGACTCTCAAGAAAATGCATGGGAGTATAAGTGAGAAGGAAACCGCGAACCCTGATGCCACATTCATTCTGAACGGGGACTATATCAGCTACCAGAAATGCTTGGTTAAAATTATTGCTGCCAAAGTAGGAATGACTTGTTATTACATCCAAGGGTTCACTTATTTGTACCACATAACCTTGAATGTTTAATGGGATGTTTTAAATTAAGACATGAAATATGATTTGATGAAGATGAGATCACATTTAATGACCATTTAATGCAGAAAATCATGGTTCACAGACTCTTTTATTTCCACTGTATTACTGTTGCATATTATCAGCAGCTAAATGATTAACATGCAGTGTATTTAATTATTTTACCAAAGGGTCCAAAAGGGTATGAAAAATGTATTTAAGTATTTCTGAAAATTCTATCCTTGAAACTAAGCCACATTAAACACTTGATTGTTTCATTTAATAATGTCTGAAATCCAATTAAATATGTGTTCCCAATATGTGTAAGTTAAACTTAGTTTGAACTCATTGTTGTGTGGATCTGTAATCAAATACTTAATACTGTAATGAACCAAAAAGCTTCCACTTCGCGTCGGGGTCCTGATCACCCTGTCGGGTGTATTGTGTGATAACAAATGGCTCACTGTACTTCATCCTTTACATATAGTATATATGACCACTGGAATTGTTTCTGTTTGCTTATTATGCAAGGTACAGTAAAGGTTGGAAATTCTGTAAAGCACTTAGAGTATCTTATACCTCAGAGTTTACAGTGAATTAAACAGCACTACAGGAAACAATGTGTGGCGGCGGGGGCATGGTCAAGCGCCCATCCGGAGAGGGAAAGCGGTAAGGGCGCTTGCACCTGAGCTAAATTATGTCTAACACCTGTCTCTAATTTCAGTGAGAACGGGGAGAGCGGCATAAAAGAGCACCAGTGCCTCCAGTCGAGAGAGTGAGCCAGTCCAGTGTTGGCAAGAGAGAGAAGCTACAGTTTACAGAAAAGTCTATGTTTAGCACATGCACCTTTACGCACTTCCCTTGTCTGTGTCTGAGCCGTATAATTAAAGAAACTCACCTTTGCCTCGAAACCCGTTCCCGTGTCCTCCTTCTTGTCTGGTCAACCTGAACCTCTTACACTGGTGCCGAAACCCGGGAAAATTAAAAGGTTGGATACCGCACGTCCAAACATGATGGAAGAATGTCCCGTAGAGTCCTCCCAGCTGGCCGAAGTCCTCCAGTCCCTCGCTATATTACATCAGAGCTACCAACAGTCCCTACTTGACAGCTGTGCCACGTTACCCCCGCCCGCGCTACAGAAGATGGGGGCAGCTGACGATGCGGAAGCTTTTTTGGATTTGTTTGAGCAGTCCGCTGAAATTTGGGGCTGGCCGCAGCATCAGTGGACAGCCCGCCTTGTTTCTCTTCTGTCCGGGGAAGCCCAACTCGCGGCTCAACAACTGCCAGCAACAAACCTCCTGGCCTACACTGATTTGAGGAAAGCCATTTTGCAACGGGTTGGTCGGAGCCCCGAAGAAAATCGTCAACTCTTTCGGAATATGAAGCTGGAAAAGTCCGACCGCCCGTTCGCCTTTGCCCAGCGGCTCCGTGATGCCTGCCGTAGGTGGCTGCTAGTGGGGGACCGCGACGTCGAGGGACTCGTCGATCAGGTGGTGCTGGAGCAGTTCGTCCAACGCTTGCCCAGGAGAACGGCGGAGTGGGCCCAGTGCAGCCGTCCAGCTAGCGGAGGACCACATGGCGGCGATCCCAAGGGCGGACGAGCCCTCTCTCTCTCTCTTCCCCCTCCCCCTGTGTTTTCTTCCGCTTTCTCCGTACTCACTGAAATTAGAGACAGGTGTTAGACATAATTTAGCTCAGGTGCAAGCGCCCTTACCGCTTTCCCTCTCCGGACGGGCGCTTGACCACGCCCCCGCCGCCACACAATGTTTGAATTTTACAAGACCTACACTTGGCTGTTGGCCAATCACAAAGCATATAAGCTCTGTCTGGTGAGAAAAAGAAGCCAAAACAAAACAAAAATGAGTTGTCATAAAGAAGAGACAGTTATAGCATGTTCCTGCTTTCCCTTCATCTACAGAGAGAGGGAGAGAAAGATAGAGAGAGAGAGAGAGAGAAATGATAAAGAGTGCCCATTCTTTGTGGGTCCTCCCTGAGGACAGTTCTGTCTTGACAGCTCACTCCCACAAATAAAACCGAGTGCCAGATCCATTCAGCAGCCCAGTTCATTTTGTTCATTTCATCTGTCCCCATCCATTCCTCTTACCCTAGCAAATCAGCTGCTGAATATACAAAACCTATGCCCACTGGCAGCTTCAGACCTCAGATCAGTAAGAATGGAAAAAAGACTGGTAAAAAGTATTTTTCATTATATACTGTATCTTCCTCTGCCAAGCTACTGCCAAGCACACAGTCCAAAGCATACAGGCTTATCCAAAATAATCTTCTAAGGGAATTCCGCTCTGTAGCCCTTCTTAGTACTCCTGTATCAATCCAAAGACTTGCATGGCTTTGGATGGATTTACCGCCTTCTTTTCCCAGTTAGACTTACAAATATTCCTGCCTGAGTGCATTTCAGCTTTCAGAGTTCACATGCAATGTTTGTTCCAAAGTAAACACAAGTGTTAAAATTCGATAGCAATCTAGACTGAGGATGGGAGCACACAAGAACTAAAATATGAATAAAGAACAACTTATATTAGCTGTTGTTCAGTTTCACTGCTGAAGATGTTTTTCAGCAATACTACCGACGCCTGTCATTATGGTTACTTTGAAGTGGCCAAAAGCTCCAAATAGTTTCTACTAAGAAGTATGTAGATATATTTATTTACATATTTATGTTCAACCAAGACTGAAATACCTCTGCCTCTCTGAGACCACATTGTGTTTTCATTGTATTCTGGCAGAGCATGTAGATCTCTACTTGTGTGGTAAGTCCTGATGTTGAGAAATACTGAGAATGTGTCAAAATGAAATGGGCTCTTCTCTTGGGCTTGTTTTTATCTTTCTTTATTATCTACCCCCAATGTGTGGAATTTGAGAACATATTATGTTTCTGTAGCAGAATTTGGAGGAGATAAAATCACCTTTGAAAGAGCTATTACTAAACGTTTAAACCAAGAATGTCTTCATTCTAAGATAGAATATTTTTCTGCATAGCCACAATTGAATTATATGTAATGAAACTACTCCCTTTAAGAAAATGTAAGTACACTGTTTATTCTTTTTGAGGAATTTTGCTGGTCAGTGTCACCAGACTGCTTAGGACAATGGAACAAGAAACACTATAAATGGGATGATTTATAAGTCTTTCAACAACCAGCCTTAAGTAGGTTTAGAATTGTATGGTCTAGACTTGTATTGCTTTATGAACTGGAGGGTACATGGGCAATACTGAGTTTCTACAGTCCATCCTTCAACCCATGTAGTCTGATGGACTGATAAATCAGCATTTACAATATGCTGTAATTTACACTCCCTTTACAACTCCAGTACTTGAAAATAAACAGAGATAACTTTTCAGTGCATCTCCATAATTTTAATAAATTGCTAATTTTATAATTTGCAGAGAATTTCTGTTGGTTGCATAAGGATTTGTAAATCACTGTTCAAACCCATGACAAATTCTCCTAAAAAAAAATCACATTAATAAAATAAAATTAGTTAAAGCTGAATGCTTATTTTAAGATTTTAAGCTATGTAATTTTAAATGTCTTTGTAGATGTGGTCTGTGAGGAAATTGAAATGTTGATGTAAAGTATTGATAGATAAAACCAATATGATATTGCAGCACCAGCCTTTTATTATTGCATGTTTTTTTGTGATAATTATTTTATTGTACACACATGATATTAAAATAGTCTTTATAGTTAATTATGCATTAAAATGTTTTCAATAATCAACTCAAGTCTTGTAAATTCGGTAAACGAATGGAACAAATCAAGCAGTGCCATCTCCAGACTATAATCAATGCAAACATTTATAAATGAATGTAGCGCCCCATTCCGTAACATCTACTCACATAATACATTATGACCCTGATTTACTAAAGGTTTGCATGAATTAAAACTTGTGCAAACTTGATAGCATGCACAAAAAGGTCAGAGCTAAACTACTCAAGCAGTCTTCTAAGGATAGTGTCTTCTTGGTGTTTATGCAAATGGTTTAAATTGCACCCGCAAAATGATTTATCATACCAGAAAGTTACTTCAGAAATGTAACTTGCGAAAGCAAATTAATACGACAAGGTTAGCCAACTATGGTTGCAGGTTCCATCATTGCCAACATAGTAATAAAACTAAAATTTATATTAAAAAAAAAGTTTTTGAAATTGATGACTTGGACCAAATAATAAGAAAAGAAGCCAATATGTGCCCAGCATAGATGGAAACTCCTTCAATACTGTTTAAAAGCATCCCATGGTGATACCTCAAGTAGTTTGTTGAGAAAATTCAAGAGTACATGTCTGCAAATTCTAGGCAAAGGGCGACTACTTAGAAGATGCTAAAATATAACACAGCTTTGATTTATTTTGGATTTAGTTTAGTCATAACATAATTCCCATAATTCCATTTATGTTATTCCATAGTTTTGATGACTATTATTCTAAAATGTGAAAAAAAAGTAAATATATATATATATAATAAAGGAGTACGTTTTTCAAAACTTTTGACCAGTAGTGTGTATGTATATATACAGGTGCTGGTCATATAATTAGAATATCATCAAAAAGTTTATTTATATCAGTAATTCCATTCAAAAAGTGAAACTTGTATAATGTATACATTAATTCCACACAGACTGATATATTTCAAGTGTTCATTCCTTTTAATTTTGATGATTATAACTGACAACTAATGAAAACCCCAAAATCAGTATCTCAGAAAATTAGAATATTGTGAAAAAGGTTCAATATTGAAGACACTTGGTGCCACACTCTAATCAGCTAATTAACTCAAAACACCTGCAAAGGCCTTTAAATGGTCTCTCAGTCTAGTTCTGTAGGCTACACAATCATGGGGAAGACTGCTGACTTGACCGCTGTCCAAAAGACAACCATTGACATCTTGCACAAGGAGGGCAAGACACAAAAGGTCATTGCTAAAGAGGCTGGCTGTTCACAGAGCTCTGTGTCCAAGCACATTAATAGAGAGGCGAAGGGAAGAAAAAAATGTGGTAGAAAAAAGTGTACAAGCAATAGGGATAACAGCACCCTGGAGAGGATTGTGAAACAAAACCCATTCAAAAATTTGGGGGAGATTCACAAAGAGTGGACTGCAGCTGGAGTCAGTGCTTCAAGAACCACCACGCACAGACGTATGCAAGACATGGGTTTCAGCTGTCACATTCCTTGTGTCAAGCCACTCTTGAACAAAACACAGCGTCAGAAGCGTCTCACCTGGACTGCTGCTGAGTGGTCCAAAGTGATGTTCTCTGATGAAAGTAAATTGTGTATTTCCTTTGGAAATCAAGGTCCCAGAGTCTGGAGGCACATAATCCATGTTGCTTGAAGTCCAGTGTAAAGTTTCCACAGTCAGTGATAGTTTGGGTTGCCATGTCATCTGCTGGTGTTGGTCCACTGTGTTTTCTGAGGTCCAAGGTCAATGCAGCCATTTACCAGGAAGTTTTAGAGCACTTCATGCTTCCTGCTGCTGACCAATTTTATGGAGATGCAGATTTCATTTTCCAACAGGACTTGGCACCTGCACACAGTGCCAAAGCTACCAGTACCTGTTTTAAGGACCATGGTATTCCTGTTCTTAATTGGCCAGCAAACTCGCCTGACCTTAACCCTATAGGAAATCTATGGGGTATTGTGAAGAGGAAGATGCGATACGCCAGACCCAACAATGCAGAAGAGCTGAAGGCCACTATCAGAGAACCTGGGCTCTCATAACACCTTAGCAGTGCCACAGACTGATCGACTCCATGCCACATCGCATTGCTGCAGAAATTCAGGCAAAAGGAGCCCCAACTAAGTATTGAGTGCTGTACATGCTCATACTTTTCATGTTCATACTTTTCAGTTGGCCAACATTTCTAAAAATCCTTTTTTTTGTATTGGTCTTAAGTAATATTCTAATTTTCGGAGATACTGAATTTGGGATTTTCATTAGTTGTCACTTTTAATCATCACAATTAAATGAAATAAACATTTGAAATATATCAGTCTGTGTGTAATGAATGAATATAATATCCAAGTTTCACTTTTTGAATGGAATTACTGAAATAAATCAACTTTTTGATGATATTCTAATTATATGACCAGCACCTGTGTGTGTGTGTGTGTGTGTGTATATATATATATATATATATACTGTATAAATATATATATATATATATATATATATATATATATATATATATATACTGTATAAATTGTGTTCTCAGTATATTTAGACCACAAAACTTCTCAGTGACAGACCAGTGTCATCTCATCAGTGTGGTTTGCACTCTCCTTTAGTCAGAGATTAAAATGGTGACAGAGATTAATGCTCATATATGAGAGCCAGAGTTCACATAGCACCTGCTCTACAGTCTATCTGTTCCACGACCTGCTCAAGTCACCCTTCTCCATTTCTAGTTTGGGTCTGATTTATTGATCGGTACTAAGAAATTGAGCATTATTTCAACATTTTTGAAAAATGTCGAGGAAAAAAGAAAGGGGCTTGAGTAAGCATATGTTGTTATAAATCTAGTTACTGCAACTATGGATTAAAGTTTTGCATTTATCCTCTATGTGAATCAGACAGAGTTGAGAATATATGTGGAGAGGTGATGGTTTAAAAAAAACTCTATAAAACATATTTCCAGTCTATTCACAATATATTGATTTCAAAGAAGTCATGACTAGCCCAACCACTTTTTGTTTAGACAATTATGTGGGGATATTGACAAAGTTCTGTCATTAAGCCTTTACCCCAGAGGTGAACAGTTAATGAAAAAAAATAAATAAAAATAAACTTCAAAAGCTAGAGAAATACAAAGTACATATTCTCTGGAAAGTTGTCTTTGCTCTGGCTATGTGTCAGCTCACTATAGGTTAGAATTACTTGTAAATGAACTGCTTTATCCATTCCATTCATTAAAGTACAATCATATACAAAAGCTTATTGTTCAATGTATTTACAAATGTTTCACCAGCATTTTTTCACAAGTACTACTGTTGTCTTGACAGATGTATTTCCATTGATTCATTTCAAATGAGTAAAACACCATTTGCATTCTGGAATCACTGAGAATATTAAAGTGGAAATATGCTCTCAGGCAAAAGGAAAACATTGCATATATGAAGGGAATACATTTCTTATGAAATACACATAAGGTTACATCCACCACCTGTGTTTTGATTAGTTCTTGTCATTGACCTACATAATGTGCACTGGTGGTTTATTTTTAAAATCTCTTAAAATGCAGGTCTGCATATAGTACAAGGGAGGGAAAGGTGATTATCATCGTACTGTAGGACTTTTTGCAGATCTTTCCACTTTTGGATGTAAACAATTATTTGCATGTGTTTGGCATGAGACAGAGAATATTGCATCTCCTGCTTTCCTCCATACAGTTGCTTGCAAAAATGTGTTGCAAACTCCTAAAGTAGTTTAGAATGGTGTGCAGAGTAGTCCAATGATACGTGGATGTGTGCTGCCTACCTCTTGCATATCCCGGATGACAGTGATGGAGAGCAGGTACAGTGCCTAACCTGACTTCAAAGCTAGTAGCAGATTAGGCAGGACCACCTTTGAACCTTATCTCTGTGTGAATCCACACAGTGGTGGAAGCATCCTGTGCACTGTGCTGTCCGTCTCCTAATTCATGCAATGTGCATGATTGCATGCTGTACTGTTTAGCTCATAGTGCAAGACAGGAACCGCTAGACTGCAGCTGTAGCTGCACCTCGTTGTATAGCTGTGAAATGACAATGCTGTAATGCAAGGCAATGAATACATGAATACAATGATACTGTATGCCTGAATAAATTAGACTATGGAGACGTCAGTTGCATGCCATTCACCTTGAGAGCAAAAAAAAAAAAGAAAAAAAAAGGATTTAATCACATTAATTTGAGTCCTATCAGATTGTGTATCGTATGTGACCAAAATGTTATCAGACAACCCTAAGCATGCTAGATGCTTGCTACAGCCCTGCTATATATATATATATATATATATATATATATATATATATATATATATATATATATTCACACACTCAAGAGGTCTTAAAACTATTCAGCAGCATCTAGCAGTATTACAAATTAAGATAATTTAACCTCTACAGCTTCTTGGATTGCAAGGTGGTGTTGACCAGTAGGGGCAGCAAATGTAGCTCAATGCTGCAGGATTTCTGATAGGTTATTTATGCTTATTACTGAAAAGAAGCTCACATCTGAGAGCACTCATCTACATATTTTCAGATTTCATGATTTTGTATATCCTGTTTGGAGCTGAAAACCACTGCAAATATGCAAATATAGTGTAATATTTATGAAATAAAAATTGGAGTGTCTATTTGTACACAGGTGTATACACTCACTGAGCACTTTATTAGGAATACTATGGTCCTAATAAAGTGCCAGAAGTGGTCTTCTGCTGTTATAGCCCATCCAACTTAAGGCTTGACGTGTTGTACTGAGATGCTATTCTGCTCACAACAATTGTACAAAGTGGTTATCTGAGTTCCCCGTCTGTCGCTCACTTTGACGTTGTGTCGAAGAAGCGAAACTAGGGGTCTCATTTGAGCACCTTTAGCATCTCTGATCTATGAGAAAAGGCCAATGAGAAATTGGCAGAATTTGCATGTTCCGCCCCCGGACATACGGGTATAAAGGGAGGGAAATGCATCTGACATTCAGAAATTTTCTTCAGAGCCGATGGTGTATGGAGCGAGCTGCGAGTCACACACTGTTCCTCCCATCTCTGAGTGCGATTGCTGTTGGATCTATGGCGCATGTCAGTGGCTTTCTTTCTTCTCTACACGGCAGTGCATCTTGCCCCTGGGGGCTTCGACAGCGCAATTAAAAGAGTTTATTTTCTCTAAAAGAGTTAGTTTCTCTAAAAGATCAATACATAGCTGGCGTTGAACGTCCTTTTCAGGACGCATCTTTATAAAGATGCCCTTCCGCCCCTGAAGGAACGCCACTCCAGTCACCCCCCGCGTCGCTCCTTCTTCCCACGGGATTGAGGACGACCCGGCTGGCGATGGAGGCGATCTGGGGATGATAGCGGGGTCGGTTCTGCCGTTTACTCCCACGCGTACCACCCGCCGGGCTCGAGGCTCAAGGCAACAGCGGCTCGCCTGACTCCCAGCCTGCTTAGCCTCTTGAGCCCCCCGAGCTGGATGAGCTCACCGCTGCATCGGAGAGAGGTCCGGCATCTGACGCGGATGACTCGACTGGGCTGCTGCTTTCGGGCCAGCACGCCCAGTCTGAGGATGACGGCCAGATATCCGACATGCTTGCCCGGG